>CM076571.1:155257123-155875521 GCA_034641835.2 Pinus albicaulis | reverse complement strand
GTTTTTGTATAGCACAACACTTACATAGATCATATCTCCATAAACATTGTGAACCAAGGTTTGAAATTTTTACAAGAAGTTCAACAAGATTTCAGCTCCATGTCGTAAAACTTTTAACTTCTGAAGCCTCATTGAAAAAGAGTTATAGTAAAAATTCCAAGATGACCTATTTAAAGAAATGAAATCCTAAAATCCTAAGTTCTGATAACAAAACTTATGCAACCAACTCATAAATAGAAGAAAATATAGATAAAGGACTTAGAAATGAACCTTTATGAGGGGGAAAATTCCTTTACATTACATAAATGAAAAATTCTTCGACGATTCAAATGATAGAAACCTGCTTTCTATATATAAGAGTCTAAAAGGACCCAATATAATCAGATCCTACATAGCAATAATAATGTAAGGGCACTACAATAACAATAGTGGGATTCTATGGGGCACAATTATTACACTATGGGGACTACATGGTCACAACAATAACAATAAGGGGGCTACACTAACAATAAAAATAATGGGATACACTAGTATTATAGAGATCTAACAGGGAGATACACACAACATAAATGTTAAGGATCACATAAACGCCCAAGTCACTTCAACCCATTAGCCAAATGGGGAGGAAAAATCCCAACAAGATCAATTTTTTGGTAGTGAGAGATACCCAGTTTTCATAAATGAATAGGATCACACACACACCCTACTTGTTACACATTATTTTGTCACCATGAAATTTTACTCTCTATATGGGTTCATCAATACCTATATAATGCTCCCTTAGAATTCTACAACCCTAAAGTTCCTAAACCAAGTCCTGAATTTGAAGAAAAGCTTGTAAAAATCATAAAAACACTTGCACCACACTTTTCCTTAGCCTTACCTACGGCACCACATCCTTTTTCTCTAAAAACTGTAGAGTCGACCATACGTTTTCTTCATTAAAAGTGTGGACCCCTCTAAAATTTAAATTGAAGGCAAAAGTAAATTCTAGAAGCCTAGCTGGTCGAATATTCTCCCAGCTGGAAGCTTCTAGAAGGCGTTATCCAGTCCAAGCCTTACTCCCTCCATTATCATGAATATTCATTCCTTCATAAAAGGAGCCTATTCCTTGGTCTTTGGAACTTAATCCCTTGATAAGGGTACTCTATCCATTCCATTTTGGAGCTGTAACCACTTTCCTTCTCCTATAAATTGAAGCTTTGGTTCAGTCTCAAGGGTACATGCTCACATATGTAAAACTTCTCTATGATTTTTGTATACACTTAGTACTTGCTTTGTACCTGGTAGCTATGATAGAGAAGGGAATTGCTGAAGAAGCATACTCTTTTTGCTAGTTGCAAGAACGATTATATACTCGTAGTTAGGTTGGTTCAAAGAGCGGAAGGGCTTGTCAGACCAAAGGAAAACACTTGTTTCGGACACCGGAAGTACTTGTACAACATCAAGGTGAACGCAGTTGTAAGACTCCTTCTTTTATTTAAAGATAATACAATTGGATCCTGTTTTCTCAATAAGTTGTTTATGTATTTACTTGAATGAATTATTTCTTAAATTCCTTGATCATGTGATTTCTAAATTAGTATATGTTGCAGGCGCTTTTGATTCTCTTCCATGTCTTTGTTTGTAGATCTTAAGAGGTGAATATTGGAGCGACGGGAAAGAAGAATTCAATTAGCATTGGATCACAGGTAGGTCCTTTCTTCATCATAGAAAATTCTAAATTACATATAATCTAGAGAAAGTAGTTTACATTTGTCCTGTTTGTTTCTAGCTATCCTTGTGATTCTAGGGATATTGTTCTTGTCTGCAAGAATGATTTATCCGCCTAACAAAATGGCGACTCCACTGGGAATTTTTGTTTTGAACTTAATTTTCTTTGAGTTTGACTTTTGAAATAATTTTTTTGATTTTGATTAGTCTACACTGGTTTGGGTAAATTAGCCTTAGAATCCCTGAAAAGTAGATTTAGAATTTTTTATTTTTCTTTATGTTTTCTAGTCTCCGCACTTTTTCTTTGAAAATAGTGCGGTCACCTCCACAGTTTCTCTGTGTAAATAGTGTGGTACCACACCTTTTTATACTGAAACCTGCAGACCTTGAGAAATTTTTTGAAAAACTCGAAATTATCTTTTCTAATACCAGCTTACAAGATTCTCTGTGATTACCCAGACTTTTATTCACTGTCAAAAGCCTCTTGTGAAAGTTTCTTCTAGCATTCCTAAGTTTTGAGTGATTTTCTAAAGATTTGCATTTTACAAGTGCTTTTTTGCTCTGTATTTGTGTTGCTAAAAGATTAGAAACCTTTATATACCTTAGATCACTGGTATTTCATTGTTTTATTGCTGAGCCTTCGAATTTATAGTAGAACTTGCTTCTATGAAAATTAGATTTAATTTTTTATTTGCAAATCTTAATAGACTTTTAGTTCAATAAGCCTTGAATTTCACTTTAAAACCACCATTGGATGATTTTGATTTCTTGTTGTGATAAGCAAAGGATTTATTGGTTAGATTACAAACTGAGCAAAACATCCCCAAAATTTTTATAGTTTTTAGTCTTAAAATTTAAATCTTTAGAGTTTTTAGAGTTCAAAATTAGTGTTTTTGGTTTTGAAATTTGATTTCTAAGTAATCATACTTTTCTTTGGAAACTGTTTATTTTTAGTTTAAGACTTGAATGATTAAAATGGATTTCTTTTTGAGCAATTAATCATTGAGTTCTCATGGAAAATATTTCTCTTCATATATTCTTGTTTTAAAAGGAAGGATTGATGTTTTAAAAGCAATTGCATCCCTCAACTCTTACTTTTAGATAGTTTTCATTGAAAAGGAATGAATTGTTTCTCATTTAGATGCATTTTAATTTTTTTTGGACTCGGGTCATTATACACCATTGAAGTTTCATTTTCATGCCCATTTTCCTAAGAAACAACCAACTAAAATTAACGCTTAATTAAAATCCATCTAGCAAATTTTTATTTTTCTAGGACTCTTTCCACCAACATAGCTTAGGCTAGTGTCTTGGAATAGGTTTTAGTTAACTCTCCAAGAGAGTTAAAACAAACAAGTAGTTGATCTTGCGATAGGAAAATTCCAATAGTAGCATGTATGCTCTGGGAAGCTCCTCCTAAAGGATTCAAGCACGCGATCATATCCAAACCAATGAGGTAATAAATCCTTCCTCGTTGGGAATGATAGAAGATATACACGCATTAACAATGGTAAACCTCAGATTGACCATTGTTGAGGAGACTGGGGTCACTTGTTGGTAAACCTTGGATTATGTCGAGGAGCCTTCAAGGGGATTGAGCTTTGTTACTCTACCCTTGCATGTGTATCGGATCGTAGACTATTCCCCCAGGTATATATGTTCCTGTTGGTGACCTTAGTGGCCATAAGCTCTAGGATTCTTTCCCAAGGTGACGATGGATGGAAGATCCCACTGTACCTGGAGCAGACATCGGCTAGACTCACTTGGACTCTCTGGAGGGTTATCTTCACTTGAGATGGGTTAAATGGAAAAACTTGCACCGGTTTGTTTCATTAAGCAGGTTGTCGGGGTAAATGTTCCAACTGCCATTTCTGCATTAACATACTACGATGTTGGATTTCATCACCAACTAGTGTTTTTAGTACGGGAATCTACAGTTTGTGTGTCGTTTTATCTCTTAGATATTATAGGCATATGATCATTTGTTTGTTTCTTAGTGACTTTAGGAATTTTTTATTGAATTTTTTTTTTATTGTATGCGTTAAAAGTTATAATTGTGGCTGAATTACTGAGACGATCACATAGAACTCAGGGGAAAACCCCTAAGTACACACCAAGCCAATTAGAAGGACTTAAATCTCTGATAGCAAATTTTATCGGTAGAATTGGATTAACAGAACAAGGAGAATCATCTATAATCCCTCATCCTGATTTCGAAGTAGATCAATTCCAAGTAGCAGAAAATACCCCACAAACAGTTTCAATTTCTGAATTAACTGAAGCTGCTTCTACAAGAAGTGAATTATCACCTGAAGAACCTGAAATTTTTGAACCGAAAACTGAACCTGCTACATCAGAACCTACTTTAGAATTCACTATTCCAATTCCTAATTATCCTGATTCACCGAGAGTGAAGAATCGGATCAGAGAATGTCTTCCTCCTGGTCTTATTAGTATTGAAGAAATCATTGATACACAAGAATAAGTCATTCTCCCTTCAATTCAGGAAAATTTAGAACTTAGACAATGTGAATCATTTTTTTACAGTCCTTTTAGACAAGACGCTTGGTATTCTTCATTGACAGATTTTCTGCAAAACGTAGGTGTTCAGTATTCACCGCCCCGAATACCATTTTACTCTACACCAATAGATTATAGAGCTGTTGAGGCCTCAGAAATCCATGGCAACAACAAAGGGGGATAACCACCCCGTCCAGACCTTAAAGAAGCTCCTTTTCTATTTGGGGTGGCTCTGACTAGAGGTGTTGGGACCAGTTTCCTAGTTTTGGTGTTTGTGTTATGATTTGTGAGATTTGTACCAAGAAATTTTTAAAAATGATGAATTACTACAAACTAAACAAATTTACTTCTAAATGCAAGACTTTAAAATAAACTTAATCCAACCCGGGTAAAGTATCTCAAATGCGATTTAGGAAGATAACTATCTAATCTGTTTTTGAAATCATTGCAGATTAAACAGAATTATAACTATGTAGAATAATTCCTTTTGAAAAGATTAATTAATCAAAAAGAATATGAAAGACATATCGCATTTATGTAATTACCATATATAAAATAAACTAATTTCGCCTATATATTGTATGATTAATGAAACAGATACTTCAGACATAAATAATTAATTCTACATATGATTCATGAAAGCTTTGTTCATCTTTAATACTCAAAACAGTAATAACATACATGATATTAGTACCAATTGTTTGTCGTCATGTTTATCAGATCAATGATAAAAGGTCATATTCAATTCTTCAATAAAAAATCCAAGCCAAATTGAATCAACATTGATCAACAAGATGATTTTTATAACTGAATAAGGCTGTGTTCCATTCTTTCATCAAGACACTTACAAACCTGCTTACAACTTAAGCCTTCTTTGCAAATGTTCTCAATAAAATTTAGGACCCTTCTCTAAATGCATGAGAAGGGTTTAAGTACTACAATTAACTACTTAACTAAATTAAATACTTTACAAAAATATAGAGGAGGTTTCAAACAACCTCTCTCTATAAAACCTATCTTGAACTACAATCTAGGAAATTAAACAAACTGACAATCTTGATTTTAAGGATCCTTCTTCTTCTGCTGAATGTGGTCACGTAACTTGCAAATATCTAGCATAGTCTTGAGCTGAGGTGGTTGAGATATTCGTGAGCGAATCTGATCCTTGAATATAGCATTTTAAATTGCTGATTGTGACCTTTGGGCTGATTCTGTGATTAACTGAAGCGTTTGTTGTTGAAGATATAGTTTGATCAGAAAATTCAAAGAATTTTCTTGATCAAACTTGTCAATTTTCTTGATCATCTCTTCTTGTTGATCTACTTGTTGAATCCATCTTGACACTACTTATTTGATCATTGAAAACATATCAGATGTGTTTTCTTCCAAAAGTCCTATTTTGAATAATTGATCACACAAATGTTGTATAATTTCATTTGATTTACTAGATGTTTTAGCTGCTGCTTTTTCTGCTCTAGAAAATTGTGTCTTCCACTCTGTAAACAATAATTCCTTATGAAATTTATCTACTTGAGGTAGATTAGCCTTCTTTCCAGCATTTGAATCTTGCCATTGAATATATTCTTCAATTTGACTCTGAAGTTTTTCACATTCAAGCTTTTGGATAGCGATTTGTTGAATCATTATTTTATTTGAATCAAGTAAGAATCAATCATGGATGCTTGATAAAAAAATACCTTTTTTTGTTTCTTTAACATGGTATTTATATCAAGTGCTTCTTTAACAAATCTTTTTGATTGTGATTGCTTTTGTAATTCTGCTAAAGTCTTCTCCATGTGTACCTATTTCTCTTCAAGCTGTGCATGATGTTCTAGCTTAAGCCTCTCAATATCTTTAAGGAACTGCTCTAAATTCATTCTGATCTGTTCTGTAGTCTTAACCTTCTTTGCATCCAATAAATGTTCCAACTCTTGTATCCTGTAATCTTTTTGCCTTAACAAAGTTTTAACTTGAGTTGCTTTGTCTACGGTGGTTGTAGCATAAGCTCCTGCATACTGAGATAACTTAGTTAAATGTTCAGTAGGATCTTCAATTGAATCCTTCCAGAGAACGTAAACTGATTCATCAGTAGATTTAAGAGTTTCATCAACTCTTTTCCTCTTATTTCTTTTCACTGCAGCTTTATGGCTAGGACTATAGAAGATATCTAATGAAGGAATGTCTTATATTTGCAAAATTATTTGATCTGTTGAAAAAGCTGGAATGATTTCTTTATTTTGAGTTGCTGGAACTGTTTGCAAAGGATTAACAGTCTGAACTATCTTTCGAGAAGGCTCAGGTGTTTGGAAATCTGCTGCTTGATCAGAGATATTCTTTTCTTTGGGGGTGTTTATTGCTTGGGAAAATTCTTCCCATTCATTTGAAAGGTCTTTTCCTTCAGATGACTTGGATTGATCTGTTGTGCTTTGATCCTTTTGAACTTATCCTGAATTCAATTCAGTGCCATTTTTCTTTGGCTTTTCATGCAACTCTAATTCATGAATAACCTGATCAATTTCCAAATTCATTTTTATGACTTCGGACTCATCCTCAGATTTGTCAGATTGCTTTTGAGATTGATCGGATTCATTTTCAGAATTATCTTTCATTTCTTCATCAATGCTAACACTTGGAGTATTCTTTTCATCTTCCATGATAAATAAATTTAAAGGGACATTTTTCAGTCTCTCATTTCTGTATTCTTGAAAGGCTTGAATATCTTCTTGACTTGATTCATTTGAAACCCTTTTAATAACATCTGAAAAAACTTCAACTTTTTGAAAGAAGTCATCAGACAGATCTTCTTCCTTGACAAAAGGCTTTGTCTTAAGTCTTGCCATATAATTTTTAATTTCATCATCAGGATCATATAGTCTCCCAAGCATAAATGAAAGATTTAATATCTACACATTAGGCACTTCTTTGTATGTGTGACCAATGTTGGCCAGAGTGAAAGAACCGCACTATACAGGAAAAGAAGGCCAAATTTCCTTTTTTTCATCTTTCAACTATTTAGTAACACCATTAACAAGCTGATAAGCAATATCTCTCCCGAACAACCTGTATGGAACATAGTATGTCAAAACACGTGGAAGAGCAGAGCTTCCAAATACTCATACATATGTAAATTTCTCTTTAGCAAACCATCGAGCTGTAGGAAAAATATCCCTACTGACTTCTTTGGAAACCCTAGGGATCTTTTCATTAAAAATCATCTAATACATTGGCATCATAACTCCATAACAGACTTTATAAAAATGCAGGTGGTATTTGGAATCCCAAAGTTCTTCGTAATAAATATGGATTGGGGTAGGTTCTTTGGAAGTCCATTTCCAACCCATAGTTGGAAATGTAGAATGAAAATAGATGGCATCCATAACATAGGCAGACATAAAAAATGGTGAGTTTTCTTGAGACAAAGCATTTTTGTTATTCCTATACTCAGTAATGTGTTTAACTAAGTAATTGGATAAGATCTTCCCAATTCAAAATGTATGAGTTGACGATTGCGTCAATTAAGGGAACCCAGTCTCTAGCAAACCTAGTACTGTCTAGTCTACCAAATAACCTACATAACATACCAACAGCATAGCAAAAAGGTTGCGGGATCTGTGCAATGGGGTACGTACCAGACTTGTCTTGCTTTAGTTTTCCTTCATTGTCCTTCCATTCTTGAATGACTTTGATCAGATCTAGGTGCTTAGCTTTAAACCTTTGCACATATATATTGTCATACATCTATTGTGGAGATGGTAAATGATACATAATTTCCAAGTTTTCAGCTTTAAAAGAGCCCATGACTTCTCCTCTGGAATTCTTAAACACTCTGTCTTCAATATTCAAATTCTTTATTGCCCATTTGATCATATCTATGTAAGGCATGAGCTTTGGCCTTGTTGCGATCTTATGAATGAATGAACATGCAACGTCGAAAAAAGTTGCGTCGGAAGTGGAATAAGTGCCTGTTGCAGAAATATTCATTATCACCTTTGGCCCTTCATTTTAAAATAGTTTATACATAGCTTTCCATGATGTGATTCCGCAATATTTGTGACAAAAAGTATCAGAAAACAGCGAAGGCATCTCTGTATCTTCTGTATACGATGCTCGAGACACTTCTTTGCCTTTCTTACTCATTTCATACTCTTTCGATTCAATAACTTCTTTCCTGAAAGTGAAACAAAATATATCATATAACAGAAAATGTGAAAAGATGTTTTACACAAAAACTATCAATTCGATCAGTCATCTCCTCATAATTCCTTCATGATTTAAAAATTAAATGCTAGGCATGGCTTCCCATGCAATACTTATCCTTTGATTAAATCCGTTAAGATCAGAATTCAATTCGAAATGACATAAGTCACTTTTCACACGTTGGAAACAATAAATGTGCAAATCGCAATCATATCTTATAATTTTTCGTGATTATTTCTTATCAATTGTGAAATGCGATCTGTGCAAATCGCAGATCGCAATTTTTAAGAAATACATTGAAGTTTAAATAATAATCCACGCGCGGTGCAATTTGCGAAAGCTAAAAAGTGGACGCGGTGCGAAAGATATTATATATTCGAGTTCATTTGCCCTATCGGGTCCGCAGCGATCGCAACTTTTATTGTTTTGTTCTAATCTTTAACTAAATCAAGTGCGATGTGAAAAAATAGAGTAAGACTTTTAAGAAGGCGCGTTTCGCAATTTGCAAGATTTATAGATTCTTCTTTGAAAGTGATATGTGATAAGAGATGCGCTTTGAGATAAATTTATTTCCTAAGTGTTTTTTAGAAGGAACCTTTAAAAATATTTTTTCTAATTATATCTAAAGGGTCCCTATTTATAAAAATAAATGGGGGGTAGTTGTATAGCACAACAATTGGCGATTCACTTGGACAAACCAGATGTCTCTGATAAAAAATTTCTGAAATTTCTAAATCTTTTGGTATAAAGAATAAAATAGTTAAAGAAATGAAATTTCAAATAAATAATATCTTTTTCAATTAACGAAATTTTCAATTATTCACTTGTTTCAGGAGAATTCCTCTATAAAGATATAAGTATAAAAATATCAATGTCAGTCTTTACTTAGTTAAAAATAAGATAGCAAATAATCTTTACAGAAAAAGCTTTTTATAAATTTACCCTTTTATCATAGGTAGAGCCTCTGTTCCAATGGGCAATTTAAGCTTTTGGCAGGGTTCCCTTTTAACCAGCTATGATAAATTTTTCCATCCAGTATTTCTCATTATTCTCATCAGCAAATTATTTTTTATTTTTATATTTTCTTAAAAGCCATTGTCTTGGCTTTGTAACCAAATAGTGACAATGCCACTCACAAATAATAATCAAAACTGATCAAGCTGGCTCGTGATGAGACCCCTTGTCTTTATGATATAATCTCAAGTCATTACATTGTTTTGGCAGACAGTATTTGTAATGTCAGTTTTAATTATTTCTTTATGAACATGGTAATCAAGCTCGTAATGAGACTCATTATCTTTTAAGTTTTATTCAATTTTTTTATTTTTATTTTTAAGATTTCTTTTGAAAATTATCAGATTTACTGGATGGGATGAATCATATTTCTTTTTAAGATGCCAGATGATAATGTTGAGTTGTTAGATTGCTTTTCTGAAAAACATTTCTTACTAAAATATAATTTTATTTTCATGACTTATCAAAAGAGCTTTTTATACTAAATAAAAATGAGAGTCCTTCAACAAGATAAGTGGTTTATTTAGAATTTCATTTTTCTAAAAGATAAAATAAATTTGTTTTTCATAAATCTTTCGAATTTTCTTTCTTTAACAGTTCTATTTTTAAAACAAGTAGAAGAAGAAAAATAAGAAAGAAATTACCTGAAACTTATTTTGAAAAGACAACTATTAGTACTAAACAAATTTTATTTCTAAATGAAAGTAAAAAGTTTTATTGTACAAAAATAGAAGAAAATTGTCTCCCATAAAAAATATTTTTTCAAAATTTGCCCATTGACAGGTAAAGAATATTTCTTACCTGATAAATCCTGTAATAGAAATGTCGATGAGCCAATATTTTCGATTATTTGAAATGGTCCTAACCAAAGTTTTTGCAACTTTGTGTGTTTACCCTTTTGTTCATGAGCCTTATCCCATTTTAATACCAGATCACCAATTTGAAAATCTCTTGAACTAACAGATGTTAAATCAAATGAGGCTTTTACTACTTGTTGATGGTGGATATGTGTTTGTTTAGCTTTTTCTATTTCTTCTTCTAACTTAAATATTTGATCTTGTCTAAGTTGGAGAGAAGAAGAAGGATTTTCATCAATGAATTGAACTAGGGCAAACGATGGTATTGTTACATTTGAAGGAAGAAGAGCTTCTTTGCCATAAACTAACACAAATGGTGAAGTCCCTATTGAAGCTTTTTGTGTAATTCTATCTGCCCAGAGAGCAAATAATAATGTTTTATGCCATTTTTTATGATTTTTCTCTACGGTTCTCTTTATGATTTTGATAAGGTTTTTATTTGTGGATTCAGCTAATCTGATTCCTTGTGGGTAATAGTTAGCTGAATACTTCAACTTAAAACATCTTTTCAAAGAAAATTCTATCGTGGCATTTCCAGAAAAGTAAGATGCATTATCAAATATCAAAGCTGATGGAAGGCCAAAACTTGTAATTATGAATTGATAAATGAAAGCGGTAATATTCTATGTATTGACCACCTTTAATGGGATAGCTTCTACCCATTTTGTGAAATAATCGGTTGCAGTTAAAATATACATGTGTTTCTTTGAAGAGTTTGGAGTTATTTCACCTATAATATCTAACCCCCATTGTTCAAATGGTTGTTGGATATTTACTCGCTGTAATGGAAATGTTGGTTTCCTCTCTCTTACTGTTGTAGTTTGACATGTTTTACATTTCCTTGAATACTCATGTGCATATTTGAACAAAGTTGGCCAATCATACCCCACATGCAGTATTTTATGTGTTGTGGTATTTCCTCCGAAATGACCTCCAGCTGGTCCATCATGTAATTCCTGCAATACTTTTTCAACTTCAGATTTCTCTAAGCATCTCAATAATATAAAATCATAATTTCTCCTAAATAGAACATCATCTACAAGTTGATACTGATTTGCCTTAAGTCTTAAAGCACATTTTGCTGTATAATTGAGACTTAATGGAGCATGTCCATTTAAAAAAAAAAAATTAAATCAGCATATTGTGATTGAGAATCGTTTAGGCTTACCTCAGATATTTTTATTGCTTCCGATTGATCTTAATCTTTAGGTAAATGAGAAGATCCAGTTAACATTTTGCACAGAAATTGTCCTTTAACAATTTTTGCTGGATGTATTTATACATCATATTCATGGAGAGAAATAACCCAATTTGCACTTTTCTCTCCCACTTCTCGTTGTATTAATAATTTCCTTACCGTTGAATAAGGTACTATTATCTTGGTGTGTGTTTTTAAGATAAAAGGTCTAAAGTGTTTCAAATATTTAAACACGGCATATGCTTGTTTTTCTACAACTGAATAATTTAACTCGGCACCCTGAAGATTAGAGCTAAAAAACGCAATTGGTGCTTCAATATTCTGATCATTTAACTGTGTTAAAACAGCTACATATGATGTATCTGAAGAAAATGTATATAACACAAAAGACTTGAGAAAATCAAGAGCTGTTAAAGAGGGAGCTTCAAAAATATCTCTTTTGATTAACTCAAAGGAATTTCTTTCTTCTTTTCCCCATTTAAAAATTGAATTTTTCTTGATCATTAATTGAAGGGGAAGGACAATTTGAGAAAAATCTAGAACAAATCTTTTTACAAAAATAAGTTTTCCTAAAAATGATTGCATTGTTTTTTCATTATGTGGCAGAGGAATGTTTTCAATCTCTTGAATCCTATCAGGATATATATGAATTCCTTTCTTAAAAACAATAAATCCTAAAATCTTTCCTTCTGATAAAGCAAAATAACATTTTTTTTGGATTGAGGGAAATACCATATTTTCTGCATTTGTCGAAAATATTTTTTAAATGATTAATATGATTGTTTCTATGCTTAGAATAAACAGTGATGTCATCTAAGTATATAACAACTAATTTATTGATTAATCCTCTGAAATCTATATCCATAGCATGCTGAAACGTAGCTCCAGCATTAATCAGTCCGAAAGGCATTTTTTGATATGCATATGTTCCCCATTTTGTTCTAAATTTTGTTTTTAATCTATCATCAGGATGAACCATGATCTGATTATACCCTGAAAATCCGTCTAGAAAAGACATCAATTCAGATCCTACAACTGACTGCAATATCTCTTCCATGGTAGGTAAGGGAAAATTATCTTTTCGACAGGCTTTATTCAAATTCCTAAAATCTATACAAATTCTAATATCTCCATTCTTTTTTCTAACTGGGACCATGTTTGACACCCACTTGGAATGTCTAACAGGAAAAATGACTTTAGCTTTGAGCATTTTATTCAACTCAGATTTGATTTGAATTTCTAGATTTGGATGAATTTTTCTGAGTTTTTGTTGGACAGGTTTATCATCTGATATCATGGGAATGATATGTTGAATTATGGAAGTGTCATATGTTTTAAGATCTGAATAATCCCATGCAAAGATATCTTTATATTTTCTAAGCAGATTAATGAATGATATCCTTTCTCCATATCCCAAACCAAGCCCTAAGTTGATATTCTGAGGTTTTTCTGAAGTACCAAGATTAATCAATTCAAATTTTAAAGTAGAAATATGAATTTTTGAATTGGTTACCTTTTTAAACCTATCTTTCAAATCATACAGATCTTCCATTTTGACTACATAATTAGGAATCAAATTATTTTTTATTTGGTCTTTAATCTGTAAATCATGTTCATTTTCATCCAAGATTTGACCTTCATAAGCTCTATCTGATGTAAGAAAGTCTACTATCTCTGCATCATTATTGAATACTTTCCAATTTGTAATATTGTCAGGAATGGATGGCCTAAAAATTAATTCAATTGAAAATCTATCTGGGGTAAACTCTTCTGGTGGTATAAGTCTAGATGCTACATTAGCAAGCAAATTGACACTCGCATTTTGTAATCTAGGAATTGTGGAGATATTGAATGCTATAAAATGAGAAATGAGATTCTGAGCTAATGTTTGATAATGTCTCAAATGTCCAGAAATACAATGAATCATATTTCTAAATTGTTTGGCTATTATTTCAAAATCTCCATATACTTGCAAATATTTAACATTCAATCCTATGGCTTTGTACATACCTTGAATCAATGCTTCGTATTCAGCGGTGTTATTTTTGCATTGGAATTCGAGTCTACAAGCTAGCATTGTCTTCTCTCCCTGAGGATCAATCAAAACACAACCTGCTCCTACACCATCTTCTGATTTTGAACCGTCAAAAAATAGAGTCCAAAATAAAGACTGATTTGGAATTTGATTGCTAAAATTAACACATCTAGAAGAATCTGTTTGAGAAAAAATTTCAATTTGAGAAGTAACAGTATTTGTTTCGAAAGGTGAAACCTGAGAAATAAATGATCCAAGGAATGCTTCTGCTGAATAATTCCCTATGATATTATTGGTAAAATCTATAGGCTCATTTGGTCCTTCCAATTAAGTAACTGTATGTTTCATAAATTTCTCACGTTCAATTCTGATTTCATTTGGTTTACCATTATATGGTAACCACATGTGAGACCAATCAGTAGCAAAATACCCATGTAATTTCTCAGACCAATCCCTGCTTAAAATGAGACCATAGAATTCAAGAATGTCTGCGACCAAAATAGCAATCACTTGTGAAACTTTTGGATTAGATGATAATCTCATAGATGCCGATAACATTTCTCCAATAACTTCAACTTTAGTTCTATCCAACTGAACTATATGTACCAATGTTTTTTGAGGAGTAACATTTAATTTTGTACACACTGTTCTTGGCATAATATTTGAAGAAGCTCTTGAATCAATGTTTGTGCTCAACCTAGTGTTCCTAAATTGAGTTCATTAATTGTCAACCAGGGCTAGTAAACTGCTGAAGTGTGGTGCACTATATGTGCCTAGGTATTTGTTTCTCACTACGTTGTGTTTAGTGTTTTATGATGTTTTTGGTTTTATGGTTTTATGTTGAAAAAGGAAAGAACTAAGTGCCGGTGAAAAGAAGCTATTGGTGGTGTTAAAACAGAACAAAGCCTAAACTATGGATGGCAAACAACAAATGCAAATACGAAAACAGAACAAAGCCTAAACTATGGATGGCAAATAACAAATGCAAAGTTTGATAATGACTTCAATGCAAGAAAATAAATCACAACATGAACTTAAACTTATCCAATTCATTCATTAAAGATGTGTTGGGAGAGCTTGAGAAATGGACAAGTTAAGTATAAATGAAGTTCTCCTAATTAAACAATCAAACAATCAACTTACAATATTACAACATCTCATCCATGATTAAAGGTTTATTGGAATATATTTGGAAAATAACATTTGTAGCACAATAAGATTTCTACTCTAAACTAGCTTCTAACTCTGTTCTGCAACCCAATTTAACACCACTAGGCCTCACTCAAAAGTTATAGATTTCCTTTTTAGAATAGTCTTTGAGACAAGGCTTGTTTGTGAAATGGTAAAAAGGTTGCAAAATACTCCAGGCCTTAGACTGATACTAGCTTTTGTCCAGATGATTATGTATTAATATGAGTTTGGAACAAAAGAAGTTTTGTAAATAATGAAGACCGTGGTATTTAAATTTAACAACTAATACAATTTACAATGCAATGGATAGCAACTAAACTGGAATGTTAATACAGTGGGCTAAGACTAAATTAGAGTGCTACTATTCTACTTGGAGTACAGTGAACAGTGTTAAACTAAAATGCCATTATCAAACTGAAATGTAGTGACAGAGCTGAACTGAATGCATTCTACCTCCGGAGTGATGTAACTACATTAACATGAAACTAGTCTATAGAATTCTACAGCCCATCTCGTTTAATATGAATGATATTTTGGAAGAGTTTGTGAAAACAAGTATGGTTGTATTATTCAATGCAATTGAACATAAACATAAAACTGAAAGCAAATACAACTAGAATCTAAGACACCACAGCTGTTTCTTATTCGTTGTTCATGATTTTTTGGAAGAGTTTGTAAGAGTAATACCAGCTGTGACACTTAGTGTAAACAAGCAACTAAAACCTACAATACCACAGCTATGCCTTATTCATCATGATGATATTTTGGAAGATTTTATTAGAGTAAGTCTAACTGTGATAATTAACAAAAGGAAATGCAACTAAAACCTACAATACCACAGCTATGCCTCATTCATCGTAATGATATTTTGGAAGAGTTTATTAGAGTAAGTCTAGCTGTGATAATTAATGTAAACAAGTATGAACATAAACTTCAGAAACTTGCCTAAACTAGAAATGAAAACGAGACTAAAATACTTATCTAAACAGTATAAACAAGGCTGCTCAGGAGGCAAGGGCCCTCTACCACCAGAGTAGCATGAAATCTACTTCAAGATTGACTTCAACGCTTTCAAGGAAATGATACTTCTTTCATTAAAGAGAAATTACTTCAAAACAGAGTGTTTTCGGACTTCTGAAATCTGGCAATCAACCATCAAAATCTAACCTTGTCCCTCGGTTTCCCGAGCATATTTATAACAAAATTACATAATCGTATCTGAGATAACATAGGAATAATTGTCTTTCCTAATTAGAATCGAACTAGAACTCTGAAGGTGGTCTCGTAATATGATTAAGGACATCTGGACTGTCCTTATCCTGTTAGGAGTCTACCTCCTAATTTGAGTTCCCACGTACATAACCACCTACAGGATTCCGTTCAAACTTCGTGGAGAGCAAGAAATGATAAGGAGATGATGTGGAATACGACCATATGTGCTTTTCTCTAAGATGACACCTGGAACCTATGTAGACATGAAGACGGCTGTAGAATTGGCAACTAGCTACAGAATGTCTGCATTCTGTAGCTAGATTTAGTTCAAAAAGTACTACAATGACAAAATCATAAAAACATAGCAAGTTAGTCATGATATTCATTCTCAAAGAAATTTTAACTAATTCTTTTGATCATTTGAGCCTGAGATTAACAATGGACAAAAGAAATGGAGTGGAATGTGGTGGAAGAAAGAACATTCTTGAGGCTCAGCATACCCCCACTGGTAGATTCTTGCATGTCCTCATGCAACTATTCCATGAACTCTGAGACCTCTGCAAGAACATCCAACCCTCTTCTTCTGCTTTGTCTGGTAGTTAAAGGCCTTCTGGGCTTCCTGATGACTAACTTGAACCTTAAATTGGTAAGTGCCCTGATTAAATTTTTGTTTCTCTTTTTCAATTTTTCCTTGGCCTTTTCCACTTTGTCCATTTGTAAAGACAGGGTTGAATTCATATTGGTTTTTAGTTTAACTTGCTCCTTCAAAATATCATTTTCAGTCCTGATATGCCTATTAAGTACTTCTAGCTCGTACTTATCTCTTCTTAGCACATCTATTTCGGACTCTGGTGGACTAGGGGTTCTGTCTTTAATTTCTGAAGCTCTTCTCTCCAATGACTCAACATATTTCTAAATTTCTTGCTATGCAATGTCTATTTCAGGAGTTTCTTCATCAAAATCCTGCTCAGTAGGTGTTTCTTCATCTTCTATGTTTATAACTCCAGTTTGTTTAACTTTTGTTTTCTTTAGTATCCCCCTAAGTCTGTGGCTCCTTCTCGGTTGAGATGGCCCTTCTCCTTTTTCTCTGGCAAATTTTCTTATGATCCTCTCTTTCTTAAGCTGCTTCTTAATCTGAACTAATTTTTCAGAAATCATTTCTTCACTGCTTTCTTGTATTGTTTTACCAGTTTCAGTTTTGGAGGATTTCCATTTTCTGTTTCTTTTTGTAGGTTTGTCTTCAGGTGGAGGTTCCTTTGGTTCCTCAAAGTGATTTCTCACCAAGAAGTCATCCCAAGTATCTCCCATTTTTGCTAAATGATATTCAATTAAAATCTTGACTAAACCATGGTGGTATAAAGTTGTCTCCAGAAATTGAATTCTCTTTTGAACACTTGAAGCCATTTTCTTTAAACTATGAAGCAAGAAAAAGGGCAAGTTGAGTTCTTCTTCTAGAAAATGCATTATCAACCTAATATGGTAAACATAGAAAGTACCATATCTACCTTCACAAGTGATGAATTTTTTTGCAGGATAAGCAACATATTCCTCCATTTGTTCTTTAATGCAGAGCTAGGGATACCCTTTTTAAAAATGGTGACATCCATACCCAGTGACTTGAGTATCTGCTTCCATGCTTCGTTATGAAATTCTTTGTTCTTAAACCACCTTTCTCCTTGTCTAGGCAATCTTGTTGCTTCTGTAATAAAAGCCTCTATGACAGTGAATTTAATATCTCCAACTTCAACCTCGGCTCCATTAAAGGATCTTGCGAAAGTTTTAGTAACCTCTTTGTGGAAGCCACTGAATTTTTCAAGGAATTGCAACCATCCTGCTTGTTGTAAGATTTCTCTGATTTGGGGATAGCCTTCCAAGTACTTAGTGCCAACTGGTTCAGTTCTCACGATGAGACCCATAACTTCTTCTTCAATCTTCAATTCACTAGTCTTCTGCTCACGGTGAGAATGGCCGTTAACAAGTTGTTTTTGCTCCACAAATTTTCCCTCTGTTCATGGTGACAATGGTTTTTATAGAGATGCCTCTGTCTCACAGACTGAAATGGTTAAAATTTGGCTATAGGAAAGAGTGATATGGAGTGGTTACGAAATGAATATAATGAGGTGAGGATGATGTATATGAGAGGATGACCACGGAGATATTTTGTAACGAATTCAAAAATCATCATTAAATGCTCAGTGACGTGACTAATCCAATCACTTCAGCACTTTAACCATTTAGATTTTTAAATGATGATCGGATATGGGTTTTGAAATGGCGGAATAGAAGGAGTTTTATCCAAAGTTTTTGCGGGAGGTTTGTTAGGCATGATCAACAAAATTAATTAAAACAACTTTTTGAATAATATATAACTGAACTATGCTAAAATTTTCATGATATGTCACCATAATAATTTCATACCTTTGCCTTTGCTTTGATTTTCTTGTGATCTTCATATGCTTTGTTCTCCCTTGAAAATCATTAATTTTTGAGTCTTCATAACCTTCTTGATTTTTCTTGTTCTTGGATATGCAGGATCATTTTGTTGCAGATCAAATGATTACTAGACAGTGCTTTCAGGCTCTCTGGCTGCAGAATGTCCGACTGGCTGCAGAATGTCTGATTGATTGCAGAATGTACCTGTAGAGAACTTGAAATATGGTTTGAAGCTTGAAATGATGAAAGGTTGTATGAAATGAATAATGAAATATGGTAAGATGGAGTATGAATGAAGTGAATAATGGAGTGGAATGGATCACAACTTATGAAATGGAGTGAAGTATGAGAAGTGGGCTATAATTCATGATATGTATTATTTAATTGCAGTAAAACATCAAACTTTAAAAAAAATCTGGAATTGAAATGAGGTGGATGAAGTGTGGAATGAAATGAATGAAATGGAATATGAATGGATGAAATGAGATGGACCATAAGTTAAATGGATCTGCACTTATGATTTTGTAACAGTTGCTTGCAGAAAAAAATAAAAATAAAAATAAATAAAAATAAAAATAAAAATAAATAAATAAAATAAAATAAAATAAAAATAAAAAATGGAAAGTTAGAGTGTCAGAAAAATTCTGATTTTCACTCTATCTTTTCTGTATAAACATGCCAATCAGTGATTGGTTTTCATGTTTATACTTCTCTTTTTTTTTTTTTTTCAATAATATCCGACTTCAGAAAATTCAAATAAGTTGATGAAGAAGAAAGATTATTCTTCATTAACTTCACATCACTGTTTTCCTGGAACTTCTTGACAAATTCTTCTCTTGAGAGTGGTTTGTGATACAGCTTCAATCTATGACCATTCACAAGAAAAGTAACCTCTTCTTCATCTATTGTCCTGATTTTTATTGCTCCATTGTCAAAAATTCTCAAAATTTCATATGGCCCAAGCCAATGTGTTTGAAATTTACCTTGAAAATCCTTGAACTTTGAATCAAACAAGAGAGCCCAGTCACCTTCTTTGAACTTCTTTTCCTTGATGTACTTGTCATGCCATCTAGTCCTTTGATGTTGGACTATACTTGTTTTCTGAACTGCATCTTGTCTGATCTCATCCAATTCATTAATCTACTCCAATCTATGCTTTTGTGCCTCTGATAGATCAAGTCCTAGCTGAACTGCCATTTTGAAAGTTTGAATCTGGAATTCTATGGGAAACAAAACTTGCTTTCCATAAACAAGTTCATAAGGAGTATGGCCTGTTGTGTTTCTCCATGTAGTTCTATAGGCCCACAAGGCTTCAGGAAGCCTATCTACCCAATCTCTTCTATGTAAATGAACAGTCTTTGTTAAGATTCCTTCAATGACCTTATTAGTAGATTCTGCTTGACCATTTGCTTGTGGATGATAAGGAGTAGATTTTATATGCTTGATTTTGTACCTCTCCATCATTTGCTCCACTAGCCTTGATGTAAATTGAGCTCCTTGATCTGTAACAATTTCCCTTGGGACACCAAAATGAGTAAAAATATCCTCAAAAAGAAAAGTAACTACAGATGCTTCATTAGCAACAAGTAATGGCTTGGCTTCTACCCATTTGGTAACATAATCAGTGCAAACTAATATATATCTCTTTTGTCTTGATGGAGGACTAATAGGTCCTACAAAATCCAAAGCCCATTTTTGAAAAGGTTCAATATGTACCTGAGGCTGCAATGGCATCTCACCTGAAGGAGAAGGTTTCCCTACCCTTTGGTGACTATCACACCTTTTGACATACTCTTTATCATCTTTGAAAAGGGATGGCCAATAATATCCTAAATGAAGGATCTTATAGGCTGTCCTCTTATCAGCAAAGTGTCTGCCACAAGGTTCATCATGACATGCTTTGATAATCTCAGGCATCTCATCTTCCCGAACACATCTCCTAATGATAAAATCTGGACCTGTCCTATACAACTCATTAGCAACCCATGAATATTTTGCACTGTCATAAATGATTTTTATTTTATCTCTTGCATTCATTATTGAAGGAAATTTCCCTGAAACTAAATAATTAGCAATGTCAGCAAACCAAGGAGTTTGGGTAGAAATTGCAAAAAGATATTCATCAAGAAATTGATCTTCAACTGGAGTGTCATATTTGATGTTTTGGAGTCTAGATAGGAAATTAGCTACTTTGTTTTGTTTTCTAGTCCTATCTAGAATGGTAATGTTGAATTCTTGTAAAAGCAATAACCATCTTATGACTCTACCATTAGTGATTGATTTATTCATTAGATATCTAATTGCAGAATGTTCTGTGTGAACAAAAGTTTCATAGCCTGTTATATAGTGTCTGAATTTGTTTATGGCATGAACAACAGCTAAAAACTCTTTTTCAGTTACAGTATAGTTTAACTCTGTAGGAGTCAAATTTTTACTGGTATAGTAGATGGCATAAGGAATCAAGTCTTTTTGTCCCAATACTGCTCCTAGAGCTGTATCTGAGGCATCTGTTGAAATATGAAAAGGTAACTTCCAGTTAGGTCCCCTTAAAATAGGTGCTTCAGAAATTTTTGTTTTCGAGGTCTCAAAGGCTAACTGGCAATCAAAATCTCATTTGAATTCACAGTCTTTGGTAAGTAATTTGACGAGTGGAGATGCTATCTTGGTGAAGTTTTCTATAAATCTTCGATAATATCCTGTAAATCCTAGAAAACTCCTAACATCTTTTTGACAACTTGGAATAGATAAGTTAAAAATGACTTCAACTTTTGACTCATCAACTCTAATCCCATCTCCTGAAATGTGATGTCCTAAAACAATTCCTTCAGTAAAAATCATAAAACACTTTTCATGACTAAGTGAAAGATTTGCTTCTTTACATCTTTTTAAAAAAATTTCCAAGTTTTCTAAGGCTTCTTCAAATGTGTTTCCGTAAACTGTGAAATCATCCATATATACCTCTACACAATCATGTATTAGATCTGAAAAAATTCCTAGTACTGCCCTTTGAAATGTTGCAGGTGCATTACATAATCCAAATGGCAACACTCGGTAAGCATAGGTACCCCAAGGACAGGTAAATGTAGTTTTGTCTTGATCTTCAAGTGCTACTTGAATTTGATTGTAACCACTAAACCCATCTAGAAATGAGAAGTAATTTTTGCCAGCTAATGTATCTAACACTTGATCTATGAAAGGTAAGGGAAAATGGTATTTAAGAGTAGCTTTGTTTAATTCTCGGTAGTCAATACATACCCTCCATTTACCATTTTTCTTTGGCACAATTACCAAAGGAGAAACCCACTGACTATCTGAAATAAGATAGATAAAGTTGACATTCAACAATTTCTGCAATTCTTCTTTAACAATCTCCCTAAGATTTGGATTCATCCGTCTTTGAGGTTGTCTGATTGGTTTACAATTTTCCTCTATGTAGATATGATGAGTGCAAGTCTTGGGGCTTATCCCTTTCATATCAGTGTACTCCCATGCATATGCAGAAGAATGTCTCTGTAAAATTTTGACTAGCTCTTCTTGTTGAGATTTTTCTAGGTTCTTGTTTATGTTTAAAGTTTTGCTTGGAAATATCTCACTTGTAGAGCTGCCAAATTTATCCATAGAATGAAGAGACATCTGTCTTGATGATAAAAACTCAATGTTGGATTCTTCTTGAAATTGTTCATGTTTGCATTCCGAAGAGGATTCAAAGTTTTCTAAAGTATTCAAAATTTGACTATCTTCACTAATTTCTGAAATTGTGAAGAGAGGTTGTAAGTCTTCTTCATCCTCTATCCATTGAGTATCATCTAAATTTGTAATTGTCCTTGCTGGAGGATACAAAGTGAATTTTTTAGTTGAACTACCATCAGAGATGTACATATCACCGGATCTACAACTAATGAAAGCATCAACTGTAGCTAACCAAGGTCTCCCTAATATAATAGGATGTCCTCCTAGATTATTCTTAGGAGTTAGGATCATAAAATCCACAGGGTACTCCCAAGAATCTAGGGACACTGGAATGTCTTCTATTACCCCATCAGGTTTGATCACAGATCTGTCTGCTAATTGTAATAATGTGGGTGTAAAGAGAAGATTAAGAAGTTTCATTTTATCCATGATTTGTCTACTCATGATATTGATTGTTGCTTCTAAATCAATGAGTGTGTTTTGGATCTCAATTCCATTGTGGATGTTGATGGCTGCTCTAATACAGGAGTTGAAATTATTGGTTCTTTTTGTTTTGATTTTTCAATGTTTGGGTCCTGAAAAGATGTGTCTTCTTCAAGACTTTTATTTTCCCGTAGAGAATCTTCCTCAAAGTTATCTTGTTCTTGTATGATCACAGAAGGTTTCCTCTTTTCAAGTATTCTTCCAGACCTAAGTTGAACATCACTAAGGTCTAGAGGAGTAATTAAATAAGTTGGAAACTGTTGGCCTTCTATCATGTATGTATTCTAAGGATTTTTATTGTTGGGGTTTGGTATGGGTTGAGCGGGCAACTGATTTGATTTATGAGGAAATAGTAATGGGAGCGGTTGATTTTGATGTTGTGGGTTCTGAGAATTCTGTTGAGGATTTTGAGGAGAAAAATGTGGGTATGGTGGATAGGATGGTGGATATTGATAGTAATGGGGGTATCTTCCATAGGGATTTTGTGCTCCTTGTGCCCAAGCTTGAGATTGATTTTGAAATTGGGGCCAAGGTTGCTGCCAAGAATTCCAATTTAGTGGAGGTTGATTATACAATTGATCATGGAATCCTTGTGTTTGAGGTCCTTGCCAAGGCCTTCTAGAGACAAAATTGAGAGATTCTGTGGAGTTTGTAGGATTTTCCTCTTGAAAGATAGCTTTAAGACCAGGAATTGAAGGACATCTCTTGGTTTCATGTTTTTCTGAACAAATTACACAGGTCTCTACAAATTTTGCATCCAAAGGACATTCTCTCAAGGCATGCTTATTTCTACATTTGGGACAAAAGATTGCTAAGGCATCAGATTCAGCTTTTTGCTTGTTTTGTAACTTAAGGGTGTCTATTTGTTCACTAAGACTCACTAAGATGTCAGATTTGAATTCATCAAGCATATGCCCTATCTCTGCCCTACTTACTTTCCTAGAAGCAGACTTACTTGCCCTTGCAAGAGCAGTGTCTCTTCGACCTTTTACAGATTTGGATTTCCCTCTTGAAAGGTTGATACATAACTCAGATATTTCAGGTAATGTGAGCTGAGATATATCCCCTTTTCCCATCATGTTAAGGATATCCAACCATTCACCCCTAATTGTCTTCAACAAGAGAGCTTTTAAGGTGTCTTGATCTAAGTTCTCCATTTTTGCTCTTTTGATGTTGTAATGAAATCTCTCCAACAAATCTTCTAGGTTTTCATCTTCTTTTTGTAACATCTTAAACACTTCCTCCTTATGATTGATTGGCATACAATAATCCAAATACCTCTCTAGAAATGCTTGTTTCATATCTTCCCATGTTCTAATAGAATTGTTGATCAAACTCATAAACCACTTCAATGCTGCTCCTTTCAATGTTGAAGGAAATAGTTTAAGTTTTTGAGCATCTTGTAAGTAGTCATAAGTTCTACATCGGACTTCAAATTCAAATAGGAAGGTTTCAGGATCTTCAGTTTTAAGTCCATAGAAGTTTGGAAGGACAAAGGGTGAAATGTTTTTCATAGTTGTATTGGTTTCTTCATCTACTATAGGAAACCCAAAAGAGCTTCCCATTTCTCTTCTACCTCTTCCTTTGCCTCCTTCTCCTTCTGCACCTCTACCTCCTTCTCCTCTACCTCTACCTCTACCCCCTCCAAATAGTGTGTGTTCTCCATTAAAGACTCCTCCTCCCCCTTCTTCTGCCATAGTTGATTCCTCTGTGGAAGTGGAAAAGTTTGTGTCTCTAGCAGGGGTCCTTGAATATTCTTCTAAGACAGGTTCAGTGGATGAAGTGGAAGGTATTTCTAATGGAATATCTGATCTTAAGTCTTCTGGAATTCTAGGATCAGTAAAGGATGGAATGTGGGTCTGAGTTGGAGGTGTGCTGGCTCTTGGTCTAGGTGAAACAAGAGGTGTTCTAGGAATCAAGCTTCTACTTCTGCTTCTTATGAATCTACCCCTTGAGTCTCTCTCTCTACGCATATCATTGTTTTTGGGAGTTAAGAAACAAGGCTACCTAGTTACACTTCCCCGGCAACGACGCCAAAATTTTTGTGCTCAACTTAGTGTCCCTAAATTGAGTTCATTAATTGTCAACCAGGGGTAGTAAACTGCTGAAGTGTGGTGCACTATATGTGCCTAGGTATTTGTTTCTCACTACGTTGTGTTTAGTGTTTTATGATGTTTTTTTGGTTTTATGGTTTTATGTTTGAAAAGGGAAAGAACTAAGTGCTGGTGAAAAGAAGCTATTGGTTATATTAAAACATAACAAAGCCTAAACTATGGATGGCAAACAACAAATGCAAAGCTTGATAATGACTTCATTGCAAGGAAATAAATCACAACATGAGCTTGAACTTATCCAATTCATTCATTAAAGGTGTGTTGGAAGAGCTTCAGAAATGGACAAGTTAAGTGTAAATGAAGTTCTCCTAAATAAACAATCAACTCACAATATTACAAAAAAAATGATTATTTGTAACACAGTAAGGTTTCTATTCTAGATTAACCTATGATGTTGAAGTTACCCTATTCTGCAACTTGACTTATCACTACTAGGCCTTATTCGGAAGTTTAGAGATTTTCTAGAACAATGTTTGGGAAAAAGGTTGTAGGTGAATTTGTAAAATATTTGCAGAATAATCAAAGCCTTAAACTGATATTACTGACCCCTATTCATGTGATGACGTATCAATATAAATTCAGAACAATAGTAAGTTGTAAATAATGAACGCTGAGAGACTAATTTTGACAACTAGTACTACTTGAAATACAATGGATAACACTAGGCTAGAACGCGGTCTATCAATCTTAAAATGCATTGACTACAACTAAACTAGAATGCCATTAATATTTTCTTGGAACAAAATGAACTGAGACTAAACTAGAGTGCTACTAATCTACTTGAAGTACAGTGAACAGAGTTAAACTAGAATTCCATTATCAAACTTGAGATGTAGTGATAGAGCTGATCTAAATGCAATCAACCTCCGGAGTGTTATAACTAAATTAACATGCAGCTAGTCTATGGAATTCTACAGCCCATCTCGTTCAATATGAATGATATTTTGGAAGAGTTTGCAAAAACAAGTCTGGCTGTATTATTCAATGCAATTGAACATAAACATAAGATTTGAAAGCAAATACAACTAGGATCTAAGATACCACAGCTATTTCTTATTCATTGTTAATGATGTTTTGGAAGAGTTTGTAGGAGTAAGACCGGCTATGACACTTAGTGTAAACAAGCATAAATCATAAAATTCGAAAGGAAATGCAACTAAAATCTACAACACCACAACTATGCCTTATTCATCGTGATGATATTTTGGAAGAGTTTATAAGATTAAGTCTAGCTGTGATGATTAATGTAAACAAGTATGAAACATAAACTTCAGAAACTTGCTTAAGCTAGAAATGAAAAACGAGACTAAAATACTTATCTAAGTCGTATGAACAAAGCTGCTCAGGTAGCAGGGGCCCTCTACCACCAGAGTAGCACGCAAAATATACTTCAAGATTGACTCAGCGCTTTCAATAAAGTGATGTTTTTTTCATTAAAAGAGAAATTACTTCAAAACAGAGTGTTTTCGGACTTCTGAAATCTAGCAATCAAACACAAAATCTAACCTTGTCCCTCGGTTTCCCGAGCCATATTTATAACAAAATTACATAACTGTCTTGAGATAACCTAGGGATAATTGTCTTTCCAAATAAAAATCAAACTAGGACTCTAATAGTGGTCTCGTAATATGATTAAGGACATCTGGACTGTCCTTGTCCTATTAGGAGTCTATCTCCTAGTTTGAGTTCCCACGTGCATAACCACCTACAGAATTCTGTTCAAACTTCATGGAGAGCAAAAAATGATGAGGGAATGATGTGGAATACGACCATATGTGTTTTTATCTGAGATGACACCTGGAACCTGTGTAGACATGAAGACAGCTGCAGAATCATGAACTCGCTACAAAATGTCTGCATTCTGTAGCTAGATCTAGTTTAAAAAGTACTACAATGAAAAAATCATAAAAACATAGTAAGTTAGTCATGATATACATTCTTAAAGCAATTTTAATTAATTCTATTGATCATTTGAGCTTGTAATTAATAATGGACAATGGAAATGGAGTGGAATGTGGTGGAAGAAAGAACATCTTTGGAGCTCAACATACCCCCACTGCT
Source organism: Pinus albicaulis (assembly GCA_034641835.2). Lineage (NCBI taxonomy): Eukaryota > Viridiplantae > Streptophyta > Pinopsida > Pinales > Pinaceae > Pinus > Pinus albicaulis. The sequence goes on along the minus strand of CM076571.1, from coordinate 155,848,803 downwards.
AGGTTCTTGCATGTCCTCATGCAACTATTCCATGAACTCTGAGACCTCTGCAAGAACATCCAACCCTCTTCTTCTGCTTTTCCTGGCAGTCAAAGGCCTTCTGGGCTTCCTTATGACTAACTTGAATCTCAAATTTGTGAGTGCCCTGGTTAACTTTTTATTTCTCTTCTTCAATTTTTCACTGGCCTTGTGTAACTTTTGCATTTGTAGAGACAAAGTTGAATTCATATCAGTTTTCAGTTTAACCTGCTCTCTCAGAATTTCATTCTCATTCTTGATATGTATGTTGAGTATTTCTAACTCATATTTATCTCTCCTTAGGATATCAATTGCAGATTTTGGTGGACTAGGAGTTCTGTCTCTACTTTCTGAAGCTCTTTTCTCTAATGTCTCAACATAGTTGTAAATTTCTTGCTGTGCTGGGTCTATTTCAAGAGCTCCTTCATCAAAATCCTCCTCAGTAGGTGTTTCTTCATCCTCTATGTTTATGACTTCAGTTTGTTTAACCTTTGTTTTCTTTAGTATCCCTCTAAGTCTGTGGCTCCTTCTTGGTTGAGATGGTCCTTCTCCTTTCTCTCTGGAAAATTTTCTTATTATCCTCTCTTTCTTAAGTTGCTTCCTAATCTGAGCCAATTTCTCAGAGATCATTTCTTCACTACCTTCTTGTATTGTTTTACTAGTTTCAGTTTTGGAGGTTTTCCATCTTCTGCTTCTTTTTGTAGGTTTGTCTTCAGGTGGAGGTTCCTTGGGTTCTTCAAAGTGATTTCTCACTAAGAACTCTTCCCAATTATCTCCCATTTTTCTCAAATGATGTTCAATCAAAATTTTTACTAAACCATGGTGGTATAAGGTTGTTTCTAGAAATTGAACTCTCTTTTGAACACTTGAGGCCATTTTCTTTAAACTATGAAGCAAGAAAAAGGGCAAATTGAGTTCTTCTTCTAAGAAATGCATTATCAACCGAATATGATAAACATAGAAGGTACCATATCTTCCTTCATAAGTGATGAATTTTTGCAAGATAAGCAACATGTTCCTCCATTTGTTCTTTAGTGCGGAGCTAGGGATACCCTTTTAAAAAATGGAAACATCCATACCTGGTGACTTGAGTATCTGCTTCCATGCCTCGTTATGAAATTCTCTATTCTTGAACCACCGTTCTCCTTGTCTGGGAAATTCTGTTGCTTCTGCAATGGAGGCTTCTGTAATGGTGAATTTAATATCTCCTATCTCGACCTCAGCTCCATTGAAGGACCGTGCAAATGTTTTAGTCACCTCTTTGTGAAAACCACTGAATTTTTCAAAGAATTGCAACCACCCTGCTTGTTGTAACATTTCTCTGACTTGAGGATATCCCTCCAAGTACTTAGTTCCAACCGGTTCGGTCCTCACTATGAGACCCATAACTTCTCTTTCCAACCTTCAAATTTTTGCTCCTCTGTTCACGGTGACAATGGCTGTTACAAATATGTTTTTGCCCCACATATGTTTCCTCTGTTTTACAGACTGAAATGGTTAAGAGTTGGCTACGGGAAAGAATGATATGGAGTGATTGCGGAATGAATATAATGAGGTGAGGATGATGTATATGAGTTGAAAGATATCACAGAAGAAAATACCGTGGAGATATTTTGTAACGAATTCAAAATCATCATTAAATGCTTTGGCCTAGTGACGTGACTAATCCAATCACTTCAGCACTTTAACCGTTTAGATTTTTAAATGATGATTGGATATGGGATTTGAAATGGTGGAATAGAAGGAGTTTTATCCAAAGTTTCTACGGGAGGTTTGTTAGGCATGATCAACAAAATCAATTAAAACAACTTTTTGAATTATTCATAACTTAACTATACTAAATTTTTTCATGATATGTCATTATAATCAGAACTTTTACCTTTGCCTTTCCTCTGATTTTTGTGATCTTTATATGCTTTGTTCTCCCCTGAAAATCATTACTTTTTGAGTCTTCATAACTCCCTTGATTTTTCTTGTTGTCATGGATATGCAGGATCATTTTATTGCAGATCAGGTGATTACTGGATAGTGCTTTCAGGATCTCTGGCTATAGAATGTCTATTTGGCTGCAGAATGTCTGACTAGCTGCAGAATGTCTAACTGATTGCAGAATGTACCTGTAGAAGACTTGAAACATGAAATGGTATGGTTTGGAGAATGCATGGAATGTTGTATGGAATGAGTGAAGATGGATAATAAAATATGATGTAATGGAATATGAATGAAGTGAATAATGGAGTGGAATGGATCACAACTTATGAAATGGAGTGAAGTATGAGAAGTGGCCTGCAATTCATGATATGCATTATTCAATTGCAGAAAAACATCAAACTTAAAAATCTGGGATGGAAATGAGGTGGACCATGGGGTGAAATGAATGGAGTGTGGATGAATGAATGAAATAGAGTATGGATGAATGAAATGAGATGGACCATAAGTGAAATGGAACTTCTTGCAGAAAAAGAACAAATTTGAAAAGCTAAAGTGTCAGAAAGATTCTGATTTTCACTCTACCTTTTCTGTATAAACATGCTAATCAGTGATTAGTTTTCATGTTTATACTTTATTATTATTATTATTATTATTATTATTATTTTTCAATAAAGTGACTTCAGAAAATTCAATTAAGTTGATGAAGAAGAAAGATTCTTCTTCATTAACTTCACATCACTGTTTTCCTGGAACTTCTTGACAAATTATTCTCTTGAAAGTGGCTTATGATACAGCTTCAATCTATGACCATTCACAAGAAAAGTGACCTCTTCTTCATCTATTGTCCTGATTTTTATTGCTCCATTGTCAAAAATTTTCACAATTTCATATGGCCCAAGCCAATGTGTTTGGAATTTACCTTGAAAATCTTTGAACTTTGAATCAAACAAGAGAGCCTAGTCACCTTCTCTGAACTTCTTTTCCTTGATGTACTTATCATGCCATCTAGTCCTTTGTTGTTGGACTATACTTGTTTTCTGGACTGCATCTTGTCTGATCTCATCCAATTCATTAATCTACTCCAATCTGTGCTTTTGTGCCTCTGTTAGATCAAGTCCTAGTTGAACTGCCATTTTAAAAGTTTGAATCTGAAACTCTATGGGAAACAAAACTTGTTTTCCATAAACAAGTTCATAAGGAGTATGGCCTGTTGTGCTTCTCCATGTAGTTCTATAGGCCCACAAGGCTTCAGGAAGCCTGTCTGCCCAATATCTTCTATGTAAATGAACAGTCTTTGTTAGGATCCCTTCAATGACCTTATTAGCAGATTCCACTTGACCATTTGCTTGTGGATGATAGGGAGTAGATTTTCTGTGTCTGATTTTGTACCTCTCCATCATTTGTTCCACTAGATTTGATGTAAATTGAGCTCCTTGATCTGTAACAATTTCCCTTGGGACACCAAAACGAGTAAAATTATCCTCAAAAAGAAAATTAACTACAGATGCTTCAGTAGCAGAAAGTAATGGCTTGGCCTCTACCCATTTGGTAACATAATCAGTGCAAACTAATATATATTTCTTTTGTCTTGATGGAGGACTAATAGGTCCTACAAAATCCAAAGCCCATTTTTCAAAAGGTTCAATATATACCTGAGGTTGTAATGGCATCTCACCTAAAGGAGAAGGTTTCCCTACCCTTTGGCAACTGTCACACCTTTTGACATACTCTTTAGCATCTTTAAACAAGGATGGCCAATAATATCCTAAATTAAGGATCTTATAGGCTGTCCTCTTATCAGCAAAGTGTCCGCCACAAGGTTCATCATGATATGCTTTGAGAATCTCAGGCATCTCATCTTTACGAACACACCTCCTAATGATCAGATCTGGACCTGTCTTGTACAACTCATTAGCAACCCATGAATATTTTGCACTGTCATAAATGATTTTTCTTTTATCTCTTGCATTCATTATTGAAGGAAATTTCCCTAAAACTAAATAATTAGCAATGTCAGCAAACCAAGGAGTCTGAGTAGAAATTGCAAAAAGATATTCATCAGGAAATTGATCTTCAACTCGAGTGTCATCTTTGATGTTTTGGAGTCTAGATAGGAAATCAGCTACTGTGTTTTTTTTTCCAGGCCTATCTAGAATGGTAATGTTGAATTCTTGTAAAAGCAATAACCATCTTATAACTCTGCCATTAGTAATTGATTTGTTCATTAAGTATCTAATTGTAGAATGATCTGTGTGAACAAAAGTTTCATAGCCTGTTATATAGTGTCTGAATTTTTTTATGGCATGAACAACAGCTAAAAACTCTTTTTCAGTTACAGTATAGTTTAACTCTGCAGGAGTCAAATTTTTACTGGTATAGTAGATGGCATAAGGAATCAGGTCTTTTTGTCCTAATACTGCTCCTAGAGCTGTATCTGAGGCATCTGTTGAAATATGAAAAGGTAACTTCCAGTTAGGTCCCCTTAAAATAGGTGCTTCAGAAATTTTTGTTTTCAGGGTCTCAAAGGCTAACTGGCAATCATAATTCCATTTGAATTCATAGTCTTTGGTAAGTAATTTGAAGAGTGGAGATGCTATCTTGGTGAAGTTTTCTATAAATATTCGATAATATCCTATAAATCCTAGAAAACTCCTAACATCTTTTTGACAACTTGGAATAGATAATTTAGAGATGACTTCAACTTTTGACTCATCAACTCTAATCCCATCCCCTGAAATGTGATGTCCTAAAACAATTCCTTTAGTAAACATCATAAAACACTTCTCATGACTAAGTGAAATATTTTCTTCTTTACATCTTTTTAAAACTTTTTCCAAGTTTGCTAAGGCTTCTTCAAATGTGTTTCCATAAACTGTGAAATCATCCATATATACCTCTACACAATCATGTATTAGATCCGAAAAGATTCCTAATACTGCCCTTTGAAATGTTGCAGGTGCATTGCATAATACAAATGGAAATACTCGGTAAGCATAGGTACCCCAAGGACAGGTAAATGTGGTTTTGTCTTGATCCTCAAGTGCTACTTGAATTTGATTATAACCACTAAACCCATCTAGAAATGAGAAGTACTTTTTTCCAGCTAAGGTATCTAACACCTGATCTATGAAAGGTAGGGAAAAATGATCTTTAAGAGTAGCTTTGTTTAATTCTCGGTAGTCAATACATACCCTCCATTTACCATTTTTCTTTGGCACAATTACCAAAGGAGAAACCCACTGACTATCTGAAATGGGATAGATAAAGTTGACATTCAACAATTTCTGCAATTCTTCTTTAACAATCTCCCTAAGATTTGGATTCATTCGTCTTTGAGGTTGTCTGATTGGTTTACAATTTTCCTCTATGTAGATGTGATGAGTGCAAGTCTTGGGGCTTATCCCTTTCATATCAGTGTACTCCCATGCATATGCAGAAGAATGTCTCTGTAAGATCTTGACTAGCTCTTCTTGTTGTGATTTTTCTAGGTTTTTGTTTATGTTTAAAGTTTTGCCTGGAAATATTTCACTTGTAGAGCTGCCAAATTTATCCATAGAATGAAGAGACATCCGTCTTGATGATAAAAACTCAATGTTGGATTCTTCTTGAAATTGTTCATGTTTGTATTCCGAAGAGGATTCAAAGTTTTCTAAAGTATTCAGAATTTGACTATCTTCACTAATTTCTGAAATTGTGAAGAGAGGTTGTAAGTCTTCTTCATCCTCTATCCATTGAGTGTCATCTAGATCTGTAATTGTCCTAGCTGGAGGATATAAAGTGAATTTCTTAGTTGAACTACCATCAAAGATATACATATCACCGGACCTACAACTAATAAAAGCATCAGCTGTAGCCAACCAAGGTCTTCCTAATATAACAGGATGGCCTCCTAGATTATTCTTAGGAGTTAGGATCATGAAATCCACAGGGTACTCCTAAGAATCTAGGGACACTGGAATGTCTTCTATTACCCCATCTGGTTTGATCACAGATCTGTCTGCTAATTGTAATAATGTGGGTGTAAAGAGAAGATTAGGAAGTTTCAGTTTATCCATGATTTGTCTACTCGTGATATTGATTGCTGCTCCTAAATCAATGAGTGTGTTTTGGATTTCAATTCCATTGATGTGAATTTTAACAACTGGATTTCCTGGGTCTAGATACTTTGGAATAGCAATCTTACCCATCATAATGTCTGCTATTTTTCCTGCCAGTTGAATTTTCTTTGTCTCTCTTATTCTTTTTCTTGTTTTCTTCATGCTCAACTCCTTTATTGTTTTGTCTAAAATTGGAATTTCCTTGATGGCTTGTAATAATGGAATCTTAATGCAAACATTTCTCAGCTCATCTAGGAAATCATAATTAGGCACCATAATTTGTTTTTCTACACCTCTATCAATTTGTAATCTTTTTGGAAAGGGAGGTGTAGGAGTGGATGTTGATGGCTGCTCTAATACATGAGTTGAAATTATTGGTTCTTTTTGTTTTGATTTTTCAATGTTTGGGTCCTGAAAAGATGTGTGTTCTTCAAGACTTTTATTTTCCCATAGAGAATCTTCCTCACAGTTATCTTGTTCTTGTATGATCACAGAAGGTTTTCTCTTTTCAAGTATTCTTCTGCACTCTACTTGAAATACACTAAGGCTTAGAGGAGTAATTGGGTTATAAGCATGAAAACTATTGGCCCCGTTCATGGTAATAAGGGTATTCTGAGGACTATTGCCTGTATATTGATAGTTCGTCTTCTTCAAGGAATGTAATGGGATGGTTGATTTATGTTGTTTTATATCTATTGAGGGGATTTATGAGGATTTTATGAGAAAATGTGTATGGTGAGGATGGTGATATTATTAGTACTAGGAGAATTTTACAGATTTGTGTGTGCCTTGTGCCCAAGCTTGAGATTGATTTGAAATTGGGACTGCTGCCAAGAATTCAATTTGGTGGAGGTTGTTTATACATTTGATCATGGAATCCTTGTGTTTGAGGTCCTTGCCAAGGCCTTCTAGAGACAAAATTGAGAGATTTTGTGGAATTTGTAGGAGTTTCCTCTTGAAAGACAGCTTTAAGACCAGGAAGTGAAGGACAAATTTTGGTCTCATGTTTTTCTGAAAAATTACACAAGTCTCTACAACTTTTGCATCCAAAGGACATTCTCTCAAGGCATGCTTCCTTCTACATTTGGGACAAAAGATTGCTAAGGCATCAGATTCAGCGTTTTGCTTGTTTTGCAACTTAAGGGTGTCTATTTTTTCACTAAGACTCCCTAAGATGTCAGATTTGAATTCATCAAGCATATGTCCTATCTCTGCCCTACTTACTGTCCCAGAAGCAGACTTACTTGCCCTTGCAAGAGCAGGGTCTCTTGGACCTTTTACAGTTTTGGATTTCCCTCTTGAAAGGTTGATACATAACTCGGATATTTCAGGTAATGTGAGCTGAGATATATCCCATTTTCCCATCATGTTAAGGATATCCATCCATTCATCCCTAATTTTCTTCAACAAGAGGGCTTTTAAGGTGTCTTGATCTAAGTTCTCCATTTTTTCTCTTTTGATGTTGTAATGAAATCTCTCCAACAAATCTTCCAGGTTTTCATCTTATTTTTGTATCATCTTGAACACTTCCTCCTTATGATTGACTGGCATACAATAATCCAAATACCTCTCTAGAAATGCTTGTTTCATATCTTCCCATGTCCTAATAGAACTGTTGATCAAACTCATAAACCACTTCAATGTTGCTCCTTTCAATGTTGAAGGAAATAGTTTAAGTTTTTGAGCATCTTGTAAGTAGTCATAAGTTATACATAGGACTTCAAATTCAAATAGGAAGGTTTCAGGATCTTCAGTTTTAAGTCCATAGAAGTTTGGAAGGACAGAGGGTGAAATGTTTTTCATAGTTGTATTGGTTTCTTCATCTACTATAGGAAACCCAAAAGAGTTTCCCATTTCTCTTCTACCTCTTCCTCTACTTCCTTCTCCTTCTGCACCTCTACCTCCTTCTCCTCTACCTCTACCTCTACCCCCTCCAAATAATGTGTGTTCTCCATTAAAGACTCCTCCTCCCCCTTCTTCTGCCATAGTTGATTCTTCTGTGGAAGTGGAAAAGTTTTTGTCTCTAGCAGGGGTCCTTGAATCTTCTTCTAAGACAGGTTAAGTGGATGAAGTGGAAGGTCTTTCTAATGGAATATCTGATCTTAAGTCTTCTAGAAGTCTAGGATCAATAAAGGATGGAATGTGGGTCTGAGTTGAAGGTGTGCTAGCTCTTGGTCTAGGTGAAACAAGAGGTGTTCTAGGAATCAAACTTCTGCTTCTGCTTCTTATGAATCTACCCCTTGAGTCTCTCTCTCTACACATATCATTGTTTTTGGGAGTTAAGAAAAAAGGTTACCTAGTTACACTTCCCCGGCAACGGTGCCAAAATGTTTGTGCTCAACTTAGTGTTCCTAAATTGAGTTCATTAATTGTCAACCAGGGTTAGTAAACTGCTGAAGTGTGGTGCACTATATGTGCCTAGGTATTTGTTTCTCACTATGTTGTGTTTAGTGTTTTATGATGTTTTTGGTTTTATGGTTTTATGTTTGAAAAGGGAAAGAACTAAGTGTTGGTGAAAAGAAGTTATTGTTTATATTAAAATAGAACAAAGCCTAAACTATGGATGGAAAACAACAAATGCAAAGCTTGATAATGACTTCATTGCAAGGAAATAAATCACAACATGAGCTTGAACTTATCCAATTCATTCATTAAAGGTGTGTTGGAAGAGCTTGAGAAATGGACAAGTTAAGTTGTGAATGAATTTCTCCTAAATAAACAATAAACTTATAATGTTACAACATCTCATCCATGATTAAAGGTTTATTGGAACATATTTGGAAAATAACATTTGTAGCAAAATAAGATTTTTACTCTAAAATCACTTCTAATTTCGTTCCGCAACTCAATTTAGCACCACTAGGCCTCACTCAAAAGTTATAGGTTTCTTTTTAGAATAGTCCTTGAGGAAAGGCTTATTTGTGAAATGGTAAAAAAGGTTGCAAAATACTCCGAGCCTTAGATCGATACTAGCTTCATGTCCGGATGATTATGTATTAATATGAGGTTGGAACAAAAGAAGTTTTTGTAAATAATGAAGACCGTGGTATATAAATTTAACAACTAATACAATTTAAAATGCAATGGATAACGACTAAACCGGAATGCTAACACAGTGAGCTAAGACTAAACTAGAATGCTACTAATCTACTTGAAGTACAAAGTGAACATGAGTTAAATTAAAATGCCATTATCAAAATTGAAATGTAGTGACGTAGCTGAACTAAATGAAATCATCCTCCGGAGTGTTATGACTAAACTAACATGCAAACTAGTCTATTGGAATTCTATAGCCCATCTTGTTCAATATGAATGATATTTTGGAAGAGTTTGTAAAAACAATTAAAGCCGTATTATTCAATGCAATTAAACATAAACATAAGATTTGAAAGCAAATACAATTAAAATCTAAGATACCACAATTGTTTCTTATTAATTGTTAATGATGTTTTGGAAGAGTTTGTAGGAGTAAGACATGTTTGTGACACTTAGTGTAAACAAGCATAAATCATAAAATTCGAAAGGAAATGCAACTAAAACCTACAACACCACATCTATGCCTTATTCATCGTGATGATATTTTGGAAGAGTTTATAAGAGTAAGTCTAGTCGTGATGATCAATGTAAACAAGCATGAAACATAAACTTCGAAACGTGCTTAAGCTAGAAATGAAAAAAAACGAGACTAAAATACTTATCTAAACCGTATAAACAAGGTCGCTCGGGAGAGCGGGGGCCCTCTACCACCGTGAGTAGCACGCAAAATCTACTTCAAGATTGACTCGGTGCTTTTAATAAAGTGATACTTCTTGCATTAGAGAGAAATTACTTCAAAAAGCGAGTGTTTTTGTACTTCGAAATCTAGCAGTCAAAATACAAAATCTAACCTTGTCCCTCGGTTTCCCGAGCCATATTTATAATAAATTTACATAACTCGTTTTGAGATAACCTAGGTATAATTGTCTTTCCAAATAAAAAACCAAACTAGGACTCGATAGTGGTCACGTAATAGAATTAAGGACATCCGGGACTCGTCCTTGTCCTTTTAGGAGTCTGTCTCCTAGTTTGAGTTCCCACGTGCATAACCGCCTACGGAATTCCGTTCAAACTTCGTGGAGAGCAACAAATGATGAGGGAATGATGTTGAATACACCCATATGTGTTTTTCTCCAAGATGACAACTGGAACTCGCGTAGACATGAAGACAAACTGTAGAATCGAGCAACTAGCTGCGGAATGTCCGCATTTTGTAGCTAGATCTAGTTCAAAAAGTACTACAATGAAAAAAATCATAAAAACATAGCAAGTTAGTCATGATATTCATTCTTAAAGCAATTTTAACTAATTCTACCGATCATTTGAGCCTCGTGATTAATAATGTACAAAGGAAATGGAGTGGAATGTGGTGGAAGAAAGAACATCTTTGGAGCTCAACGAGTCTCATTTCAGTATGCTATGAGAACTCCCATGTAATTCCTCTTTGCTGAGTTTGTCTATATTTGCACTGTATTCTAAGACCGATACCTTTGGGTTGAATCTCCCTGGTAACGTTCTAAGAATCTTCCTTATAATAGTCTTCTCGTCAACTGGATCTCCCAATCCTTCCAGAGTATCGGTTATTTCATCAACATATTGAAAGTATGCAACAATGTTGCAATCTTCTTTCATTCTGAGTTGCTCAAATTTTTCTCTATAGATTTGAAGCTTTGCTTCTTTGACATTTGAGTCACATGCATATATATTCTCAAGCTTGTCCCATATATTTTTGGCAGTTTTACAACCCAACACCTTATGATAAGCAGATTCAATAAGTCCACTGATAATAATATTCTTTGCTTTTGCATCATTTACCAAATTCTTCTTACCTTGTTCATCCGCGGTTGATGTAAATCCATTTTGAGCAGTGTCCCATACTTCGTAACCTTGCGCCAAGAGATAGACCTCCATTCTTCCTTTCCAGAGTGCATAATTATTTTCATTGAATAGAGGTACACCATTCTTGGTATGCTCCATGACCTCCTTCCAGCTGTTAAACTGCTATTGAAGGAACCAAGCTCTGATACCAATTGTTGGAAATACTGAGAGGGGGGGTGAATCAGTATTCCTTTCAATTAGAGCATTAGTTAATATTCAATTATTATCAGTGTTTGTACAATGATAACAGCAAACAAGAGGAACACAAATGCACACAGTTTTTAAGGTGGAAACCCACTCTAGGACAAAAACCACCTAATGCTTTTCTAATAATTCTTTAATATTCAACTCCAATTGAAAATAAAGCTCCAACTTCCTAGAATCTAGAAAAGCATTCTTCTCCAGCTCCCACTGGATGGATGCTCCAATGCCTGAGATTCTTCAATAGTCAACTGAATGGATGCCCCAACACCCAATGAGCTACAACTCACCCTAGCACCACCCTACCACCCTATAGAAGAATAAAAGAAGAATGGACTCCCGTACCAGGGAAAATGGTCCACTTTATAATGATATAGAATGATGCAGAAGAAGAAGATATACTAGACCATAACCCCAACTTTGACACAACCACCTAATGATGATCCTAGACCTCCCAACACTACCTCTTCAACCCTTGGTAGATAGACACTAGTACAATTTGTACAATAATGTATTTACAATGACTAAGTACAATGATACCTTTATAATGATTGTATGCAGTGCTGCCCACTTGAAGACTTCATATGATGAACTTCTTGCTGCTGTTATGCACCTTGGTTGCTGCTCTTGTCATGCTACCCTCTGTTTGCACCTTGTTTTGCTTTTATGCCGTAGAAAGTCTGGTCCTTTGCAATCCTTGACAACACATGATCTAGCTTTTTCTTGCCTTCTAGGAGCTCGATATTGAATCTGGTGTATCTCTGTTATTTCAGATCCTCAATATCTGATTTTCGGTCCTGTAGTATTCCTCTGAGTCTTCTTTCCAATGCCACAAGTCTGACCCAATTTGGATTCTTCAAGAGAGAGTTATACCCAATTTCTCACACTGCCCTAATTATGGACTGTTTCAGCAGAGCGCACTTGTACGGCGTGCCACGTGTCACTGTTTATTCATTTGCTTCTGAAATTGATAGAGAGAAAATTAAAGATTGTGCGCTATCTATCAATTTTTACGGCATTCCAATCTGAGACACAAAGAGAGAGTTATGACGAATTTACCAAGGTCACTTCTTTGAGATGAATTTCAGGAGCCTGCAAAAATCCTTACTTCCAAAGATTCATATATCCAAAAATATTGCGCAAATTGATTTGAAATTTTTACTGCAGCTTCCTCAGGATTTCGGCTTCGCCTCAAAAAAATTTCAGCTTCTGAGCCTTCGTAGAAAAAAATTTAGAGCGAAAATTCCACGATGACCTGTTTCAGATGGCCGAATCCCTTGCCTAAGGAGGAAATGAAGATCACAATATATATGAATGCTTAAGTTGAGAGGGGCTTCAACAAGTGAACGTGGGAGGGATTTTAGGAGCATAAAAAATATTAATTATGACTTTTCAATGACCCATGCCCCAACCCCATGTGGTTTTAGCCCACTAACTGGGGTACAAACTTCAAACATGAATATCTCTCAAACCGTGAAGAATTACATGGCGTGCCATATATCAACGGAAACATCTCGACAAGTAGAAACCATCAAAAGAATTATTGACCCAGAATATATTAATTTGGTAGGTCAAAATTCTCATTCAATATTGGGTTAGCCCCTGGTGCTGCTTGGGTTGACATCAATGACAACCGCTGATCAACAATCTCCTCCAATGGATCTCTCAAGTGATAGGCTGATCCTATCCCTGAAGATCTTTTCCTCCAAGATGTTGGTGCATCCCCTCACTACAATTATGCACTAAAATAACGCATTTTAGAGAAGGGACTGCGCTGCTGATGATAGGAGAAGCTTGGCTTGATGCAAAAATATGAAAATCAGTTCAGAAACCTGCTTCACTGATCTCTCAAAGGAATAGGAGCTCCCTCCTCTGAAAGATAAGTCAAGGAAAGGTGTTGCGGAACCCTCCACTACAACACCTAGCAACACTACGTTATACTTCAGCAGAAATAACTTAGTGATTGATGGAAGTGGCTTTGGCCTTGAGCCAAATGTGGAGAAATGAAGTAAAATCCTTCAAGAGGCCTCTCAAGAAGGAGAGGAAATCCTAAGCAGGAATCCCTCGTGCTAAATAGCACTGCAACTCAGCTGAACAGCCGAAGACTGCAAATAGTCTAATCAGAAAAATGATCAAATGCTCAAAGATGTCTCTCTATGGCTGCCTCTTCCTCCTTTTATACAGGTGAATGCCTCTTTTCCCTGGACCCCACACATTAGGTTTTCTTCCACAAATAATATTCCTCCCTCTCAAAATACACTGTCTTCACATGCAAGCTACACCTCTTAGGCAGTGCTATTGACTTGGTCAAACTTGACCTTGTCCTCATGCATTTGCCCCTTTTCACACTGGAAGGTGCAAAATAAAGTTGATCCATAGATCCCTTTCACACTATGAGGGATTTTATTCCTACTCATGGGCCTTTTACCCATTTTATTCATCTCCTAGATGACATAAGAAAAATTTAATATTCCAATTTGCTGCTTGCAAATTTTGGAATATTACAAGTGCAGAGGTAAGTGGGGCAGGTGTACCCAGACAGGAAAAACCAAGGGAACATCCTGAGATGGATCAAAATCTGGGGTCCATTGGTTCAAGTACAGAGCCTGGGGGCCCATGAAATACTTTCCATTTCTGAATATAATATTTCTGTCCTTTACTGAATCAAAGACAAAGACGAAGAAGCCCTTACCGACTAAGAAACTTTTAATACCTTCTTTGACCAAAGGTCTCCAGTTCCTTTAAACCCAGGCATAAAAGACTTTGGGCGAGGGCCAAAGCCCGGTGAACTACCCAATGAGCCCTCATGCTGATAGATTCAGGGCCGATATACAGGGTTCTTCGGTCAGCAGAGCAACCATGGGAATAGATTCCATCCTTTTGACAAATTTCTGTTGTTGTTCACTTGCTGGGTGTTTGTTGTAACATGCTACAAGCTTCATAAATGCAGTTAGCTCGAGAAGAAGTGGAGGAGCGACCTTGGGTACCCTCTTGGGGCCATGTCAGAGTTGCAGCTCATAGGTGCACTATGGAACGCAGCTCACAGACACCGCACACAGTTTTCCAGGTTACTTTTTCAACAACACAAGAATTTACTTTTTGATTCACCGAGAGTTTGATACAACTCTGATTGTCATAGTAAATCAATGTAGGATCCATCTGGTGACAAAATAACCCAGCAAGGATCTTCCTCATCCAGATAGCCTCATAAATTTCTTGATTAGAAACCATGTAATCTTCTTGTGATGAATTGAGTGTAACTGATTTCTGCTTCCTACTGTACCAAGAAACTGTTGTTGACCCAATACTGAAGATTCCTCCGGATGTGCTCTTCCTGTTTGATGGAATCCCTTCCCAATATGCATCTGTGAAGCCTTGAAGCTTCACTCCCTCTCTCGGTCTATACTAAAGACCAAAATGAGCGTGCCTCTGAGGTATCTCAACACATGTTTGGATTCCTTACAATAGAGTTTGGTTGGCTTAACCATTTCTTGAATAAGTTGGTTAACTGCATAACACATGTCGGGTTGTGTGTTCACCAAGTACATAAGTGAACCCACAGGCTGCCCGTAAATGGTAGCTTCTGCCACTTTTCTTGAAGTAGCATCTTCCTTCCTATAATTCCCTGCTAGAGGAGTCTCCATGTGTTTGTTGATCTCCATGTGGAATTTCTTCAATATATCATTGGAATACTTTCCCTGAGAGACAAATAGTTCCCTATATCCTTGCTAAATTTCCAAACCAAGAAAATAATGCATGAGACCCATGTATTTCATGTCGACCTCTCTTACCAAATCATATTTGAAATATTTAATCAAGTTCTCATCACCTATTAAAATTAAATCATCGAAATATAATACTATAATCAATAATTTACCTTCAACCACAATATGGTAAAGGTTTGCATCTGCTTCACTTTTGGTGAAGCCCAACCCGGTGAAATAACTATTGATCTTGGTGTACCAAGCACGAGGTGCTTGTTTCAATACATACACTGCTCGCTTGAGTTTTCACACATGAGACTCTCTATATAAGGTCTCAAACCATTCTAGCTACTCTATGTACACCTCTTCCTCAAACACTCCATTGATGAAAGCTGTCTTCACATCCATTTGATGTATCTTCCATCCATTACATGCTGAAAGTGATAGAATAGATTTGATTGAAGAGTACATTGCTACTGGAGAAATGGTCTTCTTGTAATCAATTCCCTCCACCTAAGAGAATCCCTTGGACACAAATATGGCCTTCTGTTTCTCAACACTCCCATATGTTGCTTGCTTCACCTTGTAGATCCACCTGGATCCTAAAACTAACTTGTCCTATGGCCTTGGGAAAACTTCCCAAGTACTGTTCCTGATAACGGAATCATATTCCTCTATCGTGGAATCAACCCATACTAGTTGCTGCACTATTTCCTCAAATGAGGATGGCTCAATATCTACACTCTCTCTCATAAGAACCATGTAGCCAGTGTACCAATTTGGTGACCTCCTCTGCCTGCACTGTGATATGGGTGCTCCCACATTCTCTCTAGCATCATGCATCAATATTTCACCATCTCTGGTGTGCTTCCTTCGATCTCTGGATGTCTCTGCATGAGTGGGTGCTTCCACTCTCTACTCCTATGCTTGTGTCTGCTCCACAACATCCTGAGGTTCATCCTTTGGAGCTAAAAGCTCCTCATCTGCATGCAACTGAGGCTCCCTCTCAAAGGAACATATCATGGACTTCTCTTCATCGAAATTCACATATATACGAACAACTGTCATCTTGTGAGATGGAAGGTACACCTGATAGTTGTGAGGTGTATCATTGTACCCCACAAATATTCCTAACTTAGCTCTTGGTTCTAGATTTTACCTTGCATCATTGGAAACATGACAATAAACTGATGAAACAAAGATCTTGAAATGAAAAATATTCTTCTCGTGTACTCAACCCAAGAACCTGATGAGCACTCCTATTCTGCACATATACCATTGTGTTTCATGCTTTAGCCCATAATTTCAATGGTAGGCCTTGATCATGCAACATTTCCCGTGCAAATCTCACTATACTTATGTTCTTTATTTATGAAAACCCATTATTTTGTGGGTTATGGGGTGTTATTAACTCCCATCGAATGCCTTCTGATGCACAAACGTTCTTGAACTCATTCAACACATATTCTCCACTGTTATTGCTCTTGAGAGCCTTCGCTTCCCTGACTATGTCTTTCTCAACAAGTGCTTTAAATTCACAAAATTTTGATAACAACTAGTATTTATTATACATTAAGGATATGCAACAATTACGTGAGAAATCATATACAAATATCACATAATACTTGTGCTTGGCCATGGAGGCTATCAAGAATGGTCCACACACATCTGAGTGAACTATTTCAAGGGTCGCTTGTGCTCGATTGTCCTTATCATGAAAGATGGATTTGGTGTACTTCCCCAATGTACACCCTTTGCATGTATCACACTGCTCTGGTGTAACCTTGGGAAGTCTTGTAGAAATCTACTGCATGATCTTCAAAGCTCCATGGTGCAACTGGCTAAGTCGCCCATGCCATAATTCACCGATGGCTTGGCTCTGCACCTTCTCTGCTTCATGCTCAAAGAAACAAAATATTGTACATCCAATTTCTAGAGGTTCTTCACCCTAACCTTGATCCAGTTCACTTGTCCTATGGCTATGTGATGAAGGAAATCCTTCCTTTTTGTAAATATCACATCGTAGCCACAATATTCCAACATATAAACTGAAACTAAATTCTTCTTCAGACCCGGAACATGGATGCCATATTTCAATGTGAGAGGAGAACCATACCCCCTCTGAAAAGTAATAGTACCAATGTCGATCATGATATACCTTTCATCATCTCCCATCTCAATGTGTATCCAGAGGTCCTTCTACTCCAAGTCGCTAAAGAATTATTTGTTTCCAGGCATATGGAATGAGGCTCCATTATCTAGGTACCACACACTACCCATCACTGATGTCACCATGCATGCAATGAGGGTGAAATCCAACTCGAATTGTGAAGAAAGAGCTTCACATGACGCTCCTCCTGCGGGATTATTTCCGACCTTCTTGTGCAGACACTTCATGGCATAGTGTCCCAACTCATGACAATTTAATCTTAAAGAAGTCCGTCTTTCCTGCCTGACCAGAATCTGCTTTGGTTTGGGATTTATTCCCTTTCCTTTTCTTGCCTTTCCATCCAAGGCACAATTCCCCTCATAATCATTCTTGGATGAGGATCCATCTATGGTGTTCCGCCTAATCTCTTATAGCACCAAGTCAGACCACAAATGCTCCCACTCTAGTAGCTTCTCCCTCCCATTTAACGAATCGTGGTAGTTGTGCCAGATCATGGGAAGGAATAGAAGTGATAGGCTTACCAGATCATCTTCAACAATTGTAACACTAACACTCCCAAGCTCATCTCGACATTGGGTGAACTTTATCAAGTAATATTTTATTGTATCACCCTTTTCCATCTTTCTTTCCCAAAGCTTGTCCTTCAGTGCCAGCTTCCTGTGGTCACTCCATTTATGAAACACGTCTGTCAAGGCCTTGCACATTGTACATGGAGTCTCCTTTCTGTGGAGGTTTGATAAAGTATGATCTAAAACTCCTTCCAGTAAGATCCTTCTCGCGTTTGCCACACATTTATTCTAGTCTGCCAGATCTTGAGCATCAATTGTTGGAGGCTTAGGAATATCATTGTCTATGAATTCCTTCAGCTCTTTTTCTTCCAAAAATGCCTCCATAATGTCCTTCCAAGCTATGTAATTTGAGCTTCCCTCAAGGGCATACTCAAGTATCAATCCATAAAATGATATCATACTGAACCTGAAGAATGATACTGAAAATTCGATTCACTTGCAACCAAAAACTCATATTCTTCTCTTCTATTTTTATTTGCTCTGATAAAATATAGAAATTCCTTTTAGATTCAAACTACTAATTGTAATTTTATAAAACAGTAGACTTGAATCTACTCTACCAATTGCGGAAACAATAAATGATCCTGAAATCACGAACCATATAAGAGAAATAATTCAATCAACACATTACACATTGATTTCCTAGGAAAAGCCACAACTACAACCCCAACTATCTGATCCGGATTTATGCGGGAACGCAATGTGAATATAGAAATAACCATGAACGAGAGATGCAAAGTGGAAATTAATGCTTCATTTCATTAATATCAAATAACAGAAATATGCTTACAGGCACAATGGAAATAAAATAGCTAGGGTGCCTGTAGATAATTCAGAAGAGGTGTGATGGCTAAGGCATCAATCAGGTTAAATGAGGTCCTTCGAGGGCCTATTTATTGTTGAGAAACAATGTAGAATCCCAAACGTCCAAAACCCTAACCGTAGGAGATGAAGTGCCAAAACTGTGGGCGCCCGTTTGTGTAAATTGGTGGTTCAACTTCCTGTGAATCTCAAGATACTATCTCCTGCTGGATGCACATGATACAGATCATTAGAAAGTCATCCCAGGACTACAACTTGCTCCGGGATGAATTTTATCGTAAAAATTCGGCTTCACGCTTTCTATACCCAAAAACGCTGCTTAGGTTCAAAACGGTTCCGGAAGTTCAGACCCAAAATCGTTAAAAATAGTGTTGTGTTTAACTTGAAAATTGAAAGAACTGATGGTGGGGTTCAAATAGACAGGGTGGGTGGCCACCAATATCCACCTGGATCATTAAGGCCCCGAAACGGCTCCGGGAGTGGAGGACCCGAAAACCTGCTAAAAATAGTAAGTGGTGATGTATGTGGAGAGCTGCAAGAATTGATGGTGCTAGTCCAAATGGAGTAGGTGGGTGGCCACCGATATCCACCTGGATCATTCCTCCCTCCTTAGGAAGCAATGGTCCCCATTGCGTTGAGATCCTCCATGAGATGAGGCAAATTCTATTGAACTGAGTATTAGATGTGTTGAAGATGTCAAGGACCTGCAGGTGGACATGCTAGATACATTTAGTAAATTTGGTTTCTTTATCAGCCTCAGATAGTACATGTTTTGATTCTGTATGTGTAGTTGCAGGATGTATGGCAACATCAGGCGGTGGTGTGCTGGGAGTCAGATCAATGGAGTGCTTGTCCTGACAATGTAGAGAAACCTCTATGAGTGAGGGGAAAACTTCCTCGTATTCCTCCATGACTTTTTCCATATGCTGCAACCATGCAAGGGAGCCATGTTTCGAGGTTGTGGCCACAATATATTTCTTTCCTTGTGAGTGAGTTGTAAGGAAAATGAATTTCCTGGTTTTGGAAACATTCTTACTGCGTTGTTTTGCAGTAGTTAAAGATATGACAGGAGGTGGTGCTACCTCCAATATCCTGTACAAGTTATTTCCCAAAGTAATAATAACAACACGTGGCCTAGACTCATACACAGCATGTTGCCTCCACAAGTATGGTTGGCCCAATAATACATCAGCTACATCAAGAGGAGCAACATCACACAATACCTCATCCGTGAATGGCTTGATACTGTACGAAAGGCGGAACTACTGGCGGATGCGGAGATCTCCCCCTGGGTGGAGCCACCCAATGGTATACTTATCGCTGTGTAAGCAGGGTTGTAGGCTGAGCCGTCACATACCTCACAATGAGGTTCTTTTGGCTTCCACTATCGACGAGAAACTGCAGCGGAGAACCCTTCACCCACATCTGCGACTGGAAGAGGCGCTCCCCCTCCTCTGGATCCTCTGGACCCTCCTTTTGGATCTTGGTGGTGGCAACAATGGCACTGGGATCCGCATCAATGATCTGCTTCCCTTTGTCATTACCTTTGTCTGGTTCTAACTCAGGATCAGAAAATGCATCTGATTCGGGTGCCTTTAGTTCAGCCACCAAAGATTGTTTGGCCCGACACTCGTTTGTGCCGTGAGTGGGGCTGTTATGAAATTCACACCACTTCCCTGTGTCCTTCTTTGGATTTGTGGTATTGTTCGGAGTCGCATTGCTTTGGCCTTGCCCCTTGTTCTTCGGTTCGGGGGCACCTTTCGGATTCGCAGATTCAAAGTCTCGCTTCTTTTGCTTAAATTTCTGCTCGATCTTGGCGGCATAGCGATATGCCGTGCCAAGCGATGTAATGTCGAGGAACTCCATTTCCTCTTGAATGTGTTTGTGCAGACAGCCGCGGTACTTGAGCACCAAATGTCTCTCTGAATCTTTAATACCCAACTTTGTGCGCAGGGTATGGAACAGATTCGTCAGTTCGTGCACATCTTGATCCTTTTGTTGCCGCAGCGTGGTCCATTGGATGTATTTGTCCTCAGAGCTCCCCACAGGGTAATATTGTTCCTTGATGCCGTCTCGGAACGAATTCCAAGTGGGTGTGGTCGAGAACAGAGAGGGTTCCCCTTCGCCCTCTTGCTCACGGTAGGTTTCCCACCAGTCTTTGACATGGGGGGCGGCTTCGAGGAGTGCAAAAATAATCTTTTCTCGGTCAGAGAAGTCATGGACCGAGAAATACCCTTCCAACAAATTTAACCATCTGTCTACAGCGTCTGCATCTATTTTTACTTCAAATATAGGAATGTCAAAGTTTACCTGTACCTTAAAGGGAGTGGCGCCTCCAGAGTGGTTGTTGGATGCAGATGCGCCATATGTGGGCAGTCGTTGAAGGATTTGAGCAAAGTTATCCATCATCACGTTCCTTTGTTTCTCGAGGGCCTCCTCGAGAAGTATTTTGATAGGATCTCCTGCTCCCTCATCTTTATTTTCTTCCGCCATGGGAGGTCGTCGGGGTTTGCGAGGCTGATCTTGCAAGGGTTCAACCAGATCGAGCCCTAACTCCTTATACCCTGACCGCGTTGGGGACATGCAAAGAAAAACAAATAAAGAGCAGACCCGCTCTGATACCACTGATCCGGATCTTGGGGGGGAGGCCCCCAAGATCTAAAAAGTTGAAATAGATCTGACAAGATCTGCAAAATTATAATGCCAGAAAAAAAGAGAGAACACAAAGAAAATAAAACCACAAAGAAACTTGTTTTATTAAAACAGAAAATAACTGTAGAAGCTACATTGTGGTGGAAAATCTCTCCTTTTACAAAGTGAGGCTTGTTATTTATAGCCTTTTTTGAGATACAATACCATAGGCGGATACCATGGGCCAATACCATGGGTAGATACCACTTACAATACCATAGGTAAATCCCATGTGTGGATGAATACCATGGGTGGATACATACCATGGGTCACTTATAATACCATGGGTGAATAAATATCATGGGTGGATGAATACCATGAGTCGATGCCATTTACAATACCATGGGTAAATTCCATGGGTAGATGGATAATATGGGTATATGAATAACATGAGTTGATGCCATTTTCCATTCGGATCATTCCTCCCTCCTTAAGAAGCAATGGTCTCCATTGCGTGAAGTTCCCTCCTGAGAATCCTTTGTTGAATATGAAGAACCACTGAAGAGAAGGGTTTTGTGTAGTTAACCCATAACCATGATGAACGAAGATCCGAGGATATAGATACCCTGTAATGCTTGTGACCAACTGTGATATTGACAGTGTGTGGCCTAGCAAATGGATTTCGATGAAGTGTGAGTTTGTGGATGAACCAAAATCATGACAAACGAAGATCCAAGGATAGAGATACCCTGTAATGCTTGTGACCAACTGTGTGACTAACAATGTGCGGCCTAGCAAATGGACTTCAATGAAAATGATTTTGTGTAGTTGACCCATAACTGTGATGCTGATTGTTGATGAAGTAGCAGGTGCCTACATAGCTTGGGGTGGGAGGGCACATCTCCAAATAACCCAAGCCGAACGCTGCTATGATAAAACTGATGAATGTGAAGCAGGTGCCTACTAAAGCGGGGTGGGAGGGCACGTCTCCAAAGGGAACCCGCTCCGAATGCTGCTCCAGATTTAAAATGAGCATAACTCGGTCAATATAACTCAGAATATTTATTATAACCTATTTTTGGAAATGGAATGATCATTCTGCATCATTTCATGTGTTTGAAACCACTATCTGGAGACTCTAGACTCTCAAATTTGCGCTGGAACTGGCACGCCGTCACAAAATTTCTGAAAAAAATAGTTGATTTTAAATCAACGATAACTCCCACATCCGGACTCCGATTCAACCGATTTTTTTTTTGAACTTGGGTGATTTTTAAAGAGGAGCTCAGATCTATATCCATTTATTTGAAATTTTGTTCTAAAAATGGCAAAAAATGACAGGAGAGCCGCCGTCCATGAATTGTCGTCAGAAAAATTGCTTCAACATTGCTGATTTTGAATTAGCAATATCTCCCTCATCCGAACTCCAATTTGGCCGATTTTTTTTTTGAATTTGAGTATTTTTTCGCAAGGAATCCAGATCTGGTCTTTGTTTTTGCAAATTTTTTACCAAAAGTTTCAGATCTGATCTGAAAACTCGCCGCCCAAAAACATTCATGGATTTTGCTGAAAATTGCTGCAAAACATTGAAGCTTAAATATGTTTCAAACCCTCATTCCCATGGAGGCGTAACCTGAATCTGATACCACTGATCCGGATTTATGCAGGAACGCAACATAATATAGAAATAACCATGAACAGAGAGATGCAGCGGAAATAATGCTTCATTTCATTAATATCAAATAACAGAAATATGCTTACAGGCACAATGGAAATAAAATAGCTAGGGTGCTGGTAGCGAATCTCTGAGAAGAGATGTGATGGCTACAGACCTCTGAACTGTGTTACAATGAGGCTCGAGGGCCTATTTATTGTTGAGAAACAATGTAGAATCTGAAACGTCCAAAAACCTAGCCATAGGAGATGAGGCGCCAAAACTGTGGGCGCCCGTTTGGGTAAATTGGTGGTTCAACTTCCTGGGGGCATAACTTTGGCACCCGATCTCCGTTTGACGCGTTCAATAGCTCGTTAGAAAGATCTATCCGAGGACTACAGCTGTCGGGACGAATTTTATCAAAAAATTCGCTGGCGCTTTCATACCCAAAAAACGTCGTTTAGGGCCTCAAAACGGCTCCGGAAGTTCAGGACCCGAAAAACTGCTAAAAATAGTAAGTTATGTTGCAACTTGAAAATTGAAAGAACTGATGGTGGGGGTTCAAATGGAATAGGTGGGTGGCCACCAATATCCACCTGGATCATTAAGGCCCCGAAACGGCTCCGGGAGTGGAGGACCCGAAAACCTGCTAAAAATAGTAAGTGGTGCTGTATGTGGAGAGCTGCAAGAATTGATGGTGCTAGTCCAAATGGAGTAGGTGGGTGGCCACCGACTATATATTGCATTAGTCAAAAAGAATGAGAAGATTACAATTCTTTTCTCATGCATGAGCAACATTTGCACTATCTCTATTTGTCTCACTACAGCCTTGAGAAGCCTAGGCCAATACTTAACCAAATTTGGGCTTTCCCAAGTCCCTATTTCCTTGGGAATTATCCCCCTATTAATTAGGTAAAACCTCAATTGGAATTATGCAATACATCATATGCCTTCCTTTGACTGCATGCACCACCAGTACAATTTGGATGATTATACAACTGATAGTACACTTCCCTTTAAATCCAATCTCAACTGGGTAACTCCCAGATCACACATGCATGAGTTATTTATGGCTGATTTATCAATTAACTAGTTGATCACGAAGTGCACACCCCACTACTTAATCTCCCACTAGTTTCTCCAACAGTTGGAACAAGTTAAACTGACTATAACTCAGATAAATTTAATTAATTAATTACAACTCAAAATAAACTCAACTAGGGATCCTAAAAAGTAGGATCCACTCTACATGACTCAAGTTAGACCCTCAACTTGAATTAACTAAACCAACTAAGTAAAAATAACATATTTAACTCGTACAAGCTGTCATGAGATGTGGAATTACCATTTTATTCTAATTTAATTCAAGGGAAAATTAAATTAGAATCTTTCTTGGTTCCATTTTCAACACATGCTAGGCAGTTGGATACATCCATGGCCACATTTTAGTAGAGGCCATGGATCACCATAATGATATGAGGGATATATTGTTTTTTGGATCCAGGTGGGTTTTCCCATCACATCATTGAGCTGGTAGGTGATGGTTCTAATGTCTGGGCACACACACATATTTTTAGATCTCCATCAGAGCCCCAAAAAACACTAGTGACATGATGGTTCAGCAAGGGAGCAGACAAATTTCATGAGTTGTATTGGAATATTGACTGTGCGTGGAGTCACCTGGTGATTAACCTACTATGGTAGGAACTGGTAGGAGGAGGCAACATTGGCAGACCACCAGACAAGGCATTACATGGAGACAGTGCTCTCTCATTGGTATATTGGACACCATAGCTACTAAGGATAGACACAATAGTGTCATTCCTATTGGCATGTGAGGAGTCAGGACGCTTAGGTATCTGAGGGCAGATGGGGAGATGTAGCCCACATCATGGAGGGTTTACTAGAAAAGTGTTGGATACTTTGGCACATGCAGGATACCATATGTTATAGGGTCATATGACAATGGGAAGTGATAGACAAGACTGCACAAATTTATGTCGTAGGGTGAAATATTATGTATAGGGATGCAGACTAATGTGTACATACCCATTTTTAGGCCATAACATCCAGTGGTGTGTAGGGTTATGCAGTGAGGAACAGTGGCCTGCAAAGGAGCATGGAGATGCCTGGTGGTGTATCATATCATGTATGTTTACACTGTGGAGTAGGAGTGACTCATATCAAATTGAGTACTCGCGAGGAGTGTCAGGTACAATGAATCAAGCATGACACAAGGTGATATATAATGGGATAGCAATAGCAAGGGGTGTCCAGCGGTGTACATGGGTAGGCTGCGATATACATTGGAATGTAGATAAGTACAAGGATGCCTAGTGGTATGCATAGGTGTATGGTGTTGCACAACAGGGTCTTGGAGTGTTTCCTCCAGGGAGACTTATGGATAGAGGCACCAAGCATACCTTTGGGTGTAGTTCACCGAGGATTGACAAGGATGCATATGAGCGATACTTGAAGGTATCCATGGGGACTCACATGCATATCCCTCTTTTACATCACTTACTAGCACAACTGATTTGGCTGTTGTCCCTTGAAACTTCGGGAACGAGAAGCAGGGGGATGGTAGCTCATCTGAGATATGTGGATGGGAATCTGTGCACTGAGGGAGAGACCCCTGAATGATAGAATTGGATCAGGGGTTGATCTTGCAGGTACATGTTTGGGGAGTGCATGGGTTGCTGCAGCGGTAATGTATGTTTCACCCTTGAGTTCATACTTAAGGGGATACCTAACACATTTTGGGCAAGGCACTCATAGGTGTCATGGGAACATATACAAAAGGTGGATGACCTCTCTTATGGGTGGATTTTTAGGTTCCAGACATATGTGATTTCAGGAGGCATGATCATAGGTTTCACAATGTGGTATGGTAGGAACATGGTAGTTTTGGGTACATCGGGTTGATTCATGATATGAAAAGACTATATATTGATTACATGTAGGGAGAAGAGATGTGGAAAAATAGGGTTACATAAGTCACCAGGACTATGTCATAATAGATCTAGTTATGGGGTCCGAGGATTCAATTGGATGACATATCACTCTATTTTGTGATGAGAAATGTCATGGGAGAGGGTGATATAGCTCACTTTAGGGTTGAATCATGGGGGATTGCTGAGGCATCCATTGTATGGCGAGGCAGGTTTTTCCAGTTGTTACTCAGGATTGAGATTAACGATGCATGGGAATATATTTACATCATAAAGATACTTGTGCATGATGAAATTGATCTTCATCGATATTTAGCCACTAGGTTTCAGGGGAGGAGGATACAATGTCCCCACGATGGGCAGCCCATCAGAACCAGAGTGGCACATAAGGAACATGGTGGCACCCTTCCGAGGCTAGCATGGGACCCGAGCATCACAGTACTCTTGGAGTGCAAGAGGTGGACTACTCGGCAGGTCAGTTTCATGGGGAGTGGGACAAAGTCATACATTATCACAATTATTTAATTATTGATAGTATGCGGAGGGATTCTGGTACCTATTCCTTGCGGGATAGTGAGCAGAGCAAGGGGTGCTTCACAGTGATCAAGATGGCTCGGGATCTGGGTCTCGAGGGGTTCCTTCATGACTTGATAGTGTAGATATAAGGGATGACTCCATCGCACGTTTGAGACCTTGGTATTATTGATGGTGATAGTGGTGATCAACACTCAGAGGGGGCATTTATTCAAGAATTGCTTGAGGAAACAATTTTTTTTGTGGGGAGGACTGTAATATCCCAATTTTTTTTTCTACATTAAAGACAATTTTTGGAAGAGGAGGCAATTTTAGCATTGGAACTTAGGAGGAAAAAGGGAAATCATGGATTTAATGGAGAGTGGGGGCCACAAGAAGAGAAATTTGACCCAAGTGGAAATTCACACTAGTGATATGAGAGAGGGAAAGGAAGGGGTGTGAATTAGTGGAAGGTGGAGACCACCAAGGGAGATAGGGCCAACAATTATAAATAGAGCTTGGGGGCCTCCATTTGGTATGTTTTATCATTTTACAATTCAACTCCAGTTCTCTTACTTTTCTTAGCCAAGACAACATGTGTTGTTTAGAACAAGGAATTCCCGAGCGGCAATTCCATCCTCTATTTCAGTGTACTTAGAGTGCCACCCTTAGAAGGAATTTATGAACTCAATGGGAGGTAAATTTGCTAGAGATTGTGGCACGTTTCATCCCATTTCTCAGCTAGTTTGATTTCCAGGGAGGACGCAAGGATCAAAATTGTACCACTAAGTTGGGGAAGATAAATGGGGTATTTTGTCTTGAGAATTTAACGGAAATTTCCCTCAGGTTGGACTAGAATTTATGGATATTTTCTAGGTTGGAAGTTTCAATTTTGGTGAGAGTCAAATATGCCACTCTAGGGCCTGCATAGTGGTGACATTGGGTAAAATTCATGGGGATGAATACTTCATGCTTGTGAGGTTTTTTTGGAAGTAAATACACTCATCACTATGGAGGTAATTTCTAGGGAAGTTATACAACATATTTATGAGAACCAAGTGCCAAATCTAGTAGCTGAAGTGTGGGGGGCGCAGTTTCTGCTAGGAAGGGCGTAGCACCAAAAATTGGGTAATTCTGGGAGTTTAGAATTATCCCAATTCCTTTCTGAGTTTTTCCAGTCAGGGGTTAAGGAGTCTAATCCTAATTTTACAAAATTTTTGGAGGAGTTTTGGTGCCCCAAAGAAATAGAATTAGTTGGCATCCAGTTAGGATAAGTGAGATTAAATTTTAGGTTCCGGGTTGTCGGTAAAATTTTCCCAAACCGTTTCTTGGTTTTTGGTGGAGAGATGAATATTAATATGAAGAAATTTTCTGAGCACTTTTCAAGCTAAAACAAGGGTTTCTTCTAGCCAGTAGTTGTATAATTTCCAGGGCCAACACATAACATTGAGGATAAGCCATTCCTCTGCATCTAGGCAACATTTTTCTAACCTGGGATTGTCTAGTTTCCTTTGGAAGGCCTAGGTGCACACATTTCATGAATTGTACTCTTCTCCATATATAATAAAATGGTTGAATTTTGGTGCAGTTATAGTGTAAGTTGTGGGTGTTTGATTGTTATTTAAATATTTTGGTGTTGTATGTGTATTTTGTTTGTTTATCACTGTTATTTCCTTTTTGAACATTACATTTCCAATTCTAATCCTTTCCACAAGGCTAAAATTTCTTCCTATTTATTAGTACGAGATCCCCAAACCCCAAGCATATTGCATCTCTTTTTCTTCATCGGGATGGTGAATAACCCCTTCTGCTCATGCCTCCTCGGGGTTGGCTTTCTAAGCTCCATAAATATAAAGGGAATATTATCCTTTTTTAATACTCTAAATATGAAATTCATCATGATCCTTTTTTATTATGTTGGTATTGATGACAATATTATTATAATTAAAGTTACGAGACCGATTTGAGATCTGACCAAGGTTGAGCCAGTCCCTTTCACTCGACAACAAATCACTGAGTTCCTTTGAATCATAATCCAGAGTAAAAATTGTCTCAAAAATAAATTGGGTCGCTTAGATGATCATATTGGGCCAGGTGTCTTGGAATATTGATTGATTAGGAGCGATCCAAACTACCCTACATAGATACTTTGGAATAACCATCCAACTTCTCATTATTAGTGAGTTTGATTTTCGTTGCCAAGGAATTTTTTTTTTCCATTGCTAAAAAATTTCATGCCAATTCTCAGGTATTCTTGGAATTTATCTAACCTTATGTAAGGCAATTTTCCAAACCTCCAATGTGAAGGGACATTACTAAAAGACATGTGGAATGTATTCTTCTTACTTATCACAAAAAACACATATAGAGGGTCTTTTCATATTTATTTTTTTGAGGTTTTCTATTGTCAAAACTTTCCCATGAACCAAATTCCAACAAAAAATATTAATTTTAGGCACACCATCTTTATTCCATATTCTACCCCATAGCCAATTTGAAGGAGGATGTAGGAAATTTCGTATCAATGATTCAGATCTCACCCTTACTGAGTAGACATTATTATTATTTCCCAACCAAGTTTGCTGATCCAACCAAGAGGTTACGATTGGTAAAAAACCATTTAAATATTTGACCAAACTAAGCCAATTAGAATGAATATTTTGAGGTATATTAAGACAGTGCACACCTCATCCAATGACCATTCCCATCCCATTGAGAAATTCCATCAATATTATCATGTTTATTTTCTATAATCCAATTAGCCAATTTATTAACTCCATTCTCATCCACTAGAGATAGCGATGGAATTCATTCCTTAATAAACTAATACGCACCCCATTTATATCTTGCCATCCTAGTTTATTAATGATAATAGGATACACCGCTTTACGTAATTTCCATATTTGTATCCTTGATCTCGCCAAATTTTTCTTTATGGCCAAAGAAGTATATTTTTATGAAAGTATTTATGACTAAAGGCCACCTTCCACCATTAATTAGTGTCTAAAGAAGACACTTCACTATAATTTCACCCAGAGCCAAGTTCATGAGTTCATGGCCTTTAATTGCTAACCCCCCAAATATTTTGGGTAAACAAAAAATGCTCCAATTTATTAGGTGAAATTTGCTTTCATTATTATTCCTTCCTTGCTGAAGGAACTTCCTGAGGAGACTGCCGATTTGATGAATTATTCCCTTGGGAGAGAACAATCCTGAACCGATGCAAACTAGAAGGGGGGATGATACTGACTTTATTAATACTACCTTTCCTACTACATTTAGCCATTGCACATCCCAAGATTGGATTCTTTTTCTTAATTTTTGCAAAAATTCCTCCGAGTCATCGGTGTTGGACGAGCCTAATTAAATTGGTATTCCTAAATATTTTAACGACCTCCATTCTAGAGCAGCAAGGAAGTCTAATATTTGAGACATCTTAGTTAATGTTGTTTCAGGACAATTCCACCCATATAATTGGCGTTTTTTTCTAACCATCCCTTTAAAAAGATATAGATAAATATCTAGGATCTTTTTGAAGCAGATTACTATTATTTTAGAGGGTCCCCCAAGCAGGAGTGTATTATCTGTGAACTAAGAATGATTCACCCCCTTAAAATTCTATGCAATACTCAGTCACACCATCTTACCATCTTGCCTTGATTTTTCCAAATTCATGCTTAGAATTTTAGCCATAATGATGTTAATAAGAGGGGACAAAGGGAAACCCTACCTTAGTCCTCTACATGTAATGAAAAATGGGGTAGGATGACCATTGACCAATGACTCTATCTAAGGTAAGTCAATACAATATTTGATCCAACAAATAAAGTCATTATAGAATCCCAATTTTTCAAGCACTAAGAAGAGGGAAGAGTGCCTTACCCAGTGATCAGGGGCTCAATTTTATGCTAAAAAATAAAAGTGCTCAGACTGGATCGGAACCTGAACACTTGCGTATTTCTCGTCATTTTGAATTCAACGCACTTCGTTTCACGAAAATGGTCACCATATACTCCCAGAAACGAATTCTGTTTTCTTTTCCGAACATGTAAATTTTAAAAAAAGGACAGTCAGATGCTCGGTCAACATTCTGTACTGCTGATGTGGCATGCTGACTCTACAAGTCATTTTTTTTTGCAATTTCTGCAGGCGAATGGGAAGCTTCCTCTTGGCAGCACGACACTGGTTCAAATGGTTGGTGATTTAACGAGTTTTTATTGGTAAATTTTAAGCCAATCATGTGACAACACGTGGAAAGCCTAGAGGCCGCCACGTGCCCCCCCAAAGGTCTAAAGGAGTGGTAATATCAATGGTTCAAATTCTGGGCAGAGGTCGGGGTTCGACCTTGTGACCTCCCCCACAACACGCGCAACACATACCACCTCCGCTATACAATGGTTCTTACCATACTATGCACTCCATATATATTTATATAAGACTATATTATATGGTGGGAGTAAGCGAGGGCCAGCCCCCAGTCCACATGACCTATTTCCATAATCGTCGGTGGGGCCAAATCTAATGCGGAGGTTTAAAGCGCTAAACCACGGGTTAATTAACCCATAATCCTTATAATCCTTGTCTAAATATGAAATTATCCATTAATTAAATGCAGATTAATTAATGCGTAGTTAGCACTCAAATAATGCTTAAATAGCGCTAATCCTCACTTAATAGTTAATTGGCAGACCTCTAGGTTTGGAAAACTACCACTTTTGGCTACAATTAACTAGTTTAGGGCCAGATTTAGGAGAAAATTAAAGAGGAATAAATTTTGAAATTTTCGACCAATTGAGGCTCAAAAAGAGGCTAGATGACCATTTTGAGTCATTCTAGACTCATTGGAGTAGGTTACAAGAGAAAAGGAGCATTGTAAACTAGTCAATTTGACAATCTGAGCATAATATAGAGGCCCAAGCCATGGCAGCTGGACCAAGGAGATGTAGCCTAGGAGGGGTGAACTCCTTGATAAAATACCCGTGTTAATGTTATGTATGGTGGTGTTCTGTACTTTTATTGCTACTATTCAACGCTTGTTTTTATGTTAAATTTCTCACTAAAATGTCATGAAAAACAAACATGAGATTTGATAATTTTCAAGAAATGTTGAACCCTTAAACACACATAAGACATTAAATTTATAATCTGAATGAGTAATTAGCACATCAACACTAACATACTCCATTCAGATCATTTTTGGTAACATAGCACTAGGTTCATTAGGTTTTGTTGTGCAAGAAGGGATCTAATTGTTTGCAAGTTTGTGTCATGCTTATAAGGTTAAAACTCAAAAGAGGAGAAGGGAAGCTGGTTGAGAGCCCTATAGTTGGGTGAAGAGGAAGAAGGGAAAGGTTTCCAAAGTATTCAACACCAACACATCCTCAAGTTGAATTTGAGTCTTCAGTGAGCATGTATCATGAATGAGAACCTATCATGACATAAGATGAGAGAGCATTTAAGAAGGCATTCTTTGATATGAATGAGATGGTTAAAGTCCTCTATGAGGAAAGCAATGTAAGGATGCAATGAGAGAGTTAAAGGCCTCCAATAGGAAAGGATTCTCCAGGAGGAGGAGGCCATGGAGATGGAAAGAAGCCACCATCCACTCCACCATCATCCTCACCACCATCTTCACCTTCCTCATCATCATCTTCCACTACCACAACTATTTAATTTGTTCATACACATACTTCCAAAGGAGTTGGTAAATCACATTTTCTTAAAATTGATGTTAAGTTTGAGCTTCCAATGTATAATGGCGAAGTGAATGGAGAGAAGCTGGATAATTGGATTCATCAACTGGAGGTTTGTTGCATAATTCAAAACCTTCAAGAAGATGACATAAAGATTCAATTGGCTTCCTTGAGGATGGAGGGATCAACACTTGTATGGTGGGAAGAAAAGACAGATTAAGAAACATGATAATATCTCAATGTCTTGGTCAAATTTTATTTCTACCATCAAAAGGAAATTCTATCCTCTAGCTTACATGAAAAAAGCTATTATGATTTGGAAAATTTTTAGACAATTGAAAGATCAAAGCGTGAAATATTATACTCATGAGTTTAGGAGAAGAGCTCTATAGCCAAGAAATTTTCTAAAGTACATAGGCGGATTGCCTAGTTACCTAAAACATACCATCCTCATGTTCAATCCCACTAGTTTAGATAAGGTCTGTGTGTAAGATACACACCTTGATGTAAGAAGGAAAAATATACAAGATGAGGGTAAAAATAAACCATTCAAGGGTGGTGAAAAAGGGAAGGGTTTAAATGGTAAAAAGAAGAAGAATGAATCCATTAATAAAGGAGGGGAGAAAACAACATGTACTCATTATTCCAAAGAGGGTCATGATGAAGCCCACTGCTGGAAACTTCATCCAGAATTGAGGCATAAGAAATTCAACAATAAGGGGAAACAAAAGACAACTTCTACCACACAAAAAGATGTTGATCCGGGAATCCGAGATGAGACTAAAATTGCAGCCATGGTCATGAGTTATGGTCACCCTCCAGGGGGTACTAGTTCCTCAAATTTTCACAATAACTCTCCAAATGAAGAAGCAAGAATAAAGTTGTTTCATGTAAGAGTGATCTCAAAACATACAAAAATTCCGACACATATGTTTGATAATGGGTCTCAAGCGAACTTAATCTTTGAAGACTTAGTCAAGAAGCTGAATCTTTAAACCTTACCACATCATAAGCCATACCCATTGGGTTGGATAACCAAAGATACAAACTTTACAGTTAAGCAAGAAAATGCATTGTCCGGTTTGCAATTACCACAAATTTTATTGATGAAGTTGAGTTAAATGTTGTACCACTTGGACACATCTCGAATTGTTTTGGGTAGCCCATATCTCTATGATAGGGAAATATCTATCTCTATGAGAACAAGTACCACTTGTTCAAAGGTGGGTGGAATATATTGTGAGAGCTCATCACAAAAGCTAAACCTATCTTTGGTTAATGATGGGCAAATGAAGAGACTAGTAAAATTCAAGCAAAAACTTTGTGGCTTTTCCGATCAAAGAAAATAATGATAAGGATTTTTAATCTTTTTAACGTTGTGACATATATTAAAATCTAATTTTTTCGATGTGGTAAGCCGCATGGTGAGATGTTTCAAGAGCCAAATGGGTTACCTCCCAAGAGGGGAATCCAGCATGAGATACAACTGCAGCAGGATGTTCCTCTCCCTAACATTGGCATGTATCGCATTTTGATAATGGAGAGTGCAAAAATCAAGAATCAAATCCAAGAATTGTTAAAAATAGGTATTATTCATCCATCTACCTTGCCATGTGGTTCACCGATTGTATTGGTACCCAAGAAGGATGGTACGTGGTTCATGTGTGTGGATTTCCGTGCACTAAACAAAATCACAATAAAGAATAGTTATCCGCTCCCTAGGATTGATGATTTGCTTGATCAATTGAGGTATGCAAAGCATTTCACTAAGTTAGATTTAACAAGTGGTTATCATCAAGTTAGAATAGCAGAAGAGGACATATTAAAGACCACATTTAAAACTAAACAATGATTGTTTGAGTGGCTTGTTATTCCTTTCAGTCTTTGCAATGCTCTAGCTAATTTCATGAGAGTTATGAATGATGTATTAAGGCCATTTCTAGATGAGTTTGTCATTGTATACATAGATGATATTTTGATATTCAACAAATCAAGAGAAGAACATGTCATGCATGTGAACAAGGTGATTGATGTCTTGAGAAAAGAGCAATTGTTTTTGAAAATGTCAAAATGTGAATTTGTAAAAAATTATTTAGTGTAGTTGGGACACATTGTTGGAGGAGGTGAGCTGAAGATAGACCCCTCTAAAGTTGTGGTCATTGTGAATTTGCCTACACCCAAGTCAGTCAAAAAGGTAATAATTTTTCTAGGGGCAGCACAATATTGGAGGAATTTCATTGCTATTTTTTCCTCTATTGCAGCCCCGTTACATGCATTGACAAGTGTTAAGAAAGTCTTCTAGTGGGGAGACAATTAGCAAAAATTATTTGATTCTTTGAAGCAAAAGATTAGTTCAGCTCCAATATTAGCATTACCAGACTTGAGAATACCCTTTGAGATTCAAACATATGCAAGTGACAATGCCATGGGTGCAGTCCTCTTACAACATGGTAAGCCTATTTCATTCCATTCAGAAATGTTTAATGGTGGCGTGATAAATTATCCTACATATGATAAGGATCTGTATGCATTGGTATAAAGTGTGAAGAAATGGAAACATTATTTTATTGGAAATTAAACCATCATTCACACCAATCATCAACCGTTGCAATACTTGCAATCAGAAACCAAATTGCAGCAGTCGAGGAACTTTTGATGGATGGGATTCTTGCAGAAATTCCACTTGGTTATCAGATTTAAGAAAGGTATATACAACAATGTTGCTGATATGCTTTCTAGGCCTATTATAAATGCAACTACTTTACTCAAGAATACTTCTATTTTGCATGAAAGTTACATTGAACAATATGCATTTGACAACGACTTTCAAGATGTTTATGCAAACTTGAGTCAAGGTCTCCAAGTTAAGGAATTAGATTATCATGTTCATAATAACTTGTTGTATCATTTGGGCAAGCTTTGTATTCCACATGGTGAGAGAGTGAATTTCATAAGGGAAACACACAATTCTCTTATTGCGGGACATTTTGGTTTAAGAAAAACAGTGGAAAATATTCAAAGGTATTGTTATTGGCCCCGTATGCTTGAAAGTGTGTCGCCTTTTATTAAAGGATGTTATTTAAGTGAAGTTCGTAAGCCTAGTAATAGGAAGCTAGGATTGTACTAACCAATTCCGATTCCTTCACGTCCATGGGAGAGCATCTCAATGGATTTTGTAGGAGGTCTTCCTTTGTCAAAAAGAGGTCATGATTATTTGTTTGTAGTTGTGGATAGGTTCAGCAAAATGTGTATTTTTATGTCATGTAAAAAGAAAGTTACAGATGAACAAACAACTCATATTTTATTTCAAAATGTATGGGTTCATTTTGGGTTGCCTACATCTATTGTAAGTGATCGATATTCTTGATTTTTTGGGAATTTTTCGTCAAGTTTGTGGGACTTGATGGACACTAAGTTGAAGAAGAGTACAACCTTTCATCTGCAAACAGATGGTCAAACCAAGGTGGTTAATAGAACATTAATTCATATTCTTAGAGGATATTGCAGCAAACATCCTAAGTTGTGCGATGAAAAATTTCATTACATTCAACATGCTTACATCTGTGCAAAAAATTATTCTACTCAAACATCGCCATTTTGAGGCATCTCTTGGTTATTTTCCAAAATTTCCATTGGATTTCATCTTTGGGAAAGATGTAGCTATCGATGAACATAGTGACATAGATAAAGCAAAAAAATTCTTTGAGAAAATTCAGTTGATTCATAAAGAAATGAAAGAGCAACTAGAGAAAAGTCAAGGCAAGTACAAGGCGAGGCATGAAAAACATCGAGTGGATCATAAGTTTCAAGTTGGTGATGAAGTTTGGCTTCACATTAGCAAGGAAAGGCTTCAAGAAGAAGGTAAAAAGCTGAAACCAATTCGTTATGGTCCTTTTAAAATTTTGGAAAATATTGGTAGAAATGCCTTCAAGCTTGATTTTCCTTCGTACATGAAAATATATTCAGTTGTTAATGTTGAAAATTTGAGATTGTATGAGCCCCATTTGATTCAAGATTAAGGAGAGAATGTTCAATTGCCATCTATTGAATAATTTTCTCCAGATTTCTTTGTTGAGCTACAACAAGACACCATACTTGATAGGAGAACAAGCACATCGACAAGAGGACGTATCGACTATCTTCGAGTGGGGCTTAAAGGAACAAATCCTTCGAAGGGAAAATGGATTGAAATTGGGAAGGTGAGGGAACTGTACCCTCACCTGTTCAGTAACTGAATATGATCTTTTGGGGTCCAAAAGCTTCAAGTGGGGAGGATTGATCAGGGTCTCACTTTTATGCTCAAAAATAAAAGTGATCAGATTGGCTCGAAATGTGAATGACCATGTAGTGTTCGTTGTTTTGAATCATACATACTTCATTTCACAAAAAAATTTCACCGTATGCTCTCGGAAACAACTGCTATCTAATTTTCCAAACAGGTAAATTAAAAAAAAAAATGTAGTGAGATGCCCACTCAACAATCCATATTGCTGATGTGGCATGCTGACTGTGCAGTTCATTTTTTTGGAATTTTATGCAAGTGAATGGGAAGCTGCCACTTGGCATCATGAAACTGGTTCGAATGATTGGCGATTTGTCGAGTTTTTATTAGTCAATTTTAAGCCAATCGGGTGACGACACATGGCAAGCTTAGAGGCTATCACGTGCCCCCCAAATATCGAAAGGACTGGTAAAATTTATGGGTCAAATTCTAGGCAGAGGTCGGGGTTCGACCCTGCAACCTCCCCCACAACATGCGCAATGCATACCACCTCTACTATACAATGGTTCTTACCATACTATGAACTCCATATATATTTATATAAGACTATGGTATTTGGTATGGGTAAGTGGGGGCCAGCCCCCAGTCCACATGACCTATTTCCATAACCGCCGGTGGGGCCAAATCTAATGCAGAGGTTTAAAGCGCTAAACCATAGGTTAATTAACCCATAATCCTTGTTTAAATATGTTCTTATCCATTAATTAAATACATGTTAATTAACGCACAATTAGCACTTAAACAACGATTAAATAGAGCTAATCCTCACTTAATAGTTAATTTGCAGACCTCCAGATTCAGAAAAAACTGCCAGTTTTGGCTACAGTTAACTAGTTTAGGGCCAGATTTAGTGGATAAAACTGAAGAGGCCATAAATTTTGAAATTTTCGACCAATTCAGGCTCAGAAAGAGGCTAGCTAACCATTTTGAGCCATTCTAGATCCATTGGAGCAAGTTACAGGAGAAAAGGAGCATTGTAATCATGTCAATTTGAAAATTTGAGATAATATAAATGCCCAAGCCATGGAAGCTAGACGAAGGAGATGTAGCCCAGGAGGGGTGAACTCATTCATAAAATACCTGTGTTAATGTTATGTATGGTGATGTTATGTACTTTTATTTCTGTTGTTCAACTCTTGTTTTTATGTTAAATTGCTCACTAAAATGTCATGAAAAACACACATGAGACTTGATAATTTGCAAGAAACCTTGACCCCTTTGTTGTGGTGGATTTGACGCTCGGGTGTACGAAATCGCACCAGTTTAAAGGGTGTGGTATACCCTTTGAACTATTGGTAACATGCAGAAAGTGGTGGAGTTCAAAAGCATACGATCTAGAGGAAAAAGCATGCAAATGTATACTCAAATTAAACTAAAACTAGAACACAAATATACATAAGCTATTGAAGAGAGTCAAAATGATAATAATGAAAACGAAGGCTCTAGGTCTCTTATTATTAAATGTTTGATATGGAGAAGAAATTGTACCCACTTGCCAAAGGGCCCCTAGACAATGGTTCTAGGTCTCGATGCAAGGATGTTGTTTTCCAAGCTCTGCCTCTGTGCAGTCTCCCCCTATCTCTGCTGTGATGGGCTAAGATTGTTGGGTGGCCAACAATCGAGTCCCCTCTATCTCCAGCTCTAGGTCACACACTGTTGGTATTGCCTGGGAAATTATGGCCAGCATAAAAATGTGATCACCCATTCTTCTTCTCATGGTGGCTTTATATAGGGGATTTCAAATCCTCCTTCCCTCCCTTGGTACATGGTGGATGGTGACCCAAGGGAGAGGTATGATTCCATTGTGTGCTCCAAATATTCCTTTGTGTGCTCACATAGTGTCTAAGGAGGCACTGGTGGATGTCCTTAGGTAGCTTCATGTAAGGAGTAACTTGTCTTTTGCTTTGTGTGGTCCTGGAAAGCGACATTTTTCCACTTTCAGGAATGCGCGCTTATCGGGAAAAAAGGCGCGTAGAAGGTGCTCTTCTCAAAGAATAATGCACGCAAATAACATTTTATGAGTAGTTCAAATTTTATTTCCTTTAAACCTTTGAGATTTTAAATACTTTCTAGATTCCATAATGTCTTTCTGCCTTGTAAATCCTTTGGCTTGACATTAATTAATGTCATCTTCTGCTGTACGATTTTACAGTGTTAACAGTTTCCCCCTAATGTGTGAGGTCTAGGAAGGACTGTATAGCCGAAATACATTATAGTTTCTTTTCTATATCGTGCGTAGAGAGAGAGGGAGGCCTGCATGGAGCTTTTGGAGTTAACAAAACCTTGCACTGGTTCCAAGAATGACCACGTTTAAGGGATCCCTACAAGAAAATACAATTTACAACATATATACAAATTTTCAACGAGGCAGGCATGTCCCATGCTCGTGATGCTATTGCTAGTTAAATAAAATTGACAAATACATGTGCTATCTATGTCACTACCATGGTAGTGATGCTGGCGGTTGTTGACGACGGCTGCTGATGCCCTCAGGGGTGTTTTTTCTTTGATGATAGGTGGAATGTGGCACCCATACGAATAAAATTGGTATGGCATGTAGCCACACAATGTACGCATATGTACAGGCTGGGACCTTCCCGTGTAATCATTGTTTAACAGAGACGCTTGTGCAGGCACGGATCTTCGACAGATCTGATCAAAGTGCAATGGTTGTAAGGTATGATACCATCCTGACATGAGAGCTTTTGTTGTAGTCAAATTTCAAGAGGATCGATGTCATCTGTGTACAATGATGTCTCCCAAAGTGCCACCCGAGGATACCCCTTTGCATGGGGAGGGGTGATCCAAGGTACCGCTTCCTTTTTGGAAAAGAGGTATCGAGGTCAAAAAAAAGGAAGCCTTAACGGAACCATGGGTCGCTGACTTGAGGGGTTGGGGCACTAGATGTGATGGGTTTAACATAAGCATGTTGGTGAGAGGTGAATAACAACTGATGATGGGGATTCAGTGGCCTGAGGTCAGAGTATACTTAAGCAACTTGGAGGCAGTCATAGTTATTTATGAGGGAGAAAATCCCGGGAGTCGGTAGGACTTCTAGGGCGGGTGTAAACCGGCTATGAATGTCGTGATGGTGCATGCATGGGAGTGAAATACTATGACCAAGGGAGATCAGGGACTGCTTCCATGGGAGAAAAGATGAAATATGAGGGTGAAGGGGCGAAGTGAATCGTTTGCGGTCTTTGTACACTTACTAAAATAATAAAATAATGGGGTTTGGTTTGTACAAAACATAGAGACGGGTACCCAAAAACATGAAAGTGTTCGCTCACTGGAGGCATGAAAAAGGTGTTTTTCTGGGGGTGGGGGTCCCATTGGTTGGTATGATGTGCAGGCTTGATGAAGCGGATGAAACCGTGTCACAGATGGGATTATGCTAGTGGAGGTATGGTGGGCCAAATGCGATGCGTGGAGGTGCACGTTTTATCTGCTTGTTACAACCTGGTCGTCTGGGAAGGGGGTTTCAGTTTGTATGGTAAAATTTGAACTTTATGCATGATGAATGTATGGGCACGACGTGCTTCCCGGACTGGAGTGGTATGGCCATGGCGTCACTATTGCTGTGATATATGGTCTAATTTGGGTGACGAGCTCCATGGAGGGGAGGCTCTATCGACCATCGTGGATGTTTATCATGTGCAGGGTGAGGTGATGATAAACATGGTCGGATATGAGGACCCTATGGTTTATTTCTGATGGAGAAATGATGTTAGGATATGCAAAGTTTTTTGGGACTCTATCATGCTGGGGGTTGAATGATACCTGCTCTGGAAATTTCAGTAGGCGGCACTGTAAGAGGTTTGCGGGTTTTTCCTGCAAAAACAACTACCTCAAGTGAAAGCATCTTATTTTCATCAAATATTATTGAAAGGCATGAGCTTTAAAAAGGAAGATGAGAGAGGGCATACCTACCAGCGCTGAAAAATTATTTTTTCTAGAAAGAAAATTTGTGGCATCGCTTTCGTTCATCATGGTGTACTAATGATGGCGCAACTTATGGTTCGTAGAATGGACCTTCTGATCTCTTGTTATGGACCTCCAAATTTTTTGAAAAGGGCAATAAATAGGTGATTATGGCCCTAATCATATTCATTTGTACTTGCTGAGTTTTGAGAGATTAGAGGCATTTTTTGAGCATTTCTTGCCATTGCGGTCAACCCATGTACCAAGGACTAGCGATACTATGCCAAGGTAACTTCCATGACGTCTTGAATTTTAATTTTTTTAGTTTGATGGTGTCGGGGGCCGTACAAATTAGGTTTGTATGCCTCTGGGTGATTTTTTCCCTAGATTGCACGGGCGATTTGGGCAAAAGTGCGCCTTCCTTGCGTGCAAGTTTGAGGGACAGGCGCGTGAGGGCACTCTGTTCCTCAATTTTAGCGCGGCAAGGTGCACCTGTGAAAAACATAGCGCGCGCTAAGTGCGCCTATCTGAGGGACAGGCGCGCAAAGGCCAAGTGACCAATTTTTTTTGTTTTTTTTCTATTTTTGGTTTTTTCTCTATAATGATGGGTACCTGTGTTGATTACAGGTTATTATGGAGGGAGCGGGACTAGCCCGAGATCCGGATCGCTCTAGCTGCTGATGCTGGGGCGTGGTGTCAGTTGGCTGCTTGGGGCCTTCTGAAATTTTTCGAGAATGAGTTTCTTTGGTCACATAACCGATTGCTCCGCTACATCATACAACACTGGCACAGGAGGCACAACATGTTCTTGTTGCGGGGGATGAAATTTGTGATCCGCCCCGAGACGGATATCTACTTTTTGACCGAGTTACTGCCTTAGGGTGAGGCGCTGAGGTACCCAGTCCCCTCTGGGAGAGTGAACCTGGATAGATTTCAGAGGCATCATTGCAGGGGGGGGCGCCTCTTACTGAGGGATGCATCAACATTACATCAGTTACATATGTGGTAGAGCGGTGTGCTCTGGTGGTGATCGTACGATTGGAGGGGTCGGTGGCTCCGCATCGGTCATTTGGCCCGTAGGTTGGAGTTTTGCACTGGCTGAGGTCTGGGCATTTCTTTGACTTCGCTCGCTTTTGTTTTGATGGTATGGTGTCGCAATTGAACAAGGTCCAACATGGATTGAAGTCATTTTCATATGCCAGTATCCTATGCAGCATCATGTATGAGCGGGTGGTGCTGCTGAGGCCGGTGGTGGCGGTGCCTATTGGGGGGCCACGGGAGCCATGTATGAGGAGGTGGGCTCCAGTGATGCCATGGGGAGGTGGGGGCATGGTGGGGTGTTATTGGAATGCCACAATAGAGGCCAACCCACATATGTTCTTTCCATACCCGTATGCAGGCATGGACTTCCAGGGTGATCCAAACATGGGTCTTCCGTTTGGTTATGTTTGGGGACCTGCATGTATGTGTTATATTTTTTCTGCATTTGTTTGAGCATGTGTGTACTTATGTGTTTCACTAGTGACACTGACATTTTTTTGGTTACTCGTGCAGATGTTGGCGAGGTGGGTCGCCCTGTGGCCCGACTGGTGGGTCACGATCCTCCACGACAACCTCGAGGTGGTCAGGGAGAAGGTGATGCAGGTGGACCAAGTGGTGGTGCTGGTGGACCTGGTGGGGATGGTGCTGGCCCCTCAGGTGAGGGTAGCAGTTCGACTGCTGCAGAGGTTGCACCCGAGCGAGCTCATGCTGATGCAGCAGAGGTGCACATTGCAGCACTGACAACTTAGGTGACTGCTCTTGAGGACTTCCGGGGTCGAGTGGATTGCTTGACCCAGGGTATGCCTGCTCGAGGATTCATGGATGACTTCGAGGAGGTTTGGTTAGAGACAGTGATGGCCCGTGAGAGGGATTATCAGTCCACTCTACATTGGGTGGCGATCACAGTGGCGACAACAACTCCAGTGGTGGTACCAGGAGCAGTGGTGGGTCTAGGTGCCCCACTTGAGGGGGCACCCCCCTAGAGAAGTTTTGTACATAGGGAAAGAAATCGTTATGAGGATGCTTCCCTTATTTTTGATGCCTTTTGTATCTTTGGGCTGGCTATTGGGTCAGTGACACTATTTTTTGTACTCAGATATACATATTTTTGTTATATATATGAGAGATATTTTTTGCGGCTCTACATGATGTATCACTTGTTTCAGTTTATGTATTTTGTTATGTTGATGGACAACTATGTTTTTGGTTTTATGTATGATGGTTTATTCGAGATGAATTCCAGTTTATGATATTGTTAGCTATGCGATCAGCTATTTAGTTTTGACTCCTTGGTACATGTGAAAATGTGATGTAATCAAATTGTCTGCTTAATATTTTGGCACGTAAATATTTTCTAAACAGATGTGTATCCGTTGTATCAAATTCTTGGTTTAGCTGTGATACTACTAACTGGGAATCGAGGTAGATATGCATATGGTGAATGCTCCGATGGAGGGTGTTGCACATAAGTCTGATGACGACGTCATATTCCGTCTGATTGTTTGTTGCTGAACTGATACACACACCATATGAACCCAGTGGTGATCGGTTAGGGTGGTAAATGACCCGAGGCAGCTGCGGCTAAATTTTGAGACCATATTGATGCTTCATCAACAAATCCGAAATAGGGTTCGTTTTGGTGATCCATGGTGATATTTTGAGTGCTTTGTAAATAAATTTTTGGGTCAAAAATTTTGAGGGGTTGGGTTTTTGTGTACTCTTACTATAGGGGAATGGCCATTCGGGCCCTTATGGGTATACATTCTTGAGGTAAAGGCCATTGACGGGGTTAGTGAGGCAAGTCCCGTCCGGTTCCGTCAAGATGTATGCCCCCTGTCGGAGGTAGTGTTTAATGATGTAGGGTCCTTTCCACAAGGTTTCAAATTTTCCTGGCCCTAAGGCCTCTTTTGCGACATCATAGCGGAGGACTAATTATCCCTCGGTGGACGAGCGAGGGGTGATGTGGTGGTCGAATGATGCTTTAACCCTTTTCTTGTGGGCCTTGTTGTGTTGCAAAGATTGTCGTCGGTTTTTGTCGACAAGATCTAGTTGTACTAGGCACTGCTCTAGAGGTTGGGTGTCATTG
The DNA here is from genome assembly GCA_034641835.2 of Pinus albicaulis. Lineage (NCBI taxonomy): Eukaryota > Viridiplantae > Streptophyta > Pinopsida > Pinales > Pinaceae > Pinus > Pinus albicaulis. The sequence continues at coordinate 155,805,604 of CM076571.1, read as the reverse complement.
AGAAGTTCGATGGCAGCATGAAAATTTGGGATTTTGCGGAAATCAATGCAAAAACGCAAGGTACTTTGGTTTTTTGCGACAGGACTAAGGTGGAAATCCTGGGACGAGGGGAAGGAAGTAATCCTATCACCAATATATGTTGATACAAATCATATATGGTGGATTGTGTCACTAGCATTTGGCGAGGGAAGAATCTCGGTAATGGAGTTAGGTTCCTTGCTAGGATGGTCGATTTTTGGTAGGTGGAAATTGCACCTGCCACAGAGGTGCCTGAATGTTTCCATTAGCAGGCATGACTCTGGTGTGTGATTTTGGCTGGTGCAGATGGCGCACGGTGTCACCGAGCCAACAAAGTATATAGTGTGGGATTCTATGCTACTCGTCATTCCGGATGTGGATGCTTGGAAAGGGTCGTTCGTAGAAGAGGTTATCTTCTGCTTCCATTTCCATGTTGTTGGCTTAGGTGTGTCTACCTCTTTGGTGGAGTGTAGAATCAACGCAGCTCGTGACACTCTCAACTTGGGGAGATGTACACATTTATACGTATGATGAAAGTGTGAGCAAATCTGGAAATAAGTGCGCGTGATCTTATCTTGGTTGGAGAGAAGTTTCTGAGGGAGATAAGAGATTAGGCAGAGAATATTTGCAAGGGGTTTAAGTTATCTGCATTGGTTGACTCGGTGATCGTTAAGATCACATAGGCCACATGTTATCCTAGGCTTGGCCAAGGTTACACTTTACTGGTGTGTTGTCTTATCTTGCTTAATACACCTTTGCGGGGGTGGGGACATTGACCCAGCGATGTAATTTTTATGCCATTCTCGGAGTTCATCCTATATTGATGGCATTAATCATGTCGATGGTGGGATGAATTTGCGAGGCATAAGTACAATGTCACTCATAATGATTACTCTAACATATTAGGCAAAAAATCCTTGATATGAAGGTTCCGTCGAGTTCAGTTTGAGGTCTGATGGGGAACCAGTGCCAGAAGGCTGCTAAATCAGGGCAATGGACGACTGCATGATCTGAATTTTTGCATAACGTACATGCTGGTCGTCCCTATGACGAGCAGTTGGGGGTATCTAGGGGTTCCTTGGTGGGTCGCTCTTCAGTTGTCAAGAACATGACAGATGCACTCATCTCATCTGCTTGAGTCATTGAGCTGCTTGTGGACTCATCATCCATGTTGTCTTCTTGGGAAAGGTAGACTATGGTTGAGCGAAGGCTAGCTAGAGCGAGCCGGAATCGAGGTATGTAATGAAAATTCTCCAAAAGGTGATTGTCGGCGCATAACGAGCATTTGAATTGTGCTGCCCGTAGTCCCACGTAGTAAACCCTTTTGATTGTATACCACCTGTGGATGAGCTCTAGGGCTACACATTCTTCGAGGTAGTGACCACGTTCATCGCATAGCGTGCAACGTATAATGGGCATGACTAGGGGTCTTTCTACAACCCTACATTCCTGCTACAAGTATAGGATGGTACGAGGTTCATAGCCGACAGACTGGATGGAGGGATCCTCTTGATAGGATCGCTTGATCGCATGTAAGGCGTTCCTGTATCTCGGTATCTCTAGGTAATGGTGGGTTTAGTGCCCATAGTTTCCACAGAGAGCGCACGTGTGATTAGTACGTAATGCTTTGCCTTTACCTTTGGTGGTAGGTTCCTTTTTACGGGGACGCGGCGTCGAGGTGTCTGCTTCGGAGCCAGGGAGTGGTTTTAATTCATCTAGCTTCGGACATATATGGGTAGGATGCCTATTATGTCACATATGGCATAGACTGGTGATTCCTGCTGAGTGGCAGGGGTCACCATCTTCTTTCCTCTCTTCTCAGTTTTCCTAGCCATGGTCACTAGTTTTGTAATGGGATCCTCCTTTGCGGGGGCGGTCTTGACCGTTTCTTGGATGGGTGGGGGCACCTCGAGATTGAGGGGCTTCAACCTTGTGACAGTAACATGGGTGGATCCTATTCTGGAAGGAGGAATGAGGTACCAAACTGGAAATTCCAACGATATGTTGGGTAATACCAGTGTTTCCAAAACTTGCTGGGATTCGAAGCCACCTGTGTAGAGGAAAGGGGTTTGGGATGCATGGGGCTAGAGAGGCTGTCGTGGCCAATGCCTCCATGTCCTTACTGCTTGAGTTTGTTTCCTGACTAGCCTCAGTGCTTGATGTGGACATCATGCACATCGGAGCCCATGTGAAATCTGGTGATGCCTCAGGGATAATGGGAGGATCTCCTACTAATGATCCTAAAACAGATGACGGTTTGAATTGGCTAGGGCCATATTCTTAGTACTGTGAAAGACCATCTGAGGTTGTATCTACATAGGGTAGAATTACATCCGTGTTGGTTAGGGGACGCTTTTTGCTGTGTGTCAGCTGGTCTACTGTAATGATGTGGTCCTCGTGGGGGAACATCATAATGTGGAAGACGAAGGAGGCTATGGTGGACATGGTGTACATATAACTCTTCCCGAGGAGTATATTATAATCCAAGTGAGCATCCAAGACTTCAATGTCTATGTGGACCGTCTTGCCAGCTAAACAGACTGAGACATTTTGGTAGAGGCTGACGGGGGTCAAGGGACGACTATCGTATGCTCGAAGCGTGATGACCGAGGGTTTTAGTTCAGGAGAACCTAACTTTTGCCAAATTTTTTTTGACATGATGCATGCCAATGCACCCTTGTCTATGACACATCACTGAATAGTGATATTCTGCACCGACACTGGTATCTGAAAGTCAACCATGGAAGGAAGCCAGGGGGTGGCTTTGTCTAAGTCAAAAGCCATCAGGTGCGTATCGGAAGGGTTGATAGTGCCTAACGTGAAAAGTAGGGATTTCCGTTGTTTTGAGCACGACTGCAGTACTTCTAGAGATGACATAGCACTGGGAGATTGAGCTAAATAATCCATAATGCTATAATTATAGGCTGCTTTGGAGTAGTTACCTTCTCGCCTATTAGGTCCCTTTTCCATCTTTGGCAATTTTTCTATAGGCATATTTGAAATGGTCAAAGGTGCAGTTGGTGCACTAGTACTAGCCCCTGTAATAGTGGTGTCTGGTGGGGTGTCGTAGTTGCGATTCCTTGTTTGGAAAAACATCTCTTCACCAGTCATGTAGATTTCATGGATGCTTTCCCCAGAATTGTCTGGGTTTTGGTGGTGAGTGGTTACCGTCCCTTGGTGGGGGGAAGGCTCTTGCATCACAATGGGTTGCTGGGAAGATCCTCCTTGTCCTCGGTTACTCTGTAACTTTTTTAGCTCAGGGAGATCGGGACAGTGGTGAGTATAGTGCCCGTACTCACCACATATTGAACAAGAATGGTTTTTTCATAGAGGTGGCCTTTTTCCTTGCCGCTGGGCATTGCTTTGCTCCTGGTTCTGATTCCCGTTGGAGTTACCTCTAGCCTGGGATCGTGGTGGGCGCTGCTGGTTGCTGCCCCCCTGTCCAAGATTCCCTTTTGGCTTGTTTTTAGATTTTTTCTTTACCACATTAGGAGGATAATTCTCCTGGTTATACTGGTGTGGTTGGTTTTGGGATGACTGCACAAAGTTCACCTATGCGTTGGTTTGCTTAGGTGGATCGTGTGCTGGGGACTGAGCATAACGCTGTCCCATGTTTGCACCTAGCCTTTGGAGGGGAGCTCTTTCGTCAGTGTTTCTTTCTGCGTACTGGGTCCCCTCAGCTGGAGGATAAGGTCCTCCTTAGTGATACGCTTGCACCCTATTAGTCAAATTTTGTTGAGGCGTATGATGAATTTGAAATCTAGGTTGAGAAATGTTCTGGGTAGAACTATGTGTATAACTGGGGTTTTGACTGCTGCTACCTAAGTAACCTTGGGTCATTGACCCAATTATTTCGTCTGCAGTGTTCGACGCACCTGGAAATTCTTGATAAGTTCGCAGGCAGCATTAGGCAGGATGTTGTAAATATATCTTGACTACGTATAAATCATTTCAAGCTTGTGGTATCTACTGATTTCATCCTCTTTGGATGTGGGGTATTGTTGCGCCACATCCTTTGAAATCTTCACCGTCAGAGTTTTCAAGAATAAATCTAAGAGGACCCGATTGTCGAGTTTAACTTTACATAAACTATGAAACCGCCTCCATTCATGAAGATGGTCCAAGATATGGACAATGGGGGTTTTTTAAAACGAGTCAGTAATTCCATTCCCGAATCATGGTGAATGGGTAACTGCAAATATGTGAGGAACACAGTAGCAAGGGTGCTAAAGGTTCCATGTGAAGCAGGAGGTTACTCCACATACCACTTCGCGGCTACTCCTCTAAGAGTGCGTTGAAATAGCCTCAATCCAATAGTGTCGTCGATGATACTGTTTGATGAGCACCACAGGTGAAAGGTCATTACATGATTACCTGGGTCTTTTTCTTGCTTGCCTTAAAATTTTGGTATCTCCTAAGGGAGCTTTGTGGGCATGGGAGGCCATGTAGGATCGTATGCGATGGTGTAATTCATTAGCTTGATTAAATCGGGTAGATTCAACGAAGCTAAGAAAGGTGACTGGGAGGTTGATGCCATTGCAATGTGTGAAGACACGAAGTTCTGGTTAGAACGAGGGTTAGTCTGTGACGTACCCTACTGTGTATTCAGCTGGCTTCCCAAATGGGATGCACTCCTCTGCCCCCTAGGGGTCGAGGGAGGAGTGGTGTGTGGTGTGGTATTGGGAGACCGACTAGGGTCCCAACTATGGCTGCTCCAATAAAGGACAAACCAATGATGGTGGCAGTGTTTACACCTGAACGACGAAAGACATGGAAACCCTCCCGGTAATGGGGGGAGGTCCAAAAGACACCTGGATCGATGAGGTTCAGTTGGGACCATTCAGGTATTGACTAGGTTAGGTTTTGGAAAACTTTGAGAGGATAGAGTCTATGATTAAAGAAAAATTATGGCCACATACATAAAACAAGCGAAAATAAAATAATTTTTTCGTTTAAATTAATCTATGTGATCACTTAAGCAAAAAAATGGTTTTTGTTTGTTTGCACATGATACTCAAAATCCTAGAAGACCTATTTCATCCTCACACACTCAAAAGTAACTGGGCCTTGAGAATATTTCTTGCGAGTGTTGGCACAATGTCCCGTAAGAGCCGGCGACGCCCCTAGTCAGCTGAAGAGAATCCACCAAGGTAAGGGTAGAGGGTCTGGCACTTTCTTGCACCGTCACCTATAGGGTAAAGGATGCCCTAGTTTTTGGCCACTAAGAACCACCATCCCACGTGAGTGTTTGAGTCTTGGGCTTCTTGGTAGTCAGCTAACAGTACCGAGTATCAACCGGTTTAGGTAGCCCCAACTGATACCGCACGCACTACACCTAAGCCTAACCCCCTCTAAATCGGGTCTCTGCCATGCTCGGGTTTTATTTACTGTGGGCTAATATGGATTTGAAGCTCCCTAAATACACAACTTCTATGTTTCAATATGAATTATGATCAAGGAGGCTTATTGGATGCCTACCCCCTTGACCCTAACTTAAGCTATAAATTATTTTGTGGCCCCCATGGGGAGAATTTAGTGAGTTTGGTTAAGTTAGTTTTAGGTGTCTTCCTTTTCTTAGTGTGTGAGAGTGTGTGAGTGTAAGGTGAACAAGCACATAGTTTGAACGTATGGATATCGCTGATCCTTTACAAAAATCCCCTATTTAAACTATGTTATATTGTTCCTGGCTCAAATGGAAAACATGTGCGGATAATGGGCTGCTTTCAAATTTTCCTAGTTAATCTATGCGACTAACTAAAGGGAGATGGAGAATTGTGAATATAGAGCGTTCATATGCTTACCTAGGATCACCGAAGGGTGCAAAGGTAGAAGATATTACTTGCTCTATTCGACAATTCAATCCTAGTCCCGCAATTCCGAATGCAAAGATTGAACTAAACTAAACAATTTCTACACTAGAAAAAAGAAGAAAACTAACTATGCATGCGTGGTCTTGGGCCACTTAATTGGACTAGTTATCAAAGTGTGAATACCAAAATTTTCAAAACATAAATTTTTCGGAACACAAGTTAATTTCCCCCCTACTTAAACTATGTGAACATTTTTGCAAAAATCAACTTGAAGAAAAACTGACTCTAAGCCTATAGAAAGCAGCTAAAAGGGAGTTATCACAAGCTGTGGGGCATCACCACAAGTGCTGGAAGATACATTAGGGGTTGCCAGGAACCTTACAAGTAGAAAAAGGTAGAATATTGGGAGAAAAATCTCATTCTGTAAATTGCGCGCAAAAAGCCTTGACAGGTGCGCTTTCCTGCACGCAAGTCAGCACTAAACGCGCGCCTTGTGCGTTTGTGAGGAACAAATGCACACGAATTCCTGCAAGTAAAAAGAATTAGGAGATGCCATTATTCAGTCTGTCACTCAAAGTGAATCTAGGGATAGCAATATGGACTAGAGGACTATAAACTCCACACTCCAGCATTTACAAAGGTCTCCTGCAAAAGATGGCACAACCACATAAACTTGGTAAAACGTCAGTGGAGTCGACAATCCTGTTGTGGTGGATTTGACGCACGGGTGTACAAAATCACACCAGTTTAAAGCGTGTGGTCTACCCTTTGAACTATTGGTAGTAGGCAGAAAGTGGTGGAGTTCAAAAGCATACGATATAGAGGAAAAAGCATGCAAATGTATACTCAAATTAAACTAAAACTAAAACACAAATATATAGAATCTATTGAAGAGAGTCAAAATGATAATAATGCAAATGATGGCTCTAGGCCTCTTCTTATTAAATGTTTGATATGTAGAAGAAATTTTACACACTTGCCAAAGGGCCCCTAAACAATGGTTCTAGGTCCCGATGCAAGGATGTTGTTTTCTAAGCTCTGCCTCGGTGTAGTTTCCCTCTCTCTCTGCTGTGATGGACTAAGATTGTTGGGTGGCCAACAATCGAGTCCCCTATATCTCTAGCTCCAGGTCACACACTACTGGTATTTCTTCGGCAATTCTGGCCAGCATAACAATGTGATCACCCATTCTTCATCTCATGGGGGCTTTATATAGGGGATTTCAAATCCTCCTTCCCTCCCTTGGTACATGGTGGATGGTGACGCAAGGGAGAGGTATGATTCCATTGTGTGCTCCAAATATTCCTTTGTGTGCTCACATAGTGTTTAAGGAGGCGCTGGTGGCTGTCCTTGGGTGACTTTATGTAAGGAGTAACTTGTCCTTTGCTTTTTGTGGTCCGGAAAGCGACATTTTTCCACTTTCAGGAATGCATGCTTATCGGGAAAAAAGGCATGCAGAAGGTGATCTTCTCGAAGAATAATGTGCACAAATAGCATTTTATGACTAGTTCAAATTTGATTTCCTTTAAACCTTTGAGATTTTAAATACTTTCTAGATTCCATAATGTCTTTCTGCCCTGTAAATCCTTTGGCTTGACAATAATTAATGTCATCTTCTGCTGTACAATTTTCCAGTGTTAACACCCTTAAACACACACAAGACATTGAATGTATAATCTGAGTGAGTAATTAGCACAACAACACTAACAAAATCCATTCATATCTCCCAGTCAAAGGTTTTTTCGATATCTAGTTTAATCACCATTCCTTACTCGAATGAATTTATTCCTGTATGAGAACGATATTATCAAAAAATTGTATTTACTTGTATAAAGCCATTCTAATTCTCTAATATTTAATCCGATAAAACCTTTTCCAATCTTGATGTGACCTTTTTTATAAATTTGTAAGCTAAATGACAAAGATATATGGGTCAAAATCGAGTGAAATACATTGGATTCAATTCTTTGGGAATAATAGAAAGAAAGGAGGAGTTGGTACTGCCTCCTATCTTATCTTATCTTCTCGTACTATTCAACATACACAACAAATATTTTTTGATCATAATCCAAAAGGATTTGTAGAAACTTATGGTGAAGCCATATGGTTATGGGGCCTTTTTTGGATCCAAGTCCCACATTTCACCAAAAAATATGCATCCTATATTTCTTTAATATGAGACATGTTAGAATAATCCAATGTAATAGAAGGGATAAATTGAAGAAAATATTGAGCTTGGTGTTGAGCCTTAAAATTGTGCTTTCCTTCACTTCATTTTACCTCATTTTCCCTTGTCCATTGTTTTCGTCGGGGCGCTGCCCCGAACCCCAACAGGGGGGGCTATCGCCCCCTCGCGCGTGCTTAGTCATTGAAAGAATATAACACATACCCAACAAGAATGCCACATGTACCCTAGGAACCAATACAATTCCAGTAGATCCTTCAAATATGAACCTTCCGAGGCTCAAAAAAACATCAATAGATTAGAACATTTAAGAAATAATATGGAATGTTACAAATGTCATAACTTCGGAAACATAGCCAGAGACTGCAAACTTGAAAATCCTCCAGAAGAATCTTTGAAGCCACAGAATGAACGAACATGGAAGAAGAAGAAGACTGATAATTGTGCTCTCACTCTCAAGGCTCAAAACAACAAAAATGTGCGGTATGTTGATAGCAGTTGCTCAATACATATGACTAGAGATAGAAGGAAATTTATATCCCTGAAAGAGAAGAAGGATGGAAGCGTATCCTTTGGAAATGATGTATCCTCAAATTTTATAGGATCAGGTACCGTCACTCTCGGAAGAAAAGATCTTATAGCCAAGAATTTTCTATTAGTTGAAAACATGAACCACAATATGCTCAGTGTTGGACAAATGTGTGACCAAGGATACACAATGCTATTCGACTCCTCAAAATTTGAAATCAGGAAAGGCAGGTATGGTAAAATTGTGGCTATAGTAGGTCGAGCTCCAAACGACATATATGTTCTGGATGAAGCAACTAAAGCATGTCTACTAGCTAAAGAATATCAAAGTTGGTTATGGTACAAATGAATGGGTCACATAAACTTTGACAATCTTGTCAGGATAAGCAAAAAGGACACAGTACAAGAAATGCCGAAAATCTCAAAACCTTCCAACACACTATATGAGGCCCATCGGCATGGCAAGCAGACAAAAGTCCAATTTAAAACAAAAGAACACTTTGCATCACATCCATTGGAATTGATACATACTAATCTATGTGGTCCTATGAGAACAAAAGGCTTAGATGGAGAATTATATTTCATGTTAATGATAGATGACTATACCAGATGACAGCCGTCAGTTTCCTAAAGAAAAAAATCTAAAGCATTTGAGTGCTTTAAGATCTACAAGGAGTTGGTCGAAAATGAAACTTATTTGAAAATAAAGCGTCTAAGATCAGATAATGGCAGAGAATTCACTTTCAAATTATTTCAGCAATACTATGACGAAAATGGAATAAAAATCAAATTTTCAACAACACGAACACCTCAACAAAATGGAGTTGCTGAAAGAAAGAATAGAACCGTACAGGAAATGGGTAGAACAATGTTGAAGGACTCAAAATTGGATGAAAAATTCTGGGTTCAAGCAATTGATACGACATTTTTCATTATCAACCAAAGTATTCTCAAAAATAATTGCAACAAGACCCCATATGAACTATGGACAAGAAAACCAGCTAATGTAAATATTTCAGAATCTTCGAAAGAAAATGTTATATCAAAAGAGAATATCAAAATTTGGGTAAGTTTGAATCACGTGTTGATGAAGGTATCTTTATTGGTTACTCACGCAAAATAAAGACCTATAAATGCTATAATCTAAGACAAAAACAGATAGTGGAGACCATAATTTTTACATTTGACGAAGATGGTGTTCTAACAAATAATGAAGAGGATCTAGAATCTTTGAAACTTGAGACATAGGCTGAAAAATACATAGGGAAAATTCTAGAACAAGAAGCAACTATAAACCAGGAAGAAGTAAATAATGATCATCAAGATATACCAGAACAACAACAAGAAGCTCCTCCAAGGAGAACAAAAGAATGGATTCAAAAGAGCCATCCATCAAATCAAATCATTGGTGACATAAATGAAGGTCGACAGCTTCGTTCATCACAACAAGCTCACATTTATTTTCTAGCAACCTTTGAGCCTAGTAATTTTGAGGAATCCAACCAGAATGAACATTGGGTAGCAGCTATGAATGAAGAATTGGATCAAATCGAGAAGAATAACACCTAGGAATTAGTTCCACGACCAAAAGATAAAAATGTCATTGGGAAAAAATGGGTGTTCAGGAACAAATTGAATGAAGATGGACAGGTTACCAGAAACAAAGCAAGATTGGTTTTCAAAGGCTATGCACAAGTGGAAGGAATTGATTTCGACGAAACATTTTCACCAGTTGTCAGAATGAAGCCATCCGAATGTTTCTCGCCTATGCATGTTCAAGAAAAATAAAATTCTACCAAATGGATGTTAAGTCAGCATTTATGAATGGAGAATTAGAAGAAGAAGTTTATATCGAACAACCTGAAGGTTTTATACTATCAGAAAAAAAAAGACTATGTTTGCAGGTTAAATAAGGCTATATATGGTCTCAAACAGGCTTCCAGAGCATGGTATGCTCGTCTTGATGGATATCTACGTCAACAAGGTTTCAAGAAAGGTATTGTTGATAGAAATCTTTATGTACAAATAGATAAAGATAGTTTAACAATCATTGAGGTATATGTGGATGATATAATATTTGGTAGCAATGATGATCGACTAAGTCATAAATTTTCTAAAAGATGCAAAGTGAGTTCGAGATGTCTTTACTTGGTGAGCTGACATACTTCTTAGGGCTTCAAATATCTCAGCAAGAGAAAGGAATATTTATATGTCAAGCCAAGTACATCAAGGAAATGCTAAAGAAATTCAAAATGGAAGATTGCAAACCCATCCTTACTCCAATGATAATAGGTTGCAAATTGAGCATAGATGACCCATCTAAAGATGTGGATCAGAGGTTATACAAATCTATGATTAGTAGTCTTCTATATGTAACGGCCTCTTGGCCAGATGTTATGAAAGCAGTTGGACAAGTAGCAAGATTCCAAGCAGCACCAAAATAATCGCATATTATTTCTGTCAAAATAATTCTTTGATATCTAAAGGGCACAAAATAATATGGCTTGTGGTATCCCACGGGTAAAAATCTCATTATTCAAGCCTTTACAGATGCAGATTGGGCAGGAATTGTTGATGATCGTAAGAGTACTAGTGGAGCAGCATTCTATCTAGGTGGTTGTATCGTATCATGGTTGAGCAAAAAGAAAACCTCAATCTCGTTATCTACAACGGCAGCAGAATACATTTCAATGGCATCATGTTGTACTCAAGTCCTTTGGATGAAACAGATTTTGCAAGAGCTTTAAGTACAATTCAGTGAGCCTATTCCCATATTTTGTGACAACACCAGTGCCATCAACATCTCCAAGAATCTTGTCATGCATTCAAAAAAAAAACACAGTCCGATCAAATATCATTCTGTTAGAGAACAAGTCACTGAAAAAAATATAAAAATTGAGTATGTTAGTACAAAAGAACAAATCGTTGATATTGTTAGAAACCTATAATATAGGGGTCATAATTTTGACTTGAATGTTGATAATATTGTAAATCTGTACATAATTTGCCTTCTGCAAGTTGTATTCACATACTTTGTAAAAAAAAAAATCAAAAAAATCAAAAAGAGGGTAAAAAGTCCTAAAAGAATAATCAAAAGACTTAGAAAAAATAAAATACCCCAAAGAAAAAAATGAATAAAACATGAAAGTGTGCAAGTCTAAATGCCACTACTTTTTGCAGTTGATTATGGCAGAGTGTCAATAAATGCCATAATCTGTGATGAGTTGAAAAATCTAATCTTGACTTATCACCTTTCAATTTCACTTATTGTAGATAGAGAATAATGAGTTGTCATACAGTTTAATCATGACAATTCAGTAGTTAGGTAGAGAAATAAAGTGAATCCAACAGTTTAATCTAGATTCATGGATGAAATAAGTGTATAATTAGATAGTTTTACTTTCTTTCAAAAAGAATAAATTTTGTGAAGGTTGCTAGCTCAAATGCACCAAATCAAAAAAGAAGAAAAAATGTTAGCATGGTAAGCTGGATAGGTAGAAGAAGGTGAAAAGTCTCAATGTAAATATCATTCATCATGGGCTGCCAAATAACTAACTTCCCCTTCCCATAGCCATAAAGCATTTTAAACTATCAGTCAGAAAGGCTCAAGGCATTTCCTTGACTTTTGTTGGGACCGAACCCAAGGCTCTATGACTGATCAGTTGAAAGTGTAAAATTTCTATATTAATCCCTAAAATCACATCATTTACCATTCATGCATTCATTCCCCTAAACAATCCTAAGTAAAACTCCATTTTTTACTTAAATGACATTATAATTCCCATTTGATTAACTTCCTACACCATTTGAAAACATTAAGCCCTCAAAATAACATTATATCATAAGTTAAGTGATAAGATTAATGCAAATTATCTTTTAAACTTCACTTTACTTAGTTATGTTTATGTGTTTTGAGTATACATTATCCCATTTCCATATTAATTTTGACTTATGTATTAACTCCCTATATAAATGACCTTCTCCTATTATATATAGCTCCTTTTTATATAATATACCCAAAAACCCACTTATTATAACTTTAGCCAAAGTTATTTAATCCCCACATGTTTAAATAAAAACCCACATTATATCCCCTTTGGCTAAAACTATCCTTATATATATATATATATCCCGCCCTTATGGTAGTTAAATCACCCTGGTTTAATTAACCATATAATAAAAAATATATGAAAAAAAAAAACCTTTAAACATGTTTATATGTCTTTAAAACCAAAATTTCCTGAAGTTTCATTTAAACTGAACTTCAAAAGAAATAACCCCATCTCCTTGTATATTTTCCCTTGCCCAACTCCCTAACCTAAGGTTAAAGATATAACCTAACCTTTCCCCCCGATGCATATCCCTTCACTACAAACATTAACCATGGGTAAAGCCCTTTTAAAACCTTTCCCGACCAATTTATCCCATGAAAAAATCCGTTTTGTATATAAACTTCCCCAAATCCCTTAACATTATTGGAATTAATGTCAGCCCTCCGATCTCCAATACCCATTTAATCCAACGGTTCAAAACAAATGCGATACTCCTTTCCCAACCCCTTACCATTCCCCATCGCAATGCATTTAAGCCGTCCAATCATCATCCCTTTGCAAATCCAATGATTCAGAGTTAGCGCGACAGTTTATTTCATTTTTTACCCCTTCCCATATCGCATTCATTACCAACCATTCGATCATCATTAACTTAAAGATCGGACGATCCGCATTTAACCCGATATCTCCATCTTTCGTCCCCACCATAGCCCATTGCGTTAAGTGATAACTGTTGATCTTCCATCCGCCAGATCAACGGTAAATAATCAATGCCCTGGCCCTACTGTGCTTTCCCCGCACCTTTCCTTTAGATCTTGACCCTTCGCTCCTTTCTGCTTGATCCAACAGCGATAATTCCATATTGCGCAACCTAGGTGCCTGACCAAAGTTTTATAAAAATCACGCGATATGGGTTTTTTTCCCAAACCGCCCTTTACCGACGTGTCTTCATTTGATTGAATCGCGTTCAAAAATTAAAAATCTGTTTACCGCTTTGGAGCTGCGCGAATACCGCCCAGGCTAAATCTGAAACCGCTCACGCCCAACCTACAGTTAATGTGATTAAACTATGCTTCGACCTATGGTTTGATGCATTAAAACTTAATGTTTTCACAACATTTCGCCTATTTTATGTTTAAACCTTTGAAACCTCCACAAAGCCATATTTTCATCGCATTTCACCTATTCGCGCCTATAAGCCTGTGAAAACCTTTGCTGAGCCTTTTCACTATTTTTCGAAACTACCAGTGAAACATTCGCCATGTGAAAGAACATTTTTCCCTGCAAAATCATTCCAGAGAGCCTCCATAACCTCTGACAACCCAATGTACTAGAATTGAAGACTATGAGCAGAATTCCAACCTTCATCAACGGCAGATATACCTTTCACAGGTATTTTTCACTCTTTTCGAGCTGCAAAATCCTTCAATTCAAGGGAAATTGACCATTAAAGACTATAATTTCATTTAAACAGTTGAAATAACCATCTGAGAAGTTTAGAAACCTTCAAAATACAGGGGAAATCCTGTCAAATTTTCTCCAGAATCCATCCTTTCATTTTCAACAGGTTTTAGCCATTCCCGGATCATTTTCACTACTGAACTTGATCAAAGCCATCCTCTGTGCTTTAAAAACCCTTTTTTATCATCCAGAACCCTCCTCAAAGTCAAATTTTACAAGAAAAATCCTTCAAATACCACTTGTTTCCAAAAAGCCATCAACTCCTACAGAACATCTTGCACCACAAGGAAAATTGGTAGCTGCAATATCAATATCATCCAAAGATGTTTCTGCTGCTGATTCCTCAAAATACATAGGTACATACAGGTATAGAAACAAGTGCCTCAGACTTGATTAAAGCCATGAAAGAGATGATCCTAAAGAATAATAAGATTAAGAGTCTGCAAAAGGCTAATAAAAATCTGGAATTTGCTTACAAATATGTTATCATCACTTCAAAACGTCATAAGAAAAGGGTAAAGACATTGGAAGAAAAAATACTGAACCTTCAAAAAATAAATAAATTTGAAAGGAAAAGAGCATGGAAACCATTGAGGAAATCATATTTTTACCTTAGGGTGAAATTACAGGGTCAAAGTGTATCAGTGAATGGTGAAAGTGAAATAAAAATTCACAATGATAAAGAAAATCATAACAGTTAAAGAGTATCAGTGGATAAAGTGTATTAGGTAGAAGTTAGAATGAAAGGACAAAACAAAGTTACAGGACATTCAAAGTAAAATAGTAAAAGTAAAACATGGAGGCAGTAAAGGTAAAAAGAGATGAAAAAAAATTCACCAACAACAATGAAGTTTATCCAAAGTGAAAGTAAGAAGTTAAAAGAACAAAAAAGGTGAAAATATGAAAACATAACAAGAAGAAACATTTTGCAAAAATTTAAGTCATTGTTTTGCAGAAACTATTGTGACCAATCCAAGATGAATTTTGTAAACCTGAAGCAGGTTTATGTTCATAATATTTCCAACTACAAAAACCTCTCTCACTTTTCTAACAGCTATTATTGTTTTGGAAATATTAAACAATATTGGAGAGAACTTTTTGCAGAAACTTCCTGTTAAGTCATCATTTTACAGAGAATATTGTGGCCAATCAGAAATACATCATACAAAACTAAAGGAGGTTTTGGTTCCTAAGAGACCCATCTACAAAAACCTATCTCATTTTTTGCACAACTATTACATAATGAAAGATACATGCACATCTTTACAGGTTATTTTTCAGACTCTGTAAAACTTTGTTTTACACATCTTTTTGCAGAGCCTATTATGCACAGCTAGAGAGGAATTTTAGGTAAATGAAAGAGGTGTATCTCACCAACATATTTATCTACAATAACATCTTTCACTATTTACATATCTATTACGGATTGAGAAATATAAAGATATCATTGGACCCAAATTTTGCAGAATTATTAGAGCAGAATACACAAAGAAAGGAAGCAGTTAGTGACTTGGATGCCTCATCATCAACTAAGAGTTGGATCAAATTCGAATTCTCCTCTTTGCGATCACCTATCCATAATAGTGCCAAATAGATGCATTGTCTTGAGTGTCCTTTACTTAAGTTCTATTTATGTAAAACAGTTAAAGATATTTGTGAACCAATCTTGATATCTGTTGGGACTCAGAAATGTCATATTTTTATCCACCTTTTCCTTCACTACTCCTTACATTTCATCATTCCATTAACCTTTTATCATATCATTTTCATAAATACATTTGGGTTTCACCTTCTTATTTTCCATTTTATTCATTTTTGTATTATAAAGGGCGAGATTTTATGATTATAGTATTGAAAATATGTATTTTTATATATCTCAAGAAAATGTGTTTCATAATGGCAGAAATATGTGAAGAGTTAATTCCAGAATCAAATATCAAATGTCTATCTTGTATTGGGAGACAGACTATTGAAAATATTACTTCTGGAAGATCATGGAGGATTTGGTTGGCATATCTTATCCAAGATATGTGAGAGATGTGTGGAGGATTCAAAGGGATAATATTTTGTAATAATGGGAAATTAGTTGAGAGTGCTTGAGAGAATATTGGATATGTAATTATGAGATGGTTATCTTCCTCATGTATATAAGAGAGTGCTCTCTCTTCATTTTGGGAATGGAATAGAAAGGGGGAGAATAGAGAGATAGAGTTTTTGAGTTTTTGAGTTCATGATTTGTAATTTGATTCTTGTAATATAATTGGAGATAGCTTTATTGTTGTGAGCTCACATTTGTTGTTTGTCATTCAATTCTTCACATGTTGTATTGCTTTTCCCTTATGCAATTTCCCGCTTTCCTAGTTAATGTTTCAATGCCTTTCTAGATTAATTTGATTTCAGTAATTTAGATTAAATTAGTTCCACTTCAGTCCTGCATATATAGTGCATGTGTCTCGTAAGTCTACGAACCTCGGATTGACAAATTAAATAGTTGGGTAAATACTACAACAGAATTAAACGAACATATTTGCATCCAAACATTTTGGCGCCGTTGCCGGGGAGGCACAATGGATTGAAGTTTAGTTTGATTTTTCATGCAAGTGTGTTTAGACATGTTCCTAACTCCGAGGTGTTAAGGTGATAAGACGTGGGGAACAGCCTACGCATCGCATTTGAGATACCGTAACAGGCTCGACCTCTTATGGATCAGGGCATGTAGGGTGTGTTTACATTTATGCAAGTGTGAATTTCAATTTTTGCAAGTGTGTTTGATTTTCGCAACTGTGAAGAGTGTTTGATGAATTCATGGTTCATGGTTGTAATTAAAGAATTCAATTACTAAATTGATGAATAGTCCTTGTAAGAGGGTTTAATTGAGTATTGAATTCAAGATTATTTCTGTGGTCTTTTCTTTTTTTTCAATTTTTAGTGTGCTGATTTGAAAGAGTTTTTGTGAACTAAAACCTTGTAAAAGGAATAAAAACTCAGACAATTATTAGCACTCTGTTTTTAGTATGTAAGAATTTCTTTTTCAACATGGTTTTATAATGAGTGTCAGCTTGGAACTACTCACTCAGATCCTTGCAGAAGTCAGAATCTCCTCTTCCTTGGAAGAAGAGATCTTGACAAGAATTGAAAGTTCAACTACTCCCCAAGAAATAAACGAAGATTCAACAGAATCATCCATATCTGATGGTGAACAATCATTCGAACAGGAGATCAAGGAAGAAGAACAGCAGATCGAAGAAGAACGGGAGTTACAACATGATCTGAGTGAGAGAAATTGTGCCTATCGAAGCTTTATCGAACAATGGTTCTAGGTAAGTACTAGATTAGATTCATCTTTTTATTTTTTAGTTGATTTGCAGTTTCACCAACAAGACTCATTCACTCTCGAATATTTTCATTTTTCATTTGAACAATTTCTACTGGATATATTGTTGTTACTGCTACGTGAATGGCTCCATTGGAAGTTTAATTACACGTAACTATTTTTTTTTTTTAATAGTATAGAGTAGGTAGGCTTTCATTTTTAGTTTTTTCTTTCATTTTCAGTTTTACTTTTACCTAGAATAAGTATGCTCTCCTCCGCGCTTAGTGCAATCACGAGGATCAGAAAATAGGGATGATTTAGACTAATTTCAGGAATAAATAAAGTCATGTTTTGCAATATGCTTCATCAAAAACATCTTTCAATATGCAAATCATTGTGTCCATTTGTTAAAATAAATAAAATAAAAAATTAAGTCTTGAGCAAAGTTTAGTTTCTTTCTAAATTTTAGTTTTTCATTGATTAAAAAAAAAAAAAAAATTAAAATTAACCATTTTTGTTTTTGTAAAGATAGGGTTAATTTCATTTTTTTTAGACTTTTAATAATAATAAAAAATAAAAATTTGAACTAACAATTTTTCTAAGATACGATACAATTTCATTTTTTTAAATTAAAAATAAATAAATAAAAAAACATTCAACACACAACAATTTTAATAAAAAAAAAAAATTAAAACAACAAAAACAAATCATAATAATAATAATAATAATAATAATAAATCAGTCAACCAGCGCACTTTGAAAAATAAAACATAAAAAAATATTAAACACATCGCCGAGAGAAAACAAAACGCACTACATAAATGGCCGAGAAGAGAAAAAAGAAAAACGCACTGCAGATTCCTCCACGCAGAATCGAACAACGCCATTCGGAAAAATGCCTAGGTTCCAGGGTTGATGCACGATCTTATGTTCAATGGGAAGGATGAAGCTATGAACAAAATGGTGTTACCTTTGATGAACTGGCTCTTTTGTGAGCAGAATTCGATTGCTCTTAATACAGCTTTGTTGGTGGTTACCCTACGCCCCTCTTCCTATTGAGAAAAGAATCCAATTTTGCAATATTTTTCGAGATTTTGGTAGCATCCTCTATCCCTGGCCAGCGTATCATTAAAAAGATGCCCTCCCCCATCGCAACTCCTTCAGCAACGCCCACAAAATCCTCCAAATCATAAATTAAAAATCCGGCTCTTTGTCCAGAAAATCAGGAAACGATAATACAAATTCCAATTTTACAGGAACAAATCACTTCATGATAAGTCAAATCGGATTTTTCAAATATCGAAGAGGCAGTTTGGTAATAATATCTGGGGATCCTGATACTGGGGAATTCAGGAGTGATCCCAGGCTTTCTTTCGACCATCCATATCCCACTACCAAGATAATGTTTATTCCTGAGAAAGAATGCCAGAGGCCTGACCTTCTGGCCACTACCGGCGACTATCTGAGAATCTGGCAAATTTGCGAGGACCAAGTAGAGCCCAAAAGCCTCCTCAATAATAATAAGAACAGTGAATTCTGTGCACCCTTGACTTATTTTGACTGGAATGATGCCCATGCCAAGCGAATTGGGACATCGAGCATCGATACCACTTGTACTATCTGGGACATAGAAAAGGAAGTGGTGGATACACAAATGATTGCTCATGATAAGGAGGTATATGATATTGCCTGGGGGGACGTAGGGGATTTTTCTTCTGTATCTGCAGATGGGTCTGTGAGAGTGTTTGAATTGAGGGATGAATACATGGTTCATTGCCCAAAATCTCCCAGGCTGGCATTTCCGGAGGAAAACAATAACAGTTCCAAAAAGATACCTAAGCTTGAAGATCCTGCACAACACTCAAGATCTGGTCTTATGCCTAGGAGAGTTGATCTGGATATGAATCAACATGTCAATAATGTGACATACATCAGATGGGCTCTGGAGAGCATACCACAAGAATTTTTGGATATGCATGAGCTAGAAATGATAACTCTTGATTATAGGCGAGGATGCAACAAAGATGACATTGTTGAGTCTTTGACAAGTTTACTGTCTGAACCATCCGATAGTAGTGCAGTTGAAAATGGTGCTTTTCCATCTAATGGAAATACAACCTCCACAAATGGAGTTGCAACAATTAGAAGTCCTGGCAGTCTCTCATCGAATAATAGTGGCTTTGAATTCTTGCATATGCTAAGATTGGCTGAGAGTGGTTTCGAGATTAATAGAGATCGAACTGAGGAAACTCGCTAGATAGTCAGAAAGACTGATTTTAAGGTAATCTCCATTGGCTGTTGCGTGTGAAAAGTTTAAAATTCTATTTTCTTTGTTAAATAACTTGTGTTCAATGGATTAGAAGTTGTCATGCTTTTAGCTTTTAGGAAATAGCTTTGAGTTGCCTCACACGGGCATAAGAGGCCTCCATATTACAGAGTGCTTGTTAAGCTTTGCAAGAGTTGCTAAATGTTGGCAAGACTATAAATGCTTCTGTTGTGCAACTTCATTATTTTATTGTGTAGCGGTTTTGTGGGGTAGATATTGTTCGCGGATTTCATAGGGAATTGATGGATCTTTGACTTTCTTCCATAATCATATCCCATTGCAATTGGATAAGTCTATGGATGTTATCTTACTACTATCAATTCCAGTTCATATTTTCTACTTGTATTATTAGTTTGACATTAGGAAAATTAACAATAAAATGCTGTATATTTAAAAATAATAATAATAATAATAATAATAATAATAAAATTGTTTTGATTTATTTGTTGGTTTAAAAAAAAAAAATCAACATAAATAATAAATTTAAAACAAAAATAAAAAATAAAAAAAATAAAAAAAATTTGCCCTCATTCATTTACATAAAAATTCATAAAAACCAACTACTCATTCCCTAACAAATACAAAACCTTTTCAATTGTTTTAAATCAATTTTACTGCAAACCAATAAAAACATTTTGAAAAAGTACATTGCATGGGGACATGCAATATCTCTAGTTGGGGGGAAATAAAAGTATGTTGGATTTTATCATTTATTTTAAAGTGAATTTGCGGGCAAAAGTTAGGATGCATATACTAACAAGTGAAATAAGATTGGTGTTATGTGTAGGTCAACAGGAAGCTTATGCAGAAAGTTCAACATTACGATGCGACACCTTTTTCATCCACAATTAGTGTAACTTCGAAAAATAATTAAAAAAAAAATGGACATTTCATAAATTCTTGAAAATGAGCTAATTTGTTTTTGAGTCACTTCATATAGGAATGATCGATGGAGATGGCACAAGAAGGCGAAAATTTTTATGCAGGTATTGAAGACAATCATGAAGGCGAGATCTCTAGAGATCACATGTATCATGTCGTGACATTTACCATTACACAAAAAAAAAAAACCTTTCTGCATCATGACATGATTACTCAAATTTTTCCTTCCAAACGCCTAGACCATCTTTATGTTGCAGCCCATATTCCATTTCCTTATCTTTCACGACTTCATGTACGCCTATTTTTCTGAATCACATACATTCCTTTATCCTTTTCAGTTTATTGCCTTCTAGTTTTCCTTCTGAATAAAACTTATTCCCTTTTCATGATTACATTGCCTTGTTTCCTTGCCATGCTGATCCACACTGCTTGTCTGTGAGTTCTTTCCATTTATACTCCTACCAAATCTTTTTGTACAAACTGGCGTTGACTGATGTGGGATTCCTTAAGGCCCACCATTCAACAAGTCTTGCCCCATCGACATCAGCACCTTATCTGGGAAATAGACTAGAGTTCCTTTTGAGTACCTTGAGACTTGCATGCCTCAATGGCAAGTTCTCTCGCTAAAAATAATGGGAATACATTAATGTCCCTTGATCGTCAGATCTTGCAAATGGCTCGACGTCAACCCCTTTATTCGCCTTTCGCAAGATGTACTCGGGTACCTTGGCACTCATTGACATCAATGGTGAGTTTGCCTCGCATTGGTTAACGGCATGCATCAATGGCCGGTAATCCAATGATCTCTTTTCATGCTCGACACCAACACATTATTTCGCATGATTAGACTTGTACCAAGAAGTTTTGTAGCGAGTGAAGACTATACACTTTTTCACGACTCCCTCAGCAGTTACAGCAGCATGAATTATGATTTATGAGAGTACCACAGTTCCACTTTCAGCCTTTATCTTTTCCATGATTCAGCATCAGCAGTTCAGATTCCTTCATTTCCCAGGATCCAGTTACAACAACATCAGTCACATTTTACTGATCCAGCAGTAGCAGCAGCAGCTACATTCCTATTGCATAGTTCATCATTCTTGGGTAAGTAGAGGTATGTTGTTTTATAATCTTTAATCATGCAATTCCTTATATGCTAACTTGAATATTTTGGAAAATTTCCTCACCATGCTACATTTCCTTTCATGAGCCATGTCAAGTTGCAACCAATTCAGTTGGGGGGGGGGGGACTATATTCACTACATATTCACTACCATGATTCCATTTCTTCACCACTATCACTCCATTTTCTTTTCTCATTTACCATTCACCAATATTTATTTTCCAATGATAATTTGTTGCACTTTTCTTCATACGCATTAAAATACATATTGGCATGCTTCATTAATATTACAAAAGGGCTTTCTTATGCACATTATGATTTCCAGTGAATGTTTACATTATTATTGCAGCAAGAGAACATAAAACGAAATGAATGTTGCTAACACAAGAACCAACATTCTTTGTATTCATGAGAACCAACCATAAGAAAAGAGAACAGAAAATGAAATGAATCTTGTTAACACAAGAACCAACATTCTTTGTATTCATGGTTGTCACACAAGAACCAACCATAAGAAAATGTAAGTTGTTACTCATGTCTTTCACATATCCTGGAAACATTCATTATTAAAAGACATCATCATGTACAGCCAAAGTTCAAGATGCCAAATGTTCTTAAAGAGACCCATGCATGGTTGCATGAGGACATGCAACAAGTTCAGTTGGGGAGGATGTTGGGACTCAAAAATGCCATATTTTTATCCACCTTTTCCTTCACTATTCCTTACATTTCATCATTCCATTAACCTTTTATCATATCATTTTCATAAATACATTTGAGTTTCACCTTCTTATTTTCCATTTTATTCATTTTTGTATTATAAGTGAATTTATGATTAAATATTAGAAAATATACATATTTATATATATATATATATATCTCAAGAATATGTGAGCTTTGTAATGTGTAGGAAATATGTGAAGGATTAATTCCAAGATACGTCTCAAATATCTCCTCCACCATATTAAGGAGATAATTATTCAAGTCTATTCCTAAGGAGAAGATCATGGAGTATTTGGTTGGCATATCTTATCCAAGATATGTGAGAGATGTGTGGAGGATTCAAAGGGATAATATTTTGTAATAATGGGAAATTAGTTGAGAGTGCTTGAGAGAATATTGGATATGTAATTATGAGATGGTTATCTTCCTCATGTATATAAGAGAGTGCTCTCTCTTCATTTTGGGAATGGAATAGAAAGGGGGAGAATAGAGAGATGGAGTTTTTGAGTTTTTGAGTTCATGATTTGTAATTTGATTCTTGTAATATAATTGGAGATAGATTTATTGTTGTGAGCTCACATATGTTGTTTGTCATTCAATTCTTCACATGTTGTATTGATTTTCCCTTATGCAATTTCCCACTTTCCTAGTTAATGTTTCAATGCCTTTCTAGATTAATTTGATTTTAGTAATTTAGATTAAATTAGTTCCACTTCGGTCCTGCATATATAGTGCATGTGCCTCGTAAGCCTACGAACCTCGGATTGAAAAATTAAATAGTTGGGCAAGTAATACAAAAGAATTAAACGATAATATTTTCACCCAAACAATATCTTTTCAAGATATTTTAGTTTAGAATTTGTATAAATAATTCACTCTTGGAAGTATTTTGTGTGGAATAAAATTTCTCAAGACTAATATAGTCATTTTTCTGGACATATTGAAGTTGGTGTGAGTCAATTAGCGAAGCAACAGACTGGAAACAAGATTAGAGACATCCTAACTAAGGATTCTTGTGGTGACAAGATAAGTCTCGTATTTTTTCCTGTTTCAGTGTTATTATTTAAAAGTTTACATACATTCATTTGATGTGTTTCTATTCTGTAATGATAAAATAAGGAGAAATTGAATATGATTAGTGATAATAAGCTCCATTTTTTAAACTAGTTGGCATTTTTATGTTTTCTGCTTGATGACCGGACCATAGAATTCTTAATTGCTCTAGGTCCCAGTTTGATCCCCTCCTTAAATCCTCTTTTCTGTAACTTAAGGATTCTTAAGTTCCCTTTTGTTCAGATTTCACCCATTCCATCAACAAAGCCTATTCAAAGTCTTAGAAGGTCATCTATCACGCCCTTAGTACAATTGCATCTTTAAGTATTATTTCCTAGCTCTGCTTGCCTAGAGAGTTGACTCCATTGCCCAATGTTCTGGTAGATCCCTCTGGTTTACCTTGAAACTCTTTTTATTCCTACCACACTTCTAAAATCAATCATATTGCTCACTCATAGCTAGCCTAAAAACCTTTACCAAAACAAAGCTAAATCTTTAGGAGAGATCCCTCTCTGAAGCTCAGGAAGGCTAAATCCTGAATTCCCAAAGCGGTTCTTGGTTACCCCTGGTTTTCTTAACTACAAAAATCCCCATCCCACAACCTGATAATTACTAGGGTGATAACATACTAGTGACCATACTGGGGAACTAACTACTCTCCAATTTTAAGTTTAATCTTGAAGGAAGATTTTTAACCATATCTTTTATACTTTAAGATTAAGTTTAAAGTTTGTGGGTAATATAATGACAGCTCTACTGAGGAAACTAACCTTTTCTTAAAAGATATTTTATAGGTTCAGATCTGATCTATGATGGTGGACAGTGATCAGACACAAAAAGGTTAAAATCATCCACCTGGCGACTCCACACCAATTTCACAATCAAGACTCCACTGGAGGAATGAACCTGGAAGAACAATATGGAAAGATCAGGCTTTCAACTTGGATCTTAATCCAAAACATTATGTTCTTTCTCATTAAGAAAGTTTTTCAATATGTATTGTATTTTATATAAGGATCTAACTTGGTTGTACAAATAAAGTGGCTTTTCATTATGGCTGATTTTCAAGATGATCCAAGAATAAAACGAAGATATGCTCCCATGAGCAGAGATCACATACCTGGATTTCCACACAAACTATCGAAGGTAAATTGAAAATCTGCCTATGTTTCAAGATGAGAACATTGATGATCCTTTACTACATCTCATTAAATTTCATATACACTCATCAAGATTGAAGGGTGATTGGCATGAGGATTGCCTCATGAAAATATTCATGGTAACCTTAGAAGGAAAAGCAAGGGAATGGTATGAAGCTCTCAAACCTGCTAGTTTATTTTCTTTAAAAGATTTTCATAAGGTATTTTATGAGCATTACAAAGAAGATTTTCCATCTTTATCATTAGCTGAAAATTGTTGTGATCAAGCTGAAGATCTTATACATTACCTTACAAATATTGATGAATATTTTGGAAATTGGTTTCCTGAAGATTTATTAGAAGAAGTCCAGAATTTTCATTCTCAAGTTAAACGTCATAATAATAACGAGGAGTTAAACAAAGATGAAATAGATCAAGAGATGAATCAAGATCCACAAAGCCCCTCTGTATTAACAAATGATGTTTCATTTAATGTTTTGAATGGAGTTAAAGAAAATATTCAACCTCATGATCAATTTTTAGATAAGAGAAAAAATAACTGTACTTTCAATCTAAGAATTCAGAGATTCTCACCCCCCCTCACCGAAGAAGAAATCAATTAGCTTCTAAACATGCAACCATCCTCAAAATATTTACATAATAAAGAAATCGTTTCTACTTGTACTAATGTTGATGAATGTACTAAAGTTTTTATCCACAAAGAAACAGAAGAACAAGTTGATGCTAATGTTATTCTACCTTCCCAAAAAGGCTCATTGCTTGATAGCACTCCTATTGAGCAAAATAATGACTTTCAAATAGAATGCAACCAATCTAATCAAGATATATTGGGATTGTTGGAAGAGAAATCTACTGATCCAATGTTTATAATTGATGACATTCCTTATTCTGAAGATTTTCCTAAATATGATCAGTATGATGATAATTATGATAATTTCATAAAACAATCACTAGCTATTTTGAGGGATGAGATATTAGAACTTCAACTTGATGAGGATTTTCTAAGAGCTTTCTTTCTTCTTTTGAAATCAAGAAAATATTCTCCTAAACTGAAAATATGTGTTCTTGAGATAATTTTTGAAAATTATGAAAATGAATCAAACTTTTGCATTCTCAAATTCAGTCATACAATTTCCGAAATCCTAAAAGATTCTTTGAAAATCTTCCTTCTCCTAAGAAAGAGGAAATTGTACTATCTTTTGACTTTCATATTGAAGATGATTATTATTTCAAAAACAAGACTGAAGAAATAGTTTCAAGGATTAGTATTCAGAATACAACTGAGAAACTAGTCATTGAAGGCCTAGAAGCACAAATCATACATTATGCTTTTAATGATCCTATGGCAAATTATATAGAGAATATTTTTAGCTTAAATATGCAAACATGTTTTCTCTATAAGGATAAAATACATCAAAAGTGGCCTTTACACATCATATCATTTATTATAAAGGCACATGATCATAATATACTTCCAATTTTGATCACAAGCAATCAAGTTATCCATTTATTTTTACAGCTACTTGATTGGCTTCATTGGCATTTTTGTATTACCTGATTCAATAAGATTTTTAGTAGTTTAGAGTAGTTATATGAGTGCCAATAAGCTCATAATTTTGAACATTTTTTTTAGTTTTTAATTTTTAGCTAGTTCTTCATTAAGATTTAAAGCCAAGGATGAGGTCCTAAAGATGTTTAAGATCGATAAGTTGGTTTGAAAATTGTTGTGTGTTGTTTTAATTTTAGATCATATTTCAGTTTGCAGAATACAGAAGACAGAATACACTTACTAAGATCATCAAAGGTCAAATATAAAGGCTACTAATCTAAGAGTTCTTGACATTTCACAAGGAAAAGTCATCCCCAAGTGAAGCCGATGTTAGCAACCTATAATATAGGGGTCATAATTTTGACTTGACTGTTGATAATCTTGTAAATCTGTACATACTTTTCCTTTTGCAAGTTGTATTCACATATTTTGTAAATAAATAAATAAATAAATCAAAAAAATCAAAAAGAGGGTAAAAAGTCATAAAAGAATAATCAAAGGACTTAGAAAAAATAAAAGACCCCAAAGAAAAAAATGAATAAAACATGAAAGCGTGCAATTCTAAATGCCACGACTTTTTGCAGTTGATTATGGCAAAGTGTCAATAAATGCCATAATCTGTGATGAGTTGAAAAATCTAATCTTGACTTATCACCTTTCAATTTCACTTGTTGTAGATAGAGAATAATGAGTGGTCATACAATTTAATCATGACAATTCAGTAGTTAGGTAGAGAAATAAAGTGAATCCAACAGTTTAATCTAGATTCATGGATGAAATAAGTGTAGAATTAGATAGTTTTACTTGCTTTCAGAAAGAATAAATGCTGTGAAGGTTGCTAGCTCAAATGCACCAGATCCAAAAAGAAGAAAAAATGTTAGCATGGTAAGCTGGATAGGTAGAAGAAGGTGAAAAGTCTCAATGTAAATATCATTCATCATGGGCTGCCAAATAACTAACTTCCCCTTCCCATAGCCATACCGCATTCTAAACTATCAGTCAGAAAGGCTCAAGGCATTTCCTTGACTTTTGTTGGGACCAGA
This sequence comes from Pinus albicaulis, assembly GCA_034641835.2. NCBI lineage: Eukaryota > Viridiplantae > Streptophyta > Pinopsida > Pinales > Pinaceae > Pinus > Pinus albicaulis. The sequence goes on along the minus strand of CM076571.1, from coordinate 155,778,378 downwards.
CTCAAGGCTCTATGACTGATCAGTTGAAAGTGTAAAATGTATATATTAATCCCTAAAATCACATCATTTACCATTCGTGCATTCATTCCCCTAAATAATCCTAAGTAAAACTCCATTTTTTACTTAAATGACATTATAATTCCCATTTGATTAACTTCCTACATCATTTGAAAACATTAAGCCCTCAAAATAACATTATATCATAAGTTAAGTGATAAGATTAATGAAAATTATCTTTTAAACTTCACTTTACTTAGTTATGTTTATGTGTTTTGAGTATACATTATCCCATTTCCATATTAATTTTGACTTATGTATTAACTCCCTATAGAAATGACCTTCTCCTATTATATATAGCTCCTTTTTATATAATAAACCCAAAAACCCACTTATTGTAATTTTAGCCAAAGTTATTTAATCCCCACATGTTTAAATAAAAACCCACATTATACCCCCTTTGGCTAAAACTATCCTTATATATATATATATATATATATATCCCGCCCCTATGGTAGTTAAATCACCCTGGTTTAATTAACCATATAATAAAAAATATATGAAAAAAAAAAACCTTTAAACATGTTTATATGTGTTTAAAACCAAAATTTCCTGAAGTTTCATTTAAACTGAATTTCAAAAGAAATAACCCCATCTCCTTGTATATTTTCCCTTGCCCGACTCCATAACCTAAGGTTAAATATATAACCTAACCTTTCCCCCCGATGCATATCCCTTCACCACAAACATTAACCATGGGTAAAGCCCTTTTAAAACCCTTCCCAACCAATTTATCCCATGAAAAAATCCGTTTTGTATATAAAATTCCCCAAATCCCTTAACATTATTGGAATTAATGTCAGCCCTCTGATCTCCAATACCCATTTAATCCAACAGTTCAAAACAAATGCGATACTCCTTTCCTAACACCTTACCATTCCCCATCGCAATGCATTTGAGCCGTCTGATCATCATCCCTTTGCAAATCCAACGATTCAGAGTTAGCGCGATAGTTTATTTCATTTTTTACCCCTTCCCATATCGCATTCATTACCAACCATTCGATTGTCATTAACTTAAAGATCGGACGATCTGCATTTAACCCGATATCTCCATCTTTCGCCCCCACCATAGCCCATCGCGTTAAGTGATAACCGTTGATCTTCCATCCGCTAGATCAATGGTCAATAATCAATGCCCTGGCCCTACTGTGCTGTCCCTGCACCTTTCCTTTAGATCTTGACCCTTCGCTCCTTTCTGCTTGATCCAACGGCGAAAATTTTATATCATGCAACCTAAGTGCCCAACCGAAGTTTTATAAAAATCACGCGATATGGGTTGTTTTCCCAAACCGCCCTTTACCGACATGTCTTCATTTGATTGAATCGCATTCAAAAATTAAAAATCTGCTTACCGCTTTGGAGCTATGCGAATACCACCCAGGCTAAATCTGAAACCGCTCACACCCAACCTGCAATTAATGTGATTAAACTATGGCTCGACCTATGGTTTGATGCATTAAAACTTAATGTTTTCACAACATTTCACCTATTTTCCATTTAAACCTTTGAAACCTCCGCAGAGCCATATTTTCATCGCATTTCACCTATTCGCGCCTATAAGCCTGTGAAAACCTTTGTTGAGCCTTTTTCACTATTTTTTGAAACTACCAGTGAAATAGTCACCATGTGAAAGAAAATTTTTCCCTGCAAAATCATTCCAAAGAGCCTTCATAACCTCTGACAGCCCAATGTACTAGAATTGAAGACTGTGAGCAGAATTCCAACCTTCATCGACGGCAGATATACCTTTCACAGGTATTTTTCACTCTTTTCGAGCTGCAAAATCCTTCAATTCAAGGGAAGTTGACCATTAAAGACTGTCATTTCATTTAAACAGTTGAAATAACCATCTAAGAAGTTTAGAAAACTTCAAAATATAGGGGAAACCTTTTCAAATTTTCTCCAGAATCCATCCTTTCATTTTCAGTAGGTTTTAGCCATTCCCGGATCATTTTCACTACTGAACTTTATCAAAGCCATCCTTTGTGCATTAAAAACCCTTTTTTATCATCCAAAACCCTCCTCAGAGTCCAATTTTACAAGAAAAATCCTTCAAATACCACTTGTTTCCAAAAATCCATCAACTCCTGCAGAAAATATTGCACCACAAGGAAAATTGGTAGCTGCAATATCAATATCATCCAAAGATGTTTCTGCTGCTGATTCCTCAAAATACACAGGTACAGACAGGTATAGAAACAGGTGCCTCAGACTTGATTAAAGCCATGAAAGAGATGATACTAAAGAATAATAAGATTAAGAGTCTGCAAAAGGCTAATAAAAATCTGGAACCTGCTTACAAATATGTTATCATCACTTCAAAAGGTCATAAGCAAAGGGTAAAGACAGTGGAAGAAAAAATATTGAACCTTCAAAAAAGAAATAAATTTGAAAGGAAAAGAGCAGGGAAACCATTGAGGAAATTATATTTTTACCTTAGGGTGAAAGTACAGGGTCAAAGTGTATCAGTGAATGGTGAAAGTGAAATCAAAATTCACAATTATAAAGAAATTCATAACAGTTAAAGAGTATCAGTGGATAAAGTGTATCAGGTAGAAGTCAGAATGAAAGGACAAAACAAAGTTACAGGACAGTCAAAGTAAAATAGTAAAAGTAAAACATGGAGGTAGTAAAGGTAAAAAGAGATGAAAAAACTTTCTCCAACAACAATGAAGTTCATCCAAAGTGAAAGTAATAAGTTAAAAGAACAAAAAAGGTGAAAATATGAAAACATAACAAGAAGAAACATTTTTGCAGAAATTTCATGTTTAAGTCATTGTTTTGAAGAAAATATTGTGACCAATCCAAGATGAATTTTGAAAAAATGAAGGCGGTTTATGTTTATAAGATGTCCAGCTACAAAAACCTCTCTCACTTTTCTAACATCTACTATGGTTTTGGAAATATTAAACAATATTGGAGAGCACTTTTTGCAGAAAACGCCTATTAAGTCATCATTTTATAGAGAATATTGTGGCCAATTAGAAATACATCATACAAAACTAAAGGAGGTTTTTGTTCCTAAGAGACCCATCTACAAAAACCTATCTCACGTTTTTCACAAATATTACAGAATGAAAGATACATGCACATATTTACATGTTATTTTTCAGACTCTGTAAAACTCTGTTTTACACATCAGTTTGAAGAGCCTATTGTGCACAGCTGGAGAGGAATTTTAGGTAAAGGAAAGAGGTTTATCTCACCAACATAGTTATCTACAATAACCTCTTTCACTTTTTACATATCTATTACGGATTGAGAAATAAAAAGATATCATTGGACCCCAATTTTGCAGAATTGTTGGAGCAGAATGCACAAAGAAAGGAAGCAGTTAGTGACTTGGATGCCTCATCATCAACTAAGAGTTTGATCAAATTCGAATTCTCCTCTTTTTCATCACCTATCCATAAAAAATAGTTCCAAATAGATGCATTCGCTTGAGTGTCCTTTACTTAAGTTCTATTTATGTAAAACAGTTAGAGATATTTGGTAACCTATCTTGATATTTTTTCAAGATATTTTAGTTTAGAATTTGTATAAATACTTCACTCTTGGAATTATTTTGTGCGGAATAAAGTTTATCAAGACTACTATAGTCATTTTTTTGGACATATTGAAGTTGGTGTGAGTCAATTAGTGAAGCAGCAAACGGGAAACAAGATTAGAGACATCATAATTAAGGATTCTCGTGGTGACAAGATAAGTCTCGTATTTTTTCCTGTTTCAGTGTTATTCTTTAAAAGTTTACGTACATTCATTTGATGTGTTTCTATTCTGTAATGATCAACAAAGGAGAAATTAAACAGGATTAGTCATAATAAGCTCCATGTTTTAAACTAGTTGGCATTTTTATGTTTTCTGCTTGATGACAGGACCATAGAATTCTTAATTGCTCTAGGTTCCAGTTTGATCCCCTCCTTCAATCCTCTTTTCTGTAACTTAAGGATTCTTAAGTGCCCCTTTTTTTAGATTTCACCCATTCCATCAACAAAGCCTATTCAAAGCCTTAGAAGGTCATCTATCCCGCCCTTAGTACATTTGCATCTTTAAGGGTGAAATCGCGAAGTTGGGAAACACTTTTTGGCGGACGGCTAGAATTTGAGAGAAATTTTTAATTTCTCGTCCGAGAAAATAGTCAACTCTATTTCTCGACCGAGATTTTTAAAAACTCTCGTCCGAGAGTTTTATCGGGTTTAACCAGAGTTAAAAATCTCTCGAACGAGAGTTATGCATTTTCTTGTCCGAGAGTTTTATTGACGGAAACTCTCGGGAAGACTTTCATACGAGAGTTTAAAAAACTCTCGGTCGAGAGTTTAGAAAACTCTCGTATGAGAGTTTTGAAAACTCTCGTATGAGAGTTTTGAAAACTCTCGTATGAGAGTTTGAAAACTCTCGTATGAGAGTTTTGAAAACTCTCATCCTAGAGTTTTTTCAACTCTCATCCGAGAGTTTTATTCCTATAATAAAACACAACAATTAATTATTAAGTTTTTAGAATTGGTACTTTATATAATTTAAATAGTACTTTATTAAAATTAAAAAATGATAAAAAATAATAAAATTATAATTTTATTTAAAATTATTTTATTATTATTAATGATAAAAAATTCATGAAGATTTAATTAAATAAAATTTGTTACAATATTTTGTAATATCAATGTTATATAAAAAACTAAAAATATTTTATATAAAACTAATTGATATATTAATATAAATAAAATAAAATTCTAAAACATAAATCAAAATAAAAACAACTACATATAATTTATATAATATTTTTTTTGAAATTAATGAATAAATTTAAATTTTAAAAACAATTGACTAAATGCAATGAGGTGATAAAGGAGACAATGCATAGCACTTTAATATTGTTATAAATTCTTGGAAATCTCGAGAAATTTTTGAAGTGAGATGAGCTTCTTGGAATGGGTCACTTTATCTTCCACTTCAGTTTCACATGATTAACTTGAAAGGAAGTCTATTTTCCTAGGTATGGATGTAAGGGAATGAACAATATTATTTGAACATTGAGTGAGATGCCCTTCTTGGAATGGGTCCTCCTATATTCCACTTTAGTTTCACAAGATTAAATTGAAATGAAGTTTATTTTCCTAGGTATGGATGTAAGGGGATAAAGAATATTATCCGAAAAGGAAATGAATGTTAAGTGTGACATTCCAAGAAGAAGTGTATGGTATGGGAGAATTATGTTATTGCAGAAAACTAAACCTTAACCCCTTAAACCCTAATTCCTAACCCCTAACCCCTAAACTCTTAACCCCCTAAACCTTAAACCTCTAAACCCTTAACCCCTAACCCATTTACCCCCACTAAACCTCTAAATCCCTAACCCATTTACCCCTACTAAACCTCTAAATCCCTAACCCATTTAAACCCTAAACCCTTAACCCCTACCTCTAACACGTTAACCCCTAACCCATTTAAGCACCTAAACCCCAAAACCCCTAACTCCTAACCCCTAAAATCCTTAACTGCTAAATCCCCTAACCCCCTAAACCTCTAAACCAATCCTAACCCATTTAACCCCCTAAACCTCAAAACCCCTAACCCCTTAAACCCTAATTCCCAACCCCTAACCAATTCAACACCCTAAACCCCTAAAAACCTAATCCATTTAAGTGTTTATTCCATTTAACCCCCAAAACCCTAACCCCTAACCCTTAAAATCCTTCACTGCTAAATCCCCTAACCCCCTAAACCTCTAAACCTATAACCCATTTAACCCCCTAAACCCTAAACCTTTAAACCCTTAACCCTTAACCCCTTAAACCCTAATTCCCAACCCCTAACCAATTCAACACCCTAAATCCCTAAAAACCTAACCCATTTAACCCCATTAACCCCTAACTTCTAACCCCTAAAATTCTTAACTGCTAAATCCCCTAACCCCCTAAACCTCTAAACCAACGATAACCCATTTAACCCCCTAAACCCTAAACCTGTAACCCCTTAAACCCTAATTCCCAACCCATAACCCATTCAACCCCTTAAACACCTAAACCTTTAACCCATTAACCCTTGACCCCTTAAACACTAATTCCTAACCCCTAACCCATTTAACCCCCTAAACCCTAAACCTCTAAACCCTTAACCCCTAACCCATTTACCCCCACTAAACCTCTAAACCCATAACCCATTTAACCCCTAAACGCTAAACCTCTAAACCCTTAACCCCTACCCCTAACTCGTTAACCCCTAACCCATTTAAGCCCTGAAACCCCAAAAACCCTAACCCCTTAAACCCTAATTCCCAACCCCTAACCCTTGACCCCTTAAACCCTAATTCCTAACCCCTAAACCCTTAAACCCTAATTCCCAACCCCTAACCAATTCAACACCATAAACCCCTAAAAACCTAACCCATTTAAGTGTGGATTCCATTTAACCCCCAAAACCCTAACCCCTAACCCTTAAAATCCTTCATTGCTAAATCCCCTAACCCCCTAAACCTCTAAACATGTAACTCATTTAACCCCCTAAACCCTAAATCTCTAAACCCTTAACCCCTAACCCCTAAAACCCTAATTCCCAATGCCTAACCAATTAGACACCCTAAACCCCTAAAAACCTAACCCATTTAACCCCATTAACCACTAACTTCTAACCCCTAAAATTCTTAACTGCTAAATCCCCTAACCCCCTAAACCTCTAAACCAACCCTAACCCATTTAAACCCCTAAACCCAAAACCTATAACCCCTTAAACCCTAATTCCCAACCCATAACCCATTCAAACCCTTAAACACCTAAACCTCTAACCTCTTAACCCTTGACCCCTTAAACCCTAATTCCTAACCGGGCTAACCCATTTAACCCCCTAAACCCTAAACCTCTAATCCTTTAACCCCTAACCCATTTACCCCCACTAAACCTTTAAACCCCTAAACCATAAACCTCTAAACCCTTAACCCATACCCCTAACCCATTTAAGCCCCTAAACCCCAAAACCCCTAACCACTTCAACACCCTAAACCCCTAAAAACCTAACCCATTTAAGAGTGGCTCCATTTAACCCCCAAAACCCTAACCCGCAACCCCTAAAATCCTTCACTGCTAAATCCCCTAACCCCCTAAACCTCTAAACCTGTAACCCATATAATCCCCTAAAACCTAAACCTATAAACCCTTAACCCCTAACCCCTTAAACCTTAATTCCCAACCCATAACTCTTGACACCTTAAACCCTAATTCATAACCCCTAAACCCTTAACCCCCTAAACCCTAAACCTCTAAACCCTTAACCCATAACCCATTTACCCCCACTAAACCTCTAAACCCCTAACCCATTTAACCCCCTAAACCCTAAACCTCTAAACCCTTAACCCCTACCCCTAACCCGTTAATGCCTAACCCATTAAGCCCCTAAACCCCAAAACCCATAACCAATTCAACACCCTAAACCCCTAAAAACCTAACCCATTTAAGTATGGATTCCATTTAACCTCCAAAACCCTAACCTCTAACCCCTAAAATCCCTCACTGCTAAATCCCCTAACCCCCTAAACCTCTAAACCTGTAACCCATTTAAGCCCCTAAACCCAAAAACCCCTAACTAATTCAACACCCTAAACCCCTAAAAACCTAACCCATTTAAGTGTGGATTCCATTTAACCCCCAAAACCCTAACCCCTAACCCCTAAAATCCTTCGCTGCTAAATCATGTAACCCCCTAAACCTATAAACCTATACCCCATTTAACCCCCTAAACCCTAAACTTCTAAACCCTTAACCCCTAACCCCTTAAACCATAATTCCCAACCCATAACCCTTGACCCCTTAAACCCTAATTCCTAACCCCTAAACCCTTAACCCCCTAAACCCTAAACATCTAAACCCTTAACCCCCAAACCATTTACCCCGACTAAACCTCTAAACCCCTAACCCATTTAACCCCTAAACCCTAAACCTCTAAAACCTTAACCCCTACCCCTAACCCGTTAACCCTTAACCCATTTAAGCCCCTAAACCCCAAAACCCCTAACCCCTTAAACCCTAATTCCCAACCCATAACCCTTGACCCCTTAAACCCTAATTCCTAACCCTCAACCCTTAACCCCTAATCCCTTAAACCCTAATTCCCAACCCCTAACCAATTCAACACCCTAAACCCCTAAAAACCTAACCCATTTAAGTGTGGATTCAATTTAACCCCCAAAACCCTAACCCCTAACCCCTAAAATCCTTCACTGCTAAATCCCCTAACCCCTTAAACCTCTAAACCTGTAACCCATTTAACCCCCTAAACCCTAAACCTCTAAAACCTTAACCCCTAACCCCTTAAACCCTAATTCCCAACCCCTAACCAATTCAACACCCTAAACCCCTAAAAACCTAACCCATTTAAGTGTGGATTCCATTTAACCCCCAAAACCCTAACCCATAACCCCTAAATCCTTCACTGCTAAATCCCCTAAACCCCTAAACCTCTAAACCTGTAACCCATTAACCTCTAAACCTGTAACCCCTCGGAAGGATTGTCTGTAAGTGGAGGGCCTGGCTATTGAGCCGGCCATCCTTTTCTGTCTCGGAGCGAGTAAAGCCATCCCTCCTTCAATAGAAAAAATTAGCTCTTCCCAGCTGGTTTGCTGCTGGGCGAGGCTGTAACTTACTATTAGCCAAATCAAGCAATGGTGGCTGACCACCATGTCTGCATGCTGTGCTTTTCTAATTCCACGAGCAATATCATGCAATTAAGAGTTTAAGAATGCAGGTAAATTGATAGTGCATTTTTGTTTTAGCACAGCTAACAGCTTAAGATGGCGAGGTCTTACCACGTCTTTTCTACCGTCGCATGTTATGTAAGCCTACAAGATCCTGGCTAATTATGTCCATGGTTCGCCTAGCGACGCCGAGTGTACTCCTCTCCCTTTGACTATTAGCCTCTATCCTTCATCTTGAAAGATTTGCATGGCCTCCTGAATTCTGATTTTCTTCTGAGTCCAGACAGTTCCTTGTGCGGGGATGCCGGATACTTCTGCAATTATCTCATCGGTCACCACTATCTACCTTCCTCTGACTGTGGAGGAACCTTCCTGCAGATTTAACAAGAATTCAGTAGCCACTGCTTCATGGGGTTGCTGCATTCTCATAAAGTATGTAATCCATCCCAGTTTGTCTAATATTGCCCGTGCAGCATCAGAGACAACCAACGTCTGAGGTTCGCTGTGAATTGGACGTCCTCCCATTTCTGTTCTTCGTTAATTGTTCTCAACACACAGTAACCTTAATGGAACAGCACAACACAGTTCGCTAAAATTCGTTATTTTCTGAAAATGCAAGGGTATCTGATCTGCATGCAGATATTTCCGCCCCCCAAACGAATGAAAGGTCGACCTCGACCATCGATTAAGGTGGCATGTGTGGAACAGCAATAGGACGGCAGTGAAAAAACAGGCGCAATCATGATAAAGTCAATCAAATTAAGTAATTACTGAAATCGATGCATAAGATAAATCGGTAATAATGAGGGAATCGCGTTGTAATAATTCAAGTATGAGATGAAGGGACAAAAAAAATTAATGTAATTGCGCTATTTACCACATTAAAGTAATATGACCGATTTATAATATTTTTCATGTGTGATGGTTCGGGGATAGAACTTAAGGAATTTTATGCATTTCGTTTGATATTCAATAAAAATTATAGGAAAGAAGGTTAAATAACTATTGATTTGTATAAGTATGTCTTCAATACCATTAACAGAGCTCTGCTACCCACAGGTGTCCATAAAAAAAAAATGCTCACAAATTCAAAATACAAACTTAAAACAATCGTTCAAAAAGTGTTGTTCCTTTAAAAGGAACAGCAAAGATAATCTGCGAAACTGTTGTTCCTTTTAAAAGGAACAGCAAGGAAATGCTCTGCAGACATGCTGTTCCATTTGAAAGGAACAGCAAAAACACTTCGCGAAACTGTTGTTCCATTCGAAAGGAACGACAGAAAAATATCCTATGAAGGTGTTGTTCCTTTGGAAAGGAACAACAAAAACACTCTGCGAAACTGCTGTTCCTTTCAAAAGGAACAGCAGAAGTGTTGTTCCATTAGAAAGGAACAGCAACGCGAAAAAAACACAGAATTTTTATTATTTTTCGTTTTTAAAGAAACTAAATTCAAACGAAATAAAGAAGTATTAACTAAACATCCATACCTAGGAAAATAAACTTCATTTCAATTTAATCTTGTGAAACTAAAGTGGAATATAGGAGGACCCATTCCAAGAAGGGCATCTCACTCAATGTTCAAATAATATTGTTCATTCCCTTACATCCATACCTAGGAAAATAGACTTCCTTTCAAGTTAATCGTGTGAAACTGAAGTGGAAGATAAAGTGACCCATTCCAAGAAGCTCATCTCACTTCAAAAATTTCTTGAGATTTCCAAGAATTTATAACGATATTAAGGTGTTATGCATTGTCTCCTTTATCACCTCATTGCATTTAGTCAATTGTTTTTTAAATTTAAATTTATTCATTAATTTCAAAAAAAATATTATATAAATTATATATAGTTGTTTTTATTTTGATTTATGTTTTAGAATTTTATTTTATTTATATTAATATATCAATTAGTTTTATATAAAATATTTTTATTTTTTTATATAACATTGATATTACAAAATATTGTAACAAATTTTATTTAATTAAATCTTCATGTATTTTTTATCATTAATAATAATAAAATAATTTAAAATAAAATTATAATTTTATTATTTTTTATCATTTTTTAATTTTAATAAAGTACTATTTAAATTATATAAAGTACCAATTCTAAAAACTTAATAATTGTTGTGTTTTATTATAGGAATAAAACTTGAGTTTTCAAAACTCTAGGATGAGAGTTTTCAAAACTCTCATGCGAGAGTTTTCAAAACTCTCATGCGAGAGTTTTCAAAACTCTCATGCGAGAGTTTTCAAAACTCTCATACGAGAGTTTTCTAAACTCTCATACGAGAGTTTCATTGGGTAAACTCTCGGGCGCAAACTCTCGTCCGAGAGTTTTTTAAACTTTCGGCCGAGAGTTTGGCCATGAGTTTAAATGTAACTTTAGGCAGGTTAAACTCTCGGTCGAGAGTTTTATAAATTTCTCGTCCGATACATTATCTCGGCTGAGAGTTTCTAGTCAACGAAAAACACAGAAAATTCTGCAGTTTTCAGGAACCTGCAACTTTGGAGGTGCAGAACACCTACAAAAACAAAATGTTATATGTCGGACCAAGTACCATTAGATTCGTCTCTGAATCTAGTTTCTGATGATATGAGATTTGTGGAGTTTCATTAAAAAATTCAATTTTTTATTAATTTTTTACTAAACTGTGTCACTATGGAATTTCATTTTTCGAAACATTGCACTGAATGAAAATTCAATAACTTTCTAATGAGGACACCAAAAAATTCAAAAAAATCATGCTGCACTTCCTCTCCCTGTCTACTTCAAAAGGGTACTCTCATTTTTCTTATTGACGGTCACATTGAAAATAAAATCAAAGTATTATAAAATGTACTGAAACATCACTGTTTTTTTTCTTCGTCCATTTCAAAAAATAATAAAAAATAGTGATTTAATCCGAAAATTACCAAAAAATAGTTTGTGCACTAGTGCAATATATGCAGATTATGATGCTATGGTTTTTTTTCCAAAAAATGAATAACCTTCCCTAAAAAAAGTAAAGGATTATAAAGTAACTATTTATGTTTGCCTGAAAATTTCAAGTATATGCAGTTAGTAAACAAGAAATTTACCCCTCTATATGTCAATATTTTTTTTTTTTTAAATATGGGTATGGAGGTAAGACAATTCTCTACAATTCTTGTTTTTATGTCAAAGCATAATTTTCAATAAAAATATGAGTTTAGTGGAGTTGAAGTTGAAAAACATAGAAAATTACAATTTTCAACGTCAAAAAAGGGCAAAAAGTGTTTCCCAACTTCACATTTTCACCCTTAAGTCTTATTTCCTAGCTCTGCTTGCCTAGAGAGTTGACTCCATTTCCCAGTGTTCTGGTAGATCCCTTTGGTTTACCTTGAAACACTTTTTATTCCTACCACACTTCTAAAATCAGTCCTATTGCTCACTCATAGCTAGCCTAAAACCCTTTACCAAAACAAAGCTAAATCTTTAGGAGAGATCCCTCTCCGGAGCTCAGGAAGGCTAGATCTTGAATTCCCAAAGCGGTTCTTGGTTACCCCTAGTTTTCTTAACTAAAAAAATTCCCATCCCATAGCCTGAGAATTACTAGGGTGATAACATATATCTTCACTAAACCTTTACCTCATGAAGCATTTGAATATCTTCGCCAGAAGCTTGGGATTCTCCCAAGTTCTCATTAAATATTCCTTATTCATAATATAAAGGGGGAGTGGAAGTGTGTATAGGTCTGTGGGATGGTTTTGTGTCAAGGGGAGATACCATTTGCCATTGATGTCAAAGGGGGAGAGAATGTTGTAGGAAGAGGTGTCATGATCACAGGGGGAGTACTTGTATTGCCATTAATGCAAAAGGGGGAGATTGTGGATCAACAGTTGTCATTGATGTCAACCCAAGCAGCACCAGGGGCTACCCCAATATTTGATAGGAATTTTTACCCACAAAATTACTATATTCTGGGTCAAAAATTCTTTTGATGGTTTCTACTTGTCGAGATGTTTCTGTTGATATATGCTACACCATGTAATTCTTCACGGTTTGAGAGATATTCATGTTTGAAGTTTGTAACCCCAGTTAGTGGCCTAAAACCCCATGGGGTTGTGGCATGGGTCATTGAAAATTCATAATTAATATTTTTTAAGCTCCTAAAATCCCTCCCATGTTCACTTGTTGAAGCCCCTCTCAACCTAAGCATTTATATATATTGTGATCCCCATATCCTCCTTATGTAGGGTTTTCGCTATATGAAACAAGTCATCGTGGAATTTTCACTCTAACGTTTTTTCTACAAAGGTTCAGAAGCTAAAATTTTTATGAGGAAAATCAAAAATCCTGAGGAAGCTCCTGTAAAAATTTCAGATAAAGGTGTGCAACATTTTCAGAGATATGATCTGTTGAACTCAGTGTTTTTCCAGGCTCCTGAAATTCATCTCAAAGAAGTGACCTTGGGAAAAGAATCATAAATCTCTCTATGAGTATCGGATTGGAATTCTGTAAAAAGTGGAAGATAGTGCACAGAATGTAGTTTTTTCTCTATCAATTTCAGAGATGAATGAAGAAATAGTGACACGTGGAACACCGTACAACGGCGCTCCACTGAAACAGTCCATAATTAGGGCATTGTGAGAGATTGGGAATAAATCTCTCTTGAAGAATCCAAATTGGATTAGACATGTGGCACTAGAAAGAAGACTTAAAGGACTACTACACGGCCAAAAATCACATATTTGAGATCTGAAATAATAGAGATACACCAGATTCAATATCTAGCTCCTAGAAGGCAAGAAAAGGCTAGATCATGTGTTGTCAAGGGTTGCAAAGGACCAGACTTTCTAGGGCAGAAAAGCAAAGTAAGGTCCAACAGAGGGTAGCATGACAAGAGAAGCAACCAAGGTGTAAAACAGCAGCAATAATTTCATCACATGAGGTCTTCAAGTGGGCAGCACTGCATACAGTCACTGTAAAGGTATCATTGTACTAAGTCATTGTAAATACATTATTGTAAAAAATTGTACTAGTGTCTATCTGCCAAGAGTTGAAGAGGCAGTGTCGAGAGGTCTAGGATCATCATTAGGTGGTGGTGTCGTAGTTGGGGTTATGGTCTAGTGTGCCTTCTTATTCTACATCATTCTATATCATTGTAAATTGGACCATTTTCCTTGGTACGGGAGTCCATTCTTATTTTATTCTTCTACAGGGTGGTAGGGTGGTGCTAGGGTGAGTTGTAGCTCATTGGGTGTTGGGGCATCCATTCAGTTGACTACTGAAGAATCTAGGGTGTTGGAGCATCCATCCAGTAGGAGCTGGAGAAGAATGCTTTTCTATATTCTAGGAAGTTGGAGCTTTATTTTCAATTGGAGTTGAATATTAAATAATTATTAGAAAAGCATTAGGTGGTTTTTGTCCCGAAGTGGGTTTCCACCTTAAAAAATTTGTGCATTTCTGTTCCTTTTGTTTACTGATATCATTGTACAAACACTGATAATAATAGAAGATTAACTAGTGCTCTAATTGAAAGGAATACTGATTCAACCCCCCCGCCTCTCAGTATTTCCAACACTATCGAATGTAACTCTTGGTTTTCCATACCACACCATCTTTATTTCAGGAATTACAGACTTTTGTAGAAACGTTGATACCCATTCTTCTAGTCTCCAGGATTTGAAATAATTTCAAACTGACTTTAGATCAGCATCACCAACATCACTCATTCTGTCAACTGGATTCCATCGGCCTCTACAACAATTACTTTTTCCAATTTCTCAGAGTAATTCCTCTTTATCTGATGCTTCCGTCTCCAATTACACTGAACACTCAACTTTCTGAAATGAAGAATAATCAATAACTTATCCTTGATCACAACTATAGTCATTGATTGCCCCTATAGTAACAAATTTCTCATCTGGTGTTGTACCTGCATTCATCAACAAATTATTAATTTTAAAAATACAAGACCTTTCGGCCTCTTTTGATGCTGCAAGCACCAATCTCAATTCATAGACCTTTTGGACTTCAGTAATCCTCTTTTTAATTGTTGGCTGCTTTCATCCTTATCCTGTTGGATTAATACTGTTGTTTCCTTTATGTCTCTAAGGACATAACTTGTTTGCTGCTCCTGATATTCTATCTCATCTTCAAATACTTTCTGCTCAGTTCCTCTAATTTCAACATCATATTTATTAATGTTTTCTTCTGTACCTACAGCCACATTATTATTTGAAGATTTAAAACATTCACTTAACTCTATAAACGTTATAAAAATTTCATCCTTATCATGCATGGTAACTACAATCTCTTCTTTATCAGATTCTGCAAGCTTCATCTCTCCTTTAGGTTTCTTGAGCCTGTAGGTTTTAACCCTGAACAGAAATTATCTACACACAAATATTATAACGGAAAATAAACAATAGCGAGAGCAAAAAACAAATAAACACAAAGATTTTTCCCTGGATCCCAAATTGGGACAACCAGCTTGATTTTTCATTATATTCCTTTTAGTGTTACAACACATATATATACATGCCGAAGCATACATAAACCCCAATCCATTAACCTTGGATTAGAACATAATCGTAGTTCCTTTGACCGGATCTACAAAATACCACGGGCCAAAAACCATCGTACCCCAAAGCCATGTGCAAACTCATGCACAAAACATGGGTGGGTCCGTCTATGAGTGGGACCGCAAACCAAAAAAAAAATTGCCGAGGCGCTGTGCCCGGTGCAACGTACAGCACGTGGGGCTAGTCGTGGAAATAATATAACACATACCCAACATTCTCCCACTTGTTGTTTTCTTTCCACATGGGGCCACAGGAGAGCTTAATCATTGGACCAATTCTTCAAAACCCATTGTTTCTCTACACCAAGAGAACTTATGAGTGCTTATAGACTTCATCAATGCATCTGCAACATTCTTCAAAGTGTCCACCCTTACCAGAAACACCCTTTTAGCTGCAACCATATTTCTAACAAAGTGATATTTAACATCAATGTGCTTTGTCTTTGAATGATAAGCAGGGTTCTTAGCCAATAAAATTGCACTTTGGCTATCACAGTCTATCCTTATAGCATGGTGTACCAACCCCATACTTGAACACAATCTCTGCAACCAAACTGCTTCCTTGCTTGCATGAGTGGCTGCTATGTATTCTGCCTCTGTAGTTGAGAGCGCCACTACAGACTGTCTTTTCCTCATCCAACTGACTGCACCTCCAAATAGGCTAAACACATATCCACTTGTAGATCTTCTTTGGTCCAGATCTCTAGCCCAGTCTGCATCAACAAAACTACGAATGTCCAACATTCTTTCTAATCCTGGTCTTCCTTGGTAGCACAAGCCATAATCACTAGTGCCACGTAAATATCTGAAAACCCGCTTCACTGTTGTCCAATGCTCCTTCCCTGGGTTTGACATAAACCTGCTCAATACTCCCACTGCATGTGCAATGTGTGGTCTAGTACAGACCATTGCATACATCAGGCTACCCACTGCACTTGCATATGGAACATAGGACATATCCTCCTCTCTTCTTGTGTCTTGGGACACTGTTCAGCAGACAGCTTTGCACCTACAGGAATAGGAACACTCACTGGTTTACTATCCTGCATATTGAACCTCTGCAATATAGTCTCGACACACTTCCTCTGGTTTAACCAGAGCTTCCTCTTTGCCCAATCTCTCTTAATTTCCATGCCCAAAATATAGTTTGCAGCACCAAGATCCTTCATGTCGAATTTGGAGAACAGTTGGCTCTTCAAATCTTGGATAATTTCTTTGTCATTTCCAATCAAAAACATATCATCCACATACAAGACCAAATAAATAACACGGTCACCAATTAATTTAAAATAAACACAGTGATCCTCCTTGCTTCTAGTGAAGCCAAGTCCCCGTATATAGGTATCAAATTTCTGATACCACATCCTTGGTGGTTGTTTTAACCCATACAGAGACTTCTTCAACCTGCACACTAGTTCTTTCTTACCCTTCACCATAAAGTCTTCAGGTTGCTTCATGTACATCTCCTCTTCTAGATCCCCGTGAAGAAATGTTGTCTTCACATCCATCTGTTCTATCTCAAAACCAAATGCAGCAGCAACAGATAAAAGTAATCTAATAGAAGTAACTTTGGCAATAGGAGAAAAAATATCACCAAAATCAATTCCTGGCACTTGGGAATAACCTTTTGCTACCAACCGAGCTTTGTATTTCTCCACCTTGCCTTCTACATTCATCTTCTTCTTAAACACCCATTTTCTCCCGATGGGCTTCCTTCTAGCCGGAAACTCCACCAGATCCCATGCCTCATTTTTGTGCAAGGATGTCATTTCATCAACCATGGCCTCCTTCAAGAGTTTTCCATCCTCTGAATCTACTGCCTCCCTGACAGTTTTGGGATCATCATAATTTATAGTTAAGGCAAAACCTGAACAGAAAGTAGATGGACTATATCTTTCTGGTTGCCTTATTTCCCGAATTGATCTTCTCAAAGATGGGGTTTGTGGCTCTTCCTCTTCTGAATCTTCTTCTGTTGTAGAGTCTGATTCATCCTCCTTTAGCTCAAACTCTATCTTCTCAGGTTCCTTTGGTATGATTTCATGTTTAACAACATCTTTCACCTCTCTAAACACCACATCTTGGTTGTACACAACCTTCCTTGTTTCCGGGTTCCAAAGCTTGTAACCTTTTAAACCATCCTTATACCCAATAAAGATGCACCTTTCAGATTCATTATCCAACTTGGTCCTTTTCTCCTTTGGAACATGTACATATGCATCACATCCAAATACCCTTAGATGTGAAAGAGAGGGTTTCTTACCAGTCCATACCTCATGTGGAGTCTTATCCTCCAACGCCGATGAAGGTGATCTATTAACTAAGTAACATGCAGTCTCCACTGCCTCTGCCCAGAATTCTTGTCCTAACCCGGTACCACTGAGCATGCTTCTTGCCTTTTCCATCAGTGTTCTATTCATTCTTTCTGCAACTCCATTTTGCCGAGGTGTGTATGGAGTAGTCTTCTGCCGTGCTATACCACACTTCTTACAGAACTCTTCAAATTCCTTCTTGCAGAACTCCCCACCATTATCTGTCCTCAGCACCTTTATCTTCTTCTCTGTCTGGTTTTCCACCAGAGCCTTAAATTCTTTAAATTTTTCAAAGACTTCAAATTTCTTCCTCAAGAAATATATCCATGTATTCCTTGAGAAGTCATCTATGAATGAAACATAGTACACAGACTTTCCCAGTGATGGAACTGACACAGGTCCAAACACATCACT
This sequence comes from Pinus albicaulis, assembly GCA_034641835.2. Taxonomy (NCBI): domain Eukaryota; kingdom Viridiplantae; phylum Streptophyta; class Pinopsida; order Pinales; family Pinaceae; genus Pinus; species Pinus albicaulis. The sequence continues at coordinate 155,760,367 of CM076571.1, read as the reverse complement.
GTGCACAAGTTCTAATATCTTGTTCACCCTCTTAGCACCAGAAGGAAAACTCACCCAATTCTATTCCCATATACACAATGTTCACATAAATCAAAATCTAGAGAGAAATTAGACATACCTTCTACCATACCATTTCTATGCAGTATCTGAAGGGCCTTCTCTCCAATATGTCCAAGCCTTTGATGCCATAGCATGGTCTTTTCTCCAGAGACAGCTAGGCTTTCCGCTCCACTTTCAGGAACCACAGAACTATTACACCCATCAATAATAGTGCTACCTTGTAGCTTGTACATAGTTCCAATCTGAACTCCCCGCATTAATACTAGTGCTCCCCGAACCATCTTGCAGGCATCTTTCTCGAACACTGTTTTTACACCTGCATCATCCATCTTACTTATAGAAATCAGATTTCTAGCCAATGCAGGAATATGCAAAACACCCGGAAGTGTTATAATCCTTCCACCTTGTCGCTTCAACTTGAACTTTCCACGTCCGACAATTCTGGCCTTCCTACCATCCCCTAGGAAGACATCACCACCATCATATTTCTCATACTCGCAGAACCACTCCCTATGGGGAGTGAAGTAAAATGATGCACCTGATTCAATCAACCATGACTCGTGATCTACATGTGTACTTGAAGAAGAAGCCAAATACACATCTCCACCTTCATCCGAGGTGGTTTTTGCCTCTATAGAAGGAGCATCATCAGATCCCTTTCCTTTCTTAGGAGCTTTAGATCTGCACTCCTTTTTTTAGTGCCCTTCCTTTCCGCATTTCCAGCATACCTTTACAAACTTTCCAGGAGATTTAGATCTCCCTCTAGATTTGGATCTCCCACTCGAAACCTTATTCTTGTTTCTGTTTTGGGACCTTCCTCATATAGATAAGGCATCTCCATTTTGACCCTCCATATTTCTCCATCTCATTTCCTCCGACAGCAAGGCTGAGAAAATGTCATCAAAATTCAAGGTAGTTGTATTGCTACCTATTGCAATAACTAGACTATCCCACGAATCTGGTAGAGAACACAACAAACTGATGCACTTATCTTCATTTGAGATTTTAATATCAACAGATGACAGCTGACTTACCACAGTATTGAAGGCGTTCAAATGCTCTGTCACCGAGTCTCCATCCTTCATCCTCAGGTTATACAGCTTTTTCCGTAGGAACAACTTATTCACTAGAGACTTAGATTGGTACAAAGTCCCAAGTTTTTCCCACAAATTCTTAGCCGTAGCTTCCCCAGATACATTCAACAATACTGAATCTGAGACACACAACCATATTGTGCTCTTAGCCTTTCGATCCAATTTCTTCCAGTCTTCATCTGACATTGTCGTTAGTTTAGTACCTTTATCTACCGCGATCCACTGATCTTTATCCACCAGCAGATCCTCCATTTTGAGCTTCCACAACTCAAAACTCTGACCATTAAATTTCTCGATCTCTATCTTTCCGCCACTCGCCATCTTCTTTCACAGCAAGAATCGATCCCGCAGATCTCCCACTGAACAGGGTCTACCTCAGGCCCAAGCAAAAAACCCTCAGCAGCAAAGGCGTCCCCTTGAAGCTGAAACAGCTCCAATACCAAATGTAGGTTTTAACCCTAAACAGAAATTATCTACACACGAATCTTATAACAGAAAATAAACAATAGCGAGAGCATAAAACATAAAACAGATAAACACAGAGATTTTTCCCTGGATCCCAAATCGGGACGACCAGCTTGATTTTTCATTATATTCCTTTTAGTGTTACAACACATATATATACATGCTGAAGCATACATAAACCCTAGTCCATTAACCTTGGATTAGAACATAACCGTAGTTCCTTTGACCAGATCTACAAAATACCAGGGGCCAAAAACCATCGTACCCCAAAACCATGTGCAAACTCATGCAAAAAACATGGGTGGGTCCGCCTATGAGTGGGACCGCATACCAAAAAAAAAAATTCTGGGGCGCTGCACCGGACCCTGACAGGGGGGGCTACCGCCCCCCCTATGGCCCCCCTGCTATGCCCGGCACAACGTACAGTGCGTGGGGCTAGTCGTGGAAAGAATATAACACATACCCAACATATCCATCTTTCCAAGAACTCTATTTCCATGTGAAATCTTTCCAGCATTTCATCACAACCTTCATTCCTAGTTTCATTTTTTTCCTGGCAATCCTCCTGAGTTATCATGTTTTCTGTATCATCACATTGCAAAATATTTCATCAATTTTATTAGAAAAATTCCTTTTTTTACATCCTTGGAATCTCACTACGGCATTTTCTTTATGCTTCTACTCCATAACATCTTCAACTGGCTGTCTTAAACCAAACAAGAATTCATCTATGAATTATTTCTGCTGCAATAAATCAATACCTTCCTTCTCTAAAAGGAATTCTCCATCCTACTTCACCTCAAGAGCTTTATTCATCTTTGTGATAGTTTCACCAGACTGTCCACCATATTTTTCACATCCTACAAACATACAAAAACTATGAGATTTTAAAATACAAGGCTTCATAGCCTCATCTTCTTCCCTTATCAAAATATCTTCAAATTGTTATGAACTATTCCAATAGTCCATGAGATCTTTCTCATTATCCTCTTCACCCAGAATTTCACCTTGTTTTGGTCCACAAATGGAAACTTCCATTTGCAACTCAGCTTATCTGAGTTCTTCACATCTCAATTGCACACTCATCATCTGCTTGAGATTTCTCAGCTCTTTGATTCCTCTTTACTTGTAGTCTCTTCCATTTCACTTTCTTCCTCATGGTCCAACCATGTCTCTGGTCTTTTGTATTTCTCTACAACAATTCCATCAATAACTCAAGATGGATTGTTATCTCAGCCTTCTCCCTCTCATATTCTTCATCATTCAACTGCTTCCATATGCCATTTTCCTTGGCATATTCCTTCTTCTTTCTTCTATTGTGGTCTTCCTCGGAACATCTGAAATGACTATCAACAGTCATCTTCTCCTCCTTTGTGAACTTCATCTGTTCACTTGTGGATTTCATTCAATCCTATTTTCAGAAAGCCTTCATACTTGCTATCCAACAATACAAGCTCTCTTCCTACGCTTGACCTCTTAGCATCTTTTGGTTCTCTATCTTGGAATCATCTTCTGGGAAACTCTCTTGCTTCTCTATGCTGCAAACAACAACTGCAGTATTTCTTGCATTACAATGACCAAACTCTTTGGGTGTCGGGCTCCGCTGATCATGCACCTAATTACATTCAAACCTTTGACTTGGTTTAAGACCCTTTGACTCCAGACTTGACATCAACTCTTCATCTTGGATAAAAAATGCACCCTTTTGCACAATAAATCAATGGTTTAACTTGACTCAAACTATCCAAATTTCTTCATTTGACCTTAACATCTTATTTGACTTCAAATCTTGACCTAATAATTACAATAGTGGATCTTTTGACTCTAATTCAAGTTATACAATATACCAATGAACATCCACCCTTAATACATTCTCATGATGTAAAATCTTCACTCTACCAATTCTCTCACATACTCCATTCTTATGATAATATCATAAGTCACTAATTATATCATCTCCCATTATCACTTTCTTTTACTCACATGATACTTAAGCTTTCAAATCGAAATGCAATCCACTTTTCTCAAGATTTATTTTATGATGAAAATAAATAAACCATTTAATTTTCAACATTTAAAATACCTTTTTGAAATGAATTTGCATACCTTAGGTTCCCTTCAAGGTTATTTAAAAAACTTTTTCTTTTCAATTTCAACTCTCCAGACTTCATTCCTCTATGTCATTCTTATCACTATGAATATCCGCATGCCCTTCATCGACATTGTACAAAAAAAAATATACCATAACCTCTTCAACACACTCACCATCTTAGCGCAGACAGTTTTCCTGCACTTCCATGTAGCTCCTTATTTGCAATGACGATTCTCATGCAACACCATCTCTCATCAGTGCACAAAAACAATTCCTTCATAGGAATTTTCCAAAACTTTCTTTTAACATGGTGGCACCAACATATTTCTCTAGCAACAACAAACACAAACCGCACTATCTTCTAAATAGAACAATGTGAACACTCCCACGAGTGCTACAAGAAACAATCAATCCTAATCTTTAACTCATGGAAATTATAGATGCTCCTTTACAGGCTTGCTCCTCTATGTAAATCTCAATTATCACAACCTCAAAAAGGATATGCCATAACCACGCTCGAACCATATTCGCACATCAATTTCTTGGAGTCTCCTTGTGGGTGAAATGATCTAACCCCTCTCTCTTGTATTCCTGGCATAATTTGGCTCTTTTTTGCTTGGCATTCATAGCAAGACCCTCATTATAATTTGCAGAGGATTTGTGACAACCAGGGTGGTCTCACGGTTTTTCCTTTACTGACAGTGGAATTATTTCAACAATGTATCTATTCTCTTCTCGCGCAGCAGCACTTCCCTTCTCCACGCGATCTTCAGAACTGACAGTGTCTCACTTACATGCTGGATGTCTCAGATAGTGGATCCTTCTTTGCGCAAAGTGATGGTTCCAGTGGTTTCCACTGATTGATATGGGCACGGTTCTCCACAACAATCAGCGCAACTCTCATAAGCCACCATCGATCTTCATGCATTTCCAACTTGCGCACCTTCCATCCTCCTTTGCATATGATTGTCCATGATTTGGAGCAATCTCTCAATACTGGATGACTTTTCTGCAATCGTGATTATGTTTTACGTAGCGGATGACTTCTCTACAGCGGATGACTTCACCTGAAAACAAAATATACAAGAATATCTCTCTTGAGATCTCATACCCTTCGCAATACTTATCCTCTTACCGGATCATCTATAGCACAATAAAAACAGGAGTGTATCCTTCCAAAAACAACTTCAACCTTTTCTTCGTTTAGATCTTCGAGATTTTGGTTCTGGCTATGCCTTCAAACTAATTGGCGAACCTTCAACCCTTAATTAGTTTGGATCCCGAAAATTTCTTTCTCAACAGATAAAAAATTTTGTTATATTCCTCCACGTATATGTGCACAGACATGAGATCTTCTTTAATGGATCAAGTCGAAAACAGTAGAAACTATTACAGGTTCAAGTCTGCAACAATTTCCTCCTTCCCAATTTGTGTTCACGTTACACTAGTTCCATAATTTGGCTTACCGACTACTTATCAATTCAAGCAGTCTCCACCTTTCTCCTTTGTGTTCAGATGTTCATCTCATGTAGAAATAGATGGCATGCTTACAGATCCGTGCTTCTCCTTAAAAAATTTGCGCGTAGTGAAAAATTACACACTATTTTGTGTGATGATATGAAGCAACATCAAACTTACAAAGAACATGAGATGAGATAGGAGGCGGTAATAGAACTAGAGAGATGAATGATCAAACATTGCTCGATGGAAGCTCCAGCTTATAGAGATTTCATTGAAATCCATCCAAATCACAAATCCATGCGTCAAGGCCTTCGACTATTTTTCTGCTTGATTCACACATCACTATTCGAACTTAATTCTTCAACAATCACACGACTTTCAACATCGAGCCTTACGACCATCGTATCCTTAGCTCTGATACCAAAATGATGCAGAAATTCTACACAAATCAGATACTTGCACACAATAGAGTGTGTATTCTCTTTTAAAAAGAAATCCTCATCAAAATATTCATAAAAACCATTTAGATTCAATACAAACTATATATGAACAGGGAGTCGAACACAACCAAAATGAATGCATAAAATAATAACAAGAAATTACAGCTTCAAACTCTTCCTTGGCCAATATTACATTTGTTTTCCCTCTTGGCTATCACCCTTTACATACACTCTCACACCATTCCTAATCTACGCTCTCTTGTTTCTTTTCTGTCCTATTCAATCTCTATGCCTCTCTATCTTCTATCCTCATACAAAGCTCATACTTATACATAATTGTGGATTAATTTGAATCCATGATTTCCTCCACAAATAACTCAACCAAATTCTAAAACAGATTTATCCCTCCTTTGACTCAACTAAGTTCTATTTAAGGAGTTCATAATCCCTAAAATATATATACAGCTCAACTCCACTCATATTCTCAATTTATTAAGATAATATTTACAATAAACATCACACTCAGATTTTCCTCTCAATTTATTTAAAATGTGCATAATTTATAAAATAATTAGAAAAAACATCACCCCCTAAATCACCCAAATAAATAATGACAATTTAGCAGGATGCTCCTGCATTAGAGAAAGAGCCTACCTGTGATTATTTCACTCTCCTTATCCTTCTATCATTTTTTTCATCGCTCTCAATCCAACTCAAGCCGCTAGATCAATTCCTACAAACAAAAATAGAGAACAACAAACAACATACAATATACAAGTATCTACTTATCTTAATCAAATCAAACCGATTAGATATGAAATACATACATCATCAAGAATACATTGCACAAGATATAGACATATGTATGGGAAAATGAAGAGATATCTTTATTAAAGAATAGGAGGAGAAGATTACAACCAATGGATCAATTTGTCGTCAACCTGCTCCACCTTCATTATAGCTTCATCACATCCAGCATCATCTCAGCAGCATATCAATACTTCCACTCTCTTATCAAATGAGAATCCAACAACATAACTTTGCACAAAATTGCTCCTCCCTAGCACTTAGATGAGTGCTTAATTTATAGGGAAACTGATGGTAGTTTCTCAATGAATGGCTTTCTAATAATAGGCAAGACATGTTTCCAAGTTCAGAGGTGTTAGATGAACACTTGGATTCGAAGTATGACACCTATGGACTCTTCTAGAAGGCACTGACCATGCAGAGATTCCCGGAACAATGACAATTCCACTCTTAGGTGACCAACACACTCTTGAATGTCGGGAAGTGCACTGCAGTGCACCCTTGAATGGAGGTGTTAGAGTCGGTATAGTCATACCTCCGTCAGAGATCAAAAACTTTTTGTTGCATTTCATTGAGGTGTCTCTTTCATCCAATCAGTTGCATTCCATTAGAAGCATAGATTTTCTGACGGAAGGGTCTTGTCTCTCTTTTTCCCTCATGTCATGTATCTGCTAGTTTGTGTCTGATCATTAAAGTTCATCAAAATTCATCAAAGTCAATTTTACAGTCATTCATAGTCATGGATGGTATTTTGGTCAACAAAGAGTCTTTTCAGTCATTAGGTCTAGGGTTTCGTCTTCAAAAGTGTCAAATAATGCCAGAAGGCACATGAGGATGTTTCTAACAAGTTTTCATTCCAAAATTTTCATCATCAATAATGCTGGGAATGATTCTTCTTCAAAACTCTGTTTTGAAGAAGAAATCGTCAAATTTATTTTTTGTAACAAATATGTAATTTTTTAAGGTTTTTCAAGTTCTACAGTTTTTCAGGCGCAGCCTTGGTCATCCTTTGCCGAAATCCAATGCCATCATCCCTGCAAAAAATAGCCAAGAGTTTCATCTATTCATTCAAAAATCAGTGGAAACAAGAAAATCGGAGTTTGTATTAAAAGTGAAAAAGTGCCAATTTCAAAACATTACAAAAATGGGTTTGTAAGAAGCAAAAATCAAATTCTTCACTATATGAGATATTTTCCACATTTATCAATCCATTTTCATTCAAGAAACATCAGAGAAGTCGAGTTCAATTGTGAAAAAAGCGAAATCATGTGTTAAGCTGGACTGTGTATTGGAGAATAGCGCGTGACGCATCAGGAGGAAGGCGCGGTGCACATATACCGCGCGGCGCATTGGGCCAATTTTCACTGTGTATAATTGCACTGTCGCGGCGCATCCAGAAGGTGCGGCGCACTGGGTCTTGTGTGCGGCACAGAGAGCTGTCAAGCCAGAATTTTGCCATTTCTTCATCAAAAATCAAAACGACTCCAACTCTTTTGCTGCAAGTAAGTTTATGCACCCTTGCCACTGCTATTAGATCATGTTTGATGTTGTTTGGAGGCAAAGACATGAGATTTTTGATTGGTGAAATTAAACCCTATCACTTGGTAAAAAACTGCTCCTAGGGTTTAAAATTGGGTGTTAAAACTTGTCATTGGTGCCAAACACTCCCATTACATTCCCACTTGTGGCTTTTTTCCCCCTCACTGTCACAATTTCATTAATATCCCTCTCCTATTCCCTCATAATCCCATTTATCACTCATATCACTTGTGCCTAAATCATATTTTCCCTATCCCTAAACCCTACCATCTCCCATATCATCTGCAAAATTCCCAATTCCCAAATACAGTCAAGTGACTGTTAACACATTTCAAATCTCACTTGACAAACTCCACAGTCCACTATTCCCACTATCCCATATTCCTCACAGTCCCTCATTCCCCTTTGTACATTTGGCATTGAAAACAAACACCAATTTCACATTTTCAAACCAAACCAAACATACACTTGTCATACATTGCAAACATCATGACAGAGACAGATTCATCATATGAGCAAGACAGTGACTCTACCGTAGAGCTTAATGTACCAAGGAGGCCTCGAAAAGGGGGTAGACACGTCAGAGAAGAGCCCACTTCCTTGACTCAATTTCAGGCCTGCCCACTTGCAATGGCTTGTTTTCAACAATAGTCATGTTTTCAGTATTGTGAGATGATTTCTCAAACTCAACATCATCAGGAGTTGGTTCGGTTGTTTGTTTTACATTTGCATGACTGTCAGGTCACCCTCACTGGAGTAAATTTCACCTTGACACCAGAAACCATTTCGCAGGCAACAGGAATACCGAATGTAGGTGAGCAATGGAACAAGAGACAGCAGCTAGACAAAGTGTATTATGAGCCATACATCTGGCCTGGCTATATGAGGCAGCTCAGCTGGGTGTTCCCTTTCAAATTCTTGAAGGAGTCCTATGCGCCATTGATGAAACTCGGAATCAGATACTTCAGCTGTGAGGGCCGGTTCTCGCGCCTTTATGCTTACCATATTCGATTATTGATGCATTTCACGAGAGTGTGGATGATGAGCATTCCATATTTCATGTGTCGAAACATAGAGTGGATGACTACTCTTGTGCAGAAGAAGACTCCCGAGCAGCAGCATAACAGCATTTATCATTATGCGCTCATCAAGATCATTGTGGTACATCAACATGGATTGCAGGGCATTGCATGGGAGGAGTTCATTTCCCGTGACTTCTTTACAGCCCCTCAGCCTCCTCCAGAGATTGTTCATGATGCTGGTGAGCCTTCACATCAGTTTGAGGGTCCTGAGATAGAGCCTATCAGTGTTCCAGTTTGTGTTACCTATCAGAGAGGCACCAGAGCCTTATTTGCAGTAGCACGACGAGTACTATCTCCACCCGGGGTGGAAGGGGTCTTGTTACCTTCATTAGCAGCGTGAGTACTATCTTCACTTGGGGTGGAAGGGGTCTCGCCTTCGACATCAGCATAGGTACATGACAGAGGAAAGAGGCCTATACAAGATGAGGGCCCTTCAAGAGGCCAAGACACTAATTTTACAGTCATTGATGTTGATTTGAGCTCTCCTAGCTCAAAACTGAGGGAGATCATTTAGGAGAAGAAAAATGAGATCGACACATTAAATGAAAAATTGTAGAGAGCTCAGTGGATCATTAACTATTTCGAGTAGCAGAATAAGCAGCTGGAGGATCAGCAGATGATCATGGAATTGCAGAACATTCGTGAAAATCGGCAAGCTACCCGAAGAAGCCCATCCGAGATGACACCTATCGAGTAGGAGATTGAGGCCGATAGAGAGACTTGGCTCGAGAGGGTCAACATTCATCTTGATAAACTATTTGCGAAGGAAAACAAGGACAAGGACATGCTCAGACATATGAAGAACCACTATTGGGCCCGCACACATGTTTGCAAAGCGAGGATCAAGATCCTGAAGGCGAGGCTAAGGAGGGCACTGAAATGTCGGAAAAGGCCTGATCCACTTCAAATATTGGCCGAACCTTCTTTGGCTGAGCATGATACTTGATGAGGGACCTTCAGTCCAAATTTCAAGGAATTTAGAGAAAATTTTGTCAATTTTGAATTTTTTGGTCACAAAACAGGTTTTTCTGCCTGACGCGTAGCGCCACCTTGCGCACGCTTATGATTGGGAGATCTTCTGCAGGAAAACTTGATATTTCTAGATTTTTTATGAAAAATTATGCATGCTCAGGAATGGCCTAAGGATTTCGTCAAGTTTTGGATGGCCTAAAGGGTCAAAAACACCTTGAAAATGGACTTTCTGCCACTTTTTGCACACACAGGAACCAGTCTTGGGAGATTGAACTTTTGGAGGAGAAAATTGACACCAAATTTAGAAATTCCACTTGGGTTGGAAAGTAGACAGGCAGGGCTTTCCAACAAACTAACATGAGCTCAATTTTGACTTCAGGAAGTGCCTCAAAATCAGCTCCAAACTTGTGCTACGCATAGAGATTTTGGGCGCGGCGCATAGAGGATTTTGGCCTATTTTTCACTCTTCAGCTCAGAATTTTGCCCAGTTTTGACTAGTTTTAATTTCTGATGTAACTATTGATCTATCTTGATGTAATTTATTGACCATGATGTAAATTTGGCACACTTTTACTTGTTCTAGAGGATTCATTCACTAAAAAGTGAAAATTAAATGAATGAATCAGTTTCCTACCATAAAGAGGCAAGTTGTTTGATTGCCTAGATTTCAGTTCCTAGTTTAGAATTGGTTGAAACAGCTCCTAGAAGGATGAGCTCGACCCCTAGAGGCATGGGGAGGAGTTAGGCTAGTCTATATTATGTATTTTCTGAGTCATTTTCAGGGTTGGACTCTTGGGAATAGTTTGGCACCTCATTGTATATTCATTTCAGCAATTTGGCAAAGGAAAGACCAGAGTTTTGCAGCACTTGTTGGGATCCTTGTGGCTCTGAGTTTTTGATGGTGTTTTTCTCCATGATTTTTTAAGTTCATTAATGTTTTATGTATGCCATTTCCCTTCTCTTTGCTTCTGAAATTAAACAAATGAGTAATTAAGGTAGAATTCATTAGTTTGATGGTGCTCTGCCTTAAAATTTTGTTTAGTTTTATATGTTTTCCTCTGTTTGAAGAGGATCTTTGTAGCCTCTTGCCCTCTTCAGCTCCTCAGCAGTATTTTCTATCCATTCATTGAATCTAAGACATCAAAATCATTGCCTTCCCTGCCCCAACTTGAACTCTACAAGAATTTGGCCTCATCCCCAAGCCCAAAATTGTCTTTCCCTTTTTTCCAACAAAACCCCAAACAATTAAAACAAACCCTCCTATCGTATACCTAGCCTAAAATTAGTTGTCATTTCAGTCATCTCAAGCCCCATTGAAATACTTTTCGCTGAGATTGACCCGGAGAGAGCCCTCTCCTGTTCTGGTAGGGCTAGCTACCAGACTGAGCGTGGTATGATGTTACCTTGAACTCTGCCTTCCTTCAACCTGAGGTAGATTTAGGAAATAACAGGAGGTATTGGCATTGCAACGCAATTAGTCCCTTGTAGATGAGCGTTGGTGAGTCAGTGGGTCTTATAATATATACTTAAAACCTTGGAAATCTCACAATTGAAGCCATGAATGGAATGTCTTCACTTAGGGAATATAGAAATTGATATATAAGGGGATGATAGACCATATTCATTGGTCCTGGGGATGATGTCCAGTTTGAACAGGTCTTGGGAGATGATGCCCAAATTGACCTATAACATGCATGAATGTAGCAGGATCATTACAAAGCCCAAAAGTCATAACCAGCCACTCAAAAAAACCTTGCTTTGTTTTGAAGGTTGTCTTCCATATGTCTCCTTCAGCAATCCTAATCTGATGATATCCACTCCTCATGTCCAACTTAGAGAAATAAACATCATCTTTCAATTGATAAAGTAAATCATCAATTCTAGAAAGAGGGTAACAGTTCTTTACTATAATCTTGTTCAATCCCGAAATTCCACACACATGTGCCATGTACCATCCTTATTTGGAACTAAAATAATAGGTGATCCACATGGTGATGTGCTTGGTCGGATGATCCCTTTATCAAGCAACTCTTGGATTTGTTTCTTAATTTCTACATTTTCCATCACTGACATCGTGTACATGCCAAGGTTAGGAAGAGGACAATATTGTTGCAATTAGATCTCATTTTCAATTCCTCTTTTAGGAGGAAATCCTTTAGGCTCCTGAAACATCTCATCATATTGGTTAACAACCTCAACCAAATCAGATTTCAAATTTGTATCACATCCTTTAAAAGCTTCATTCTCAACATCATTCTTGTGTTTGATCATCAAAAGTACAAAATTATTGCTAGAGTTAACAATCCTCTTTATTTGTCCAGCATTCACAAGTGATAGATTATGTATCTTCATATGTGCTCTAAGTCAATACCATCTTTAAAAAAATGATACTTGTTTTCATGGCAATGAAAGATGGCTTTCCTATCGTAAATATATAGGCTTCCCAAAATAATACCACATATGTCTAATGGCACTACATCAACTTCTACCTCATCAATGAAGTTTGCAATAATGGCGAATTTCAGTTTGCACTTTCTAGTTACTTGCAACATTTTATTGTCACACACCCAACCTAAAGGATAAGGTTTAGGATGAGAATGGTTTCCAAATTCAATTTCTTGACAATGTTTTCTGGAATGAGGTTTGTTTGTGAGCCATTATCAAATAGAGTGTATATTTTGTTATGTTTTGAGATAAATCTAATACGGAAAAGCTCTATTCTTTCTTTTTCATTTTGAGTTTCATTGAGGTTATTTGAAGAACTAGTACTTGCAATGGAGTCCTTAACTTTCAATCCCATGATTTTATTCTTTGTTTCATCTCCCAAATCAGATCCTAAATCATGTTGTGTAGTTGCAGCAGTCTTTTTTTTCCTTTGTTGTTAAAATTGTTCGGTTTCATCTCGGGATGAAGTTTCCAACAATGGTCTTCATCGTGGCCTTATTTTGAATAGTGTTTGCACGTGATTTTTTTCTCCCTCTTTCTTGTTGGAAGCATTCTTCTTCCATTTTCCTTTGAATTTTCCCTTTCCTTTGTCTCCACTCTTAAATGGCTTTTTGTCTCCCTCTTGTGGAACATTATTCCATCTTGATTCTAGATATGTTTTCTATACACAAACTACATCTAAATTTTCATGGTTAAACATGAGAATAGTGTGTCTCAAGTAGTTATGTAAACCTCTAATGTATTTGAGTAAATTTTCTTGAGAGGATAAATCTACACCCAAAATCAATGCTCTCCTTCTAAACTCTTGGGCATAACTTTGCACACTTTTACCCTTTAATTGCCTAAAGTTTTTCCAAACCATTATAGATTTATGCATGTATGCAAAAGGATTAAATTGTCTTATTAATGCAGCCACAAAATCATTCCCAGAAGTTATGATCTTACCTCTTTTCTTGATATCCTCTTGTGTTTTGGCTTCCCACCAAATGAGTGTTGCACTTTCCAACCTTAATGAAGCAAGTTGAATCTTTGTCTCATCATCCTTGATCCTTTGTATCCTGCAATACACTTCAAGCTGAAAAACCCAATTATCTAATTTCTCATCATTTACCTCTCCATTATACATAGGCAATTCAAACTTTATGTAAAGTTTTAAAAATGGAGTTCTACCATGTCCCTTTGGAGAATTTGGAGGTGTTTGTGAAGGCGTTGATGTAGAATATGATGGTGGTGAAGATGGAGGTGAATATCAAGGTGAAGAGAAAGGTGTAGATAGATGTATTTTATCACCATTCCCTCCATTCCCTTTTGGAGGCTTGTTTATTTCCTTCATTTCCCTTTGGAGGATTTGAGATCTCACCTTGCAACCTTGAATTTATCTCCTCATAAGAACTTTCACCATCTCAGTCATTTCAAAGAATGCCTTTCTAAAATTATTCTCATCCTGACATATTTTCAGGATCTCCTTCATGTGCCATGATTGGTGAGGCCTTTGATGACTCTTGAGTAAAAACTTGTGGTGGAGATTGTGGCAAATGTGCTCTCCTTGAAGTAGCTTGAGGACTTGCTACCATGAGCTTTCCTTCTCCTCTTTTAAGATTCAACCTTGTAAGAATCATAAACACTTTCAACGGAATTAAACCCTCAATACAACCAAAGAACCTAAGCTCTGATACTAAACTTATCTGTATTATAACACTTGAAGGTTTGATGTAATTTGCAAGTGAAATTTTATGTCTTTTATGAAATTAAACAAGTTTCAATAACACATAAATTAAGTGTTTAAACTCAATTTTGCAGCACTAAACAGAGACAATAATACCATAACAGAAACACAAGACAACAAAATGATGAAAGACTTCACCCCTCCTAAGCTACATCTCCTGGTCCAGCTTACAATATTGGTCCTCTTTCATTATGTGCTCAAAATATGTGTTTACATGGATTTGCAGTTCTAATAATACAAAAATAATGTCTCCAATGGCTCCATAACTGACTGAGTTATGCTCTAGTGTAATTTTTCTACTAATTGTCCTACAATTTGCACCCACCTGCAATCCATCCTACAAATTATACCAATTTCAGCAACGTAGAGTGACAAATTCTCCCCACGCCGACAAGATTCACATCGGTTCATGTGAAATTTTTTGCTTTTTTTGAATGTGCGATGACCCCCATGAGTGGTCACAATGGGGCCAAGAAATGCAAATTTCTTCGTTGATCTAGGGTCGATTTGAATTTCGGGCCAATGACTTGACCACACTGCAACTGTAGTTGGTGTTGTGGTTACGTTGTGTTTTTTTTTTTTTTTTACAGGAACGGATATTAGAATATATTAGAATCTTGGCATGAATGCCTCCAATCGAATTACATGATGTATGGGAAATTCCCAGATTTCCTCTCCTGCCAGAAACATCATGGCACAGACGCTTATAAACCAAAGCTTCTTACATGCAACAATGGAATCCATCTTCGTAATCTGCCAAAATTTGTGGATACAAACAAACTACTTCAATAAAATTCAATAAAACATGTAAGCTAATAGATTAAGGTATGGGCTCCCATGCTTCGTGTTGGCGAGGAAAAAGGTCTCTTGGGAAAAACCCAGGTTCAAGATGGAGGCCAACAAGGTTTTTCGTTGTATTCTAGCATAGTGCCGGCATTTTCACTCTACTCTAAAGAGCGAAGAGTCTCACCCGAGGCATGTCGTGGCCTTAGTAAGATTAGGATCAGATTAGGTATCGATCAAGAATAACGTATAGGATAAAGTAGATAGAATTGAGTGCTCCGAATAGGTGTAAATACTCTGAAAATGATAATCCTCATGAACGTATTCAGGACGAAAAAAAAAATTAAAGTAACCCACACATTCAACTTAACCAAAGACACATTACAGAAATCAGGACATCAAACCCAGATCATAGTATATTGCATTAACAACAAGGGACAGTTACATTGCTCCTCAGAGTGATCATGGCAAGACCGATTACAAGATTATCACATAGAATAGAATAGAATGAACAGAGAGAACAAAACGAACAAAGTGAACAGAGCTCTCCTACTGCTCCCTTCCTCTGATCCATGTTGTGCCAACCTCCTGTCTATGCTAGCTGACTGCCAATTTGTTCCTTTGCCAACACGACTGTTAGTTCTCCCTTCATTTTCATTTTGTTGTTTGTTGCAACTCTCTGATCACTAGGAGTTCCACTATTTTTCTTTGTCGATCACTTCTGCCATCTGTGCCTGTTCCCGCAACAGCCGCACCACCTGCTCTTCAACACTTCGCAACCATGACAGCTCTCTGTCTACCGTGGTTGCGCTCTGCCACCTGTTATCTATGACTCAAAACCATTTATTTCAAAACAAGGGCCCCAACAGGCCCCGACCACATACTATTGACTCGTCTCAAGTCAATTGTTTTCTGTTGCCTCGGTCTCCATTGGTCCACTTGCCTCAATAGTCGGCCCTGTCTTCTCCTTTTCCTCTCCTTGTCCAAACAAGGGCCCCAACTCGGGGACCTTTGCCAACGCTGATGCTTTGAGTTCTTTGAAGTCACCAATGGCCTGTTACCATCCCTGCATGAGCAGGTCTGTCTCTGTGGTGACTTGTTCTGCTTCCTTTTCCCCTGAGACGGTTGGCAGCTTATTGAATATGTCCTTAATCTTAATGTTGGCCTCATCAGCCATTTGCTGCATTGTTTGGGAAGTAAGCTTGACAAGCTACCTTGGCTCCGAGAGGCCCTGTTTGGTTGTTGCTGAATGTTCCTCAATTTTCTCTATCTTGATCTCCAGCTCTTTCGCTTGGTTGTACAATTGGTTAAGTCCATCAGGGTCTGTGGCCTCTTGAATTTTCTTCGACACCTATTGCAGTTGTGCCGAAATCGACTGTGACTTCATAGTCAGCGAGGTTTAACACTCATGTAGATTTTTCATAAGGTCATATGCTTCCTTCACCGTGGTGCTCAAATTTTCCTGCATCTCGGTTACTTGGTTTTGTCTTTCTATGATTTTCTCTATGTAGATGACCGTTGTATCTGGTAGCGCGGGCCTGGTCGCTAGCGTTGCTTTCAGTTCCTGATTTTCCCGGCTGAGATTCGAACATGTTATCCTGACATGAATGGATTTCTTAACTGAGTTTCCATCTGATATGTCGACCAGTATCTAGTTGTTGTTAGTCGTTACTGTGGGACAGAGATCCCTGAAAATCTCTGTGACCTTTTCCAATTGGTCCTACAAGTTATCTTTCTATATCTTCAATTGTTCATGCTCTTCACTAAGCGCAATGATCTCTATCTGTTGCTACTCAAACTTTTGCTGGAGGTCGGTGTGGAGACCTTTGGCCTATTGTGCTGCCCACTGAATAAAAATGTATAAATGCATCGTTCCCCAAGTCTGCATGCTCTTAGCCTCAGACGTATCCTGATTTGGTGGTCTCTCTTGGAGAGATTTACTACTTGCAATGGACCTGGCTAAGTGTTCCTATGGTGATTGCGGCTGTGTCGGTTGAAGGTGGATTATTAGGGTTACCATGCTTGGAGTAGGCCACATCTGGTGGAGTATCAAGTTTGCTTGCTGAAACGGGTTCAACTCTTTAGGCGAGGGTGTTGTATTTGCAGTAAAGGATCTCCCTCGACTTAAAAGGTCCTGAAAAGTGGCTCGTCCAACCAGGGGTTGGTTAACCTCAGGTACCAATGTTGTACCAGAGTTAACTTCCATCTCGTTATCTCCATTTTTTTACCCTTTGCTGTGACTGGGTCTGAGATGGTGGCTGATGTGGAGGGAGTTCACGTTGAATGGTCTTTCGAATTGAATGATGTGTGGGGCGATGAATGGTGTGTGTGAGGTGGAGATATACGAATATTTAAAAATGATTAGGGGTTGAACATAGGTAGCTCTGGAGTTACCTAGGGTTTCGTCACTGGCTCTTCCTCAATTGGGGATCCCATGTCCATTAGTTGTGTTTGATCCTCCCCAGTGAGATCAACGACCTCGCTAGACACTGTAATTTTTTCCTTCTTGGCCTTTGGTGTAGCTATGGGTGGATTTGAGGCTTTACTCTTTTTTATTGGAACTGTGGTTGTTGCCGGTGGTGAATTAAACAAGCTAAGCAGTATGGTCGTGACTATGGGGGCTGTAATTGAAGAAGAGGCAGAATTGGAGGTCTGAAACTCTGTAAAAGTTGGAAATGATTGAGAATCACTGGTTAGAGTTTGCATTACCCAGTTAAAGCTTTTTACGTTCATGTTCATCTCCTCGATGATGGGTGTTAGCTGTAGTCGCAACACTCTAGCCACTTTTTTATCCGGCGTTTCCCCTGGCAGTGGATCTAGCAACATGCCATCAAATGAATAATGATAGACCCCACTTCTGACTTCCATTCCCACCCCTATCTAGGAACATACTTCTGTGTGGAAATATTTCTCATAAATTTGAAACTTCAACGGTATCCTTTTGAAGGTTGATTCCAGCACACATGTTGGTCTGATGTAGGTTTTCCTGTGGCTAACTCCAAACCATATCTATGCAGAATAGTTTTCCAGCAAGCTCTTTGGGATTCTTTGTTGTGTTGCCACTGCGTCGACCACTGGCTGTACCAGAACTTGAATTCCTCTTCGTTCACCTCCTTCGTGCCGAGGTCCCCTGACACTTTCCAGGGTGTGAATTTCATTGCTAACGATTAAACTGTTGTGAGTTCCACAAGATGTATGATTCCCAGGAAGGTCCATTTCCACATCGCCAACGCCATGATAAGGTAACCATAGATTAATCCAGTGGCTCTCTTTTAGTTATCCTCATAAGCTTCAAATAGCTCATTAAGTAAAAATTAACACCAATTTAATTGTGCCCCCTAGATACAATGCTCCGCAACTGAGATGGTATTAAGCATACACTCACCCTTTGTATAATGCCTCACGGTTTTACTCGCAATCAGATAACAGGAAAATTTGACTACTGGCTTGTTTATAAGGTCTATCTTTTCCCCTTTTCCTCCTCTCTTGGTGTCTTATTTCTTGTATTAATCACCATCTCTTTCCATCTTTGAACTCTTTGACACATTTTGGAACACCGTGGAGATGTCTCTACCTTCTTGTGATAGCCCTGTCAGCCTGTGAATATCTTCTGCGTGAATTGGTATTTCTTTTCCTAGCTAGCCATAGCAACCAATTCTGGATCCTACTCAGCAGGAACTTTGTTCACTACATTGCATCCTTTGAGGTTCCAAACACTGGAATATTTTTGAGGTTCAGTATGGTTGATTGTTGGACTCCTCTGAAGTCCGGGAGTACTCTTGTTGTTTCTTTCCCTGCTTCAGTGGCATAGTTTTCCATATAAACTTGTCTCTTCATCACTGGGAATTAGAAAGAATCTGTCAGTCTGTGTCGATCAATGACACGCTATCATATTTCCCCACCAGAGACTCCATCTTCTGGATTCTCTCGTCAAGCTCCTGCTCAATGACTGCTGGCGTCGCCTTGATCATTTTTTCTCTTCTTTGGTATATTCTCAAAGCTACTCCTTCCCTTTCCTTGTAAATTTCTGCCTCTGTATACGCCCTCTAGACTTCTTCTGATGAAGTTTCTCTTGCTACTGTTGTTGTTTCTGGTTCTAACTCAGACTTTTCCGACATTCTCGCACTTTCTTTCATGCAAGTTATCTAAGTAACCGACACACATGAGGTTGATAAGACCCCATAACTAATTAATTTTCCTTGCCTTCCCCCACGGCTATAATCGTATGATTAGTTACTGGGATGAGGTGGGTTCTGACCAAGATGACTGTGACTTTGGGAATTGTGCAGACATGATGGGTAATGATTATGGCCTAATATGGAAAATTTATTACGGTATGGACGATGCTAATTATGGTAATTACTTCTCAAATCTAGGTAATCCTACGGACTAGCATGGGTACTATGAGTCATGATGATGGAATGATATTCAAAACGCTTGTTCTCTGACATGGATGACACGCTAGACACTACTTTCCCCCCGAACACAATTGGTTGTGTTGCGGTCTTCGCATCGCAACTCAGTTTTTTTTGTTATTAGATTTTTCTTTATTGGGCTTTATATCTAAGCTCTTCTCAGGTACGAGAGAGTTATTGAATCTATCTATTCTAATCTACCCTACTGACTCCTCTCAGTTGCAAGAGTTATTGAAAATTGAAATGTAGAACTTACTCGTGATAGGGCTTCAGGCGTGCGTCATTCACCCATCCTGGTAGTATTTTTCCATCTAGTTGTGCTAACCGAACTGCTCCTGAATCTTGGATTTCAATTACATGGTACGGTCCCAGCCAATGCATTCTCAATTTACCTGGGAGCTTCTAGAACTTTTTGTCGTAAAGTAAAACTTTTCCGCTGACCATGAACATTTTGCGCTTGATATGGTGGTTGTGCCAAGATTTTTGACTCTCTTTCTAGATAGTTTGGTGGAGTTCTGCTAGAAACATGTCTTATTCCAGCTCTTGTAGCTCTTGTAGTCTCTCTTTTAGTGAGTCTTCCTCTGATAATTGAAGTGACGATGCAATTAGGAGGCTCAGTATGACAAACTCAACCGGTACCACTGCTTCCCTCTCGTACACCAGCTGAAACGGGGTCTAGTTGTTTAGCCTTTTGACAGTTGTTCTGTAAGCCCACAATGTTGTTGGTATACGCTCATCCCAATTGTCTCGTTTAGCACTGCAAATATTCGTTAGACCCTTTTCTAGAATCTTATTGAATGCTTCTACTGTACCATTAGCTTGTGGATGGTACAGACTGCTTTTATGATGTTGTACCATGAAGTTTTCTAGCAGAGATCTAATCATTGCATTAATGAAATGTGTACCTTGATCGCTTGTCAGACTTCTCGGGCAACCAAACCTACTGATGATATTTTCAAATATGAATCAAGCTGTTGTTTCGACTGTGAAATCCTTCATTGGTATCGCCTCTGCCCACCTAGTCAAATAATTTGTTGCAGTTATGATATACCTATCCTGTGAGTGTCTTGCGATAGGTGCAATCGACCCTATAAAATAAACTACCCATTTCTCAAATGGTTGTAGTGCTTTTACCGGGTGAAGTGGTAGCTCGTCTCTGTGTGATGGACGTCCCGTCATCTGACATATATCGCATTTTTTTACAAATGCCTTACTGTCCATGTGTATTATCAGCCACTATAAGCCTGCCTACAGTATTTTCCTAATCGTTGGTTTTGCTCTGACATGCCTTCCCGCAACCTCACAGTGGCATTCCCACGGTATGCTTTCCCTCTCATGATCTAGGACGAATCTCCGCAAGATTTGGTCTAACCCCATCTTATACAGGTGTCCTACTATTAGCTGATACTCTACTGCTCGAACTATGAGATGTCTTTTCTGGGCTGTTGTATATTCATTTGGGCCCTGTCCTATTGTCAGATAGGTTGCTATCTGGTCTAAGTAGTCTGGGATGGCTTCTACTCTAAAAATATCAGCATCTGGCAGCTGATCATCCAGAGACCCTCCATTTTCTCTGTTTTCTAGCCTTGACGGGTGGTCAGGCCCCACATTTAGTCTCCCGAGTTTCACTATCACCTCGAACATGAAATCTTGAAACAGTAGGAGCCATCTGCAGATTCTTCCCTCCAAGACCAGTTTGTTAACTATGTATTTTAAAGCTGAATGGCCTATGAAAAACTTAAACATACCTCCTAGTAGGTAGTGGCGAAACTTTTGAAGGGAATACACCATTTCCAATGCTTCCCACTCTGTTGTGGTGTAGTTCCTTTCCGCTGTTGATAACTTACGACTTGTAAAATAAACTAGGTGATCAACTGAAGTGTCTCCTGGTTGGGCCAAAACTGAGCCAAATGCGATGCTGGAAGCATCAATGTGGATATGAAATTTCTTGTCCCAATTAGGGTGAACTAATTTTGGTGCACTTGCTAACTTTTCTTTCAAGATATTCAGGGTGGTCGTGCAATCTTTTGTCCAACTGAACTGCTCTGATTTCTACAATAGCTTTTCCAATGGGGTTGTTATCTTCGCATAGTTGTGGATGAATCACCTATAGTAGCCTGTGTGGCCTAGCAATGACCTTAACTGCTTCACAGTTTCTGGTGACTCCATGTTAATTATAATTACCACTTTTGCTAGATCAACACAAACCCCTTGTTTACATACAACATGTCCTAGAAGTGTTCCAAAAGGTACTGCAAAGATTCACTTCTTGAGGTTTAGTGAATTCTGGAGTTGCTTACATCTGTCGAAAATTATCCTTAACAATGTTACATGGTCCTTTAACAAGATGTAGAATTTCCAGTCATCCATATAGACTTCCAGGAATTTGTGGATGTATTCCCAAAGCGTTTCTATCACAATTCATGAAAATGCTGCTGGCACATTTTTCAACCCGAATGGCATTACATGATATGCAAATGAACCCCATTCGATGGTGAAAGTTTTATTTTTCTTATCTTCTTTGGCTATCCTTACCTGATGGTATCCTGAAAATCCATCTATAAATGAATAAGCCTCATTCCCCACAACATCGTCAAGAACCTCGTCACTGAACAGAGTAGGGAACGGGTCATGTATGCACGCATTATTCAAGCTCCTATAGTCAACACAGACTCGAATTTCAGACTTATCCTTTTTACTTTGTATGACTATAGGACTTACCCACTCTGATTCTTCCACCGGGAATATCAACCCTGCCTTTAGCATCTTATCAATCTCCACCTTGAATTTTTCTTTCACTCTTGGATTCAGACGATAGGGTCTGTGCTTGACTAGTCTTGCGTCGGGCTTCAAAATTATACACATCTCCCCCATGTCTCCTTTTATTCCTTTCAACTCTGCTACTGAGGATGGGAACAAGTCTTCATATTCTTGTAGCAAATTGAATATCTCTTTAGTCATCTTGGCATCCCAATAGTCACCAATTGACACAAGTGTAGGCTTTTCCTCTATCCCAATGTTCATTTTTTTAGTCTTTAGTGGTAGCAAATTAATTCCTTCTGTCGTCTGGCCTTCTTTAATATCCCGCTCCCCCTCTTTTTCCTCGAAATGCAGATGTCTAAGATCTTCTAGATCATCATCATCCATCTCGATGTTTATCTTTTTGCATGCTACCAACTATCTGATGCCTTGGTTTGGGAGCGGTTGTTCTTCCTCCTCCTGAATCTCTGGAAATAATAGTACCCTTTTAATGGCCTACAATGCTTGGGTGACTGGTTCTGTTTTTCCTTCAAATGAGAAGTAGTGTGTAAATTTATCTGCAACTGCTTGCCAAGTATTGGTTCCTCTTTTCCTCTCTTCAGTTAGGTACCAAGCCTGTGGAATCAAATCCAATGAATGTATAAACTTGTGTACCCATAGCTCTTCTGGGTCTGCTACAATCTTCCATTGGTCCTCACAATCTTTAAAATGTTTTCTGGGGTCCAATTCCTCTTGGTATTTTTCAGTGAAGTGTGGTCCTTCTTCTTCCTTGAACCTGGCTTTCAATGCTGCCACAACTTTGTCCCATTGCAACAGGGAGTTGCGGTGGTTGCTCCACCACCTTTCTGATGTGGATTGTAAAGCCATATCCATGCATGGGACCCTATGGTCTACTGGTACGTTATCTTTTATTCTGGCAATAAAGGTATTTATAGCACTCATATTTGACAAAGTTGGATAATCTCTTACCTCAATCCCAATCCAATTGATCCTTCCGATGTTGACGCATCTTATTGTATTTGTCTCATATCCCCCTTGCTTCCAATCATCCCAGGCTATCTTTGAGCCTAAGTCTAAGCTTTGAATACTTCTCCAACTCACAGATCCCCCCGTTTTTGGGTTGATATAATCCTCCCTTTTCCCTGCAGTCATTTGATAAATATGATCAAGAAGCTGAGCATATTCTCTGTTGTCAACAGACTCTATGTATCGAGGACCTTGATATGGGTCTAGTGGCTGGGTGACCCTGACTTCCCCATCTTCAAAGATCATCATTTCCTTTTTTAAATCTATTACGGCATATTTTTCAAAAGCCCAGTCGATCCCCAATAATGCTGGATAGGGATATTTACCCCCCATATTGTCTATCACCTCGAAGTCTGTGTATGTCTTTACCCCCACAACATCGACTTCGACCTCCTCCAGTCTGCCTATGGGTACAATGCAGTATTGGTTGGCCATATGGAGTTGGATTGGTGAATATGTCAGCTTTGGTCTTCCCAATGCTTCCCATATCTTCCTTGGAAAAATATTGGCATCTGACCCTAGGTCAAGCATTGTGTCCTTAATTTGGAATCCTGCAACTTGATTGTTCACCTAGAATTTTTTCCCTGTCCTTCTCTTATTTATTTTTACTTTTGGTATGTATTTCTGTTTTACGTCATTTGATTCACCTGGTCCTGTGGTCTCCTGCACCACCATTTCCAGGTTCTGCTTTAACTGTTCTAACATTGGCACATTGGTAACAATCTTTAGAAATAGTCGGAACCATTATTCAATCATATTACTTGTACTAGCTTGGTTCTCCTTATCTTCCTTTGCCTGTGGCAACTCAATGCCTTTGCTTCCCCCAAGTTGGGCAAATGTTTCCACTACTTCTTTAAAGTATTTCTTTTGTCTTTCTGGCTTGAACATTGGCTTTGGAGATGTTGGCCTTATCAATTTTATCGGGTCTGTAGTCTGTGCATCTACCCCAATTCGTTTTCCTCCTCGCATCACTATGGCTACATTTTTCATAGCTTGAGCCTCTATTATTCTTGGCTCTGCATTTACCATATTTTTTCCTCTTTGTCTGGCTCTTTCTTCCCATCTTTTAACGAGCTCTGGGCAGTCTTATGTTGCGTGTGTGTTAACTCTGCACTGAGAGCACCAGGGTCTTCTAGGAAGTGGACATTCCCTAGCTACGTGACCTTCTTGGTCACAGTTGTAACATCGTACTGGTCCTCTTCCTCCAGTTCGGCCTCCTCTCATGCCTCCCCCTCATCCCCTAGGAGCCTAATTCACTCTATATGAAGGCTTGTCCAATCGTTCCGCTAATGCGTCCAAAGCCCTAGACTGCTCTGTGTTGTGTGTTCCGCAAGCACATAACTCACAGTATATGTTGTTTGGAACGTTGGAGTATTTCTGTAAAATTGGGCATAGGCATGGTGGATTACCAATTCTTTTGCATATCTCACAATATTCAGTTGCGGCTTGATTTTGTTGCGTGGGGAACCCCATGTACTGATGTTATGGCAGATATAATCCCTGGGTGTTTATCTACATAACTCCTCCTACTGGTGGAGCTCCCTGTGCCCCTGATGCTGATGTCTCCACATTTTGGCCTCGCAACCTTGGACATTCAGTTACCACGTGTCCCTCCATTAGACAGTGCGTGCACCATACATTTGGTCTTACCGGCCATATTGGTTGAATCTCTTTCAAATTTTCTGTTAGGCTAGCTATCTGATGTTGTAACCCCAGTATGGAAGGGTCTTGAGCAGATGCTCCTCCTTTAAAATCTTGTGGATATCCCACCATGGCCTCTATCTTCATAGCTTGCTCCAATGCGTCTTGTAATGTGTCGATCTTCTGTTGTGTTAACGGAGTTCTTGTTAATGGAAGAAGGGCCTTGATGAACATGTTTATCAGCGGTTGTCATTGATGTCAACCCAAGTAGCACCAGGGGCTAACCCAATATTGAATGGGAATTTTGACCTACCAAATTAATATATTCTGGGTCAATAATTCTTTTTATGGTTTCTATTTATCGAGATTTTTTCTTTGATATATGGCATGCCAAGTAATTCTTCACGGTTTGAGAGATATTCATGTTTGAAGTTTATACCCTCAGTTAGTGGGCTAAAACCCCATAGGGTTGTGTCATGGATCATTGAAAAGTCATAATTAATATTTTTTAATCTCCTAAAATCCCTCCCACGTTCACTTGTTGAAGCCCCTTCCAACCTAAGCATTTATATATATTGTGATCCTCATATCCTCCTCATGCAAGGGATTTCGCCATCTGAAACAGGTCATCGTGGAATTTTCACTCTAACTTATTTGCTACGAAGGTTCAGAAGCTGAAATGTTTATGAGGCGAAGCCGAAATCCTGAGGAAGCTACTGTGAAAATTGCGGATCAAGGTGCACAATATTTTCGGAGATGTGATCTGTGGAAGTCAGTGTTTTTGCAGGCTCCTGAAATTCATCTCAAAGAAGTGACCTTGGGAAAATCGTCATAACTCTCTCTCTCTGAGTATTGGATTGGAATTCTGTAAAAAGTGGCAGATAGTGCACAGATTGTGATTTTCGCTCTAACAATTTCAGAGTCGAATTTAGAAACAGTGACACGTGGAATGTCGTACAATTTTTCTCTGTTGAAACAGTCCATAATTAGGGAATTGTGAGAGATTAGGCATAACTCTCTCTTGAAGAATCCAAATTGGGTCAGACCTATGGCATTGGAAATAAAAATTAGAGGACTACTACAGGACCGAAAATCACATATTGGGGATCTAAAATAACATAGATACACCAGATTCAATATTGATCTCCTAGAAGGCAAGAAAAAGCTAGATCATGTGATGTCAATGGCTACAAAGGACCAGACTTTCTAGGGCAGAAAATAAAAGCAAGGTGCAGCAGAGGGTAGCATGATGAGAGTAGCAACCAAGGTGCAGAATAGCAGCAAGAATCTCATCACATGAAGTCTTCAAGTGGGCAACACTACATACAGTCATTGTAAAGGTATCATAGTAAATAAGTCATTGTAAATACATTATTGTAAAAATTGTTCAAGTATCTATGTGTCAAGAGTTGAAGAGGTAGTGTCGGGAGGTCTAGGATCATCATTAGGTGGTTGTGTCAAAGTTGGGGTTATGGTCTAGTGTATCTTCTTCTTCTACTTCATTCTATATCATTGTAAATTGGACCATTTTCCCTAGTATGGGAGTCCATTCTTCTTTTATTCTTCTATAGGGTCGTAGGGTGGTGCTAGGGTGAGTTGTAGTTCATTGGGTGTTGGGGCATCCATTCAGTTGACTACCAAAGAATCTTGGGATTTGGAGCGTCCATCCAGTGGGAGCTGGAGAAGAATGCTTTTCTAGATTCTAGGAAGTTGGAGCTTTATTTTCAATTGGAGTTGAATATTAAAGAATTATTAGAAAATCATTAGGTGGTTTTTGTCCCAGAGTGGGTTTCCACCTTAAAAACTGTGTGCATTTTTGTTCCTCTTGTTTACTGCTATCATTGTACAAACACTGATAATAATTGAAGATTAACTAATGCTCTGATTGAAAGGAATATTGATGCACCCCCCCCCCCCTCTTAGTATTTCCAATAGAACCAATCTCTCTAATGGTTTGGATCGATTAGATAACTCAGTTTTCCAATCGCATCCTTGAATCTCCTCATTAGGTCCCATGCATTTTTCCCCTCTCATTGCTTGATCTCCCACATCTCTGACAACCCCTGCTGATATGTTTGGGGTAACTTGAATTCCTTAACAAAATCTCTCTTTACATCGTCTATTGCTGGGTTCTAATGAGCTTCAAACCACTTGATAAACCAGCGTAGAGCTCTCTCCCTAAGAGTATTTTGAAATTCGATCAACTTTCCTCTAGTGTCTGTCGAGCCCTACATATGGTCTCATAGAGGTACCAGTGTTATTCCACATCATCATTACCCCTCCCAGAGAACTCTAGGTATCGGGTAAATGATCCCGCCATGCTTCCTTGTGTGGGTGTTAATAAAACAAAACCCTTGGTTCCTGGCTGTGAAATGGTATTACTAGCACTACTGCTAGTGTGTATTACTGCTGTAGACTAAACATTATTCAACTTACTCAATTCCCGTAACTTAACAAAAATTTCACCTAGTGGTTGATAGAGTACTAGGGGAAGGTCAGGACTAGAGCTACTTGAACTTTTGGGAATAAATTTACCTTGTGTTATGGGTGTCGGCCCCTCTTGGAATAGTTGCTCCATTGCAACATGCAACTCCAAATTGGACATCTCCTCAGGGCACGCGTCCCCTCTGTCGTACTTATTTCCCTTCTCTATTTGGGCTAGGCTCCTATAAACCTTTTGAACTTCCTTGATGGTCCCTCCTATATCTTGGGAACCCATCTGACCTTCCATCTCCTTTTTCATATGAGGCGCCTTCTCCTTGTCCTTTCTATTACTTTCCTGCTTCTCCAACTCCTTCATCACCCTTTCTCGCCACTTCTCAGTGATTTGCGCCCTCTGATGTGCTCATCGTTCCCTCAACCTATTAGAGATCTCAGCATCCATATCCCTATTCCCCTTTCCAACATACTTGTAGCATCTCTCCCTCAGCTCCTTCCCCTAGTACTGGAGGTTTAAGTCTCCATCTTAGATTTTTGAAACTCCATCAATACTTCATCTACCATCAAGGCTTTGATCCAAAGAGGGATCTCCTTCAACAGCTCTCCGCGTAACCTTGATCTGAATATGTCCTCCACTTTCGAGAAAGACTGGTAACACTCAGCTGTAAACTCCACTATGTATCCTTCCAAGGTAGATTGCACCCAAAATTTTACAGCTCGGGTAAAATCGGTATCTAACAGATGGAGTGCTACCAAATCTATCTGCAACCACTTGCGACAGACCTTCCACAAGCTTCCTTGGACTGTTTTGGCCTGTAGTCTCCATAAATAGTTGTAGAGTTCCTCTGGAAACTTTCCTTAGAAGATCTCATAGATATCACTAGCGGATTCAGAGAATAGAACCTAATTATTAACATATTTCTCCTTCTGATGTCTCAACTCAGCTTGCTATGCTATGAACTGATCTAGGTGGTTATCCCACCAGCTTCGTGTAATATCCCAAAATGGGGATGCAGCAATACATGAACACAAAACTGGAAATAGCAGGGTAAAAAAACTCATAAAAATTAGATACCAATATGGAGACATAAAATCATTTATTATACTAGCAAATCAATACATAATAGTGAGGCATGAATCATATACAATGAAGGAACAAGCCTCCCATCAGAAATCACTCCATAAATGAGTTTATGTCATAATACAAGAATGTTGGAGACTTCTACAGCACAGTTATAAACAAACTGCTATAGCAAAAGAATTTAAAAAATATGTATGGTTGTTATATGCCTCAAAATATATGCACAATACAGATCTAGGCTCAATACAAACTCCTACAAAGAACCCGGAAAAGGGTTTTCAGAAATACACCCTATACAAGATGGGATCTAAAGCCCAATGGCTAAAGATTCACTGAAAATTGAAGAACAAGAGTGTAGAAGGCTGAAATATAATAGATCTGATGTAGATCCCCTCAAATTTCTCCTCCCATGAAAGGATGAACCCCTCAATCACAAGAAAACATTGCAAAGGAACCATAAGATCTTCCACTGAAGCTGCCCTCCAAAATAACGCAATTCCCAGCTGGAATGTGTGTTGGAAATGATGGGAAATATGTGGCCTGGTGCCAAAGATATCAAATATGCTCAATAATTCTCCAAACATATCTCCCAAGAGAAGGAAACCTTCCTCCTATGATAAACTAGCTCAGAAATTGGGATTCTAACCCCTCCACTGCCACACCCTGCAACATAACACAATAACCTGTAGAAACTATGTTGATGAAGAAAGTTGTAGCTTGGCCTAAAAACCTGAATGTGGAAATGAATACAATACTCTTCCAAGAGGCCCCTCAAGGAAAGAGTTGAGATTCCCGCTCGGGAACACATGGTGCTAAAAAGCACTGCAACCCTGCTAAACAACAAGAGGAAGCACGAGTCTAAGAAGACCAATATCAAAATATTAATCTAAAAAATCAGCTCATATGGCTTCCATCCTCTTCCTTAAATAGAATATGAGCTTGCTTGACCTTGGCCCCACTCAATTAGGTCATTTCCTTCATGAGAACCAGCTCCCTCCAAAACTACATTATTCCTTCATTAATCTCCACTCCTCCATAACAGTGTTGTTGACTTGGTCAATGTTGATTGAATCAACATGATCTAACCCCTGTTCATTCTTGGAGGTGCTTTATTTAGCTACTAAAATGGCCCCCTTTCACACTTTAAGTGTTTTAATTGCTGCTAAGGAGACTTATGGGCCTTCCCACCCACTTATTCACTTATCTAGTGATGAAACAACTATAATATTCCATTTAGCTTGAAGGCTAAATTTTTGGAATATTACAGTCCTCCCCTCAAAAAATTTTCTTTTCCTCAAGCAACTATAAAGGGAGAGAAAAATTCCTCCCCTCCTCCTCTTGTGGCCTCCTCATCAATATTTCCCACCACTGCTCAAAATAATCTACAATAGATCTGCCCTCCAATGTTTCTTCCCAAGCATGCAAAACCAAATGGTTCACATCATGAAAAGGTGGGAGGTATAAGTGGAAACCTTCTTATTTTCCCATGGTTTCCTCAAGGTAGGAGTTATGACAACCATATGGGATCTCATGCCCAATGAGAGATTCCCAAACCCATGCTATCATCCAAATGAAATGAGCCATCCTAGGTAGCTCATCAAAGAAATCCTCAACCCCGGTTTCATGCAATGTATTGGGGCTGCATGGAGAGATTAGATTTTTCCACCCAAGTTGTTTCTCTCTCCATTTATGGTAAGTATGGGGCTGTTGCTGATCTTGGGCTGAAATGACATGGCCTCCAAGAATGGCCCAAGTTTGATCCGGATTTATGCGGGAACGCAACAGAATAAACATATAACCATAAATACAGAGATGCAGTGGAAATAACACTTCATTTCATTAATATCAAAGAACTGAAATTTTCTTATAGACAGAATGGAAATAAAACTAGCTAGGGCGCTGGTAGCTATCTTTGAGAAGAGATGTGGCGGCTACAGGCCTCTGAACTGAGTTACAATGAGGCTCGAGAGCCTATTTATTATTTAGAAACAATGGGAAATCCTAAATAGCCAAAACCCTAACCCTAGGAGATGAAGCGCCAAAACTATGGGCCCCGTTTGGGTAAATTGGTGTTTCAACTTCCCAGGGCCGTAACTTTGGCATATGATCTCTATTTGACGCGTACCATACCTCGTTAGAAAGATCTATCCGAGGAATAAAAATTTGGAATGAGAAACATCAGTCCATGGACCCATTTTTCTCTCTGTTTTCCCAAAAAAACGTCGTTTAGGGCCTCAAAACGGCTCCGGAAGTTTAGGACCCGAAAAACTGCTAAAAATAGTAAACTGTGCCGAAACTGAAAAACTGAAATAGACAATGGTGGAGCCCCAAGTGGAATAGGCGGGTGACCACCAATATCCACCTGGATCATTCCTCTCCCCTTAGGAAGCAATGGTCCCCATTGCGTTAAGTTCCTCCATGAGATGAGGAAATTTCTGCTGAACTTGGTCCCTGGTGAACCACTTTCCTTGGTGCAGGAGTTGGCCAGCTCTGACAACCCGATATAGTTGGATCTTCTGCTGGCGAGTGTTCTTGATTTGCATGTCCATGATGCAATCTGTGGTGGCCTATTCCATGCAGTCTGGATTTAACTCAGTTGGTGTGAGTTGTTCTGCAATGTCCGAGGTGTCCAATAGAGGTGGGAAGTAAGGACGAAGGCGATCCACATTGAAGACTGGGTGCAGACCAAGGAATGGTGGAATACTGAGCTCGAATGCATTGTTCCCTACAGCCTTGGTGATGGTGTACGCCCGTATCGGAGCGGACGAAGCTTGCGGTGGGGTCCAGTGAGGCGCTCCTTCTGCAAATGTAGCCATACTTTGTCACCCACCTGGAAGTTGTGTGGCACCCGGTGTTGATCATGGCGTTGCTTGTACTTGGCATTGGCTCTATCCAATATATCATGAACCTATTGGCGGATGTGTTGAATGTGCTCGATGAAGCTACTGGCTTTGTCAACTTCAGACTAGACATGAGCTGAATTGGCCTGAGCAGCTGCAAATGGCATGGCTACGTCGATGGGACATAGTGGCTGGAATCCCAAGCCCACCTGAAAGAGGCTATGGTTGATTGAACTGTGGAGAGCCCGATTATAACTATGTTGTACATAGGGGAGGCTCTCGTCCCATGTGCGTGGATGCTTTGAATTTTACATGCGCAGAATGTGTACAATCATTCTGTTGACGACCTCTATCTGGCCATCTGTTTGGGGATGGAAAGTTGTGGACTTGGTGAGCTTGGTATCCAACATTGACCAGAGGCTGGACCAAAATGTGCTGAGGAACCTGCTATACCGATATGATATGATAGACTGTGGGATCCCAAAGTGCACCCACACTCGTTCAAAGAAGAGTTTAGCAGTGGCTTCTACTGTGATATTCTTCTTGCAGGCCGCCATAATGGCCATCTTCGAGAATCTGTCAATGACCACGAAAACACAGTCATTTCCTTACTTAGTAGAAGGCAGGCCTGACATGTAATCCATGGAGATGGATTCCCAAGGTCAACTAGGAGTAGGTAGAGGAGTATATAGGCCTTGCGTCCTGATGGTCGGTTTGGCGATGGCACAAGCAGTGCAGGATCTGATGTGCTTCTCGACATCCTTTCGAAGGTTCAGCCAATATAAATACTTCTACAGGATTGCTACTGTTTTCTCAACCCCAAAATGCCCAGCGACTCGACTGTAGTGTGCTTCCAATATCATCTTGGCACGCTCACTTGAAGGAACACAAAGGTGTCCCATGTGACATAAAAGTGCATCTTGGAGGTGAAAATTTGGAACTTGCGTACCCCCCAAGAGTGCCTTGTAAGTTTGGCCGAATTCTGGGTCACTCTCATAGAGAAGCGGCCAATCAGAAGTCTCGTGCCCACAAGAGTTGAGCACAGTGGTGAGCGCCACGATCGGTGGTCGGCTGAGGCAGTCTGCAACATTATTGGTGCTACCCTTCTTGTACTTGATGTTCAAATGAAACTGTTGCAGATATGTGGACCACTTCTGATGGCGATCATTCTGCAACTTCCCTTGTGTCTGTATGAACTGCAAGGGCCGGTGGTCCGTGTGGATGATTGTTTCCTTCCCCAAAATGTAATGCTTCCATTGTCGACAGGCTTGCACAATGGAATACATTTCTTTGTCATAGGTGGGATACTTGCAAACTGTCTCAGACAATGTCTCACTGTGATATGCCACTGGATGTCCCTGTTGAGTAAGAACTGCCCCAATAGCATAGTCAGAGGCATCTGTCTCGATCTCAAATGGCTGTTGCAAGTCTGGTAAAGTGAGCACTGGGGCAAAACAGAGGCGATTTTTCAATTCTGTGAACGCCTTCTGTTGAGGTTCCGACCAAAAAAAAATTTCTCTCACTCCTCCCTTGGTGACTTGACTCAAGGGCCAAGTGATATGAGAGAATCTCAACACGAACCTCCAATAGAAATTAGTAAGACCCAGAAAGTTGCGAAGCTCTGTTATAGTGGTTGGGGCTGGCCAATCCCGAATGACTTGGATCTTGGCTGGATCCACATGCACCCCCCTTTCATCAATAATGTATCCCAGATATTGAACCTGGGTCATGCCAAAAGTGCACTTCTCCAAATCGGCACACAACTTGTGTTGCCGCAGTGTTTGGAGGACTTGTCGGATGTGGTGAAGGTGCTCTTCCCAAGTCTGGCTGAAGATCAGAATATCATCCAAGTACACCACTACAAATGAGTTGGTGAATGGCCGCAAGATGTCATCCATCATCCTCATGAAGGTGGCGGGAGCATTCGTCAACCCGAAAGGCATGACCATCCATTCGAAAAGGCCTTCCTTGGCTTTGAAGGCAGTCTTCCACACATCAGAGGGTTCAATTGGTACCTGGTGATACCCAGACTTCAGGTCGATCTTGCTGAAATATTTTGCACCTTTGAGTTGGTCCAGAAGGTCATCAATCCGTGGGATTGGGTACCTATTCCGGACAATGATCTTGTTCAGTGCCCGATAGTCAATACAGAGTCTCCACGTCCCATCCTTCTTCTGTACCAACACGATCGGGCTCCCACAGGGCGATGAACTTGGTCTGATGTGACCTTTCTGCAACAGCTCCTGAATCTGCCTCTTGATTTCATCATTTTCTAGAACAAAGCGTCGATAGATCGGTCCATTGGGTAGCGGCGCACCTGGGGTCAGATCAATCGGGTGCTTGACCTGGCAGTGCAGAGGAACCCCTGTGGGTGAGGTGAAGATGTCCCCGTACTCCTCCACGACCTTATCCATTTGTTGTTGTCGTACAGAGGGGCCCTGTCTGGAGGTCGTGGCCACAGTCTTCTTCTTGCCCTGGGGGCGGATCATCAGAAAAACGAATTTCCTGGTTTGGGAAATGAGCTTACTACATTGTTTTGCAGTAACCAAAGAGATAGTCGTAGGAGGTGTTACCTCTGGTATCCTGTACAACTTATTTCCCAAAGTAATAATAACAGCACGAGGTCGAGACTCATACACAGCATGACGCTTCCACAAGTATGGTTGTCCTAATAATACATCAGAAACATCAATAGGAGCAACGTCACATAATACCTCATCCGTGAAGGGCTCGATGCTATAGGGAAGGCGGCACTGCTGGCTGACGCGGAGATCTCGTCCTTGGTGAAGCCACCCGATGGTGTATGGATGTGGGTGAGCTGTGGTCGGCAAGCCCAACCGCTTCACGGCGTCTGCTGAAATGAGGTTCTTTTGGCTCCCATTGTCGACAATGAACCGTACCGGGGAGCCCTTTACCCACATCTGGGAGTGGAAGAGACGTTCCTCCTCCTCTGGATCTTCCGGTTCCTCCTTTTGGATCTTTGTAGTGGCAACAGTGGCGTTGGGCTCCGCATCAATAATCTGTTTCCCTTTTTCATTCGCCTTTTCAGGTTCTGATTCGGAGTCAGAGCATGCATCCGACTCAGAAGCCCTCATCTCGGCCACTAGCGACTGCTTGGCCCGACACTCACTTGTGTTGTGAGTGGAGCTCTTATGGAACTCACACCACTTTCCCGTGTCCTTCTTTGGCTTTGCGGTGCTGTTCTTTTCTTGTGGCTTCGATGACTTGTCTTTAGCCGCCATGCCTTGGCTCTGTCCTTTGTTTTGCGGTTTGGAAGCACCTTTCCCTTGCTTTTGATTCGCAGATCCAAAGTCTCGCTTCTTCTGCTTGAATTTCTGCTCAATCTTGGCAGCATACCGATATGTCGTACCAAGCGAGGAGATGTCAAGGAACTCCATTTCATCCTGAATGTATCTATGCAGACAACTGCGATACTTTAGCACCAGATGTTTCTCTAAATATTTAATACCCAACTTTGTGCGTAGGGTATGGAACAGATGCGTCAGCTCATGCACATCTTGATCCCTTTGTTGTCGCAGCGTGGCCCATTGTATGTACTTGTCCTCATAGCTCCCCACAGGATAGTACTGTTCCTTGACGGCGTCTCGGAAAAAATTCCAAGTTGGTACGGTCGAGAACAGAGAGGGTTCTGTCTGGTCCTTGTTCTCACAGTAGGTTTCCCACCAGTCCTTAACATGGGGGGTAGCTTTGAGGAGTGCAAAAATAATCTTCTCCCGGTCTAAAAAGTCATGAACAAAGAAATATCCTTCTAATAGATTCAACCATCTATCTACGGCTTCTGCGTCTATTTGAACCTCAAATATGGGAATGTCAAAATTTACTTGTACCTTAAAAGGAGTTGCAACTCCAGAGTGGCTACTGGATGCAGATGCGCCGCCGGTGGGCAGCCGTTGAAGGATCTGAGCAAAGTTATCCATCATCGCGTTCCTTTGTTTTTCGAGGGCCTCCTCGAGCAATATTTTGATAGGATCTCCTGCTCCCTCATCTTTATTTTCGTCCCCCATGGGCATCCGTCGAGGTTTGCGAGGCTGATCTTGCAAAGGTTCCACCAAATCGAGCCCTAGCTCCTTATACCCCGACCTCGTTGGGGACATGCAAAGAAGGATCGAGAAAAAGCAGACCGCTCTGATACCACTGATCCAGATTTATGCAAGAACGCAACAGAATAAACATATAACCATAAATACAGAGATGCAGCGGAAATAACACTTCATTTCATTAATATCAAAGAACTGAAATTTGCTTACAGACAGAATGGAAATAAAACTAGCTAGGGCGCTGGTAGCTATCTCTGAGAAGAGATGTGGCGGCTACAGGCCTCTGAACCGAGTTACAATGAGGCTCGAGGGCCTATTTATCATTTAGAAACAATGGGAAATCCTAAATAGCCAAAACCCTAACCCTAGGAGATGAAGCGCCAAAACTATGGGCCCCGTTTGGGTAAATTGGTGTTTCAACTTCCCAGGGGCGTAACTTTGGCATACAATCTCCATTTGACGCGTACCATACCTCGTTAGAAAGATCTATCCGAGGACTACAAATTTGGAACAAGCAATATCGGTCCATGGACCCATGTTGCTCTCCGTTTTCCCAAAAAACGTCATTTAGGGCCTCAAAACAGCTCCGAAAGTTTAGGACCCGAAAAACTGCTAAAAATAGTAAAATGTGCCGAAAATGAAAAACTGAAAGAGACAATGGTGGAGCCCCAAGTGGAATAGGTAGGTGACCACCAATATCCACCTGGATCAAAGTTACCCCACTAAAAAAATCAGCCATGAAGTGCCTCCTTCAAGAACTCAAGTTCTCCAAATGGCTCCTCCCATATGAAGAAAAGAGATGTAGCATAGCAATCATGGTTTTCCCATTATCTCTCCTAAAACATGCAACATGTAAAGTAGGGAGAATCATGCTGCCAATGGGCACCTCAAACTCTTTTTCCACTCTCCAAATAAAGCTTCACATAAACATAATAACATCAACAATATAGGGAAGTAAAAACCAATGAAAACAAGTTGCCATATGACAACCAGAAATGGACCATAGTTCCACACATGGAACCAGCACAATGCATCCCTTGCCTACCTCAAAAAAAAAAAAAAAACAAGTGCTCTTCCAGCCATTTGTTTGCTGCCACAATCATCCCATAAGATGGAATCATGAATGTAAAGTGTGGTGTCAATGGTGCACACCAAGAATCATGTGGCTTCCCCCACAAACCACCAATAGGATAGCCAATCTCAATGCTACATTTGGCCTTGATTACATCATAATATAATGTATAAGAAGGAATGACCCTCCTTAATACAACATGTTGCTCATATAAAGCAAATAAGTGCAAATCATAATGCAAAAATGTACCTTCTCCACTATGTACTTTGGTCAAGGAGCTGAAATGGCTCATCTGAAACTTATCCCTCACTATAAATGACTAGGGAAGTGGTTGTACCAACCTCTTCATCAGCATCTGGGCTATGCATCTCTCCATATGCTGAAATATATCATGCTAGATGCCCTCCCAAGTGAACTCCTCCATCAAGGAATGAAATGCATCAAAGTGCATGGAAATAAAGTCCACATGTGTTGCATGTAGTAGCTTCCTCTTGAGCTCAGAAACTCTAGTCAAGAAGACTATTCCATGAGAATAGATGACCTCATAAACCACCATGTATCTATCATCTCCCTCTGAGTCATCAAGAATCATGCAAGCACCATGATCCTTGGATTACTCTACCAAGAGTTGAGACCTCCAATATGGATCAATCCTCCTAAGAGACAACGCTAAAGATCTGAAATGTGAAGCTCCCCATATTTTTTTGTCTTCTCCTTTGACATCCTCCATGCCACAGTCATCCTCCAAAGTTCTGCCATGCCCAACATGCAACTACTCATGCTCAAATAGAAAAGGTGATTTTTGGAAGTTGGCCTCCCATGAGAAGCTACCATCCAAAAATAATCCCCTGATTTTGGCCAATGTAAGCATGAGTGGCATCCATCTACTCCAATGTATGGAGGATTCCTTCTGTTATCACTCAGATTTTCCTTGAAGTTGTTGGAAGAGAAAATGGGTCCGAGGTAACCACAAACCAACCTTCAGGTACAGAATCTAGCCAATCTGTACCCAAAGAGGGCTCTCTCTATAAAATTTAGCTTTGTTTTAAGGGATATTAGGCTAGTTCTAAAGTCCAGGGGTTTTGATTGAATTTAGGTGGTGGAATTCGGTAACTGAGGGCAAGATTAAATAATTTCAGACCATTGGGCTATGGAGTCAAAAAATTTGGCTTTACTGGATTAAGTTTATCAATGAAAGATGGCTTTACAGGGCAAGATAGTCAAAACAAAGAAACAATTATAGAACTTAAAGGAATGAAATGAGTTTAGAATGGATGAAAGGCAATTAAGAATCTTTCAACATATCTATGAAAAAGAAAATGAGTGATTACCAATAAAGAGAAATTAAGAATTCTTTACTAAGTAATCAAATGCTTAAACCAGAGAAACAAGAGCAATTAAGAATTCATTGTTTATGACCAGTTTAGAGGAAAACATTTAGAATAATAACAATTGAAATCAGAGTACATTTAAGCAATTTTTGATTTAATCCTTTTTGTTAATTATTCAGAAATGAAACACAGTGATATAGTAAACATATATAAAACTTAAAACACAGGATAGAAATGACTTATTGATCTGTATTTCGACACATGAATCCTGTAAAAAGTCTTCAACATCAATTCATCACCAGCAAGCTACGAAAAATTTCTCCAATAGCACTTTATTCCGAAAAATCAATGTTACAGCAAAGTATATGAATCCACCCCCAATAAGTCAATTGAGGGCTTATTTATACAAAAAATCATACAAAATATCTCTTAACAAAACGAGATATAATCTAAGGTGACTCACAAATAAGTTACAATAAAAATAGAGACAGATGGTCTCATAGATAAGACAAAAAAGCAACTAATGTTGTGTTGTTTCCTCCTTTTGAGAATGTGCTGGAGGTAGGACCTATATTTTAGCTCATCGTTGTCTTCTTCAGTAATTTTGTCCTAACTGACTTGCTTCACTGATACTCTTTGTTCTTACTAATACACTTTTAACTGAACTGATACTCTTTGACTTTTGTTTGTCCCTTTATCCTTTATACTGTAGTAAATAGGTAAAATTTCATATAAGGATAAATTTTACAAAAGTTCCAACAAATATTCCCACCATTTCTCTTCTGCTATTCTTGTCCGTTGAAGCTTCCTTAATGTTTCATCATCCTTGGTATATCTGAAGAAATTAGGCTGGTTAGGAAACAAATGCCTTACTCCATGTTCCAGATAAAACAAATTCTCTAATCTGTCATGAAGATTCCTTCCTGTAGGTAATGTTGCTTCTGATGAAATGGTTGAGGAACTAGCAATGAAATGATTGTGAGCATGTATGTCCAATTTCCTAACATAAGTTTCTAGGTCCATTATTTTATCTTCTGGGATCATAGGGCTAGGCAACCCTTTATTCAATAAAACATTAAACCTTTCTCTGAAAGCAATTATTTATGTCTGCATGTCAAAGCACCTTCGTTCCAAATTTTGCATAAGAGTTCTTTTAGTAAAAACTCTTTTTATTTCTAATATTGTTGCAGTTCTATCATGAATACCCACTTCTTCAAGCTGCTGTCTGGTTTGGGTGTTTAGAAACTATATAAGCTGATTGGCTTCCTCAGGCCTATTTCCTAATTCTGCTCGTGTGTTTTCAACTTCATCCAGAGCTGCTTTGACCAAATCATTCTGCTCGTACATTATCTGAATTGAAGGCCAGATATCTTTTATTGACTGGATAATATTATCCCAAAGAATTTCATTTATTTCTCTCAAAGGCTTCTCCAATGTGAGATCCTTTTCTAGAGCTTTAACCAATTTTTCCAATCTCTTGATTTCTCTTGATTTGTCAGCAACACTCATTTTTGAAAGATCATATCTCTGTTCTAAATTGATAAGCTGTAACTTTGTGTGCTGAAGTTCAGTTACTTGAAGTTTCAAGTCATTCATTTGTTTTACTAATTGTTCTGAACTTAAATTTGGAGTGTCTACCTGTGATGATTGAGTGTCTACCTGTGATGATTCTGCTAGCTGACCTGTTGGTTGTGTACCTGTAATTGCCTCTGTTGTAGATGTTGGAAGAGCAGATTGTTTTTCTTTCAATGCTTGCTCCAACTCTTTTTCTGTTTCAGTTAGTTGCTCATTCATTTTCAAAAGTAAATCCGTCATTTCTTCTTCAGAACTCTTCTTTATTATTTCTTCAGTTTGAGGATGTCTGGATGCTGGCAATTTCAACTGCTTTCTCAAAGCAACAATGTCATCATCTTTTTTCTTGATTAGAGCTTCTATACCTTTGACATCCTTTGGATTGTGTCCCAAACCAATTATTATTTCTTCTAATTTTTTTATTCTGTTATCTTTGGCTTGAGAGGAATCTTTTTCAAGCTGCAATTGTGTATTAGTGTTCTCTAAAGAATCTTGTAACCTATGAGCTGCCATTTCCTTATCAGTCAAAGTAGAATAGATCATTTCCCCAGTCTGCTTATGTAACTCAATCTGATCTAAAGGTTGGATATCCTTTGCTAGGACTTCAAATTTTGTCCTAATATAATCAGCAGCTATTTGGGGTTGTTGCACCTTAGGTTTGAAATGGCTCATTATCATTTTGCCCTGTTGGATGTCAAAAGCTGACATCAATCTTTCTTGATTCTTTGGAGCCATTTTCAGATATTGATTATATACTTGAATTCTCAGTGGATCATTCTTGGCTTTGATATTGATAAATGTCTTCTTTATATCTCCTGTATCTTTAACTTGTGTTTTGAAAGAAGATATTTCAATACTCTTTTGCTTCTGTAGCTCTTTCATTTGTGAGGTAGTGGATGCTTCACTGACTGTCCCTGTTTGTTGACTACCCAATTGTTTTGGCCCTTGGCTATCAAGGATTTCATCAATAGATTCTATTTCTGGAGGAGTATTAAATTTATGTCTCTTGGCCTAAGGCTGTTGTGAAGATCCAATGAAAGGGGTAGCAGCTTCAGCTTCTCTCCTTTTTCCCTTTTCCATATTTAATGGAGTCTGCAAAATTGACACTTCTACTGGATTGGTTTGAACGGGAGAGATTTGTGCCTAACCTTGTTCTTTGGATGTCTCTGGTTGCTCTGTCATTGTGAACTTTTCAATTACTTGTATGTATGGTTCTTTTTCTTTTCCTTTTGATTCTACTGCCACTGCACTGATCTCCTGCAAATGTTGTTGTGAAGTTCCTGCTGAAGAAGTTTCTGCTGTCTGTACCTGCCCAATAGAGTCCAGGTCAAGTATCTTTTCAAGATATTTCATTATACTATCAATATTGACCTGTTCACTATCTTGCTCTACCAAAGTTCCTTCCACCCATTTATCTGTATTTGCATATTGTTCAATTTCTGGCATCCTAAAATGAATGTATGGAGATAATTTGTTTTTTATTCTTCTGTCACAAATAAAGTTATATGGATCATAGGGTGCCCAGTAGAAACTCTTTTTCAATTTGAGGTAGTCTTCTAAAATCCTTTCGGCTTCTTTCCCCGCCTCCCTAGAATTACAAACAAAGGGACTTAATTGGCTCTTTATCTTGATTTGCGCCTTCTTCTTGGCATTACAGAAATGAACTATATCTGAATTGTTCATCTGTCTGAAATACTCAAGTGCAAAAAGTCTCATTGGAACATATCTGGGCAACTTGAATGGACACAATTCACATCCATAAATCCTAATTTCAGTATAATTCTGATATAAGTACACCAATCTCCCACTTTATATTGTTTTGAGAGTTGAAGGATTCTCTTGATTTCATTACTGACTCTGGGAGGAGAAATTTCCGTTAACAAAGTGGTTGCTGGATGTACAAACAGATCAATAAACTCATTGTAGGAGTAAGGAGAATCAGAAGAATGATGGGTGATAGCAGACCAAAAGATAACTGACCTAGGGTTTCCTTTAGCATCAAGTTTCTGAATATGGAAAGGAAAACTTTCTGAATGATAGTATATCATGAGATGATATATGAAGGAAGAATATTTGAATACTCTCTCATTTCCAAATCTCATGAATTGATCATGGATTTTGTCAGCAATATAAGATGCAAAGTCATACCTAACAACAGGAGGTTGTCCAGGGGTAGAAATAGATAATAACACTAGGGTCAATTGGTCAACAAACTCACTAGTATTAAAACCCATTATTGAAGATATCATGTTTAAAATGAGTCTACCTTCATCAGTAAAATAGGTGTGGCCATAAGGGGGAGGTCCTTTAGGCTGATGCTGTGGCAGCATGAAAGTCTGACAAAGACGGTTTAACTCTTCATGGGACAATTGTGTAGACTTCTCAAGTAATTCAGCCATGTGCAGAGGAGTGAGGTCTTGACCAGGCTGGAAATGTAGCATCTCATTTATGGATTGAGCAGTTATTGGGAAGAGGACATCTTGATTTGGGGATAAGACTACTCTTTGGTTAGGATCATAGTTGGCATGGAAAAGATGGATGATTTCAGGGAAGATACGGACTTCTGGGAGAAGGTACATGGGCATATTGGATTCCCAGAGTCCAATTATGTCAGAACCATTCAAATAATTGTCTCTGCAGCGACAAAATATTCGAAGAGGATTCTCACTGATACCCAGGTCTTTAATTTGAAAATCCATATCGGCTAAAGGTAAATAATCCAATTTTGTGTGAGGGGCAATCAACAGTGCTACGTTTAAAGCCACAGGAACTTCCATTTTTGGTTCTTGTGGATTCAAAAATGGGAATTTGGCTTATGGTGAAAGATTTAGCAAAATTACAGGTGTCGATAGGAAAAACAAGCACAATTGCAGATTGGAAATTCAATTACAGTTCTTGGGATTCAGGAATGAACTAGCAATTAATTTTTAACTCTGTTTCAGTGAAAGGAAAAGGAAAGTCGAGTTTCTTACAGAGTTCAGTGCATATTTAGGGTAAATACCTGTTTTTCTGAGGATGACACTGGTTTCAAACAGGTACTGGATGAGGCGAATGATTTCTTGGATGCTTGACTGCAATTTTCTTAGACGAGGCAAAGGTTGGAAGTCTTCAGTTATGAAAGTTTTGAATTACTGTGCATGGATGTGAAGTCGTTCTCTGCAAATGAAAAAATGAAAAACGCAGGCTTATTTTGTTTTATTTGCAAAGTCAATGGGTGGAAATTTTTTTTATTATTTTATTGGATGACGTCAGCATGGTACAGTGGTCATGTCACGAGCGGAAAGGTGGTAAGTGGTTTTTATCGCACCGCTTATGAGGGAAGGTGGTTTTAGGCGGAAGGGCAGTGATGCGATACAATGACTGACACGTAGCATGACACTGTTTGAAAACCACTTGGCCATCGCGCGTTATCTTTCGTACGCGGATGGCCAGCGAAATGGATGAGGGCCGTTGATCTTTGATGGGTCGATCGGACGGT
Source organism: Pinus albicaulis (assembly GCA_034641835.2). NCBI lineage: Eukaryota > Viridiplantae > Streptophyta > Pinopsida > Pinales > Pinaceae > Pinus > Pinus albicaulis. The sequence continues at coordinate 155,717,688 of CM076571.1, read as the reverse complement.
TGACGGGACAGGGAGATGGCGGGGAATTAACGGCGCAGGCCCAATGTAATTAAATGTTAATTAAACCCATCGGGCGGAGTTTGATTGGTTGGGGTCGGTTATTAATTAATCGTGTGGATTAATTAATCCCTGGTACGGCAGATGGTTGGGAATTGTTGATTTTTATTTTTTTGAACACATATATAATATTTTTAAATATTTTTTCATATATTTTATTTATACAATAATTAAATCAATGCAATTTATTTACTGTAGCGGGCGAGAATAATATTAATGTTATATTTTAGCCAAAAGGGGGTATTTTGTGGGTTTTTAATTTGAATAAATAGGAATTAAATACTTTTGGCTAAAAATTCGTAATATAAGGGTTTTGGGGATATTATTATAAAAGGATTTATATATACTAGGAAAAGGTGATTTTCCTAGGGAGTTAATATATAAATTAGAGTTAATATGACAAAGGGATAATGTAAACTCAAAAACACTTAAATATAACCAAGAAAGTGAATTTTTCAAAAGTAAATGGCATTATTATACTTTCATCACTTAGACTTAGAATAAAAGTGATTTTGAGGGCTTTTCATGAAATATTGAAGGATTTTCCTAAGTAAAATGGGATTTTCCTTAGGAAAAGATTTTTTAGAGGTGAATGAATGTGATAATGGATGATTTCAAGTACTTAGGTTTTTTTCAATTATTGGGCCGAGGGTCCGGTCCCTCCAAAAGTCAAGGAAATGCCTTGAGCCCCTTTAATATTCAAATACCTTAGTGCTTAGGGAAATTAGTGAAATGTTTAGGGAAAATGAGAGGGGATGTTAATAATCTTGACTTTTCTTTGCTGTGAACTTTTTCCAATGTAGTATCTGCCTTTGCACTTGTGATGAAAGTAAAATTGAACACATTTGGAACCATCATTCATCACATGTAATTCTACAACAACATCTACCTACCCTACCTACTTACTCTACCATTTTCTCTTCTTTATTAGGGTGCACTTAGACTGGCAAACCCTTATCAATCATCTTTTTCTTTTACATGGCAAACCTATCTAAGTCTACACTTATTACATCCAAGGGCTCAGATTAAACTGTTGAGCACCTTTTATTAACTCTACCTATCTACTTATCTACCAAGATTAAACTGTTTGGTCAGATATTTATTCTCTATTCTACAACATGAAATTGCAAAATGAATGAATCAAGTTTAAACAGTTTGACTCTTCATAAATTGTGGCAAAATTTTAACAAGCTACACACAATTTTGTTTATTACAAAAAGATGAAATAGTAGTGGCATTTAGACTTGCACACTTTCCTGGTCTATTTTTTTTTGGGGTTCATTTCTTTCACTTTTTTTACCATTTTATTCTTTTCACCCTTTGATTTTTCTTTTAGGGTATGCCCTCTTTACATTTTTTAAATTTTTTGATTTTTTGATTTTTTTTAAGAATATGGAACACCTTTGCATAAGAAGAAGGTTTGAACATATTGCATAGTTCAACAAGTCAATCATGAAAAATGACACCTATTGGTATAGGAGTCTAACACCTTCCTCAAAGCAAGTACCCTCTATTTCTCCAAATCCATGGAGCAACTCCCTTGCACCATGGTGGTGCCATCCTCCATTACTGCAGCAACTTCTGTCAGCACAGTATATGTCGTGAGAGTGGGTGATGTTGAAAATGGGAGAATATCTCTCTCCTCCTTGAGTCTATCCCAAACTCTCTGCGTTGTACTGGACTCCTCCAAGGTCTTCACCCCTCTGAAATCTAAGAGTGTTGCTATCCAATGTGAAGCATTCCTCGTCATCTCCTGATCTGGTGGTCTCCCCAGTGGAATGCCTCTATGTAATGAGACATCAATGTCAAGAGTATACTACACATATGAATGGAAAACTTTGTCCATGCCCTTACATTGCAAATCAATCTGCCTCTTCTTTGCATTAACTCTTTGAAATAGATATGGTTGTGTGCTCCTCATCATGTGATGTTGACCTTCCTCCCTACCTTCTCCTTCCATTTGCAATGTTTCACAATCATGTTGTTCATTGATTGTGCCTTGACCTCCATATATGAGATCCTGGGGAATTCCTTGCAATGATACAAGAATCCCTCTTGCTGGCGCAAGTGCCCCATATACCTCTGCATGAGGTACTAGATGTGCTCTAGATGTGACAGCGTTGTTGCCCTCAACCTTCTTTTCCTCCTTACTATGAATGGGAAACCTTTCAATAAGTGGATCCTCTTTTATAAAAGGAATCTCCATGCCCTCTTACCCAAGAATAAGAGACAAAGATCTTGCCTCCCCAATAGTTTTCTGAAATGGATTTGAATTTAGAGGTTCCTCAAACATATGCAAAGGGTTTGTTTGCTTTGGTTCATTTAGTTCCACCAATGATTTTTCATAATGTTTTCCATCAAAACTTTCCACTAATCTCTTAGTGAACTTTGCATAAGAAGAAGTATTTTCATTTCTTAATGAAAAAGACTCAAATATCCACCAAGCATGGGCCTTACCTTCAAAATGCAGCGCTACAACCTTGATGGCTTCATCTTCAGAAATTTGGTGTTGCTGCAAATAGGTGTGTAACTCCTCCACCCAAGCTTTAGCTGAACATGTTGGTGATCCATCAAATGTGGATAGGGAAAATCTACCCATGTCATGCTGCTTGCTCCTCTTCACCTTGATATTTCAAAACTCCTCGAAGGTGATATGATCTCTAAAGTTCTCATTTTCATATTCATACTCTTGCATAAAATCATTAAGAGTTTGCCTCCTTGGCATTTCTTCTTCTTTCAACTCCCTCATAATAGACCTGGGCATTTGACTGCGCTGTGCCTCATAGTGTGTGGTTGCATGCTCACACCTATCATGTGACAATCTAGAGTTGTATTTAGATCCAAACTCCTTTGCAGAATCTCTCTCTCTTCTCATCTTCTTGAGATCTCCTTTGATATTCTGCATAGTGTGAAAGAGAAGTTGTGAGAGCTCCTCCTCTTCTCCTCCTCCAAATAATGGAGTCTTATTTTTGTTTTTTCTGTACATCTCTCCTTCTTCTTATTCTCCTATTAGCATAATGGCTGAGATCCACAAGCTGAGCCAATATTATGCTCCAATACCACTGTAATATCCCAAAATGGGGATGCAGCAATACATGAACACAAAACTGTAAATAGCAGTGTAAATCAACTCATAAACATTGGAGAGCAATATAATATTGAGGCATGAATCATATACAATGAAGGAACAAGCCTCCCATTAGAAATCACTCCATAAATGAGCTGTTGTCATAATACAAGAATGCCGAAGACTGCTACAGTGCAGTTATAAACACACTGCTATAGAAAAATAATGTACAAAATATGTAGGGCTGTTATATTCCTCAAAATATATGCCCAATACAGATCTAGGATCAATACAAACTCCTACAAAGAACCCGGAAAGGGTTTTCAAAAATACACCCTATACAAGATGGGATCTAAAGCCCAATGGCTAAAGATTCAATGAAAAATGAAGAAAAAGAGTGTAGAAGGCTGAAATATAACAGATATGATGTAGATCCCCTCAAATTTCTCCTCCCATGAAAGGATGAACCCCTCAATCACAAGAAAACATTGCAAAGGAACCACAAGATCTTCCACTGAAGCCCTCCAAAATAATGCAATTCCCAGCTGGAACAGTGCTGGAAATGATGGGAAATATGTGGCCTGGTGCCAAAGATCTGAAATATGCTCAAGAACTCTCCAAACAAATCTCCCAAGAGAAGTAAACCTTCCTCCTATGAGAAACTAGCTCATAAAGTGGGATTATAACCCCTCCACTGTTGCACCCTGCAACACAGCACAATAACCTGCAAAAACTGCGTTGATGAAGAAAGATGTAGCTTGGCCTAAAAACCTAAATGTGGAAATGAATATAATACTCTTCCAAGAGGCCCCTCAAGGAAATAGGTGGGATTCCAACTTGGGAACACCTGGTGCTAAACAGCACTGCAACCCTGCTAAAAAGCAAGAGGAAGCACGAGTCTAAGTAGACCAATATCAAAATAATAATCTAAAACATAAGCTCATATGGCTGCCATCCTCTTCCTTAAATAGAATATGAGCTTGCTTGACCTTGGCCCCACTCAATTAGGTTATTTAATTCATGAGATCCATCTCCCTCCGAAACTGCGTTATTCCTTAATTAATCTCCACTCCTCCATAATAGCGTTGTTGACTTGGTCAAATTTGACTGAATCAACATGATCGAACCCCTGTTCATACTTGGAGGTGCTTTATTTAGCTGCTAAAATGGTCCCCTTTCACACTAGAAGTGTTTTTATTGCTGCTAAGGAGAGTTATGGGCCTTCCCACCCACTTATTCACTTACCTAGTGATGAAACAACTATAATATTCCATTTAGCTTGAAGGCTAAATTTTTGGAATATTACACCTAGCATTTCTCTTTTGAAGATCCACGATACCATGATCTAGTTCCCAACTAGAATTTCAGGTCCTGGCAATGGAACCATTTGTTGGTGAGGAAGAATGTCTCTTGGGCAAAACCCAGGTTCAGGATGGAGGCCAACAAGGTTTTCCGTAGTAGTCTAGCACAACGCCGACATTTTCACTCTACTTCGAAGAGCAGAGAGTCTCACCCGAGGCATGTCATGACCTTAGTAAGATTAGGATTATATTAGGTATTGATCAAGAATAACGTATAGGATAAAGAAGACAGAATTGAGTGCTCCGAATAGGTGTAAATACTCTGCAAATGATAATACTCATGAACATATTCAGGACAAAAAAACAAAATTTAAAGTAACCCACACATTCAACTTAACCAGAGACACCTTACAGAACTCAGGACATCAAAGAACAGAATGAACAGAGAGAACACAATGAACAGAGCGAACAGAGCTCTCCTATGACTCCCTTCCTCTTATCCCTGTTGTGCCAACCTCATGTCTATGTTGGTCGACTGCCTATTTGTTCCTTTGCCAACGCGATTGTCAGTTCTCCCTTCCTTTCCGCTTTGATGTTTACTGCAACTCCTTGATCACTGGGAGTTCCACTATTTGTTCTTTGTCGCTCCCTTATGTCATTTGTGCCTATTTTTGCAATAGTCGTGCCACCTGCTCTTCAGCTCTTCGCAACCGTGATAGCTCTCTGTCTACTGTGGTTTCACTCTGCCATCTATTATCCACGACTCAAAACCATTTTATTTCAAAACAAGGGTCCCAACGCTTCATCCCTATCCCTTAGAAGGGTGTCGAGAGAGAGGAGGGCTGCTCTGTTGGCTTCGGAATCTGCATCCTTGTTATTCTCTCTCAACACATGGAAAAAATTCAAACTCTGAAAAGTATTTACCGGAGTTTTGATTCTTGACATCAGCCTTGCGAACCTAAAATCTATCGGGACAGAATTTTCCACTATAGTTTTAATTATGGACTGAGAATCGCCAAATACATTTATCTCTTTGATGCCAAAGCCTTTGAGTTTCTTGAGGCCTTGGAAGAGAGCCAATGCTTTAGCTTGAATGTTGGTGTTATGACCCAAGCCCCAGGCGAAACTATGCACAATTCTGCCTTCTGAATTCTTTATGACTCCTCCTGCATCGGGTTTTCCTGGATTGCCTTTGGCAGCCTTGTCAAAGAAGAGGGAGTGTCTCGATTTCTTGTTGATCCTATCAGAGAAGTCTTTCTCATTGACTCTTATTTGCCAATCTTTGGTTGGGATGGTTAACCTTACAACTTTGTGAAAGTGAAGGTCGAATATGTCACCCCATTTAATGTCCTTCTAACTTAAATTTGAATCATCCAATTGATCTCCTAGACTTTATTTCAACTGATATTTTATCTTGATCATAACAATCTTTACATCCTACACATTATCTCTGAAAATCCTCTTATCCCTCTCAAGCCAAATTTTCCAACAAATGATTTTTGGTAGAGAGAGCCAGGCAGCCTTGATGTATTTATTTTTTGGAATAGTTCTAAGAAATCTGAGCAGCCAATTTGTAAACAAATCAATGATCGAGCTGGGGAATTTGAAGTTGGTTCTCCAAGGACCAATGAGCTCATGCCAGATATCTTCTGCGAATTTTCAATCCAGCACAATATGGCGAGCACTCTCTTCATTTTCTCCGCAAAAAATACATCTGGAAGGCCCATAAAATCCCCTTTTCTGTAATCTGTCTTATGTCAGTATTCTATTATGACATAGTAGCCAACAGAAAAAATCAATTTTAGGAATGGAAGTATGGTTCCATATCCCCTTCCAGGGCGCAATATTCGGAGGGACATGAGGTTGCTCCATCAGTTTTGTGTAGCCCTGCGCCACAGAGTAGCAACCCGATGCTAACCCCCAGCCACGAATGTCATTTCTCCTCGGATGAACTGGATCCATGCCCTTCAAAAGAGAAAATAAAATTACACAATCGTTCTTCAGTTCCGATGGCACCTGTAGGTGCTTCTAGCTTATCCAAACACAATTATCCTAGCATGATATCTCCCACAGCATTGAGAAGCCAGTGTTGGACATCCACGAATGCATCGCATGCAGTGAGTTGATCTCAACAAGAGGATCATTATTCATTATACAATCATCCCATATGTTAATGCGTTTTCCATTTCCAGGTATCCAGAATGCATGGAAATTGACCAAAGGGGTGGCTTTAGCACAGAGCTTGAGGAAGGGCGATCTGAGCTTGGGGATAGGTCTATCAAGGCAACGAGACCTTTTTCCTTTGAAATACTTCTTCCATAACGCAAGTTGCGCCCAGCCAAGGTTGGGAGTGATAATCCTCCAAATAATTTTAGCTCCCATAACCACGTTTTGGGAACAGATATTTTTGAAATTCAAACCACCATCCATTAGGGGCTTGGAGAATTTGTCCCAACTGACGAGAGGGCTTTTCTTCTCATTTAGTTCGCCTCCTTTCCAAAATAAATTCCGAATGTAATCCTCCATTTTCCTGAGAATCATGAAGGAACCAATAGGAGAGAGAATTGATATATAGGGAGACTGTTGAGGATAGCCTTGATGAGCACCAACTTACCTGCAAGGTTGAGCCAGGAGAAATCCCAAGCCTGGATTTTGAGCTTGAATTTCTCTAACTAGGGGATCCAATATTTGTTGAAGGCGCTCTTGAGGAAGATAAGAAGCACAAGATGCTTAAACGAAGACCGGGATGAGGAGGAAGCAAAGCCAAAACATCTGGAAATGGCATTGAGAGTAGTGGCTGAAGTATTCCAAGAGAATATGTGGCATTTCCCATTGTTAAGTTTAATAACCGTTTCCTCACAAAAGTCATCCAACACACCTTTGAACCTAGATGCCGAGAGTACAATGGCTGCTCCTAGCAACAAAGAATTGTCAGAAAATAGGGTGTGGTTTATATTTTTTACTCCTCTTGCTATGTTGAGAACCATTATCTCTTGGTCTTGTTGCTTCTTGTCTAGATAAAAGCTAAGAACATAAGCTTGGAGAAAAAATAGGAGTGGTGAATCAGGACACCCCTTCCTAAGTCCTCTTGAAGATTTGAAAAAATCAGCAGCCCTTCCATTCACCAGGGGGGCGATCCAGGGCTCAGAAATACAAGCCTGAATCCAATTGATAAAGTTGATCCCAAACCCAAGCTTATGCAAAACATCCAATAGAAAGTTGTGTCTAACACGGTTAAAGGCATTTGCTAGATCCAGCTTGACAACCATACCCTTTTCTTTTCTATGCAAGCTTGAATGGATTACCTCTTGGACTAAGATGAAATTGTCCACAATCTGCCTCCTTGAACGAAGCCACCTTGATTCTCTGGAATAATGCTTGGAAGGATATTTTTCAATAAGTTGGCTATCACTTTGGTTATTAGTTTGTAACCGATGTTGCGAAGAGAAATAGGGCGAAATCTGTTGAAGTTTTTGGCTCCTTTTTCCTTAGGGATGAGGGAAAGAAAGGCAGAGTTAGTGTTGCCACAAATTTTTTGACAGGCTTGGGATTTTAGAACCATTTTATACAAATCCTTTTCCACTATCTACCAACAAGATTGAAGGAATCTGGTTGTAAATCCATCCGGGCTTAGGGTTTTTTTGGGCTCCATAGAAAAAAGGGCAGCCTTTATTTCTTTTATATAGGCCTTTGCTTCGATAAGTTGATTCATCTTGGAGGTAATAATAGGGGGAACCACATCGAGGAGTTTAGAATTATGGCCCATCAACTCTTCTTCGCTATACAGATTTTTGAAATGAATGAAGGCTTCCCTTTTAATGCTCATATTATCATTATGAGTGGTGGTCTCTTCCTTGATTTCTGAGATGGTTTTGAAGCATTTCTGCGCTTGGGCTTGCTTGTGGAAAAAGGAGGAGTTCCTATCTCCCACTTTTAGCTAAAGACTGTGAGATTTTTGTCTCCAATATTCTTCCTCTGCCAAATATGCCATATGAAATTGTTGTTGTAGATGTGTCTCCCTGTCTAGAACTTCTTTTGTAATCTCAGCAGTTTTTGACTGCAAGTGATGGAGCTCAAGAGTGCCTTGGATTTTTTTCCTTTCAGTTGCAAGATTGGGAAGGTATTTGGCCCAAATTTTCAGAGTAGCTTTCACTCTTCTGAGCTTTTCCTCCCAAACGTAGAAGGAGGAACCCTTAACTGGCTACGTCCAACTTTCCTTGACCATATGCATGAAGTTCGGTTCCTTGATCCATAAAGGACTAAATCTGAATGGGATGGGGCCATGATCAAGATGGGCCAGCAGTTCAAGTTTGATAGGTTTGTGATCATAAACGCTACAAGGAATAATGTGCATTCTAACCTCTAATACTAATAGGAGAAAAGAACTTTGAACAAGAAATCTATCTAACCTTGCAGCAATATGATCCAGACCGACTCTTTTGTTTGACCAAGTGTACTTACCAATAGAGGGCTTGAAGTCGAGCAAGTCCCAATCCTGCATGAGATCCTCCATCCATTCCCTCGCCGGATCCCTTACGATGCTGCATCCTTGATTTTCTGACAAAAGAAAGGTGAGGTTAAGGTCGCCAACAATGATGGTGTTTTCTAGATTCTCTATTCCTACCAGGTTTCTGATGGAGTCCCAGCAGGCCTTTTTCTCCCCAACATTTACTGGGATGTACACATTGATGAGACAAGCGATCTCTTTTGTGAAAAGATGCTGAAGTTTCAAGAAAAACCAATGAGTGTTGAGGATCTCAGTGACCTTCGAGAATTTTTTAGTATTCCAGAGAGTGCCCAGCCCGCCTGAGGCTCCTCGAGAAGAGACTACTTGTCCTCCACGTTTATTCCATAATTTCTTACTTGTTTGGAGGAAATATTTGTCCTCCATTTTAGTCTCCTTAATGAGAAGTATGTCTGGGGATTATATCCTTAGAAGACTTCTTATGGATTCTTCTTTAACTCTTCTCCCCATACCCCTGTAGTTCCATGAGACAACCTTCATCACTTACTTTTTTGGGTGTGATGAGCTCCCTTGGAGCCCTGAGTCTGGTTTCTATTCATCTTCGGTGTTTTTGCTAAGAGTTTCTCGAGGGTTGGTTGGCTTCCCTGGAGCTTACCTTTGTAGGTTTCCTATTCTCTCTTTTCACAGGAAGACTTACGGCCTCTTGTGGATCTTCTAGTCGAGGTTTGTGAATACCCTATATCTCCTTCCTCCTCTTAATCCTTCGATAATTTTTCTTCCTCCTCGGCTTCTGCAATTTTTTCTTTAGATCTCTCTGCAGCACTTTCTCCTTAATTCGAGCCAGAGAGGGTCCCTTTGTCTAGGGAACCAACCTTATGCATCTCAACCTCCTAGGTGTCCTCTATTGCTAAACTTAGAGGCTCGAATTTTTTTCCTTGACCATTCGAGGGAGGGGTTTGAAGGACAGAGGCCGGCTGAGGGCCTTTGCCATTTGGGGCACCAGATTTGTGCGTTTTGTGGGAGGTCTTTGTTCGCTTGACCTAATTCCATCCCTTCTCCTTCCCCTTCTCCACCACTCCATTACTCGGACAACCTCTATCAAAGTGGCCATAAACATGACATTTCCAGCAGTGCACTGGGAGATTCATAATCTAGCTTTTTCACATGGATCCAACTACCGACATTGATTTTTATTACCTCTGGAAGGCCCACCTCTAGATCTACGTCCACGCATATTCTAGTGCAGTCATATTGATCCTTATTATTTTCCCGGTCAATAAATTTACCCAGGGCATTGCCCATGTGCTTTAGCGAATCCTAGTTCCAGCAGTGCACTGGGAGATTCGGCAGCCTGACACACACCGAAACAGCAGTTGGAACATCAACTGCTGGGTCGAAATTTTGCGTCCACTTATTAAGATACAGGCCTTGAGGGCCCATGAAGTAGGGTCTATTCTGAAATATCAGATCTTTGTCCTCTTTTGAGGTGAATTCGAACAGAAAATAGCCTCTCCCCAAGAAATACGAGGTTACATTATTCTTGATCAACGGCGTCCAGTTCTTGACGACCCAGTTCTCCGTGGTTTTTAGGGAGGGCCAGAGACCTGTGAACTGGCCCACGAGAGCGCAATCTGCCAAACACAAATCTACCTGGATCGGACCCTCAGGGGGAAGAGAGATTTCTGGAATATCATCCATCTTTTTCACAAACTTTGCTGCTTCAGATTTCTTCTTCTTCGGCAAAGATGCCAACAGCAAGTTAAACGCATTTGCAGCAGACGGCGGAGGAGGAGGGGGTGGAGGAACCTGGGGCAAGCCCAGAACTTCCATGGCTGCGAGGAAGCCCTAGAACGGGAGAGCGCGGGCTCACGGTGTTGCAGGCAGCACGCAACAGTTATTTCTCTAGGATTGATCGTTGCAGGTTTACTAGTTACTAGATCTTGTGGTTGCGTTGTGTTAACTGTGGGTTCCATTTGAATTTATGTGCCATAAACATAAACTCCAACTCCTGCTCCATTACCATGGTAATACGATAATTTTTTCAGGGGTTTGAACTGCAAGTGGCAATTGTGGTAGAACTTGTCGTTTGGTTATATAATCGTTGATTACAATAACTATGCTAGAACTGTGGTATGGTGTATGTTATCCCATGGGTTGGTGTCAGGGTTAACCATGCGCCCTCGGCTCCTCGACCTGTGGTCTCTTGAGTTGGGGTGGACGGGGGGCTAAGCGTTAGCCCCAGTCCCATCCCCCAACATGTCGATAGTTAAAATTTATATAGGAACCGTGCACTATAGAGGTTAATTCATATTGATGACACGGTGTTTACGCGTTGTGTTGATACACTGCAGTTCATGTGTTTGATTCGCTCGAAGGTTTTTTCGACTGATAACAAAATTTTAGTGCATAGTTAGGAAGGCACGTGGTAGCCAACCATTGGCCCATGTGGCCCTCCACCATTGGCCCAACTCAAAAATGAATCAACTAATCACAAACCACAACAAATTTGACCAACCACATAAAGACACTTGGAAAAACATCATTGACTCAGAAAAACACAATCAACTGCCTAATTAGCATAAGGACGGTTGATTGTGTGTACCTACAACAATTAGTTGCTTAGGAAAATAGTCAGAATGTGACATCAAGAGCATACAATATCAGTTTTGAGTGATTCGAGTTGTGTTGGATTCAGAGTGACGAGATTTTTGTTCTTTGTTCTGCCATCAGTGTTGAGAAATTTTGAACAATTTGAATTTTGAGCATTTTACTAATCCCCTGAATCATAAATAATACCCCTAATTTGACTACATATTGGAAAACATCTCTAAAAATCATGTTATTTAACCCCCTACCAATACGAACCCAATACACCTTCCTATTTAAAAAACCATTACTTTCACTGGATATTGTAGGTATCTAATTTTTCACTAACATGTTGTATACCTTCCAATATAAAAACCATTTACTCCCTATATATCCCCCAATCTATTATGTTATTTTTCCCTTAATATATATCCCACAATATGAATGCACGTGGTTTGGTATTTCTCCCCTAGTGAAGCCCCCATGGACATGATCAGGCTCAGATAACGAATCAAAGGAAATAGAAATGTGGAATACACTTTCTACACTAATCAAAGTGAGAAGAATGTGTAGAAAACTTTAAACTAATAATTGTGTATAATAAGTACGAAATAAATGATCGCACAACGATTTCCTAAGAAAACCCTTCCACGATAAAAACCTCACTTTAAATTATGATTAATGGGTTATTTAGAACTAGATGGTTATAATACATTACAGAGTCTCTATGCTCTTAAAAGGAGTGTTTAGCAACATAAGGATTCTAGAAAAAATTCAACAGCATAACAATGCTGTAAAATTCACCAAAAAAAAAAAAATTCTTGAAACCTAACACTCAATAAATAAGCATAAAAAAATTGTATGTTTTAACCTTGTATAGATAATATCTCCAAATAAATTCTTAAAACTAACAGAAAATATACAATGGAAATCACAAAAAATATACACAAATTTTTCTCTTAGAACTGAAAACTGGAAAATCTAGATTGATTTTTCATTATGTTGGAATGTTACATTATATACATTTCATATAATTCATAAACCCCCAATCCAGTAATCTTGGATTATAATATAATTGTAGTTCCTTTGACCAAATCTACAAAACGATGGGAAAAACCATCAAGTGCTTGAAAACTACTTGTCATAAACCACAAAAAATAGACACAAAAATCGCCCAAAAAAATGGTGTGTCATTGGAGAAATCCTCAATAGAACACAGCTTCTTTGTCAGTCTCTCCAACCACCAAGCCAAATAAACCCTTGGCCACAGAATAATCCCTCTAAATTCAATATCTAGCTCTAATACAAAATGTATAAAATTTATTGGAGATATATTAAATTTAGAGAGAAGAAAAACTAAATTAACCAACAACAAACACAAAAAATAAATATTAACACTATGTTTACCCCGATAAAGCCCCAACTCCAACAAAAACCAATTAACAAAATTCCATTAGATCCTTGGCCAAATCTTTGTCCAAGTTGGTCAAGTGAGCCTTCACCAGTCACATTCCTTGGCCCATTACAATAGAGTTATTACTAGCCTTTTAAAGACTCCATTACAAGCAATCCACTTGAAAAAAATCATGGGAAACCAAAAAAATATGGACCCAAAACCACTACTATAGAACCAATCAACTTTGACTCTTTCTCCGAGTCACTTTTACCTAACAAAAACCAAAAATATTTGTAGTTTCTAATTCTACATGTTGGAAATTGCCGGTCATTAAAAAATGGCCAGTTATGATTACTTAACACCCATTTCCAATTAGTGATCTACATTTGTTCCAAAGCATTATTCAATTTTTATTCACTGTTATGGCTCATCGTATATTCTATGTTATTACTCAACAATCATTACTTGCTCCACCACAATAGTGTAAGTTATATGACACACTTGGCATAACATCTTTGAGCTAATAATGAGTAGAGTGTGAACATAGATATTCTATTTTTTGTTAATGGGATAAACTCAAAACCTAATCTATGACTTATGTTAAATTTATGTATGATGAAACCTCCATTGGACTTAGTGAGGTAAAAGATGCAAACAAAAATGTTTTCAAACTAGAGTAAAATATGTAAATAAAAATTTTTCATAAGGGTAGATGAACTATGTTTCAAATTATATATATATATATATATATATATATATATAACCAGTAGACAAAAAAAAATGAATATCATGCAAACATTTATACCTTATACAGTCCTTAAAGATAATTAGTTAAATAAACTAGTTATAAAAGAAAAGATTAGCATTCAATTTCAATAATTATAAATGATAATTTAAACTATGTTTGTGTGAGCATGTGGTACAATCTCCCTCAAATAAGTCACTCAAATTGTCCCCCCTCTCCTAGAGGTGAAACCCTTTTTTCAATAAATTTTAAAAAATAAAAATAAAAAAATATAATAAAAATCATTCAACAAAATATCATAAATAAAATTTATAATTTAATATACAATTTATTTATAAAAAATATTTTTTATTTCCATATAAGACTTTGTTCTTAATCTAAAATTATAGAATAAGAGGTAATATATATCTAAAGACCATGCAGATGTATCACATTTAAGTATACAATAAATATCATGCAAAGATATTACATTTAATTGTACATTGATGTTGTAATTATTAAAAAAAATTGAAGTGATGTTGTTATAATTGGTGGGGCTTTGCATGTTTTTATATTTGAATGTTTTATATTCTATATTGATAGAATGCCATAACTCTTGGTAGAAATGCTTTTGATATTGCAATTGAACAATAAATTTATATACTTTGATTTCAATGAAATAGTAAATATAAGAATTTTTAAAGTTTGATAAAATATAAGAATAAATAAATAACAAAAATTAATAATAATAAAATTTTACAATGAAAACAAACCAAGCTTAAAAAAAGTAAGTGCTAAAATTGATTTTTTTAGCATGGCTTTATTTTGTGTCTAGAGAATGTTTTAACTATATTTTCTTAAAAAAGTTTAAGCTTACATTAAAGACATAATATTACATGAAAAGCATGAAATTTAAAAAAAAGAAAAAAAAACCTAATCTATAGGAGATAAATACAAAATCATTTTTATTTTTTATATAGACAATTTTATATATCATTTTTTTATTTAAAATACTATTAAAAAAATATTACATAAGAAAATATGAATTTGACAACTATACACACTTTAAAAAAAGAAGGTCAAGAGTGATATTTAAAAACTTTAAACATATTATATAACATTGTCATTTCTAACATATCCAAATATTGTTTTCAAAATTGTATAAATGAAAAGGAACGCCAAATTATTGAGATGAAAAATAATGCTACCAAAGAATTAATTTTACACAAAAGAAAAAGTGACTAAAAAAATATAAATATAAAAACAGAAAAAGTGACTAAAAAAATATAAATATAAAAACTTCGATATGTGAGATTTCTTATAAAATTGTGTGCATGGCTGGTTGGACGATCACAGCTCATGCCCATTGAGTGCTTTTGTATGGCAGAAGATGCTCTTCCCGTATAAGATGTTGACCAATTGGGCATGTTCCACCGGAGGAAGATCCTCTAGAGTTGTGTAACTTTAATCTAACAATAAAATTCAAATTTTATATTGGTATGTAAAGTAATTATGCATATATATTTATAATGAAATTAAATGTACCTGGATAATATGAAAAGAGGAATAACATTTGGATTTAAAGTAGGATTGTAAATAAGATATTTATATTATTGGATTATAAATATTTGTAAGTTGGCTTTTCGGGTGTGAAGTATATATATTTGTATAAATTTTGATAATATGAAAAGAGGAATATCATTTGCATTGAAAGCAGGATTGTAAATAAGATATTTATATTATTGGATTATAAATATTTGTAAGTTGGATTTTTAGAGGGGTATAAATTATATATATTTGTATAAATTTTAATAATTGAATTGTTGTCTAGAGACAAGTTTTTAATTTCACAAATAATAAAAGGGAGTTTTATATACCAATTTAGTTAAGGAGACAAGTTTTTTATCTAACAAACCATCAAAAAAGCTTTATATACCAGAGTGTGATTTAGCCATAAATTATTGAGTGTGATTTAGCCATAAATTATTTATTATTATTTGTTTTATTGATATAACTATATGTATTTACTTTTGAATATTTATATTATTGGATTATAAGGATTTGTAAGTTGAATTTCTAGAGAGATGTAGA
The DNA here is from genome assembly GCA_034641835.2 of Pinus albicaulis. Lineage (NCBI taxonomy): Eukaryota > Viridiplantae > Streptophyta > Pinopsida > Pinales > Pinaceae > Pinus > Pinus albicaulis. Next base: position 155,702,001 of record CM076571.1, on the reverse strand, counting down.
GTATATATATATATTTATAAATTTTAACAATTGAATTGTTGCTCAGAGACAAGTTTTTAATCTCATAAACAATAAAAAGGGAGTTTTATATACCAATTTAGTGAAGAATACAAGTTTTTTAACTCACAAACAATCAAAAGAGTTTTATATACCAATTGAGTGTGATTTGGCCATAAATTATTATTATTTGTTTTATTGATTTATAAATATTTGTAAGTTGAATTTTTAGAGGTATATGGGAGTTTTGTATATCAATTTAGTGAAGGAGACAAGTTCTTTGTCTTACAAACAATCAAAAGAGTTTTAGATACCAATTGGGTGTGATTTGGCCATAAATTATTTATTATTATTTTTTTAATTAATTTATAAAGATTTGTAAGTTGAAAATTTAGAGAGATGTAAAGTATATATATTTTTATAAATTTTAATGGTTGCTCAGATACAAGTTTTTAATCTCACAAACAATAAAAAAGAGTTTTATATACCAATTTAGTCAAGAGGACAAATTATTTAACTCACAAACAATCACAAGAATTTTATATACCAATTGATAGTGATTTGGCCATAAATTATTTATTATCTTTTGTTTTATTAAAATAATTATACTAATAGTGTGGCTATAATTAAATTACACATAAATAATAAATATTACTCATTTATATTGATAAATTTGTATATGATTATCTTTAATGTGTTAGTAAGTAAGTTAGTAATTGAATGAATGAAAGAATGATATTTTAAAGTCCCTGAGACTAAAAATAGTTTATGGGACTATTAACCTTCTTTTTTTTTGTCTTTTGCAATTCAATCTTTTTCTTACTCAAATTGATGTTGAGTTGACCCAACCTTCTAACAATCCCCTTACTGAAAAAATAATGCCACGGTATTAATGCTAAGATACTACTATAATTGTCCCTGATGTCTCTCAAAGCATCACATTCCAAAATGAAATTTTTAAGAGCTAAAAGTACACACTCATTCTTCTCAAACTTCTTTAGGTCTCTTCCATTGTCAAAAGTTGTTGTGAGTTAGTACTTAATGGAGCCATAAGAATCTTTGTTCTCTAAAGTATGCTAGTGCCAATATAATCTTTTTGATGGAGATCAAAAATACTCTTTTTTTAAGATAGTAATTTAAAATAAATAAATAAGTTTAAACATTTTAAGTTTTTTACTTTTTCTAGTGTGTTATAATTTACATTTTATTATGAAAATCCTTGTCAAATTTTATAATTTTGAATAGATAAAATTATAATTTTAATATAAAATTAAATTTACCACTATAAAATATTAAATTTTGTATTATTAATTTATCATATACATATAATAGATTTTTTTCATATTCATTAAAACAAATTAAAATAACTAAAATTAACTATTATATAACTTATAACAAATATATTAACTAATAATTTGTTTTTTCTTATATAATTACATATTTCTCAAAATATAATATATTTTTGGAATCTATGCTTCTGCGATCCATCATATAAATTGTAAAAAATCTTTCAGTAATAATCACATGCAATGGAACATTGTCGATGCGTTTCGAACCAACCAGTGTGGTTCATCATCAGGACCAGGTGAGAGATCAGATCAGGACATTAAGTTTAAATAGATGTAGCTTACAAAAAATATATATATAGATGTAGAAGGCTAAACTAGCTAGTGTGGAGAAAACGGCTTGTTTGACTTTTTTTAAATTTTAAGAGGTCCAAATAAACAATCAACAATGACCTAAAAAAAAATTTTAAAAAAAAATAAATATTTAAAAAAAATTAAATAAATAAATCAATAATACTAATAATGAAATGAAAAAATAAATAAAATAAAATAAAATAAATACATAAATAAATAAATAATAAAGGAACAATAAGCAGGGAAGGATTAAAAAAAAAAGAAGGTGTTGGATACCTGCCTTATATTCTTGATTTTTTTTTATTTTTATTTCTTTTCATTTCATTATCAGTGTTATTGATTTATTTATTTATTTTTAATTTTAATTTATTTGTTTTAATTTATTAATTTATTTATCTTTTTAACTTTTTTTTTAGGTCATTGTTGATTTTTTATTTGTACCTCGCGCTTGGATAAATAAATAAAATTTATAATTAAATAATTAAATCAACCAAATAAAATATGAAATTTATATTTATATTTACTAAATAATTATTTAATAAGTTATTAATTAATTTAATAAATTAATCAAATATTTTAATAATAAAAATGAAACTAGCCGTTATTAATTACAAAATATAATATATATTAAAAATTAAAAAAAAAAAAAGTCAAACCAGTCATTTTCCTAACGGCTAGTTTAGCCTTCTCTACATCTATTTAAATTTTCCTAACGGCTAGTTTAGCGTTCTCTACATCTATTTAAACTTAATGTTGGATCTGATTTCTCACGTAGTCTTTTTGATGATGAACCACACTAGTTGGTTCGAAACGCGTGGACAATGTTCCATTTGCATGTAATTATTACGTAAAGATTTTTTACAAATTAATATATATATATATATATATATGAAATTTTACAATATACAAATTAAAATTTTATAAATTGATTAAATTTCATGTAAATTTAACATCTTAAATTAAGATTTTATAAATTAATTAAATTTCATGTAAATTTAACATCTAGATGATTTTTTTTAATTTATTAAATTTTAATAATTAAAGATGTAAATTTGTATGTTTTCTAATTTGAGAATTCACTTGTATTAAAATTCACTTATATTAAAATTCACTTATTTCTGAAACAAATCTAGCAATTACTTAATCAATAAAAACTTAAAAAACATTTTAACTTAAGTAAATATCAAATTCAAATTAAAACAAGATTAGTAACCTGAGTTTACTTTTTACCTGATTGTTGGTTCGAATGATGAAATTTTAAATATTTTATTTTGGACATTGTCGAGCACTAAATTGAAATATAGTGTGACTCTACATTTTTATCATATCCAAGTGCCACAAATGGGCCCTGGTTGTTGGGAGCGGATATATTTCATCCCTAAATGATCAGAACGGTAGGTTTTCAATGAAATCATGCCCCCAGTGTTCCTCACAGGCCCACCTTTTTTAAACGAAGTCTGACTTCTTATTTATTTCTACAGGCCCACCCTTTTAAACGAGGGCTGACTTCTTAATTTGGATTTGTAGACCTTTTTTATGTAAAGCCTTGGTCACGACAACGACATATAACAACCATTTGAAATCTCAGTTGCTTGAATTCAAATTGAATGCAATGCATATGACTCGGGCGGAGGAAACTTCAATTTTTCAGGTGAATGGATATTGTTTTAATTTTTGTATTTTCAATTCAGTTTTGATAACTTTTAAGGGTAAAATAAATTAAGGGATTTAAAAGTAAGATAAATTCATAGTTAAATATTTCAGATTCAAATACTTCTTAACAGAATTCTTAAGTTTAAAATCATAAACTATTGTAATTGCATTCTATCCTGATATTCTCATGGCATTTTTGGTTAGATTGGAAATTTAGATTTATCGCAGTAGTTATAATTGATTGTCTATTTTAGAGTTTGAAAGAGAATCCATCATCAAGACAAAAAAAAATTGAGGGGAAGACTATGAAAAAAACCATATATGAATGAGGTGCAGCTTAATAATTAGAGGAAAGAGTGTTAGTTTCAAAAAAAAATCTAACTAGTGTTTAACTTACGCCTCATAGGGATATGGTTTATATGGCTTTCTGGACACTCTTTTCTTCTAACTTTTAGGTCTTGATGAAGGATCTCTTTCGGATTCGAAATATAGACATTAAAAATTACTACTGTGGTAAATCAGAGCTTCCAATCTTGTTCTTTCAACACTCTTTTTTTCTACCTTTTATGTCTTGATGATGAATCCTGAATCCTCTTTCGGATCCTAATAATAAACATTAAAAATGACTACCCTGGTAAATCAGAACTTCCAACCTACTAAAGCCAAACAGGATCCTGTAAAGAAATGGAATGGAAATCAGATTGACCTGCCATGGTTTTAATGGTCAGAAGACTTCATTGGTTTCCTATATTTACTATTTAAATTCATTGGTTTCCTTTATTTACTATTGATGAAACTTAAAGGCCAATGACTTCCAAGATATGAGCCTGTGGACAAATATTAAAGTCATTGCTCACATGTCTTCCCAATGAGGGAAGCTTGGCATTGTTGCTTGGTGGGACATACTGAAACTACTAGTTTTGAGCGTTGCAGGTTTAACTCTGGCCCCATGTAGCAAGTGGGAACATACCATCCATATTTTATTGGGATTTGTGTGTATTTTACTTTAAAATTCGGTGGAATTATGCTGGGAGTTTTGATGGTTCGACCTACTCTACTTAAATTGTGTCTGGGAAATTTTAGCCCATAATTTTTAAACTCTGCAAGTGGGAATATCCTGTATTAAACTTTACAAGTGGGAACATCATATTCTTAAACTTTGCGAGTGGAAACATCATGTTCTTATTTTATTGGAAACATCGTGTTCTTATTTTATTGGAAGAAACTTAGTCCGTGAACAAATTCATTATTTTTCTGGTAAAAAATCATTTCAAATTTGACAGAGTTTTGTTTGTAGTTATATTTTATTTTGATCAAATGGAACTTTACGTCCCGGGAAATTGGGAACAAAACGATCCAAAATAATCATGTTTATAGTCTGCAAGTGCCTAGTGTAGCACTTCACTGAACATCAAAAAAGTAATCAGAATATACAAAGTTGACTTTCAGATACCTGGTACAGGCTGAGACTGGTGGCTGAGCCTGGCCAGGCCTGGATGAACTTTCAAATCCTGTATATTTGATTCTTTTAATGGATGCCGCAGCTTCCAACACACGTAGACAAAGCAACACGGATTGAGTGACCTGAAGAATAAGTAGCCTGCTTGTACCCCACATGCTCTCTAAAAAGGTGGGCGGCAGTGGTGAGCAGAAAATGAGCACTAACTTATCGCAGGATATGATTGGCATTACTCGCCTCATAACGTGTTCCATTGTATGATTTTTGGGGCGGCCTTTAAAATCATGCTATTTCCCAGGGGGCAATATCCATGAAAGTCAGTACAGTTTTTCAATTAGAAAACAAAGGTTTACTAGAACATAATTACAAAGCCTGAAATTGGGCAGTGGCCAGGATGATTCCACTGATAAAATATTATAAATATCCAACTCTGGAGGAGGATATAATTTGGAAATCTGGAATGGATTTCAGGATGTAATTCAGATATAACATGTCCCCACAGTTAGGCACTTGAAATTTAAATTTAACCTTTTACAGTTGTATATGATAAAGTTGAATCATCGATAAATAATCACTAATATACTATAAAATGTTTAATATGAAACCAATTATAGCTAAAATACAATTAATATATTTGTTTAATATTAAATTAAAATTTATTGAGTGGTCGATATAGAATCTATGTTTGAGCCCTACAATTCACTGACTTAGAAACTCAGAGAACAAGAGATACATTGCAATGCTTGGTACTCCATTATGTTTAAAAATCCCATCATCATTATGATGAAAAATACTGTGAGAAGCACATAGAATACCAGTACACGTCCTCAGAATGAACTTTCAACACTACCACCTAACACATACCTTCTTGTAAAAATTTTAGGTAAAAACATTCCTCAAACCTAACACTGGTAACAGTCGCATGGGCCTGCCTCAAAAAGTTGGACCATGTACCTCCCAGGTCCATCGTTTCACATCCACTCAGATACAGACCTTAGATACACCTACATTGTTGTGAAGCAATTGCAGTTACAAAGTAAAACGTCCATATGCTTGACAGGATAGTCTTCCCCAATTTTAAAGCTTTAATTTAAAAATTCATTAGTGTCCACTCCTTCAAAGAAAGATCAATGGTACTCAAGTCTGAGAGAGGTACTGGATTTTAAGCAGTTGACATATGTATTTGGCCCTTGTTATTAGAAAAGATGATATACACCCCTTGTTATTAGAAAAGAAGATATACACATAGTCCCTCAAAGGGGAATAATCCACTCAGATACATACCTTTAGATGCACAAGGGCCAAATTTCAAAGCTTTAAAAAGAAAAAGATTCTGCTAGTGTTGACTCACTCGAAAAAAGATCAATGGTACTCAAGTCTGAGAGTTATTCTAGATTTTAAACAGTTGACATGTATATTTGGCACTTGAGATTAGAAAATAAGATACTGAGAGCCCCTCTCAAGCAGAATTCATTCGAATTATTATGAGAAACATGTGCTACATAGCCAACTGGAATTTTATAAAAATTTCTACTTTTTTTATCTCATTATGAACCTTCACGGAGATATCTTCCTCAGAAGATGTCTTCATTCTCTTTAAGTTATTATGAAAACATATCTTGCTTGACCAACTGAAATTTTATAAATCTCTCTTTTTTAAACTTTCCTGAATCTCATTATGAACTTTCATGGAGATATGTCCAATCTCATGATGAACATTCATGGAGATATGTCGATGCAGTAGACCCACCTATGAAGCAATTGCTATGTAAAATAAAAAGCATTCATAGCCCAGCACGGGCCACATTTAGATACCTTTTTATTGGCCTTTTTAAGTTTACGAAGGTAATCATTATAATTTATAAGCAAGTAGTTTAATTAATAGAAGAAATTATTTTTTTTCGAACACTTTTTTCTGCGCAATTTTGTCCAAAATTTAGCAGAGATTTGTAAAAATTATGACTAAGTTATTTAAAGATCAAGTGCTAAGGGGTTTTTTAGGATGCTGAATCCATTTACACATTCAAAATTGCATTTAAACAACAATAAACCACAATCTTACTAAAAATTGTATTGCCAGATTCCGGCCAAAAAATAGTTTAGTCTATTAGTTAAACTATTCCATCTATAAGAGTACTTGGTTTTAATAATGAAACACATTATGCCAAGTATAAACAACCATGTATAATCCAAAATTTTGTTACTACACCCATGGCAAAATCAAGGACATTTAGTGTTCAGTTTATATATTTACCATTGATGCCAAGTCAAAACCTCTGTCCAATGACAGGACTGCTACAAGTTACAGATACCTCCATCAAACCAGATAAATTTCGATCTTTCAACTTCAAGCCATATAATAAATATTGTTATGTAATCTTGTCATTATAAGGGTACCTGGTTTTAATAGTGAAGCACATTATGCATGATGCCCAGCATAAACAACCCTGTATAATCCAAAATTTTGCTATTACACCCACGTTTAGTGTTCAGTTTGTATATTTTGCCATTGTTTAGCCATTGATGCCAAGTCCAAACCTATGTCTAATGACAGAACTGCTACAAGTTACAGATACCTTCATCGAACCAGATAAATTTCCATCTTTCAACTTCAAGCCATATGATATATATTGGCATGTAATCTAAACGCATTGCTTGACTTGGTCTTGAACCCATTATGGCAAAGCTCATCATCTCACTTGCAGGAACAGGAATTGTTGAGTTTGGGTGAGAAGGATAACAATCATTTTTCTTAACTGCCCTAAATAAACCGAATTGACAAACTTGATACCAACATATGTAAATGAAGAAGGTATTTAAACACTTTCAAAGGCACAAGTGTTCATTTAGATATAGGTGCACAAAACAGTTGTGCAGATGTAGAAAGCACTAAAACTCTTTCGGACGCATGAATGATCCATTTAGATATAGGTGCACAAAACACTTGTACTATGACAAAACTCTTCTTGGCTCAAATTAACATTGACTATCAAAGCCCAACTCATAAGTTTTTTGCCCCTACAATTGAAAGAGCCACCTCTCAGTATTGAACAAGGAATTGAAAGAGCCACCTCTCAGTATTGAACAAGGAAAACACAAGCTAGTAGCCCCTGAAAGTCTTTTGCATCTAGACTTCCTTAAATTACCAAGAAAATATAATTTACAGTCAAGAAGATGCAAACAATTGCAACATATACCCATTTCCACACTTGAGTCCAAAGTTTTCAATACAAATTGTTTCATATGTACCTTCATAATAATAATTTCATCAAAAGGCTTAAGCATTTATGCATCTTGACCATTTGAAAAAAATAATTATCTACTTTCATAATAAAGATTTCTTGAAAATTTTAAAGGGGTGACGCATATTGATTAATAACAGAAAACAAACAACCGCTCACAGTATACAGAGAAGCTACAATAAAAAGGTAATGCAATGAAAGAGTTGGAAAAATAGCTTCTCAGCTGATATATACAAAGAAATACATCCTTAGCTTTATCTTTTACTTTCATGGTGACCTTCACATTGAGTCACAAGATATCACTAACGGGAATGAACTCATTTATGCATTCCCGACTAGACATGCAATGGAAACCCTCTTCCTATTCATAGGGACCTTTTAAGTTTAGATCCCCAATGATACATGTATTGATAGGTTTAACAAAACAAAGATCTGCATCTTTTATCCATGGCTCCAGAATTCACAAACTTATCAGAGCCAAGCTGGACATTATTCTTGCAAAGGACAAACATTATTCGAAACCAAATTCCTTAAGGATAGCCGCCCCAGACTTTTCACTCTTGAAGCCATTAACGACCAGGTGAGGATCAAGACGCTGATGCAACTCCTGCAAATCTTAGCCCTCGAGCCCGACGTGCTTGCATAAGAAAAGCCACTTCAGCTGCTGTCATTACTGCATCCTGCAGTACAACACATGTAGCATTATAAACTATATAAAACAAAAAACTTAGAAAAGTTATGTGAAGATTACATATCAGGCTGTAAAATAAGATTCCAAGTATCAATCTTAGCACAGCGAATATTAAAAAAAGAGATTACCAATTACTATACAAATTATCATCTTTAGTTGTCTAAAATAAGTTCCTCTTCATGTAAGCAAGATTTCCCATCAAAAATATTTAAAAGCAGCCATTTATTTTCAGTACATGCGTGGAGTACCTGTCTCTGTCTCCGATTCTGTAGAATATTCATTGCCCGTGCCATAATGTAGCATGGCAAAAGGAATCCAGCAGTTCTTAAGAGGAGCTGAGAAGGAAAATACTTGAAAATCAGAAGAGCAAACAAAGAAAACCAATTATGTCTGTGGACTTGCAAAAAGTGTTTGGCTTAGTCTTTCACCAAAGACAACCATTTGACAAACTGGTAGTTTAAAACTTCAAAAGTTACAATTGAACAGAATCATGACCATCTTCCTGTTGAAAATAATGATATCAACCAATGCTTCTAAGTAAGAAAATTACTGTGAAGAATGTTGAAACATCCTCATCTCCTCCAGCACTAGCTATGGCTAGGGCGTGACGTAGAAGTAAAAGTGCCATGAACTGCCACAGAACAAGTATAATGAATTTAACAGCTATCCCATCAAAGACATGCTTACAGAAAGTAGTCTATCATGTGTACACGCTTCAAATTAGAAAGCTACCATACTAACTAAACTAAAAAATTACTAATGATTAGAAGCATAATCAGTTGAATCAAAAGATTTTAGAAACAAACTGGCTTACAATTAAAGCTGCAGACCGGCAACATGCAGCACCACTTGAATTGCCTGCTGTATATTCATCATATTCAGCTTCCAAAAGGCGGTGTTCTGCTGCAGCCATAGCTATCACACGAGGATCATCCAGGTCTAACTGCGATCCCCAGTTTCCACTGATTTAGGAGATCACCAAGAAATTAGAATGAGAAAGAATCCATAAGCTCTAAAAGACCTCGTTTCTGAATATTCCATGTGAAAGTACAGTATCAAAAGCAGCTATTTCATTGATATAAACTCTAATGATCCATCTATTCTCTATTGGAAAAAGGAAAAAAAAACAATTTGTCAGTCAAAACAGAAAAGTTAATTGCAACCTAAAAAAACTTGCAGAGGAGAAAGCTTAGCTTGTAGACCAAATTGTTACCTGATATCAATGGCAATGCCACCAGAATGAGGACGCTGAGGTGCTGTATACCCAGGTTTGTAAGTCTGTAATTTCAGAATAGCAAATCTACATTTCTTAGTTAACGCTATACCAACATAGTCCTCTCAGTGCTAAGTTTAAGGGTCCCCTTCAAAATTAGATGAGGAAGCAGAATTGTTACATGCAAACCAACAGTCTAGAGCATGTTCTAAAATAACAGTATATCAAGTTTAAAACTAATATCAGCCATTCTTTAAGATGTGCATGCACATTGGCATGATATGCAAGTTACAGAGGCATTCACCAGAAAATGTAAAATATATGACCATATGGGTTCACCTGTTGGCAGATCTCACATGTAGTGTCTCCTTTCTCATTGCACCATCGTTGCACACATTTACGATGAGCATACTGCAAAATGCAAAAGACAGGGCGCACAAAGGATACATCAATAAGCAGGTCAAGACTTCACAATCATTAAAAGGCTCAGTTTATCAAAATTCAGAACCTAAATACGCATAAGATGATATACCCAAATAGGTCAGAACACGGGTTAACAAAGGAACAGATGATTCTTTGCCAAATGATTCAAAAGCAGCTGTATCGACCAAACACTAGGATCCTATTAAGCAAAATGATAATTCCAAATCTTTCGTGATATAAAATCAGAAGACAGATTCTCTAACCTTGGTAAAAATCTGCAACAACTGTTGAAGTTAACAAAGTCCTAATACGCTATCAGGAAAATAATTGAAGCATTATAAAATTGTTGTGTTCAACCTTCCTATTAATTTGAACCAGTGGCCAGAACAGACAAAAAGTGTACCAAAACAGAGATTGCCAAGCACATATTCGTACCTTCATACTGCCGCTACAGGCGCAAGGTATCTCCATGCTTCTGTCCTCATCCTCCTCCTGGCAAATACGACATTCCACAAATTCCCCTTTCTCTCCACCAAAACTATCAATTTGCTTGGATGTACTACCTTGGCATGAAGATAACCCATGTTGGAAATGGGATGATGTATTTACAGAGTTCACCCCGTCTTGCTTAACATGGTTAGATGGTGTTGAAGTAAAATTGGCAGTATTTGAAGATTCAAAGGTGGAAGCAGTTATCAAACGGTCAACATACAGAACCAGATGATCACCCATTCTTAAGAAACGTAAAGATTAAGGGATGGTGAAGACGGAGGTCTGTAAAGCCTAAGCTCTTAGCCGATAATCCAAATTCTATGTAACATGAAATTTGCTACGCTTCCCAATCGCGATAAAGCGCAAACGGGCAAACCAAAGGACAATAGCCAATTCTAAAATCCCTTCATACACAACACCCCTCTGAAATCCCTTCAACACTTTTAAATGAACCAGACAAAACTCTGAAAACCCTTTAATACTGGTTAAGCATCAACACCCAATTTTCAAATGCTTTGCAGGGCCAAAGCCCGACTCAGAAATACCTCAAACGGAGTACAGAGCATCACAAAAAAAGCCCAGCCATAAAATTGCTTAAACAAACTGAATAAAGTTCCGGAAAACCCACTTCTGAAATCTGACCTTATCTCATTCTTTCAGAACATCTGATCATAATGCTCAGAATTCTTAAACCCACTTTTGAAAGCTGACTTTATCTTATTGTTCAGAATTCTCCTATTCATGCACATTCATGCATTTTACGCTTCAGAGCACCCCAACTTCCAACAAAAAGGCCACCAACAGATCATCCAACCGCACATGCAGAGGCATTCATACCCAAACTGTGATAAAGGAGCCCCAAATATCCCAATAAATACCTAAGAGTCTATGACTTCTTCATACACTACACTAAATATTTTTTCTTCGGTAATCTTTCATAGAACCACCAACTGGAGACTGGGCCATAACTCCCCTTGGGTTCAGTCAAACTTGTGACGCATCCGAAGCCAACTCTCTCTCTCTAAACAAGCCCAATCAATTATGGCGGACCAATAATTAATGGCAGAAACCCATTAGTTTATATTTAGAATCAGAGATTTCTTAGGTTGTATACTTATTCTGGATAGCAATTAGTAATTGGAATCCCCATTCTATAGTTATCGGAAAAGATATACTACATTATCGAGATATGACATCTGCACAAAGTGGAGTATCTGCTTTTCGTTTTCTTTATGTTGCGCCAACCATGCCTTTCTTTAAAAAATACACTGAGCTGGAGTAAAAATATGAAATTCTAACTTTTCACTGGTCACCGGTGTTTGTTGAGTGCCAGTCTCCGGTAGAAATTGACCGCATTTCTTCCAACTTATTATTAGATAAATAAATTTTTAAATGTAAATGTTTCATTCAGGTTTCATTCCATTTTAATGTTGAATGAAAAACAATTACTTGACCAATAAGATTATCAAGATTAAATATTATTTTTGGGATTCAATGGGGTTAGGTAAGTTATTCATTTATGACCATTTTCATGAGAGGGAGTCTTAAGTGACTAATTTCTCATGATTTTTAAATAGTCTATTTAGCACTTATTGATCTGGCTTCTTAACCCCTATGAGCATCACCCAATGCAATGAGTGCTAAATGGACGATTCAAAAATCATGAGAAATTGGTCACTTAAGACTATCTCTCACGAAAATGGTCATAAATGAGTGACTTACTTAAAGTAGTTGAATCCCAAAAATGATATCTAATATAATGCAGTGCAGAAACCCCTCATACTTAAATTATCAAGATTGTGTGAAACTTATTCTGTTTTAAAATATTTTAATTCTTTCTCATAAAATTTAAACTTAAATTTCCATAAAACTAAACTCCATACAAAATAATTAACCTTTACAATAAATAAATATATATATAACCAAATTGAAAATAAGCATGAAAAATGTAAGTAGTCATTTCAAACTCTTAAAATATATAAAATTAATAAATAAATGAAAGTTTTAATGGAATATAATTCAAATTTAAAATGTGATTTACTTATTTTTATTAATTAAAGTATTTAATTTATAATTATAATGAGTTAAATTTGTTATTTACTTTTTGGTATAATTTTTTCTTTTAATTTTTTATTAATTATAATTTTATTTTATTTTTTTCATTTTTATTTTGGACTTTTTTTTATTGGAAATTAAGAAATTATTTTACATTAAAAAAAATATTAAAGGAGAAAATATGATGTGATAAAGTGTCTTTCTACCACTAAGCCTAATTCTTTCTCCCGGTCATCCAGGGCTTTCATTTATCTAGTTCTTCTAGTTTTCTTAATTTCGAATAAAAAAATTATTATTTCAAATTTTAAAGAAAAATTATGATGTGATAAAGAATTAATGGAAAAATAAAATTAAGATATTATAAAGAGGTAATGAAAAGTATTTATATAATTTGACTAGTGTAAAGAAGTAAACAAACATTGTTAAATAAGAATATATTCATTGAAGTGGCATTGGTTAATTTTCACATTGGTCAATTCCCAAAACCCATTTGTATGAAACAATTTACTCCCATTGTGACACTAAAAGAGTTAAAGATTAATAGTACTTTCTTAATTGTCCATCATATATTCACATCAAAATTTTAAAATATTTGTCACACTTATCAATCTTCTTAACTTTTTAATTCAACAAAACTCTTGGTGATTTTGGAACATTGTTCTTAATGCTTTTAGAATACAGAAATGAACTTCTAAAGAATTCCAAACAATATCTTACCTTTTTAAGATTTAAGATCCTATGAATTATTTTTAGTCTCAATGGACATAAATCACCATCCTCATCGTTAACATCATTGAATGATCTAAATTTGGTGGAAACTCATTTATAGATATAGTAAAACATATAATAACTTAATTGATGGTGATAATTAATGTCCACTAAATTCAAAATTGGACATTAACTATTACTACTTAATTGATCTTTTTTTTCCAATGGTGGAAAGACCTATCATAACTCAATTGAGACTAGTTATTGTTAGTTGTTTACTCATCAACCTTATTGAAAGAAAGGGATAGGCTTTTCTTCATGCGAGATACCTCTTGGTATTGGATAGTTTACCTATTTCCTTACTTCAAAGGAGGGGAAATTTTGAACGGAATACACTTTTTTTTAAAAGTTAATTTGTGTTACCTCTAAAAAGAAAATTACATCATTCCATTCATCACGGATCAACATTTTTCAAGACGATACATTTACTACAGTCCTAGTCTCAGAGCCCAGGATTGATCATGGGTTTTTCCTTTTTTCCCTTTCTCTTATGGACATCAATCCATTCCAAGGAGTTATCAAGAATAGATGTAGAAGACACAGTGGTTGCATTTCTTTGAGATAATTCTGTCACCAGGGGTTTGGCAGTATTTGTTGTTTCATTATCATTATCCAAGTGGTATGATTGATGGAAATGTGTATGCTAACTCATTGATGAAGCCAAGATTATGGTAGAGTCTCTTTCGTTTCCAGTCAAGGGGTGAACCCCCTCATCTAATGGATTATACGATGCAACATATGGTTGAACTAAGTCTAATGGATTTGGTTTTGTGTTAGGAGTCTTCTACTGCTACATGTTTCCGTGCTTGTGAGGCGAAGAATTCTTAGATCCTCTTGTATCTTTTGGGTATTACCATCCACGACTCTTTTTTCTTAGCATCTAGGATGGGGGGGGGGCCTTGAAAAAAAGGATGGGCATTATGAAGATGACTAGGCTGCTAACAGATCCTGCACTAAAAATTAGTGTTCTCATAGTGCACCTAGGGAAAATAAACTCTACCCTTCCACTTGAGGTGGATTTTATCCGACATCCCTTCGTTGATATCTATTTCAGCATATATGCGAGAAAAGGTGACAATACCCTTCTCAAGTCTATTAGTGGATATCTTGATTAAATGATCTAGTAAGTTTCCCACATCAGCTAAGATGCCCAAATGAAGCATATGAATGGGTAGATTAGGGAGCCTTACCCAAACTGGAGTGGGTAGAGCTGTCATGGAAAGAGAATTGAAATCAAGAAACCAAGGTTGAAAGGAGAGACTAGATTAGCCCCAAAGCTAGGGTCCTTGAAAAAAAAACTTCTAATGGTCCTCGGGTTTTTTGAAGAATACCACAAGAAAACCTTTCGAACAAAAAAACATATTTGTATTCGAGGACCAAGTCTTATGCACCCATTCTCGAAGTGAAAATGTTGATTGCTAAAGCCAATTAAAATGACAAATAATAACCTATCATTAATAATCAATGGAAGAAAAGTTAGATATAGAATGATCCACTTCCAAAGATGGAATGTATGTTGCCTAATCCATAACGAATGTTGGCCCTGAGAGATGTTTGGGAGTCAAAGGATAAAGCCCTAGATTTTTGGAACCCTTGAGAGATTTGGACTGGGAGGAAGAGGGACCGCCCCAGCCTTTGGCTCCACTATTTAATCTTGAAACTATATAAATTGAAGCATACTTGGCTATGCGATAATCATTGAGAAAATTTTGTTCTAGAAGTTTCCTACCTCCATGTAGGAGTCGAATACTGCTAAAGGGGATTCCTATATGATTATGATTTTTTTCATTGAGTGAAGAGACAAGATTTGCAGTTTTCACGTACATGCAGAAAGAACCTCCTGAGATTGGCCTCACAAATATCGTAAAGTTCAACTGATATGGAGCGATGGCCTCAACTTGGATGCAGGAAGAATCTTGTGTCAAAACAAGTCTCCCCAGATTTACCAGATATGAAACAATAACACTAAGATGAGGGGGTTCCAGACAAAATCCGAAGTCCTGAAATGAACAATCTCCCATGAACCGGGTAACGACTAAAGATGTTAGGGTTTTCATTGCAAAGCTCCTCAACACTGTATGCATATCAAATAAACACAATTTTAATTCATACATAAAAACTAAATTAATTGATAATGTAACATGTCTCTAAAATTCACCCAAGTAACATTCAATACTTACCCAGTAACAATTTTTTTCTAATTACATCTTCTTCATTACTCGTATTTTGGTTATTACATTATTAACACATGATGGATCATTTACATTTATCGTTTCAGGTTTATTCCTTACATTATAAGGCATTGATTACTACTTTTTTTCTTGAAAGATTAATTTGACTCTCATATGTGGATTGGTTATGGTTCTTGGACTATTTAAATTGTATCCCCATTTTTTACACATCACTTAAGATGTTTGTTTCAACTATAATGGTAGTCATGACCAATGTAATTCGTTAACTCTGTTCGGACATAAAATTGGCTAGTGCCAAGGGTAAACTTTATGCACTTCATCATTATATGGTAGGATTATTATATGAATAAATGTTATGGTGCTATGTTAAGGAAATTTCTTGTGATACTATGACATAATTACAGAGAGGGTCCAACTATGCTCCATTTCATGTTATGGAGGCCATGTGGTTTGAGGCCTTGAGCTAGTCCATCCCTTTGTCACGTGGAGTAGCATTGTGGATGGTGATGATCTGTTTTAAGCTTTCGAAAGAGGAGATTTATAATCGCACGGTTAGGGTAACGAACCATGCCTCCCTCCTCCATTGCCTTTTACATTTGCATGTAGGGCTCTTAGAGTAAAGCTCTGCAACTATGAAGGAAAACAAGATGTTAGGGTTTTTTCATCCATCAAAAATAGTTATCATAGTGAATCTTTGTTTAGATTGAAAGTTTTTTGTGGATTATTATGCATATTGATGCCAATAGAGGTAGTATTTCATGCTTAGGCTATATTGATAACCCTGGTCTCTTCCTAAATCTTATTATGCATCCTTTCTCAAGTTTATAATCCTTTTACTTGTATGAATTTGACATTGGACTAATTTTTTTTTCAAATATCTTTACTCTTATAGGAAATTATGAGCTTCCTTTCGGAAATCTTGACATGTGGCTATAGGGTTTTCATGGAATTTCAACTTCATCCCCCAGGTATAGTCAAGATTTTTGGTGTCATTTTTTCTAAATCCTTAGTCTGAATGTTTATTTTCATTAAGGTAAGATTTCCTTCCTTCTACGATAAGGTTTCTAAGCAGAAAACCATCATTGTGCTTTGACAATGGCGAGGAGTTCTGCCTACCCTTTTGAGGTAATTGTTAGTTAATTTTGTCATGAATTTTATTTGGTTTTTTCCTTTATCTCCCTTCGCAAATTATGATGTCTAACTAAGGTAACTTTGCAGGTTAGTTTTCATCATGGTCTTTGGGAACTCAAGGGAAAAAGAATATTTTTAAGGGTTTCTTGTTATTCTTGTAGCATCCTCCAGGTATTTATTCTTCGGCTTCATGCCTTTATCACATTTCTTCTCTTGGAGTCACTTCAACTATTTTTGTTAGTGCTCAACTATGTCAAGTCATAGTCCATTTCAGTTAAGCTTAAGAGAAATTTCTAAATAGCCCAAGGGATACTATTTGATGTTATGTATTTTCTTGAATTTTTTCTTTCTAAAACAAGACATAGGGCCAGCCTCCTATAGCCATAACAATTATGGGAATTTCTAAATAATGGTTTCTCCTTTTTGGTCGAACACACAGTGTTTACTTATTTTTGCTACGACCGTAAGATAACTTGGCTCAAGATCTATGTATACTTGATAATTCTAAACCCTTGAATGTTATAATATATTTAGTTTCCTCTAGTACATGCAATTACCATGAAGGGTTTATCTTTTCATCATGAAGACTTGGGAATTATATTTTCTTTAGATATATTCATACACAATGTATTTCTTCTGAGTTGCTCTATGTATGTATAAAGATTATGATATTGACTTCTCAATTTTAATTAGTTTACAGTCTCTTGACTATAATTTTTATATGTATATAGATATTACATGTATAATTAATACTACATGTAAGTCTATAGGCCAGAGTAACCTTTTAAACTCCTGCTATTTGGTTTCTGCATATGATTCTCATAGAGCCGCTATTAAATATGAGCAAGTACTACATGCACTCAGGGGTCAACAAGGAATTATTTTATTTTCGTCGTCCTGTATGCATGTTAACCTTATCTCAATCCATGTTGCTTACTTCATTTACAACTTATTTCTTGCAACATTTAGGAAGCTTGGTATATACTGCTATGAATTCTAGTAGCATGCGTCCTCCTATAAGAATGTATGTGTGTTTGTGTGTGTGTATTCCAAGTTTAATACAATGCAACCAAACCCATTTTTTATGTTAAAGTATTGACTCACTCTCTTTCTTCAAAGAGTAATCAATGTTGGGTTGTTGGTTCTAGGTTCCCACGTTCGTATTTCCTCAACAAAGAGATATCTAGGTTCTACAAAGTTCAAAGAATAACCTTATGGTTCTTTGTTTAACACTTCCCCATTCTTCTAACCTTGCTCAACACACACACAATTATGTATATATTTTCCACATAGAATATTAATCATAAACAAATTAACCCTAACTCATTCATATGTTATAACTCTAATAATACTTATCCTAGCATAAATAAACTATTTCTCTAATTATTATTTTTCCTATACATGCTTCAATCATATATTGATTCTAAAACTTCATGTACTTAGAATAACATCACAAACAACTCAAATAATTTTCTAAGACTTCTATAAATACAATAGAAGTGGCCTCATTCCTCCCAACCATTGAAATACAATTTAAGTAGTTCCTCCTGAGCTCTAGGCTCCTTTCCTGCCAGGAAAACAATCAACAATTTTCCACATTTTTTCACCTCCTCAAGCCCAAGCAACTTCATTCCAGTTCTCGACACTACGTAGTCTAACTTATAGACGAAATAACCTTTTTGACAAAAAATTTTGGTTAATTTTAACCAAATTTCGGTAGATATTTTTTAAAACTTGAGTTTAAGTTGTTTAATCTATATAATTTGAGTGCCTTAGGGGTTTCCTAGAGTGTTGACTCCATTTATGCATTCAAAAATGTATTTTAGGCAATAGAAAATCACATTATTGCTTAAAATTGTATCGTCGAATTCCAGTGAAAAATGTTATTTCATCTATAAGTTAGACTACGCCATTATGGACACATGTCCAATCTTTATCTCCAACTGGTACCTTGCTTTTAAATTTAGATTTTCGTTATATCATGTAATAGTCTTTCTAAAACATATTCCACCCATGACATTTATCTCCAATCATGATAACTCTCGTGGTTAGAATAGCCAAAAAGGGTCATCTCCCTTTCCAAAATGGAGGATTTTTCTTTTTTGTGTGTTTCATATCCTTTTTTGAACCATAATTGATTCTAACTATTTTCTAGCAGTTAGGAGTCTAACCACTCACGTGGTGGCTCCTCTTATATTTCCAAAAATAGAATAAGTAAAACAAATTTATTTATTAATAGAAATAAATATTTACAATCTCATAACATGTTTACTTTTCACTTCTTAGTTTTTTCGTCACATTTCAAACTTATAAAACCATAAAAGTCTTTTGTAGAATTGATTTTGCTCAAAATACTACAATAAAAACTATATTAAAATTAACACCTACTTTTAAAAACACAATATTTTAATTTTATATTTTATATAAACTTTTAATTTATCTTTCAACAATGATCTATAATAAAAAATAATATATATACCAAGTCATTTTTAAATAATAAAGAACAAATACTTGAAATAATAAAAAACATGTATAAGTAAGTACTCCAATATAAAAGAGTGGATAACTTTACATTCTTTTATGGTTTTATAAAACTCTATATATAAGGGTTTTGAGCCAATTATATATTCAAAATATTTTTATAAAATTGAAATAAAACATGTTTTAAGTAAAATGTGTTTTTCAATGCACTTGTCGAGAAGGGAATAGGGTGGTAGGCGCACTGGCTAATTGGGGGTGCTAGTATCAAAACCTTTCCTTGGATGAAGATTGACTGGTTTCTTCCACAAGGGAAGATGTCCAATGTATAAAACAGTGGGTGGAGTATGATATGTCCTCATAGGAAGACGAAATCCCCAATGGGGTGATATTAATGAGTCGTGTAATGGCAGATGATACGTGATTAGCATGTGGCGGGTGCGAGTGAAGCGTGGGTCAGTGGCCTTTGAAAAGAGTGCCATGCCCAACACCTGTCAACTCATTATCACGGGTGTAAACCTCGTTCCCAGTAATGGGGTCACCTATCCAAGTCCCGTCATGTTAAACGCCTGGAGGTGGTAGCCTTTTGGGAGAGGTACACCATTCTGTTTGGAATCCTCGATTAGCATTCAACAGTTGATATGGATCGATTTTTGTTGGGCGGATTGGCTATTGTCTTAGGAGACCCTGACATACAGTTTTGTGAGCTCATTGATGTGTTGAAAAATGCAGCAAGAAATTCTCAATTTGATTTTATCTTGATTAAATTGATAAAATTCGAAATTCCACATTAGCAAGAAACTTGGAGAAGTTAACTGAGGTGACATGGCTCTTGTCACTCAATTGGCTCAGTTAATTCAAGTTAGGGGCATGAATTTTAGCTGTATGTAGTGATTCCTAAATTTTAGGAGTCTATGTTGAGTTAATTTTGTAATTAGTTAAAATAGTATTATCTATTAATAGAACTAGTTGGTGGTCATTTAAGTAGTGGGACATCAGTCTAACTCAGATATTATCTAGTTACTTGATCAATCAGCTAATAATTAGCTCATGCATGCAAAAAATATGAGTTGCCCAGTTGTAGTGGAGTTTCCAAGGCAGGTAACTAGTAGTGGTAAACTAGTTGAGTGTACAGGTATTGCATGAGGTCAGCTGATCAACCCTGAAGAATTGCGCAAGAATTCCTAATTAATAGGGGCCTATTTCCTCAAGAATTTCACAAGGAAATAGGGTCTCAAGAAGAGACTAAAATTGAGTAAGTCTTGGTCAAATCTTCTCAGTGAAAAAAGAGATAGGTTATGCACATTGCTCAATTGAGAAAATAAATTTTAATACATCTCTATTTATCATATTAATGCAAGCATACATTGGATTTTTTAGGTGTTTTCTTTCCCCAGGAAAAATACTATTTTCATGTGTGTGATTTCTTATTGCTTGTCTGAGATTTTTTTTGTAAATTGTGAATTAATGTCCGCAGAGCAGTAGAGTAGGTTCGTGTCTTGTGATTTTAGTTAAAAATTCATAAGTAGTGGCAAATATACACCATGATTTCTACATGGTATCATAACATGATTCACATTAGAGCAGGAATTTCAAATTCATTTCTCAGGGGGTTCAAATTTTTAGTTCACTATAGTAGGATCTCTCCAGAGCTGAGAAGATGAGCTTGAACGAGATGAGGCTAGAGTATGCCTCTGAAGCAAGCTCTAATTTCATCACATGGAAGGATCACATGGAGGAAGTATTGGATGACAATAGATTTCTAGAATATGTCAAGATAGACATTGAAAAACTAGGATCAGTTGATGGCCATAACCTTTCTCAGTGGAAGAAAGATGTAGCTAGAGCCAAGAGGATCATCCTGGAGGGTGTGAGAGACCACATATTCTAGAAATTACATGGAAAAGAGACTCCCTTTGTTCTGTGGAAGACCCTCAATGAGTTATTCGGAAATAACAATGAAGCCAGGAAAATTGATCTGGTGACCAAATTGAGGATTGAAGACAAAAGGTATGAGGTGGTCTTCATAGATGGGAAGGCCTACCTCAGTCATCTTGCTTCATTTCAAATCAAGAAATTTGGTGTCAAAATCGAGAGCCTCTACACATTATCGGAATATAAATGCACAACCTTGAGGAGCAAGGTGGAGATTAGAGATGTTGTGGTTAAGAGGGAGCATGAGTTAGCTCTCAAGATCGAGCCTCATCTAGTTGGCAGTTGAGATGACCAAGAGGATGATGATGAAGAGGACTCGATATGAATATGGGAAAACTATTTTTTTTGTGCTAGCTCCCTCATCAGTTAAAATAAATGTGTTTAGGATTGTCTCAAATTAGCCAGTTATGTGAGGGTTTGTGTGTCAAGTTTTTGTGTTTTTTTTTATGAGAAATTCATGAGTTAATTATTTGTTAAAAGCACATGTACAACAAGTAAATTTCAAATAAATAACACACATCAAACAAATTACACAACAGCTAATAACAGAGTTCACCCCTCCTAGGCTACATCTCCATGGACCTGCTTCAATGACTTGGCCCTCTTTGGATTAATGGTCAACTCTATGATTACATGCACCTATAGTGCTCCAATGGCTTTGAAACCTACTCCATTGGATTCAAAAGATCCAAAAACCTCAAAATATACTCTTCAAGCTCTGAAAATGGTCTTCAAGTGGATTAGGCATGACCTCCTCTCCTAGTGGCCCTAGGCTTCTTTAATATTCAAAGTGGAAAAGTCACTTACATAAGTGCTCCAATGCCTCTGCAACCTACACCATCATTCTCAGAGAATCCAAATCATTTAGGAATCACTCTTTTTGAGCCAAAATTGGTCGAAATATGCCAAAGTTATGGATTCTTTAGTTTTCCCTAGGAAAACTCCTCCAAATCTGGAGAAACTCTAGTTAGCACCACCAAATGTGGAAGTGGCACCGAAATTAGCAGACCCGCAAAACTGGCCACCGAATTAATCTCAGGATTAATTAACATTAAGTGTGGTTTAACTTGTGCTTAGGCGCGTTAAGTGCATTTACAAAATCCATTTAAAAAAAATCATATTAGCGCTAATAAGTGGGGTTTATGGTTAATAACCCACATTTAAGTTTAATCCCATCATTAAGGAATAAGCCCTCCGCTTGGTTCTAGGGTGTGTTCCCGTGGTAAGGGTATGTCCCCTTTTTTCCTCCACCTAAACCTTTATGAAAACATAATTATTAATCATGCCTGTTGTATATTAAGTCACATTGTTGTGGTCTATTGGTATATCTCATGGTTAGTGTGGGGGAGGTTGCGGGTTCGACCCCAACCTCCACCCTTCCACCAATACAATAAATTTCACCACCCAAAACATAATATAAATTCTACCATACACTTAACTTAATTTGGCCTTGTATGGGGGGCACGTGGTAGCCTCCAGGCTTGCCATGTGTCCTCTTCTCATTAGGTTAAAATTAAACCAATAAAAACGTGACAATTCACCCACACATCATCCAGCCACCGATTGACACTTGGCACGGTTTCATTGAGGTAAAATGAAGGAATATTCCTAGAATATTTTCTTTTTGTTGACTAGGCATCCATGTCACCTTTCTGTCCTTTTCTGCAATTTTTTCGCTGTTTAGGAAAACGAACAACGAGCTCTATCTTCCTCATACAGAGTCTTTTTGAGTGAAATGAAGTGTGTCAGATTCCTGGAGATGATACCTATCCAGTCATTCTGGTTTGGGTCAATTCTGAGCACTTTTATTTTTTATCAAATTTTTTCGCCCACGCCAGATTTCGATCACTCCTTCCCACTAACAGGATTTTGGACCCACAAAAGTTGGTTATTTGATGAGAGATAAATAATCGTCTCTTTCACAAGTTCTATCAACTAGATTATACTTAGATAAATCTCCGTGAAAACCACTTGGGTTCACTGACATGCCTTGCCTTGCAAATGGCTTGGCACTTCAACCAATTCCCTCCTTTTTCTGTTGACCCAATCCAACACTTATTGGATGCATGCTGACTGATTAATAAACTTTTTGTACCAAAGCGATCCCTCAGTGCTTGGAAAATTGACTGATGGCCTTATTGTGGCCCTATAATTTATAATATTGGCAAGAATAAACGATAGAGGACAACATCAAACCACTTTGGAGTCCAAGACCTAGCCTTCCTAGACTCAAAGAGGGCTCTCTCTATCTCTGATTTGAATTTATCTTTAATATCATGAATGTTGATGTTAGGCTAGTTAAAATGATGGTATTATTGGTTGTTTTTTATTGATTTGGTTGGTTGGATGAGCAGGTCTGCAGGGACTACTCCATTGGACTATGGAGTCAAAGGTTGGATTGGCACATTAATGTTCAAGAGCATCACAGGGCAAGCTAACTGTGCTAAATGGATCTCTGGAGCAGTGTGAATTATGAGGTGAAAGAAATGATAAGGTTCAATAGTGACTAAAGAGAAATTAATAATTCTTTAGTCATACTTCAGCAGAAAACATTCAAACTGTAAATGCAGACAAAATTAAGGTGCTCTAGCAGCAAATCTTAATATAAAATTTCTGATTTACAATTAGATGAACAAATGCACATCGAGGAAAACAAATAAAACATTTAAAATAGAGGAAAGCACATCAGCATTTTAACACGACTCAAGAATCCTGTAAACGGTCTTTGATTACTGATGTCTAGCTCCAAAATAGTGTTCCAATATCATAGTTCTTACAATACAGGGTCTACCAATATCCAACCATTGACAATGAAAATTCGAGCAGTATTTAACTAAAACTGAGTCAGTTTCTCCCTAATATACTTTGGCAATCTTCATTAATTACAATTAAACTAAAATTGGAGAAGTGTGGCCATGCAAGGTCCGAACAAAGAAAATCTCTAAAAAACACTGCCTGTAGAATTAATTTCGATAGCTCTTCATGAATGAAAAACTTAGGTGGCTCTTCGTGAATGAAAAAAAGGCTTGGAGGTGGCTGAGAGGGTTTTGAAGAGGCAAAAATAGGTGTCTCTAACACCTGGCTTTATTTTGGGGTGCCTCTGTTGGATCATTAAAGATGATGGGATGTTGGTTCTTCTAACCAATCGATGGTTGTGCTGATATGTCCACCATGCTTTTTCATCTTTCTTGGGAGGCATTCTTTTCTAATGTATCTTATTTATCAATGAAGAATGGGATGATAGAAGAGGGAGCAAAGAAAGGGAAATTGCTATGGATCAACCCTGGGGAAGGGATATGACAGAGGGGGATCGTGACCAGGATTGAACAGTCTAAAGGAGCATTGTGATCCAGTTCACAGAGAGCTGACAATTCTTCTTTGATAAAAAAAGAGACCTTTGCAACAACTTACATTTTCTGTGATAATAACTACGAATTTCACACTTGAAATACTTTGAAAATAACAGACAGAGTAAACCCTACAGTTATGCCGAATTCTGGCTCTAAAATTGCGATTTGGTGGAGTGGAGGTGGCGGGGAGTTGCAGGAAAGTAAGCACAAATATGACGTGGAAAAAGGGTGCGGCCCCAACCTAAATTGCAATTGTAGGTTGGAAGTTTTAGCTTATAAGCAACGGAGGTCAAAAGTTAAATTTTGCAATGTGTGAAGTGCAGTAAGTGGAGATGACGTAGCAAGGAGGTGGGGGTCGCCTGCTCATCACGAATCACAAATCAAAAATCTTGGTTAGGAGCAGCAGGGGTTAAAATTTTAAATCTTGTGATATCCGAAGTGCAGGGAGTAGGGATGACGTGGCAAGGAATAGGTGGGCTAGCCCGCGGCCCACAGATCGCAGGATTTGTTATGTGTAGCGGGAGGTAAAAGGCTAAAATTTGCGATGTGCGATGTGCACTCGGGTCCCACCCTTGTCGCAAATCGCACTTCGACACTTTTTCTATGATCTTGCGTACTTACCCTTTAGAACTTGCAGCTTGCGAAGTGCGATTGGGATTCAGCGGGGCTTGGATAGGACTTAGGGTAAAGAAAATATGAGCGGAAAGGGGTAAATAAGGAGTAATGAACACTTTCAGGAATTAGGATTAGGAACATAACATAAGGTCATTGTGGAGCGATAAAAAGGGTCTCTTTCACCTCTAATTACCTTCACATTAATTATCAACCCAGGGACGACTTTTTATCTCAAGAGTGTACTCAGTCTGAGGCGGCTATTTACTCAAGAGTAATGTTTTGCAGTATAGTGCTTAAAATCCAAAAGTAAATGAAAGATGGAAATAAAATCTACTTACAACAAAGCATTTTAAGACTTAAATCATGCATTCGGAAAAATAAGCAATGTATCAGTCAAGGGTCCAGTAACAATAACTCATCCCTTTGGAAGCTGATGTAACCAAAAGTAACCAAGGAACAGATCATTAATCTGGGGACTAGATAGCAAATTCCAATGCCCACTACAGTTTCAGATCGTTCTTCACACCAAAGCAAAGATAATGCAAATAACAGGAAATGGAAAGCTGCCATTGAAAGTAAACTAGGAAAGCTCTTTAAAAGCAAACTCTTGCAATTAATCAACCAAACTAAACAGCGAAGTAAAGAACATGAAACTGTAAAGAATTACGATTCAAAGAAATAGGAACTAAATCAAACCATCACACGGCGGAAATTGGAAAGATATGATACAACAGCAGCATACTCCACCAGAGGCTAGGCCCTTAGCCGCCAGCGGATGCTGCTGGGCTACTTCAGATCAGGTGAATGAACAACAACCCTTTTATTTATTCATCCTCAAATTGTGAAATCATTACAACAGCGAAAGCTTTGAAGATTACAATGGCAATGCAACAATCCCTATCCTATCATGAATAATCCATCTTCATTCTTGAATCTCTAAGTCTGAATCCTCAATTCCATCATTTGAATCCATCCCGAATCATCCTCAAAGTCCTTCTCCCTCTCTGATCTCTGTTCTGATTTAAATACAAAGAGAGCAGAGAGTGGTTACAATAGAGATAATTACAACATGATTATATTACAAAATTGATTTGCTTCTAACCATTTGATCAACAAGAACAAGGCGAATTTGGCTTTGCAGCTGAGATTTGGAGGACGGCCGCAACAACAAATCTGAGAAAATCGTGCTCAAAGAACCCTGCGTTTCTCTTAGTACAAGCCGAATTTGGGCAAACCATTCTTCACTAAAGTTAATTGGGTCCGTTCTGGACAAAACCCATGTTCCGGATTTTCCAGATTCTTCTTCATTTTCTCAGAATCTCAACCGCAAAATCGTCACTTCTTATTCTAGCGAATTTCTGAGTTGGCACTTTTAATGATCAAATCTTCAATCTGAAAATTATCTTGGAGGCTAAAAATGGTGAATAATGTTACAACTGATTTATTAAAACTATCATTGATAAAATCATACATAATCATCAATTTATTAGAAATAAAGGAGAATAAATAACATTCATTCATAGAAGCATAAATCATCATAAAATGGATTTAAATAATAAATTATAATAAATGACGTGATGAAGAATGGTAGAAATGGGTGGAATAAGCATTCACAAGTGATAATAATAATGACATATTAACGTATGAGTCATGTCGTCAATGATTTTGAAATATTTTTAGGTCCCTAAACTTCGAACATAACCCTTCTTTCAATATTTCGAGTGCAATTACCCTCCACTTTGGTCTTTCTTCTTCCACCACAGAAAACATGGAATTTTTATGCTTTCTCAATGTATCTACCTACCCAAACTACAAATCTAACATATTTTCTCCTTTTGAGGGTGCATTTAGACTTGCAGACCCTGCAATAATTTTTCTATGAAATTTCTAACCTATCACCTATCCCTTATTTCTCCTATTGGTTCAGATTAAGTTTTTGAACCAAAGTCATTTTCTACCTATCTACTGATAAGCCAAGATTAAATGGTTTGGAAAATCTTCATTTTCTAACATATCAACAGGAAATTCCAAATTGTATAATCATGCTTAAGCTGTATGATTGAACAAACTTTTCTAGCTAGTAGTGGCATTTTGATTTGCAGCACTTTCAGGGATATTCATTTTTTGTGGGGCTTTCTTTTTTTCTTTTTTAACACCCTCTTTTCTTCTTCTTTTTTTGTTTATTTTTATTTTCTTTGGAAATGCTTTTTGAATATTGAAAGATATGTACAATATGAAAATTTGTAAGTAAGAAATACACAGTCACCTTGTGATACTGTAAATTACAGGACTCTAACAGTGGCTCCAACTGGGGATGACACTTCTTCTTAGGGAAGTGTCAAGAACTTCAAGACCGGTAGCCTTGTATACTTATTCTCTGCAATAATTTCCATGAATCTTCTTTTGCTGTTTTTTATGAATCTGTCTTGCTATCTTTCAGCACAACAAGGTAGCCTACAAATAGGATTTGAACCAAAAATTGTGGTATTTAAAGTGGAGTGGGAAATTTCTCTGTATTTAGGAGAGGTAGTGCTTCAACATCCTGCCATTGATAGGACCTCTAGGCAGCTTTGTTCCATCCATCTCTTGTAGAAAAAATGCATTATTTCCCCTGAAAGAATGAATAATATATGGTCCTTTCCACAGGTTGTCAAACTTGCCATGCTTACCTTTATCTTCTCTTATGGAATCCCATTTCAGTACTTTATCTCCAATATTGAAATCATTTGCTTTTGTTCTTTTGTCAAAGATCTTCTTTATATTTTCTTGCACCACTTGAGTTCTATTGTAAACCTCTTTTCTGGACTGTTGTAGCTGAATGGTCTGGCTTATTCTTATTTATACATCATTCTCTTCAGCCTATACCTCTTGAATGATTTTCATGCCTGACACTCCTAAGGATGTTGGGACAAATGCATCCATCCTATAGACTAGCTGGTATGAGGACATGCCAATTGATTTCTTAGTTGTCAGTCTGTCATCCCACAATGCATGCACCAATTTGTTATGCCAGGATTTCTTATTGTCTTCCAGCAATTTCTTGATAATGTTAACCAAAATCTTGTTGGAGGTTTCAGCTAGTCCATTACCTTGAGGGTAATAAGCTGTTGAATGCCCCAAAGAGATGTGATATCTGTGGAAAAAATCCACCATTTTCTTGGACTTAAAAGTAGCAACGTTTTCTTTGATGATTTTCCTAGGACAACCAAATCTAAATAGGATGATGGATTCAAGGAATTTGATAATCACTGAGTCAGTAGCAGTTCTGGAAGGAATGGCCTCTATCCATTTGGTAAAATAGTCTGTAGCAGTAAGGATCCATTTATGCTAGGTAGAGGAGGAGGGATGGATTTCTCCAATGAAGTCTAAACACCATTGTTGGAAAGGAGCCTCAACAAAGATTGGTTGTAAGGGAAAAGACAACAAATTTCTTTTTCCCTAAAAAATTTGACACTTGTGATAGGTGGCTACCATTTTGTGGATATCTAGGAAAATAGTAGGCCAATAGAAACCATCCCTAAGGATCTTGTTAGTAGTGATTTTCCAGTAGAGATGGCCTCCACAATCCCCTTCATGAAATTCTTGCATAACCCTATCTGCATCTTCCTTAAGAAAACATT
Source organism: Pinus albicaulis (assembly GCA_034641835.2). Classification (NCBI taxonomy): domain Eukaryota; kingdom Viridiplantae; phylum Streptophyta; class Pinopsida; order Pinales; family Pinaceae; genus Pinus; species Pinus albicaulis. The sequence goes on along the minus strand of CM076571.1, from coordinate 155,673,047 downwards.
TAAGCAATATGCCCCCAAAATATTTCCAGTATAGGACATTTTTTAGGATGAAAAATTTTACAGCTTTCAATTTCAAGAATCTAGCCTTTGTTTTGGACAAACCAGGAGGAGCATTTAAATTAAATAGAACATATAATATATCTGCGTACTAGGGATAATTCAGGAATGTTTCCTCAATAGGTGGAGTCACCAGCTCCTCTCGTTCATCCAATAAATGGATCATGTTGATATATAGTGCTTGAAAATTTGTTTCAGCCATCAATTTGGCTAATCCCTGTCCTTGATTAGTTTGGTGGGCGCGATCTCTAAATCATACTCCAAGATAACAACAATCTACTTGCCTTTTTTTCCATCAAGATCCTACGTTAGGATGTCTTTGAAAACTGTATTGGGCACAAAGGCAATGATATGTGAATGTAGAATGTAAACTCTGAAATCATTCAGTGCTTTGATCAAAGCAAAGGCCTGTTTTCCATGATATTGTACTTTAAAGGTGCACCTCTTAAATATTGACTGAAAAATGCTATGGGTTGCTCTTGTCCTTCCTTATTTTTCTACAACAATACAACAGTAATAGTGTTCACTGATGCAAAGGAAAAAATAATGAAATCCTTGGTAAAATTAGGGCTGATTAGAACTGGTGCTTTGGTGAGTGCCTGCTTTACCAGGTCAAAGGACTGTTTAGCTTCCATGGTTCACTTAACTCCTGAATCTCTCTTGAGAATGTTAGTGATATTTCTCAGCAGTTCTGCAAGGTTTGGTATAAACCTTCTCAAAAAATTTATCTTTCCAATGAAATATTGAAGCTCTATGTTGTTCCTGGGATGACTGATTTTAAGTATGCCTTCAATCCTATTGGGGTCAATTTTGATTCCTTCTTCAGATATAATATGGCAAAAATCTTTCCTTCTTAAAGACCAAATAATGATTTCTTGAGATTCATAGATAATTCGAACCTTCTGCACTTTTTGAAAACTCTTCTCAAATGGGCCAAATGTTCTTCATCAGTTTTCGAATACACCGTAATATAATCAAGGTAGATCACAATGAAAAGACCATTCGCTTCTGAAAAATCAATGTCCATAGCCCTCTGGAAAGTGGCACTAGGATTTATTAATCCAAAAGGCATCTTTACATACATGAAGGTTCCCCAAGGAGTGGTGAAAGTTGTTTTGTGTTGATCATTCAGATGCACCAACACTTGATTATACCCTGAAAAGCCATCTAGCAAAGAGATCCTCTTGGATCCTACTACCTTTTTCAATATGTGGTCCATTTTTGGTAAAGGGTAGTTGTTCTTAAGTGATACCTTGTTCAGATTTCTAAAGTCAATGCAGAGCCTGATCTCACCTATTTTATTTCTTACATGCACAATATTGGAAATGCATTCATAGTACCTGATTGGGACTATTATTTTAGCATCATACATCTTCTTGATCTCTTTCTCAACCAAGGGCATTAGGACAGGATTTATCCTGCGCATAGTTTCTGTTTGAAAGGCTTCTGGCTCTCCTTGATTGGAATATTGTGCTGGATAATATTAGTATCATAATATTTCAGGTCTTCATAGCTCCAAGCGAACACATCAATGAACTCTTTAAACAAAGCAATGTATTTTTGTTTTTTGGATGCTGGCAGCGTGTTTGATAGATTTATCATCTTGGGGTCCTACTCACTGCCCATATTGCACTCCTCAATGTTTGCTTCTATAGGTTCCATATTTGGTTTTCTGGCCACATCATTGAAATCAAATAGTTCCTCCATAGGGACAAGTCCTCTAGGCAGGATGTTATCTCTGAATTGGAGTACTTTGAACTCTTCTTTTTATGGGTCTTTATGTACCTATGTTCTATGCAAATCTTCATTTGCTAAAATATTAGTATCAGAATTATGAGGGGGTTAATCTCCTTGTCATCTCCAAAGACTTGTCAATATCTCATATTATCAGGGGTTGTTGGGCGATGTTTAACCTAAACAGTATATTTTTTATTAGGATGAGGTAACTGACAAGTGCTGGCTGAAAATGTTAAACCATTGGCAAGGATATTTTGATTTCTTGGAACTACAGCAAGGTCATACTCTTCAAATGTTTTCAGGAGGTCAAGGGCAACATTCTTGTATGCTCTCAGTCTGGGATGTTTAGCTTAATATTCTCCGTTGATTTGTCTAATAACCAGCTCATAATCCCCATGAACAAAAATTATTTTGGCTCCTAATCTGTTAAGTAGTTGTAAACCCAAAAGGAGTAACTCATATTCTGCTATATTTGTTGGTGCACTAAAAATTCAGTTTGTAGGAATGATCCTGTTGGGTATGTGTTATATTCTTTCCACAATTAGTCGCACGCGCGGGGGGTGGGGGGCGAAAGCACCCCTTGTACGTTGCGCTGGGTGCAGCATGGGGGTCACAGGGGGGGCGACAACCCCCTTGTTTGGGGTCCGGGGTAGCACCCCGGGAAAAAAAATGGACCCTATTTTTCAGTAGGCAGACCCGCCCATGGTTTTGTGCATGGGTTTGCACATGGTTTTGGGGCATGATGGTTTTCGGCCCTTGGAATTTTGTAGATCCGGTCAAGGGAACTACGATTATGTTCTAATCTAGGGTTAATGGATTGGGGTTTATGTATGCTTCAGCATGTATATGTATGTGTTGTAACACTAAAAGGAATATAATGAAAAATCAAGTTGGTCATCCCGATTTGGGATCCACGGGAAAATATTTGTGTATATTTTTTTTTTAATGTTTTATGCTCTCACTATTGTTTATTTTCCATTTTTAAGATTCGTTTGTAGATAATTTCTATACAGGGTTAAAACCTACATTTGGTATCAGAGCTGTTTCGGCTTCAAGGGGACGCCTTTGCTGCTGAGGGGTTTTTTGCTCGGGCCTGTGGTAGACCCTATTCAGTGGGATATCTGCGGGATCGATTCTTGCAGTGAAATAATATGGCGAGCAGTGGAAAGATAGAGATTGAAAACTTTAATGGTCAGAATTTTGAGTTGTGGAAGCTTAAGATGGAGGATCTACTGGTGGATAAATATCAATGGATCACGGTAGATCTGGGTACTAAACCAACGGAAATGTCAGATGAAGACTGGAAGAAGTTGGATTAGAAGGCAAAGAGCACAATATGGTTGTGTGTCTCAGATTCATTATTGTTGAATGTATCTAGGGAAGCTACGATGAAGGATTTATGGGACAAGCTAGGGACTTTGTACCAATCTAAGTCTCTGGTGAATAAATTGTTCCTGCAGAAAAAGTTGTATAACCTGAGGATGAAGGATGGAGACTCGGTGAAAGAGCATCTGAACACCTTCAATAAGCCAGCTGTTATCTGTTGATATTAAAATATCAGATGAAGATAAGTGCATCATTTTTCTGTGTTCTCTACCAGATTCGTGGGACAGTCTGGTTATTGCAATACGTAGCAATACAACTACCTTGAATTTTGATGACATAGTCTTAGCCTTGCTGTCGGAGGAAACAAGATGGAGAAATATGGAGGGACAGAATGGAGATGCCTTATCTGTATAAGGAAGGTCCCAGAATAGAAACAAGAATGAGGTTTTGAGTGGGAGATCTAAATCTCTAGGAAAGTTTGTAAAGGTGTGTTGGAAATGCGGAAAGGAAGGGCACTACAAAGAGGACTGCAGATCTAAAGCTCCTGAGAAAGGAAAGGGATCTAATGATTATCATTCCATAGAGGCAAAAACCACCTCGAATGAAGGTGGGGATGTGTATTTGGCTTCTTCTTCAAATACACATGTAGATCATGAGGCATGGTTAATTGACTCAGGTGCATCCTTTCACTTCACTCCCCATAGGGAGTGGTTCTGAGAGCATGAGAAGTATGATGGTGGTGATGTCTTCTTAGCGGATGATAGGAAGGCAAAAATCACCAGACATGGAAAAGTCAAGCTGAAGCTGCAAGGTGGAAGAATTAGAACACTTCTTGGTGTTCTGCATATTCCCGCATTGGCCAGAAATCTGATTTCTGTAAGCAAGATGGATGACGCAGGTGTAAAAATAGTGTTTGAGAAAGATACATGCAAGATGGTTTAGAGAGCACTAGTATTAATGCAAGGAGTTCAGATTGAAACTTTGTATAAGCTTCAGGGTAGAACTATTATTGATGGGTACAAAAGTTCTGTGGTTCCTGAAAATGGAGAAAAAAGCCTAGCGGTCTCTAGAGAAAAGACCATGCTATGGCATCGAAGGCCTGGACATATTGGAGAGAAGGGCCTTCGGATACTGCATGGAAATGGTATGGTAGAAGGTATGTCTAATTTCTCTTTGGATTTCAATTTCTGTGAACATTGTGTATATGAGAAGCAGAATCAAGTGAGTTTTCCTTCTGGTGCTAAGAGGGCGAATAAGATATTAGAGCTTGTACATAGTGATGTGTTTGGACCTGTGTTGGTTCCATCACTGGGAAAGGCTGTGTACTATGTTTCATTCATAAATGACTTCTCATGGAATACATGGATATATTTTTTGAGGAAGAAACCTGAAGTCTTTGACAGATTTAAAGAATTTAAGGCTCTGGTGGAAAACCAGACATAAAATAAGATAAAGGTGCTAAGGACAGATAACAGTGGAGAGTTCTGCAAGAAGGAATTTGAATAATTTTGTAAGAAGTGTGGTATAGCATGACAGAATAATAGTCCATACACACCTTAGCAAAATGGAGTTGCAGAAAGAATGAACAAAACGCTGATGGAAAAGGCAAGAAGCATGCTCAGTGGTACTGGGTTAGGACAGGAATTCTAGGTAGAAGTAGTGAAGACTGCATGTTACTTGGTTAATAGATCACCTTCATCAGCGTTGGAGGCTAAAAATCCACATGAGGTATGGACTGGTAAGAAACCCTCTCTTTCACATCTGAGGGTATTTGGATGTGATGCATATGTACATGTTCCAAAGGAGAAAAGGACCAAGTTGGATAATAAATCTCAGAGGTGCATCTTTATTGGGTATAAGGATGGTTTAAAAGGTTACAAGCTTTGGAACCTAGAAACAAGGAAGGTTGTGTACAGCCGATATGTGGTGTTTAGAGAGGTGAAAGATGTTTTTAAACATGAATTCCTACCAAAGGAACCTGAGAAGATAGAGTTTGAGCTAAAGGGTGATGAATCAGACTCTACAATAGAAGAATATTCAAGAGAGGAAGAGCCACAAACTCTAGCTGTGAGAAGATTAGTTCAGGAAAGAAGGCAACCAGAAAGGTATAGTCCATCTGATTTCTGTTCAAATTTTTCTTTAACTATAACTGATGATAATCCCAGAACTTCCAGGGAGGCAATGGATTCAGAGGATGGAAAACTCTAGAAGGAGGCCATGGTTGATGAAATGGAATCCTTGCACAAAAATGAGGCATGGGATCCGGTGGAGTTGTCGACCGGAAGGAAGCCCATCGGGAGAAAATGGGTGTTTAAGAAGAAGATGAATGTAGAAGGCAAGGTGGAAAAATACAAAGCTCGGTTAGTAGAAAAAGGTTATTCCTAGGTGTCGGGAATTGATTTTGGTGATATTTTTTCTCTTGTTGCCAAGGTTACTTCTTTTAGATTACTTTTATTTGTTGCTACTGCATTTGATTTTGAGGTAGAACAGATGGATGTGAAGACAACATTTCTTCACAGGGATCTGGAAGAGGAGATATACATGAAGCAACCTGAAGGCTTTATGGTGAAGGGTAAGAAAGAACTGGTATGTAGGTTAAAAAAGTCTTTGTATGGGTTAAAACAGTCACCAAGGATGTGGTATCAGAAATTTGATACCTATATACGGGGAATTGGCTTCACCAGAAGAAGAGAGGATCATTGTGTTTATTTTAAATTAATTGGTGACCGTGTTATTTATTTGGTCTTGTATCTGGATGATATGTTTCTGATTGGAAATGACAAAGAAATTATTCAAGATTTGAAGACCCAATTGTTCTCCAAATTCAACATGAGGGATCTTGGTGTTGCAAACTATATTTTGGGCATGGAAATTAAGAGAAATCGGGCAAAGAGGAAGCTCTATTTAAACCAAAGGAAGTATGTCGAGACCATATTGCAGAGGTTCAATATGCAGGATAGTAAACCGATGAAGGTTCCTATTCGTGTAGGTGTAAAGATGTCTGTTGAACAGTGTCCCAAGACACAAGAAGAAGAGGATATGTCCCGTGCTCCATATGCAAGTGCAGTGGGTAGCCTGATGTATGCAATGGTCTATACTAGACCAGAAATTGCACATACAGTGGAAGTATTGAGCAGGTTTATGTAAAAACTAGGGAAGGAGCATTGGACAACAGTAAAGTGGGTTTTCAGATATTTGCGTGGCACTAGTGATTATGGTTTGTGCTACCAAGGAAGACCAGGATTGGACAGAGTTTTGGACATTCGTGGTTTTGTTGATGCAGACTGGGCTGGAGATTTGGACCAAAGAAGATCCACAAGTGGGTATGTGTTTAGCCTATTTGGAGGTGCAGTCAGTTGGATGAGTAAAAGAGAATCTGTAGTGTCTCTTTCAACTACAGAGGCATAATACATGGCAGCCACTCATGCAAGCAAGGAAACAATTTGGTTGCAGAGATTGTGTTCAAGTATGGGGTTGGTGCAACGGGCTATAATGATAGACTATGACAACCAAAGTGCAATTTTCTTGGCCAAGAACCCTACTTATCATTCAAAGACAAAGCACATTGATGTTCAATATCACTTTGTGAGAGATATGGTTGAGAATAAAAGGGTGTTGATGGAGTGAAGTGAAATAATGTTGCAGATGCAATGACGAAGTCTGTGAGCACTCAAAAGTTATCTTGGTGTAGAGAAACAATGGGTGTTCCAGATCTAGACTAATGACTAAGCTCTATTGTGGCCCCTTGCGCAAAGAAAACAACAAGCGAGAGAATGTTGGGTATGTGTTATATTCTTTCCATGATTAGTCGCACACACCTGGTAATATAGGCCCTCCTTTACGTTGCAAAGTAATAATAGGGAGGGTCAGCTGTGCAAGTAGGCAGACCCCCCTGTTTGGGGTCTGGGGCAGCACCCCAAGAAAAAAAATTTGGACCCTATTTTTCGGTGGGCGGACCCACCCATGGTTTTTTGCATGGGTTTGCACATGGTTTTGGGGCATGATGGTTTTTGGCCCCTAGTATTTTGTAGATCCGGTCAAGGGAACTACGATTATGTTCTAATCCAAGGTTAATGGATTGGGGTTTATGTATGCTTTGACATGTATATATATGTGCTGTAACAATAAAAGGAATATAATGAAAAATCAAGCAGGTCGTCCCAATTTGGGATCTAGGGGAAAATCTCTGTGTATATTTTTTTTATGTTTTATGCTCTCGCTATTGTTTATTTTCTATTTTTAAGATTCATTTACAGAGAATTTATGTACAAGGTTAAAACCTATAGACCCTATGCATGGTTTTTTTCAGTATTGCATACCCACACCCCTGCTCCCGAGCCTGCTTTTCCACAAGAGCCATCAAAAATCATGTTCCAAAAAGGTTCAGATTCAGACTTGTGTTGTACAATTTCCATTTGATCTGCTTGTTCTCTATTCTAGTCCTCTTCTTCTCCAACTACTTGTTCACTAATGTCTTTATCATTGTAAAGAATGAATGAGTCAAGGTCAGAAAGAACAGAGTAAAGGGGGTAGTTATGTGGTTTTTCTGGACTGCTCACCATGTATTTCAATAAAGTATCCCAATAAAATCTTTTGTGTTGACCAAACACTGGTATGGTAGCATAAGTCATATCCATTTGGAGCGTCCCTTGGAGCTTGGATCCAGATGAATGTGATAGAAGCATGCCATATTTAGGAGGGATGGCAGCCACTACTATATCCATCACTAGACTCTTGGTTGGTATCTGGACTAAAGTAACACAGAGATCTTTGATGAGGCCTAGACATTTGAATTTTCTGCAGTCAAATGAGTACAAATCTTTGTAGGGTCTGGTTATCTCAAGGCCAAGTTTCTCCATGACTACCTTTGGCATAAGATTATGAGAGGCACCTAAATATAACATGGCATTATGGAGAATTTTATCATGAACATTCAAACTGATATAAAATGGTGGAACACCTCCCTCCTGGGATTTTCCCTCTACTTCTAGCCCAAAAAATAGTTCAGGTTTATCATAATTCAGATTCTCATTGTCAGTAATTTCTCCTATATTCAGTGCCTTCAGGACTTGGGACCTATATACATCCTTGTTTACCAATTCAGTGAGAGGAATTGAGATCTTTATTTTAGCAATTTCATTCTCAATGCTGAATGGTGTTTGTGCTTTTTGCATAATCGAATCAGTCTTCTCAGGCACTATTTTAACAACAACTTTGGTTTGTTGACTTGTAGTGGGGACATCAACTTGAACAGTTTTGCTAGGAATGATAGTTAGTTTACTAGTGTCGCTTTCCACATCATTATTTCTAGGGATATTAACAATTTTCTTTGAACTTCCTGCAGTTTTCTTTGAATCATTTTCAGGGACCTTTTTAGCAGAATTTTCAGAGCTCTTTTTCTTAGAATTATCAATTTTTTTATTTATTCTAAGATTATATTGTCTATGTACCTCCATGATGGCATTATCAAACCCTTTTTTATAATCTTCAGACCCTTCGAATTCTACTTCAGTTTGAGTCAGAGAAAATAAAACTCATTCTTCTTCAGTAAGGAAAACAAAATCCTCTTCATTAATTCCCATTAAATTAATTTGACTTTCTTCTAGTTCTTCAACCACTCCCTCATCTTCATCAGCATAATTTTCTTGGAATGGAGGCATAATTTGCTGGTCAGGGCCTCTTTTTTCTCTCTGTCTTATTTGAGGGGGGTTTTTTTATAAAGTTTTGGTTTCTATTTTGAGGAGCTGGTTGATTTTCCCTAGGGATAGCTCTCTCATTCAGGTTGATTTTCTCCATAATTCGCTCCATATTCCTCACTAGGTTATCAATATTAGCATCAGGTGTGGAAGCTGTAGGCTCTTCCCTTATAGTGACTCTCTTCTCATTTCTCATTCTAGCCCTCTTTGCAATCATGTTGGCTTCTACACTTACTACATCCCTCTGCATGTCTTCTAATGTAGCATAATCTCTTTCTCTAAGTTGATAAGCCATCTCTGGATCAAAATCATCTGGGAATTTCATCAGGGCTAAACCTTGTGGGGGTTTCATGTGAGGGGGGAGTGCATTGTACACGCTGTTAAACCTGGTGCAGTAGTCTTGGACACTCTCCCCAACATTTCTCTTAATGTTTTCATATTCTGACAATATTTGAAGAGGGATTTTCTTAACTTCCCATTTATTTATGAATATCTAGGGAGGTCATGGACACTATTCGGGGTCAAGCCCTTCAACCATTTTTTTACCTCTCCCCCAAAACTTTGAGAAAACATTCTCAATTTGATAGTTTCATCATCTATCTCTTGGTAACCAAAAGAGTCATTCATTTTGTCCACATGTTGTTGAGCAGTTTCAAGACCAGTTCCATCAAAATGTGGTTTTTTGGACTGATAATCCTGTGGCATAGGCACCGTAGGTTGTGGTAGCACTAATGGGGCATACCAGGCTTCCATGATTGGTGGTGGGGGAAGCCAAGGGGTATTAATAAAAGGAGGGTTGACCAAGGGAGGTGGAGGATTAAATGGAGGAGGGTGGATAGTGGGTGTATGAGTGGGGGTTTGGGCACTCTGGTGGGAAATGTTCAAGGAAATGGTAGGAGATGTAGATAAACCTGGACAAATTGACTAAGGATGTGCAAATTTGGAAATAAAAAAGGGGGTTGTTGTAGTAAGAGCAGATAATTCTAAAGACTATTGAAGTTAAGCATCATCAATAACTGAGGTGATTTTTGCCACCAAACCCTTAAGGGAGTCAAAGTGTTGGAGAAGTTGAAGGTCAGCTTGGGTGGAGGTGGAGGGTTCCCCAACTAGACTTTGTTGTAAGATAGATGGGTTAAAAACTTTCTGGGTTGTCCAATTCTGAGATTTGGTCATGAATAGGCTTTGTTCAAAGTGTAAGTCGAACTAGATGACCTGCGAGGTTGCAAGGTTTTCAAGGAGGGAACTTGCTCTGTGAAGAGGATTGCTAATAGTTGGACTTTATGCTATGGAGGTTTTTTTCAGAATTTTCTCTGGATTGTCAACTATTACAGGAGGATTTGGGTCAGGATGAGATCTTTCTTCTGGGAGCCAGAATTTGGATCCAAAGAACAGACAGGCTGGATGTTCTACAAGAGCTGAAAAACCAATCTGTGGAAAACACCTAAATCACACGATATTTTGACTGGGGTTTCTAAGTTCTTATGAAATACTAAGCTTATTCAATGATTCCCCACTATGGCCTCCATTATGTTGTGGCCCTATAATTTATAATATTGGAAATAATAAACAATAGAGGACAACATCAAACCACTTTGGAGTGCAAGACCTAGCCTTCCTAGACTCAGAGAGGGCTCTCTCTATCTCTGATTTGAATTTATCTTTAATATCATGAATGTCGATGTTAGGCTAGTTACAGTGATGGTAATACTGGTTGTTTTTTATTGATTTGGTTGGTTGGATGAGAAGGTCTACAGGGACTATTCCATTGGGCTATGGAGTCAAAGGCTGGATTGGCACATCTGTTGGCCACCTATAAAATTTGTTCTATCAAAAGGTGGCCAAAACTTTTTTTAGCCTTCAAGAAATAGTTTCATTGCCAAAATGTTATCTCTTGAAGCCTCCAGAAGACCTCATGCCCTTGTCTAAAAATCTTCACTACTGTTTCCCTTCAAAACTCAGAAATTCTGCTAAAATTCCATGAGAAAAGACTGCTGCAAAATCCCCTTTCTCCCCTTCCTCCACTCAGAAACTAACCTTCATTTTTACTCTCTTTTTCCCCATCATTTTCCTCTATTTTCCTTTTTTCCTCATCTCCCCTTCATATAACCCCTTTACAGAGTTTAAAATTCCTTTTTAAACTCTGCCGAAACCTCCAAAACCATTGAAAAACATTGAGAATTTCATAAAAAATACCGTTTTATGTTGCAGACTTAAGCCCCCTTGGGCTAAGTCCTAAACGACTTCCCCATTATATGCCCTAGTGCTGGAACTAGGCGCTAGACCCATCGAGTGCTTTTTCCCTCTGCTCTTCTTTTGACCTCCGCAAGCAGATCTACACCGTTGGTTGATGCCATCCAATGGCCACGCTCCTCCCCACACCCTCTGAAGCAGTAAAACCAAATCACGCAGGATTTTGTAATGTAGTTTTGTATTGTGCAGGTGTTTGAATGAAATTCTGTTTTACGAGTTAGATTCTATACTTCATGATCGGCCATTGATCACTGGAAGGATCGATAGCGCTCCAGTATGGTATTGTAATGTTGTTGCCCGTAGGAGCTGCGAACCTTGTCCACAGGAAGAACCCCGCTTATAGAAGAAATAAATCGGGTTTATAGTTAATGGAGCCACAATTTCGAGGTTTGAACCTGGAGTTTAATGGACCGAAGTGAATGGGAAGCAGGGTGTTAACGTCGGTTTAACTTGCAGTCACTTACTATTCAAAAGCAGGAAGCAGTTTTGATCGCACCACTTTTGGTACGGAAAGGAAACCACTCAATAGCAAGCGATCCTATGAAAAGCCGCCACGTCGATGGGACAATACCACCCCATCGCTCCCTCATCGCGTGTTAAATGTCGACTGTGGGCTCAGTGCGATATTGACGTACGTCGTTCGATCTAAGGCTGGCTCATCGAGTGGTGATCGCACTCAAAGGAGCTCGGGGGATAAACTAAGGTATGTGGGCCCATGGCCCACAATCAATCGCCCTGGTCCCCAACGCCTAGTCAGCATACACATCAGCGCACACGCAGCAGCAACTGATTGGAGCGGGTCTTATTTGGTTGCTCGTATAGTCGTGAAATCCAGACCCGAAATTTTTATTGGGCGGATTTGATAAAAATTTCGGGTCACATTTGGGCTGACGTCAGCAGGCCCCAAACGGACCCGATAAGCATTATAGGGCAGATTTGATAAAGATTTCGGGTCACAAAGACCCTGACGTCAGTGGGCTCCTTTTGTGACCTGAAATGGTTTATGCAGATCGGGAGTTTTGAAATCCGGGGTATATTATTTGATAAAAGGTGATTAAATGATTTTTTCATTTTTCTGAAGAAAAATCTGAAGGCTAAGAATGACGATTCTCATGCCTTCAATTCATTAAAAGGAAGCCATCCATGGGTTCAATTTCCACATCTCGTCAATGCTTCATGGGAATTGATGCCTCACGAGCCCTGCGCAACACTGCACATCAACAAGACACAGTGAATAAATTACAAACAAAGAGTATCAGTGTCAAAGACAAAACATACCATAACAGAAGATTGAAGACAATTTGAGGGATTATGGCCTTAATCGACAATCAGACGCCTAATCCACTCATTTAAAGACAACATGAATACTGAAGACACAGATCGAGTGTAATCTGTCCTAAAACACTAAACTAAAGTGAATTAAAGGTGTTTTAGGATAAAACAAAGAAATCTATCAGTCCGAGAAGCCTCCACCGCCATAGCAGAGGAAAATTGAACCCTCGCTAGCGCCAAAAGCCAACCTTTCCAGATGCTAATGACACCTGCAGCTACATAGAAATCAAAGAAGGCCTAGTAATTACCTGAACAAGAGGTGTTTGCCTAAAGACAGCTGAACAATTAATAAAAATCAAAGATCTTATCTCTAAATTGTCGGCAAAACTATTTTTAACGATTAAGAACAGCCCAGAAGCAAATATTTTTGATCATTAGGCCTTGAAGAGCAAAAACAGAGTTACTTCAACATGACATAGAGCTTCAAAAGTCAACAAAGGCTCACACCGAGCTTAATTCACAAATGTAAATCAATCAATACAGACAGATCATCTGTAAACTTCTCCATTGATCCCCTCAAAAGGCCGAGAAGTATTAAGTCTGTATTGATTGACTCAGGAGATCTATTAGATTCCACCTCCTCATTCTTCTATAAATACTTCGTAGGAGATAAGCACTGCTCAAATGGAGATTCAACGTATGTAACGGTCAAGCTACCTGTTCTCGTTTTGCAAATTGAAGATACATAAGCTATATGAGAAGTCTGAAGTTGTAGAGACTGACCGAGCTTGCTGATTGTAACTGGTTTGAACATCAAATACAAGCTGCTGATTTATGGGATCCTGATTTATGTCAATGGTGATGTGTTCCTCACTGTCAATTGTTATTCTCTTTAATGTTTTCACTCTGTCCATTTTCTCTAATAAAGAACAACAAATGTAGAGCTAGGATTTACTCTCAACAGTACCCTACTCTTACTGAAAGCTTTATTTCTATGTTTCCTTCATTTGAAAGTTCTCTTTAAAGAGTATATTGAAGCAGGTTGGTTTCAAAGCACTTGCCTGATCTAAATTTCTCTTTGTGATTATTATCCTTGTTTCCTTTAGAGTTTATTAAAGCAGGTTGGTTTCAAAGCACTTTCCTGATCTAGATTTCTCTTTGTGATTGTTATCTGTGTTTTTCTTATAGAAAATGCTGAAAGCAGGGTAGTTTGAAAGCACTCATTTGATTTTAAGCTATTCCAACGGTTTTTAAAATGTTTTCTAACTGAAAGTACTTCAATGCAGGCTAGTTTTAAAGCGCTTACCTGATCTCAGAATACTTTATGTTTTTCCCTAAGTACATGCCGAAAGTAAAATAGTTTGAAAGCACTTATTTGATCTTAGGCTGTTCACTGTTCTTCATTTGTTTTTTTCTCCATTTCCTATCTGTTCCAGGCCATAAATAAACTTAAGAGATCCTTTTGACATAAATGACTTGCCCCATAGATCCTTCTTGAACCTTGCTGTCCAATTAAAATCCTCCTATGACTCCATAGCCGAATGGGTTAAAACTGTTTTTGCCTTTTCTATCAGCCGAATCATTCCTTCATTTGCCTACATCTTCACCCTTTATTTTGAACCGCCTTCACCTTCATGATGTCTTTGCCCAACCAAAAAACAAACAAAACCCATGCCTTCATAACTAGTCTAACATCACATTTTAGGTTTTTAAGATCACATCTTTAAACTCATTCATAGAGAGATCCCTCTCTGGATTCAGGAGGGCTAGATCCTTGAATCCAAAAGCAGTTTGATGTTGTCTTATCTTTTGGTTTTGTCGATCTGGCCAAAACATAGGAGCCCCAAAATAATGGCGACTCCACTGGGGAATTTTTGAGTTCATAGTTGCTTAGCCAGCTTTTATATACTCCTTAGTTTTCCATACAACCATAGAAACTCAGAAAAAAACCAAAAATATTTCAGATCGGTAGTCACCAAACATGGTAGTGGACCATAAAACCTTTTACCTCCAAAGGAGCTAAAAACTTCCACTTGGTGACTCCACAATCCTACAGACCTTAAGACTCCACTGGGAGGACCCGTGATTATTATAAAATCTTTCAAACTTAGTAAGAAGGCTTTTAGGATTAAAGTTTTCTTAGAAAAAGATCAGTTAACCTCTTAAATATTTTCATATCTGGTTAACACCTTTCTTGTTTAGTTGGGTCTCAAGAACACAACGTAGTGGCTCTTAGAAAGATTCATACTAGAGCTCACCCTGACCCAAACCCACCTGAGACAGTTGATAACCCTGAAATATTACTTAGGAAGTCTCCTAAATTCTCAATTGTTTTCAAATCATCCTTGAGAGCTAACTCAGTTCCTGAAAACCTTGCAGCTCTACAGCAATCACAAGTAGATCTAAGAAATTAATTTAGAACATGATCACTCGACGATTTAGATCAGATAGATTCAGAGTCTTCATTTTCATCCCCGGAACAAAGTGAACATCCTGGTAGTAGAGAAACCACACCACCTGATTTTCATTTCCTTCTCAATTTAGGTATCTCTCATCCAAGATCAGCTCAACAATCTATCCCTGGTCCATCCACATCTGTTCATCCAACATCCATTGTCCAAACCACTCCACTCCAGCACACTCTCCCTTTTGTTAGTCCATCTCTTGTGAATCCACCTCCACCTCCAATCATGGCAGCATGGTATGCCCCCTTGGTGCTGCCCCAGCCTTTAGCTCCTTTACCCAATGAATATTAGTCTAAGATTCCTCATTTCGCTAGTAAAGAATCCACCACTGCTCAACACCATGTAGATAGGATGGGAGATGCCTTTGACTACATGGAAATAGAGGATGAAACGATTAAGATGAGGATCTTCGCTCAGAGTTTAGGAGGAGAAGTGAAGAAGTGGTTTAAAGCTTTGCCTCCTAATAGCATTAATGATCTTCCCGCCTTACATCAAAATTTCATAAACAAATGGGAAGTTAGAAGAAACCCTCTCCAAATCCTAGTCGAATATAAGAATCTTAAAAGAAATCTAGGAGAGAGTGTCCAGGACTATTCTACAAGATTTAACAGTATCTACAACACTCTTCCACCACACATGAAACCTCCCCAAGGAATGGCCCTAGTAAAATACCCTGAAGGCTTTGATGCTGCTATGGCCTACCAACTTAGGGAAAGAGATTATAATACATTGGAAGACATGTAGAAAGGAGCAGTGAGTGTTGAGGCAAACTTGATTGAGAAAAGAGCCAGGATGAGGGTTGAGAAAAAGGTAACCTATAGGGATGACAGCATTGCTTTTGCATCTGATCCCAAATATGATAGTCTAGCCAAAACCATGGAGAGACTATGAAAAATGGTAGAAAATTTGACTATCCAAGCCAGCAATCAGAACAGGAACCAAAATCAAAACCAAAACTTTAGGAGAAATAACCCCACAAATAGACAAAGAGACTCTGATCAAAAGGTCATCCCTCCATTCCAAGAGAACTTCCTTGATGAGGATGAAGGAATAATAGTGGAGTCAGAGAAAACTAACATGAATATGATGGATGTGGATGAACTAGACCATACCTTTCCCAGAGAAGAAAACCAGGCCTCGTACTCGCATTGGGACGAGGAAGGGTTGGAAAATGAGGACTATAGGTTAGGATTCGAAAGTGCCATCATGCAGGTCTGAGAACAATATGACCTTAGGAGAAAAAAGAACATAGATGATCCCAAAACAAAGGCCTCTGAAATCACCATTAAGAAAAAACCTGGAAAGACTCCTCAAGTGACTGCTGAAAGCAGTAAATCAACAGCTGAGAATTCTGGTAAAAATAAAGATAAGGACATCCAAACCAGTGACAAATCAAGTCAAGAACCTAGCAGCACTAGCATTGCAGCTAATGCTCCTTATAAAACAGCTTCAAACATTGTACACACTGAAAATCAGCAACCTGATATTACTAATAAAATGGTGCCCAACAAGACAAAATTGAATCTTTCAAATAGTCAGTATGCTTTTAATTTGGAAAGCGAGATTGCAAAAATTAACATTTTTGTCCCTCTCATTGATTTGGCCACCCAGGATGTATATAAGAGTCAAATTTTGAAAGCCTTAAACTTAGGAGAAAACAGTGACACCCTTAATTTGAATGATGAGCAACCAGCTCTCTTGTTCGGCCCAAAAATTGAAGGGAAATTTCAAGAAGTGGTAGTACCTCCTTTCTATGTCAGCCTCAATATCCATGAAAAAATCCTGCATAATGCTATGCATGACTCTGGAGCCTCACACAACCTTATGCCAAAGGTGATAATGGAAAGGCTAGGACTAGAAATAACCAGACCTTACAAGGATTTATATTCTTTTAACTCTAGCAGAGTGAAGTGCCTTGGCCTAATCAAAGACCTTTGTGTGAGTTTGACTCAAATCCCAGCCAAGTGCATGGTTATGGATGTTGTGGTGGCTGATGTCCCTCCTAAGTATGGCATGTTGTTGTCAAGTTCATGGGGTGCCAAGCTGCAAGGTACAATGCATATGGATGGGACATATGCCACTATCCTTGTCTTTAGCCAGCTTAGAAGACTATACAGAGAGGCACACATGAAATTCATGGTCAGTAGCCCAGAAAAGCCTGAAAATTCCCCCATTTACTTTTTCCATACAGACCTGGATTCGTTTATCCTTTAAAATAATTAATCCACAAATAAGCCAGAGCTAGAAGATAGCGACTCAGACAACCAGTTAGACGCCCCAAATCTAGAAATAATGGCAGTTCTAGATATGGAAGAAAACGAGAGAGAAACCTTTGAATAGTGCATTGAAACAACAAACCAGAGTGAACAAAGCCAAGATGGAAAACAACAGACTACCCATCACGCTGAACTCTATGAAAATCTTGAGGAACGAGATCCATCACGACATGTTGCGGATCTCAGAACAGAACATAATGATGAACAAGGCAATAGGGATGAAAATGATGCTAACCCTACAAACAATCCCTTATGGTGCATGAAATTTAACGGTTCTTGCACTAAAGGTAGTGCGGGAGCTGGGGTATGGTTGGTCGACACTGAAAACAATTACTCCGAGAGCCATGCTTTCAGGCTAGATTTAGAATGCACTAACAACATCGTAGAGTATGAGGCTCTCATCCTAGGATTGCGTCTATTGAAAGAACTAGGAGCCAAGAAGATAATTTTTCAGGGAGACTCATAATTAGTCATCAAACACCTAAATGGAGAATATTTCGTTAAGCATCCTAGACTAAGGGTATACAGAAATAATACCATGGATTTCCGGAAAACGTTTACAAAATATGAACTCGTGTTTGTCCCAAGGAGTCAAAACATAATTGTAAACGGATTGGCTTGCACTGCTAGTTCATGCCAGGAATCACCTAGTGACAAACAGATCATCATTCGTACAAAATATAGACCTGCAGTGCCAGACAATGAGAAATATTGGCAGGTCTTTGAGGGCGACAAGCAGATAGAGGATTTCCTGCTTGGTAGGAACGAATTTGAATTATCTGATCCAGATTCTAAATCCGATGAAAATTTCCTAAACGAAGAGCCCCCTGAAGAAGAAAAACCATCCGGTCCCGTAAAAATCAACATGTTAACTAAAAAGCTTGGAACTCATACTGAAGAGTACGAGGACACAGAAAACGAAGACATTGAGGTACTGCCGTCAAAAGACAAGAACATACCTAGGGGGCTAGCACCATTAGAAGACCTTTTTGATTTTAATGACGTAGAAGAGAAACCCACTGTAGAATACACAGAGTCTGATGTCGAGGAATGCAACGTAGGCACCGAGGATAAGCCTAAAATGATTAAAATAGCTAGGTCCTTGCCAACAAACATGAAAAAGAAATACATAAACTTGTTTAAAGAGTTTGTTGATGTGTTTGCCTGGAGCTATGAGGACTTAAAAGCCTACGATACAAAAATCATCCAGCACAAGATCCCATTGAAAGAAAACCAAAAACCTTTTAAGCAAAAACTGCGTCGAATTAATCCAATACAACTGCCTCTAGGGGAAAAGGAAATCAAGAAAATGTATGAGGCAGGAATCATTGTGCCTGTGAGGTTTTCAAATTGGGTTTCTAACCTTGCAGCTGTGAGGAAAAAGACAGGAGAAATCAGACTGTGCATTGATTTCAGAAACCTTAACAGAGCCTCCCTAAAGGATAATTACCCTTTACTCAAAATGGAACACATCCTATAAAGGGTAGCTGGTTTAAAGAGGATTTCTCTGTTAGATGGTTTATCAGGGTATAACCAAGTTTTAGTACTCCCAGAAGATCAACTCAAGACAACTTTCACCACTCCTTGGGGCACTTTCATGTATGTGAAAATGCCTTTTGGACTAATGAATGTTGGGGCCACATTTCAAAGGGCCATGGACATTGCATTTTTAGAGGAAATAGGGCACTTCATTGTAATTTACCTTGATGAGATAACAGTCTATTCCAAATCTGATGAAGAACTCTTTAAACATCTAAGAAAGGTCTTTGAAAAGTGCAGAAGATTTGGGCTATCTTTAAATCCCAAAAAGACAGTATTTGGCCTACAAGAGGGTAAACTTCTTGGCCATATTATATCAGAAAAGGGGATTAAAATAGATCCAAAAAGAGTTGAGGGAATACTACATATTTACACCCAAGGAACATAAAAGAATTGCAGTCCTTTATTGGAAAAATTAACTTCTTAAGGAGGTTTATTCCCAACTTAGCAGTGCTCCTTAGAAACATGACTAATATGCTCAAAAAAGAAGTAGGAGTGAAGTGGACTGTAGAAGCCAAAAGATCCTTCGAATTGGTAAAACATGCACTCACCCGAGCACCAGTCCTAATCAGCCCGGACTTTTCAAAAGATTTAATTATTTTATCCTTTGCCTCATAACATACCGTGGCTGCAGTCCTATTGCAGAAAAACCCAGAGGGACAGGAACAACCTATTTCTTTTTTCAGCAAGGCTTTAAAGGATGTACCCTTGAAATATAACATAATGGAAAAATAGGCCTATGCTTTGTTAAAGGACTTAAAAGACTTCAGGGTGTATATTCTACATTCCCACATCATTGCTTATGTGCCTAACATAGTGGTAAAAGACATCTTGTCACAAGACCCGGATGGAAAGAGTGGCAAATGGATTGTTGTAATATTAGAGTATGATTTGGAAATCAAACCCAACAAACTCATTAAAGGTCAGGGCTTGGCTTAATTAATGGCTGAATCTAATCTACAAGCCCTTGACATTAACATCGTAGATGCCTTGGATGAACAAGAAGAATTACCTGCTCCCACTGTGGAAGAGCAGTTCCAAAACTCACCTTGGTATGCTGACATCTTGTGTGTACTTACAAATCTTAATGCTCCTCCTGATTTATCAAAAATAAAGGCAAGTTTTTTAAAGTCGAAAGCTAGGAACTATTGCACTTTAAATGAATGTTTATATTGGAAAAATGCTAATGGTTTATTTCTTAAATGTTTGCCTGAAGTTGATGCAGAGAGGATCAAGCATGAATTCCATGAAGGAGAGTGTGGAGGTCATATCTACTGGAAAACCACAGCCAATAAAATCCTCAGAGCTGGCTATTACTGGCCCACCCTCTTCCAAGATTTCCATAAAATGATAGTTGCCTGTCACAAATGTCAAACTTTTAAGGGCAAAAGAAAACTCCTTCCTTTACCATTACAACCTATCACTGTTGAAGCTCCTTTTCAATAGTGGGGCCTATATTTCATAGGATAAATCCATCCTGCTTCATCTACCCAACACAAATGGATTCTCACAGCCACTGACTACTTCACAAAGTGGATAGAGGCCATCCCTTCTAGGAATGCCACAAATTCTGTCATTATAAAATTTCTTGAAGACCACATCCTGTCTAGATTCGGCTGCCCTAGGAAGATTATTATTGATAATGCTACTGCTTTTGGTTCCAAAAAGATGATTGATTTTTGTCACAGGTATCAGATTACACTTGTTCATTCTACTGCTTATTACCCTCAAGGTAATGGGCTAGCAGAATCATCAAATAAAATTTTGGTGACCATCATCAAGAAGCTGCTTGAGGAAAATAAAAAATCATGGCATAGCAAGTTGGTGCATGCTTTGTGGGCAGACAGATTGACCACAAAGAAGTCCATTGGAATGTCCCCTTACCAGCTTGTTTATGGAGCAGATGTAGTGTTTCCTACCAGCCTAGGTGTACCAGTGATAAAATTAGTCCAATAAATAGAGTCAGAAGAGGACAGCATGATAAGGAGGATTAATCAGACAATACATCTCCAACAGAAAAGGGAAGAGGTCTACAACAGAGCTCAGAAGGTGCAAGAGAACATAAAGAAGTTGTTTGACAAGAGAACAACGACTTGTGACTTCAACATTGGAGACAAGGTACTCAAGTGGGACTCCAGATGAGAAGATAAGGGTAAACATGGCAAATTTGACAGTTTGTGGCAAGGTCCTTACATTATCCAGTCCACCATTGGTCCAAATGCCTTTTTTCTGCAAGAGTTAGATGGCACAGATCTGTTTGGGGGTCCTGTCAATGGCAGGGTGCTCAAGCATTACTACTACTGAGTTCAATTTTAAAGCTTTCATTTCCATTGTAAATACCATTGCTTTGTTCAGTTTCACAAAAAAGGAAAATACAAAAACAATAAAAGATAGAAAAGAGGGAAGATTCTAAAAACAATAAAGGTACAACCCCATATCAACAAAAAGAGAAACAAATTTTAAAGTGTGCAAGCCTAAATGCCACTCCTGAAAAACACACTTCTAGTTAGTCAAACAGCCTAATCTTGACTAATTATTTTTAAATTTACTGCTGATAGGATAGTGAATTCGATTTGCCAAACTGTTTAAACTTGGTTTATCAGTAGATAGATTAGGATAGAAATTAAAGGTTCAAACATGCTCAAAAACTGAACCTAAGTTTCCAAGCAAGAATTGACTCCAATCTATTTTTAATTCTGAGTCAAAATAGAGGTAAATCTGGTTCTAATTAGCTCAAAATCTGAAAGGGTCAGACAAAGAAGGAAAAATTCAAACAAAAGTAAAAACAGAGCTGTAAAGAAAAGAGAAGGCCATGATGAGAAAATTTCAGATCTTAAGCCTTCCATTTTGTTCTAAATTTTCTACAAAATTAATATCTATGTGCAGCTTGTTTTTCATGCCATAGTTCAAGATTAATCTTGACTTGACTGTTTTTAAATTTCTTTTTTAGAAATTACAGAATAAAATTTGTTGGACAGTTTAATCCCAACATATGGTAGATTAGGTAGAGAAACATGTGAATTCAACTGCTTAATCCGAGTTCATGGAGAGATAAGGAGTAGAAATAGATTATATTTCCTGCTTTCAAAAGAATAAAATTTTGTGAAAAGAGTTTGCCAATCCAAGTGCACTCTAAAGAAGAAAAAATGATAGATCAGTAGGATGGGGTGGGTAGAAAGCTTGTGTTGATGAAAGATCCATTGTTTTTCATGGCTGCTAATATGTTTTAGAGCAAAGGAGATCATTCAAGTAAAGAAAGGTAGCCCAATAGATGAGGCACTGTTTAGCCTCCCAGAGAAATGCAGGTCTGAAGTTCTTGATGCCTTCAAGAAGGCACCATCCCCAAGTGGAGCCACTGTTGGCCACCTATAAAATTTGTTCTATCAAAAGGTGGCCAAAACATTTTTTAGCCTTCAAGAAACAGTTTCATTGCCAAAATGTTATCTCTTGAAGCCTCTTGATGACCTCATGCCCTTGTCTAAAAATCTTCACTGCTGTTTCCCTTCAGAACTCAGAAATTTTGCTAAAATTCCATGAGAAAAGACTGTTGCAAAATCCCCTTTCTCCCCTTCCTCCACTCAGAAACTAACCTTCATTTTTACTCTCTTTTTCCCCATCATTTTCCTCTATTTTCCTTTTTTCCTCATCTCCCCTTCATATAACCCCTTTACAGAGTTTAAAACTCCTTTTTAAACTCTGCCAAAACCTCCAAAACCATTGAAAAATGTTGAGAATTTCATAAAAATACCATTTTATGTTGCAAACTTAAGCCCCCTTGGGCTAAGTCCTAAACCACTTCCCCATTATATGCCCTGGTGCTGGAACCAGGTGCTAGACCCATCGAGTGCTTTTTCCCTCTGCTCTTCTTTTGACCTCTGTGAGCAGATCTACACCGTTGGTTGATGCCATCCAACGGCCACGCTCCTCCCCACACCCTTTGAAGTAGTAAAACCAAATCATGCAGGATTTTGTAATGTAGTTTTGTATTGTGCAGGTGTTTGAATGAAATTCCGTTTTACGAGTTAGATTCTATACTTCATGATCGACCATCGATCACTGGAAGGATCGATAGCGCTCCAGTATGGTACTGTAATGTTGTTGCCCGTAGGAGCTGCGAACCTTGTCCACAGGAAGAAACCCGCTTATAGAAGAAATAAATCGGGTTTATAGTTAATGGAGCCATAGTTCCGAGGTTTGAACCTGGAGTTTAATGGACTGAAGTGAATGGGAAGCAGGGTGTTAACCTCGGTTTCACCTGCAGTCACTTACTGTTCAAAAGCAGGAAGCAGTTTTGATCGCACCACTTTTGGTACAGAAAGGAAACCACTCAATAGCAAGCGATCCTGTGAAAAGCTGCCACGTCGATGGGACAATACCGCCCCATCGCTCCCTCATTGCGCATTAAATGTCGACTATGGGCTCAGTGCGATATTGACGTACGCCGTCTAATCTAAGGCTGGCTCATTGAGCGGTGATCGCACTCAAAGGAGCTCGGGGGATAAACTAAGGTATGGTGTGTGAATTTAATTGAAACCCATCGATTGTGTATGTGGGCCCATGGCCCACAATCAATCGCCCTGGTCCCCAACGCCTAGTCAGCATACATGTCAGCGCACACGCGACAGAAACTGATTGGAGCGGGTCTTATTTGGTTGCTTGCATAGTCGTGAAATCCAGACCAGAAATTGTTATAGGGCAGATTTGATAAAAATTTTGGGTCACATTTGGGCTGACGTCAGCAGTCCCTAAATGGACCCGATAAGCATTATAGGGCAGATTTGATAAATATTTCGGGTCACAAAGACCCTGACATCAACGGGCTCCTTTTGTGACCCGAAATGGTTTATGCAGCTTGGTTTTATCGCGAGTTTTGAAATCCGGGGTATAATATTTGATAAAAGGTGATTAAATGGTTTTTTCATTTTGCTGAAGAAAAAGCTGAAGGCTGAGAATGACGATTCTCATGCCTTTGATTCATTAAAAGGAAGCCATCCATGGGTTCAATTTCCACATCTCATCAATGCTTCATGGGCATTGATGCCTCACGATCCCTGCGCAGCACTGCACATCAACAAGACATAGTGAATAAATCACAAAGAAAGAGTATCAGTGTCGAAGACAAAACATACCAGAACAGAAGATTGAAGACAGTTTGAGGGATTATGGCCTTATTCGACAATCAGACGCCTAATCCACTCATTTAAAGACAACATGAAGACCGAAGACACAAATCGAGCGTAATCTGTCCTAAAACACTGAACTAAAGTGAATTAAAGGTGTTTAGGATAAAACAAAGAAATCTATCAGTCCGAGAAGCCTCCACCGCCACAACAGAGGCAAATTGAACCCTCGCCAGCTCCAAAAGCCAACCTTTACAGATGCCAATGACACCTGTAGCTACACAGAAATCAAAGAAGGCCTAGTAATTACCTGAACAAGAGGTGTTTGCCTAAAGACAGCTGAAAAATTAATACAAATCAAAGATCTTATCTCTAAATTGTCGACAAAACTATTTTTAAAGATTAAGAACAGCCTAGAAGCAAATATTTTCGATCATTAGGCCTCAAAGAGCAGAAACAGAGTTACTTCAACATGACACAGAGCCTCAAAAGTCAACAAAGGCTCCCACCGAGCTTAATTCATAAATGTAAATCAATCAATACAGACAGATCATCTATAAACTTCTCCATTGATCCCCTCAAAAGGCCGAGAAGTATTAAGTCTGTATTGATTGACTCAGGAGATCTATTATTAGATCCCACCTCTCATTCTTCTATGAATACTTCTGTAGGAGATAAGAAATTGTTGGTCTCTGGACATCTAAACGCATGTAATAGTTTTCTGAAGCTACTGATGCCCTGTTTGCAAATTGAAGATACATAAGCTGATATGAGAAGTCTGAAGTTGTAGAGACCCACCAGGCTTGCTGATTGTAACTGGTTTAAACATAAAATACAAGCTGTTGATTTATGGGATCCTGATTTATGTCAATGGTGATGTGTTCCTCACTGTCAATTTTTATTCTCTTTAATGTTTTCACTCTGTCCATTTTCTCTGATAAAGAACAGCAAATGTAGAGCTAGGATTTACTCTCAACAATACCCTACTCTTACTGAAAGCTTTATTTCTATGTTTCCTTCATTTGAAAGTTCTCTTTAAAGAGTATATTGAAGCAGGTTGGTTTCAAAGCACTTGCCTTATCTAAATTTCTCTTTGTGATTATTATCCGTGTTTCCTTTAGAGTATACTAAAGCAGGTTGGTTTCAAAGCACTTGCCTGATCTAGATTGCTCTTTGTGATTGTTATCTGTGTTTTTCTTATAGAATATGCTGAAAGCAGGGTAGTTTGAAAGCACTCATCTGATCTTAAGCTATTCCAACTGTTTTTAAAATTTTTTCTAACTGAAAGTACTTCAATTCAGGCTAGTTTTAAAGCGCTTACCTAATCTCAGAATACTTTATGTTTTTCCCTAAGTACATGCCGAAAGAAAAATAGTTTGAAAGCACTTATTTGATCTTAGGCTGTTCACTGTTCTTCATTTGTTTTGTTCTCCATTTCCTATCTGTTCCATTCCATAAAATCAACTTAAGATATCCTTTTGACATAAGTGACTTTCCCCATAGATCCTTCTTGAACCTTGCTGTCCAATTAAAATCCTCCTATGAGTCCATAGCCCAATGGGTTAAAACTGTTTTTGCCTTTTCTGTCAGCCGAATCATTCCTTCATTTTCCTACATACTCACCCTTTATTTTGAACTGCCTTCACCTTCATCATGTCTTTGCCCAACCAAAAAACAAAAAAAACCCATGCTCTTCATAACTAGTCTAACATCACATTTTAGGTTTTTAAGATCACATCTTTAAACTCATTCATAGAGAGATCCCTCTCTGGATTCAGGAGGGCTAGATCCTTGAATCCCAAATCGGTTTGATGTTGTCTTATATTTTGGTTTTTCCAATCTGGACAAAACATAGGAACCCCAACAACATCAACGTTCAAGAGAATCACAAGGCAAGCTAACTGTGCTAAATGGATCTCCGGAGCAGTGTGAATTATGAGGTGAAATAAATGATAAGGTTCAGTATTGACTAAATAGAAGTTAAGAATTCTTTAGTCAGACTTCAACAAAAAACATTCAGACTATAAATGCAGACAAAATTAAGGTGCTCTGGCAGCAAATCTTAATCTAAAATTTCTTATTTATAATCAGATGAAAAAATGCACAGTGAGGAAAACAACAGAAACATTTAAAACAGAGGAAATCACATCACCATTTTAACACAACTCAAGATTCTTGTAAACGGTCTTTGATTAATAATGCCCAACTCTAAAATAGTGTTCCAATATCGTAGTTCTTACAACACAGGTTCTACCAATATCCAACCCTTGACAATGAAAATTTGAGCAGTATTTAACTAAACCTGAGTCATTTTCCCTAATCTACTTTGGCAATCTTCATTAATTAAAATTAAACTAAAATTGGACAAGTGTGGCCATGCAAGGTCCGAATAAATAAAATATCTGACAAACACCGCCTGTAGAATTAATTTCGATAGCTCTTCATGAATGCAAAACTTAGGTGGCTCTTCGTGAATGCAAAAAAGTCTTGGAGGTAGATGAGATGGTTGCAAAGAGGCAACGATGGGTGGCACTGACATCTGGCTTTACTTAGGGTCACCTCTTCTGAATCATTAAAGATGATGGGATGTTGGTTCTTCTAATCAATTGGTGGTTGTGCTGATATGCCCACCGTGATTTTTCATCTTTCTTGGAAGGCATGCTTTTTTAGTGTATTTTCTTTATCAATGAAGAATGGGATGATATAAGAGGGAGCAGAGAAAGGGAAATTTATATGGATCAGCCCCTGGGAAGGGATATGATAGAGGGGGATCATGACTGGGATTGAACAATCTAAAGGAGCATTATGATCCGGTTCACAGAGAGCTGACAATTATTCTTTGATAAACAAAGGGACCTTTGGCAACAACTCGCATGTTCTCTGATAATACCTACGAATTTCACACCTGCAATACTTTGAAAATAATAGACAAATTAAACTCTATATTTATGTCGAATTCTGGCTCTAAAACAACGATTTGGTGGAGTGGAGGTGGCGGGGAGTTGCAGGAAAGTTAGCGTGGATATGGCGTGGCAAAAAGGTGGGGCCCCAACCTAAATCACAATCGCAGGTTGGAAGTTTTAGCTTATAAGCAGCAGAGGTTGAAAGTTAAATTTTGTGATGTGCGAAGCGTAGTAAGTGGAGATGACGTGGCAAGGAGGTGGGGGCCACCCGCTCATCGCGAATCGCAAATCGAAAATTTTGGTTAGGAGTGACGGGGTTTAAAAGTTTAAATCTTGTGGTATGCGAAGTGTGGGGAGCGGGGATGATGTGGCGAGGAACAGGTGGGCCTGCCCGCAAATTGCAGGCTTTGTTATGTGTAGCGGGAGGTAAAGTTTTAAACTTTGTGATGTGCAATGTGCGCTCGGGTCCCACCCTTGTCGCAAATCGCACTTCGAGACTTTTGCTATGATCTTGCGTACTTACCCTTTAGAACTTGCAGCTTGCGAAGTGCGATTGGGATTCAGTGGGGCTTGGATAGGACTTAGGGTAAATACAATATGAGCAGAAAGGGGGAAATAAGGTGTAATGAACACTTTCAAGACTTAGGATTAGGAGCATAAAATAAGGTCATCCCGCCGGTGATTTTGAAATATTTCTAAGTCCCTAAACTTTGAACATAACCCTTCTTTCAATATTTCGAGTGCAATTACCCTCCGCTTTGGTCTTTCTTATTCCACCATAGAAAACATGGAATTTTGATGCCTTCTCAATGTATCTACCTACCCAAACTACAAATCTAACATCTTTTCTTATTTTTAGGGTGCATTTAGACTTTTAGACCTTGAAACCTTTTCTTTTTGAAATTCTAACCTAAACCCTATCCCTTATTTATCTTATTGATCCAGATTAAGCTGATGAACCAATGTCATTTTCTACCTATCTACTAACAAGCCAAGATTAAATAGTTTGGCGAATCCTCGTTCTCTAACCTATCAGCAGAAATTTAAAATTGCACAATCATGCTTAAGCTGTATGATTGAACAAACTTTTCTAAATAGTAGTGGCATTATGATTTGCAGCACTTTCAGGAATATTCATTTTTTGTGGGGCTTTCTTTTTCCTTTTTTAACACCCTCTTTTCTTCTTCTTTTGTTTTTTTTTATCTTCTTTGGAAATGCTTTTGAATATTGAAATATATGTAAAATATGAAAATTTGCAAGTAGGAAATACACAATCACCTTGTGATACTGTAAATTACAGGACTCTAATAGGCCTTCCCACTGAGAATCTTGTTCCTCCTTTGCACACACATGCATTCGATGCAAGCTTCTCCTTTAAAACCACTTTTCCAAGTTAAACCCATCTGATTGAACTAAAACAATGGGTTCCAATATCAGTAATCATAAGAAAATAAATGACGATTCTTTTTTACCTCCATGGTTCCAAATTCTAGATTTGGAAGAATGCATTCACCATATCTTTCGCTTCTTGGTGTCAACACATCAAATGTTCTACAATGGTTGTTGTTTTGGCTACAAACGTTTTTCAACAAATTGTATACAAGTCAATCACTCATGCATGTATACAATTCTTCAACTCTCTCGCAAGTAAAAACACAAGTACACAAATCCCATTTGTATGTAAAATTACTTAAAGAGATGAAATCATTAATTTTGCTGCAATAATAGTGAGTCAACATACTCCACTTTTCCAACATCTTGCTTCATGCAACATGCAACATAATTTAAAGAGAAAGGAAATGCATTCAATTGGAAAATAAATGCATAAATAAGGCAAGATTTGCATCAATCATCAAAATAAATGCAAGGCCTTAATTGGTTAAGAAATCTAATCATATCTTTCCAAACCATTTCAATGGCACTTCTTTCAGCTACACTTCATAATGTGAATGACGCACATCAATTATAAAATCTTCTTTTCCATTCTTGTCAATCTCTCTCTCCACCTTCTTCAAATGTCATGGATGACTTATTGGATACAAAGTCCAACACTCTCCTACAAGATGACCTTGATTATGGCAATGAGTGCAAAACAATTGCATATTCTTTTCAATGTGGTTTGCATTATCCATTGGAATTTTGGCTTTATGTCTCCTTTGTTTAGAAAGTTTCCTGTAAATGGATATCTTCTTCCAACATCTCGAAACAATATGGTTATTCAAACCACAAAAGGAACATGTAAAATTTCTCCAAATATTATGTGAATATCTACCATGTTTATCATATTCAAAAGCAACTTGATTAAAGGTAGATTTATACCTTGCACATTAACCTTTGTCGCCTTCTTGAGGAGGTGAATTTGATGAGGTAGTGGCTCTCTTTGGAATACCAACAATAACTTCAATGACTTTAGAGCTTTCAACGTCCTCTTGTTTTCCATTTCCATTAGTTGCATGCTTATGAGCATCTTCTTGCAAAGTGGGTTTAAAACTTTTTCATTCTTCATGAACACAAACTTCACAAGCTTGAGGTAATGAACATATAATGAAAGTCCTTCTTGGAACACATTCTTTTGCCTCCTTGGCTTTGGAGCATTCTCAATCATGTTGTCCATAACCAAGACCCAAATACCTAGGCCTTTCCTCAACAACAATTGGCTCAACTATGCCTTGTGCATGTTTTCCTAATCCTTTACCTTCATAGCCCATATTCATCAACAATTTGGACCCTATTCCTCCAGTGTGTCTTTTAAAAGAAACTAGAAATTCATTTTGAGAGGAGATAGAAGATAAACTTGAATTTCATACCTATTTTTCATGCACATACTTGGCTAGAGATTCCTTTGCATCATGAAGTTTAGTTTCCATCTCATGCAACCTTTCAATAAGTTCTTGCTTCTCCTCCTTCATGGCAATCAAATGCTCTTGAAGTATAGTGTTCTCCTTCCTATATTCAACCAACTCTTGCACCATATATCTCATGATGTAGAGCTTCTGCAACATCTCTTTATCAAAGAGTTTTGCTAAGGAATATTGACTAGAAACAATTCTTGATGAAGTTTCCATCACACTTGCAACGCATAAAAAACTTCTTTGCTGTGATTTGAGAGTTGAGTCCTCAATCTTGAACTTCTCTTCACACACATAAACTTGCACATAGTTAAATTCTCCTTGCACAGATGCAAAAACAATAGCTAATTATTCTAGCTAACCTTGGCTAAAATGAGTTAAATTGTGCTATGATACCAACTTGATCTTAATATGGACAAACTATTTTTGTTGTGCTCGCTCCCTCATTAGTTAAAATAAATGTGTTTAGGATCGTCTCAAATTAGCCAGTTATGTGAGGGTTTATGTGTCAAGTTTTGTGTTTTTTTTATGAGAAATTCATGAGTTAATTAGATGCTAAAAACATATGTACAACAAGTAAATTGCAGAGAAATAACAAACAACAAACACATTACACAGTAGCTAATAAAGGAGTTCACCCCTCCTGGGCTACATCTCCATGGACCTGCTTCAATGCCTTGGCCCTCTTTGGATTAATGGTCACTCTCTGATTAAATGCACCTACAATGCTCCAATAGCTTTGAAACCTACTCCATTTGATACATAAGACCCAAAAACCTCAAAATAGATTCTTCAAGCTCCGAAAATGGTCTTCAAGTAGACTAGGCATGACCTCCTCTCCCGGTGGCCTTAGGTTTCTTTAATCTTCAAAGTGGAAAAACCACTTACATAAGTGCTCCAATGCCTCTGCAACCTGCACCATCATGCTCATAGCATCCAAATGATCTATGAATGACTCTTTCTGAGCCAAAATTGGTTGAAATATGCCAAAGTTATGGCTTCTTCAATTTTCCCTAGGAAAACTCCTCCAAATATGGAGAAACTCCAGTTAGCACCGCCAAATGTGGAAGTGGCACCGAAATTAGCGGACCCACTAAAATGGATGCCGAATTAATCTCAGGATTAATTAACATTAAGTGTGGTTTAACTGGTGCTTAGGCGTGTTAAGCGCGTTTACAAAATCCATTTTTAAAAAATCGTATTAGCATTAATAAGTGGGGTTTATGGTTAATAACCTGCATTTAAGTTTAATCCCGCCATTAAGGAATAAGCCCTCCACCAAGTTTTGGGGCGTGGTCCCATGGTAAGGGGATAGCCCCTTTTTGCCTCCGCCCAAACCTTTATGAAAACATAAATATTAATCACGCATGTTGTATATTAAGTCACGTTGTTGTGGTCTATTGGTATATCTCGTGGTTAGTGTGTGGGAGGTCACGAGTTCGACCTTGACCTCTGCACTTTTGCTAATACAATAAAATTTTCCACCCAAAACATAATATAAATTTGACCATACACTTAACTTAATTCGGCCATGGAGGGGGGGGCCTAGTGGTGGCCTCTGGGCGTGCAATGTGTCCTTTTCCCATTGGCTTAGAATTAAACCAATAAAAATGTGACAATTCACCCACACATCATCCAACCACCAATTGACACTTGGCACAGTGTCATTGGGCAAAAATGAAGGAATATTCCTAGAATATTCTCTTTTTGCTAACTAGGCTACCATGTAACCTTTTTGTCCTTTTCTGCAAATTTATTAGTTGTTTAGGAAAATGAAAAGCATGCTCTATCTTCGTCATACGGAGTTTGTTTTGAGTGAAACGAAGTGCAATACATTCCCAGCGACGAGACCTATCTAGGAATTTTGGTTTGGAGTGGTTCTAAGAACTTTGAATTTTTATCAATTTTTTGCCCCCAATCCAAATTTCGATCAAGACCAGTCAAAGACCTCCATTAAGAGAAGAGTTTGATCCAAGTGGGCAGAGTGAGCACATGCAAATATACCTCCAGGAGTGAGGTGGATTGATGTAGATCCTTAGTCCAAGAGTTGTAGAAAATTGGGAAATTTCCATTAAGGCATTCTCCTCATGGATCATTACCTTACTGCGAGGGGCCAAAATATTTAGTAGTAGGAGTATCAACATCAGTTAGATACTAAGGAGTACAAAGGAGTGTTGGTAGTAGAGAGAGAGTCTTAGTAGTAGAGTCAACAAAAACACAATTTTCCCAGTAGATAGTTGCAGACACAGTTGATTCAGTTTTTTTTGGATGCTTCTCAGTTACAGTAGCAACAACAATAGAGAGAGGTGTTTCATGCAGTACATTCCACAGGTGCAAGATAGGGGTGTTGGCAATATGATGCAGAGCGTTGTCCTTGATGTCAACCTACTTGATGAAGTTGTCTTTGGACAAACAACCTATTTGATATTGATGTAAATCTGATGTGGAGATTGTTGGCATGTGTTGTCCTTGATGGAAACCTACTTGATAAAGTTGATGGCTACTTGATGAAATGAGATTGATGGCTATATGATGCAATGTGTTGTCCTTGATGACACCATGCTTGATGAATTTTTTCTTGATGGAAACCTATTGGAAACCTACTGGATGAGTCAAGGGGGAGACTGTTGGCAATGTGATACAATGTATTGACTTTGATGGATCTTGCTTGATGAAGTTGTCCTTGATGTAAATCTGATGTATCTATGTGTTAAATATGTAAGGATGATGTATCTACAGATAAACTCACGAGTAACAGAAGAAAGAATTTCAGAAAGAGCCAAAGGAATGATAAATAAGGTATGTCACAAGGCATACGCGGTTTTGTTAAGGAGAAGTCACGTATGTACGCGGAAAAGAACGTGCCAAGTAGCGTATGCCCATTTGCGCTCTAAATTTAGGAAACCAAGGGACATTACCATGGTATTGACCCAAAGTATTGAGAGCTGGATTATCTATTTGACCCCATCCAGGAATACCATTGGAAGTGGTGTGGTTTTGGCTCATGGTATTGACAAAGGCTAAATATATATAAGGAGAAGAAGATCATGGTGCAAGGGTGTATGTGTCTGGGAATGGAATGAATACTTCACTCCGAAGTATATTTGTATGGATTGGGTAACATTTTACTGATTGATCTGAATTAATAATGCACCTATGAAGAAAATTATGAAGAGGGATCTCTAGATCTGAAATGTATATGTATTTTCTAGATCTGTTTAATGGAATGTTTAGATCTGAGATGAGGCGAAATACTTTCTGAAGTAAAGGATGAAATCTGAGTTGTTTATCTGATCTGAAGAGCTGCACAGTCCTGAAAATTTACAGATGTATACGCAGGTTCGATTCAGTAAAAGCGCGTGTATACGCGGGTCTGCTTAAGGAAAAGCGTGTATGGGCAGAAAGGGTTTTCTGAAGAAAGCACAGAAGTATACGCGGGTTGGTGTGCATGAAAGCGCGTACATGCGCAGGTTCAGTGAAGTAAAAGCACGTATGGAATCTAGGGTTTGCTGAAGTAAGTGGAATGAAATGTCTGATCTGTTTTGCTGTTTTACTGTTATCTGTCAATGATGTATTCATACAGAATTGGGTTGTTTGAATGATGAATATGCTGCTGATTATGTTAATTGAAGATCAAGTCGTTGGTTGAATGATTGATGATTCAATGAATGAATTGATGGGGTTATAAGTTTCAGTTTGATGAATGTTGAGCTTAAATGTGTGGAGTGGGTCCAGTCTGAAAATCTGATGAAAAGTGGCCTACAAGATGTGTTGTATGGAAGTTGTTGGATCCAGTATGAAAATTGATGAAACGTGGTCCGCAATGGTGCTGAGGGTCGAAGCCTTCAGTGAGGGGGTTGTAGCTACCTTCTAGTGGTAGCTGGTAAACGAGAGCAGGGGATAGTAGCTCCCTTCCAGGTGAGGCTGGTAAACGAGAGCAAGGGGTTGTAGCTCCCTTCCAAGAGAGGCTGGTAAACGAGAGTAGGGGTTGTAGCTCCCTTCCAGGAGAGGCTGGTAAACGAGAGAAGGTTGTAGCCTTCTACAGGTGGGTGCCTGCATGCTGGTATGATTCTGCACCAGTACATGGTTGTAAGATGTTTTCTTTATAATAAAATATTGAAGACAGAGACGACGACAACGGTGGTTTTCTCCCGACTTGGGTTTCCACCTTAAATCCTGGTGTTCATGTGTGTTGCTTATGTGTGATGGTTTATTCTGTTATTACTGCACATGCTTACTGCTAACTAAACATCTAATGAATGAATGATGCATAGATCTAAGTAAAGAATTAAATGCATAATAATATCTATGTATATACGCGAGTTTTATGAAGGATATCCGCGTGTATACGTGAGTTGGTTTCAGAAAAGTAGCGTATGGGTTTTAGAGAAAGAAAAGTAAATTTTTTTAAAATCAGATATAAATACTGATTCACCCCCACCTCTCAGTATTTTTCCCAACAAGGGGTGGTTTATAATCCATTTCTTGCTAAGAGGGAGTGTTGAAAAATGCAGCAAGAAATACTCAATTTGATTTTTCCTTGATTAAATTGAGAAAATTCGAAATTCCACATTAACAAGAAACTTGGAGGAGTTAATTGAGGTGACATGGCTCTTTTCACTTAGTTAGCTCAGCTAATTTGAGTTAAGGGCATGATGTTCGGTTTTATGTAGTGATTCCTAAATTTTAGGAGCCTATGCTGACTTAGTTTCAATTGTAATAGAAAAAACTAGTTCTAACTGTTAATAAAAGTTGGTGGTCAGTTAAGTAGTGGGACATCAGTCTAACTCATAGATCATCTAGTAAATATTCAATCAACTAATAATTAGATCATGCATGCAAATAATATGAGTTTCCCAGTTGTGGTGGAGTTTCTAAGGAATTTAACCAACAGTTGTTAACTAGTTGAGTGTACAGGTGTTGCATGAGGTAAGGTGATCAACCCTAAGGAATTGTGCAGGAATTTTGGAGGAAATTCCTAATTAATATGGGCCTATTTCCTCAATAATTGCGTAAGGAAATAGGGTCTCAAGTAGAGGCTGAAATTGAATAAGTGTGGGTCAGAGCTTCTGAGTGAGCAAAGATATAGGTTATGCACTTGCAGGTTGTGCTTAGTTGAGAAAAGCAATTGTAATACATCTCTATTCATCAAACTAATGCAAGCAAGCATTAGGGTTTGTATCAATTTTCTTTCCCCGAGAAAATATTATTTTCATGTGTGTGATTTCTTACTGCATGTCTAATATTTTTGTTCTAAATTGTGAATTAATGTCTGCAAAGCAGTAGAGTAGGTTTGTGTCTTGTGATTTTGATTAAAACTTCATAAGAATTTACAAATATATATCATAATTTCTACATGATGAGTGCATAAACTATGGGAGGAATGTGGGTTTTTAACTATGTGCTAGACCTTACACATATCCATCCTTGGACCTCACACATTGTGTAAATGCCTTCCAACGTTGTGTCCTAAGACGTTGTCCCTCCGTTATAAATGCATGGGCATTTTACCAAGGTGGTGAAATCACAACGTTACCTGGGTTGGTGAAGAGGGTTTCTCCTTGTCGAGTTTCTCTTGGTTTCCATATTAGGTATACTCAGGATCTGGGGGTTGGCTTCTTTCATTACCTTCATCATTTTCTATTTAGCTCTTTTTTCGTTATCAAGATGTTATTCATTTGATCACATCCCTGCCATTTTGGGAGTATAAGAAGGGGTCAATGTTTTTGTATTGTTTCTTCATAATACAGAGAATGGCCCAACCTTTGAACTGGTGGTAGTTCTCCCACCTCGTCACTTCCGATTTTTTATCTTGAAAATATTTCCTTTAATTTTTTGGTTATGGTTTGTGTGGTCTGGTATCTAGGTACTTTTTACATCTGGTTTTTAAAGGTGTTAATTATCCTTCTTCTTTCCTACAATGTTATATATATTGCATATTCCCTTTTATTTGAATCTTTCAATTCAAGGTTTATTCGGTGTTTAGTATTGCAGGTGTGTTAAAGTACGAGAGACATCTCTTATCTCCCACTCCTCTAAATCGATCAAAATTCGATATTGTCGTATCCTTAATCTTTCGGTGGGGGTTCTACAATTTTATCCCACATGTATCAGTCCAGATCAGAAGTTGCTCGGTCGTAAGGTGTTAGGTCAGTATTCATTGTTCTATGAAAGCTTCCCTACTTTATACCTTTGGTGATGATGCTCTCTTGGTTGAGCTGAATTCCCCTACCTTGAAAGTCCACTTTATTTTTAGTCCACATGGGTTTTGTGTTTATTTTTGGTGTCAATTATACTCACTTCCCTCTATCATTAAACGACCCTCTTGCAGTCATAAACACTCCCCTAGCCACTGTGTCTCCTCCTGCCATTACTTCTCCCCAGGAAAATTCCTCCCCCTCTCTTTAGTCATCATTTCAGACCAATGTAGGATTCACTATTTCAACACTCTCCTCTTCAGGTGGTAATGGGTGTGGAACTCGTGGCGATGATTGTTATTATCTCAAGCATCTTAGTGGTCAATACTTTAATGTTTTACTATTGTATGAATATTGTCTTCGATTAAACATCAAATATGGTTCTACTCTTGTCATCCTCTTCATCTTTTTGTAAACTCTATTGGGGGTAATGGATAAATTTGGTTTTCATGGTTTGGTCCTTTTTGTTTTGTGTCTTAGATGAGTTTTGTTTCCAAGTTTTGAATTGGTAATAATGATGTAATGTGAAGTTGGGAAACACTTTTCATTTTTTACGTTGAAAATTGTAATTTTCTATGTTTTTCAACTTCAACTCCACTAAAATCATATTTTTATCGCAAATTATGCTTTGACATAAAAACAAGAATTGTAGATAATTGTCTTACCTCCATACCGATATTTTTTTTTTTTAAAATATTGACATATAGAGGGGTAAATTTGTTGTTTACTAACTGCATATACTTGAAATTTTCAGGCAAACATAAATAGTCACTTTATTATCCTTAACTTTTTTTAGGGAAGGTTATTCATTTTTTGGAAAAAAACCATAGCATCATAATTTGCATATATTGCACTAGTGCACAGACTATTTTTTGGTAATTTTCGGATCAAATCACTATTTTTTATTATTTTTTGAAATGGACGAAGACAAAAAAACAATGATGTTTTAGTACATTTTATTATCCTTTGATTTTCTTTTCAATGTGATCGTCAATAAGAAAAATGAGAGTGCCCTTTTGAAGTAGACAGGGAGAGGAAGTGCACTATGATTTTTTTGAATTTTTTGGTGTCCTCATTTGAAAGTTATTGAATTTTCATTCAGTGCAATTTTTCGAACAATGAAATTCCATAGTGACATAGTTTAGTAAAAAATTAATAAAAATTGAATTTTTTAATGAAACTCCATAAATCTCACATCATCAAAAACTAGATTTAGAGAAGAATCTAATGGTACTTGGTCCGACATATAACATTTTGTTTTTGTAGGTGTTCTGTCCCTCCAAAGTTGCAGGTTTCTCAAAACTGCAGAGTTTTCTGAGTTTTTCGTTGACCAGAAACTCTCGGCCGAGAAAAACTCTCGGCCGAGAAATTTTTAAAACTCTCGACCGAGAAATTTAAACCAATTTAACGCGCGGGAAAACTCTCAGCCGAGAGTTTGCGGCCGAGAGTTTGCACAATAAAACTCTCGGCCGAGAGTTAGAAAAACTCTACCGAGAGCTTTTGAATGTTAAAAACTCTCGGCCGAGAGTTTTTGAATGTAAAAAACTCTCGACCGAGAGTTTTTCTAACTCTCGGCCGAGAGTTTGTGGCCGAGAAATTTGTAACACAACTCTCGGCCGAGATTTTTCAAAACTTTCGGCCGAGAGTTTTGAAAACTCTCGGCCGAGAGTTTAAGTTGACTTTTTTTCTCGGCCGAGAAATTAAAAATTTCTCCCGAATTCTACCATCCGCCAAAAACTGTTTCCCAACTTCCTATGGTCTCATAGGGTTTTCTTTTTGGATTGTGGAATACTTAATGTACTCATTGTAGTGCCTTCTTATATTAATGGAAAGCATTCGTGGAAGCTTAAAAAAAAAAAAAATACTTCAATATAATATAAGAGTGGAGAACTTTACATTCTTTTATGTTTTTATAAAACTCTATATATAATGGTTCTGAGCCAATTATATATACAAAACAATTTTATAAATATTTCAAATTTATGTTCATGGGGTTTTTGATAGACGGTGATCAGGTGCTCTGTTAAGGCACTCCTTGATGTGAAGTCACATGTTCAATTCCATGCCCTCATTGGGGTTGATATATTGGACAAGATGAAGATGTAGTCCTACCAAACCTTAAATATATATATATTTCAAATTTATAAAAGGAAAAAACTCAATATTCAAATTTATTATTTTTTCCTTTTCTTTAAAGTGTTTATTTTTATTTATAAAAGAAAAAGACTTTTGGCTTCTATAAACTCAATCACTCAAATTTATAATTTTAACAAATTCTAATGGCATTTTAGACAAATTAATATGATAGGATACCCAAAACAACAAAACATGGAATGAATAATAGCAATTCAGATTATCCTAACAAAACTTCGTCAACTATCCACACATTATTAACAAAACTTTGTCGACGTTCGAATCCCAATGGGGATCCATCTTCAAGATAGAATGTGAATGAGAGCTTTAGAGGAGAACAAACCATGATAAATAGAATATTGAACATGGAATATTAAACTATACTCTAAATAAATCTCTCTATACACAATAAAAATTACGAAGTTTAAATTTTGGTGTTTTCTACGGAGTCCACAATTTTGCTGGATTGTGAAATTCATATCAAATTTGTTTTCAAACAATCTAATCCTAATAGTGTTTGAATGGTTTTTTTTAATGGTGGAAATGGATTCAATCTCATTAAGAACCCAAAATCCCTAAGTTTGACCCTTGTAATTTGAATTTCCAAAAAAAATTACCAGATTTTTTTAAAATCCTACCAGAATTTTCATTTTCAATTTTTTTTTATATAAATATTATTTGTCAAAATAAATTTTGTATTAAACATTTATTTTGAGTGCTATTTTGTTAAGATGTGTTGAATTTATTTTTATGATAACTTTAGTATTTTTTTTTTTTAAATAAATTTATTCATAATTAAAATATTTTACAAAATTTAACTTTTATACATTGAAATAATTAAAAAAACAATGAAATTAAATTTTACTTTAAAAAAACTCTTTATAATTACTTCATTTAAAATTATAATATAATAATAATAAATAACCTTTTAAAATATTTAAAAAAAATTAATAATTATATTAAAATGTTTTAGAAAAAAATATTAATAATAAAAATATGTACTATTTTTAATTCATTATTTTTCTTCCATGATGACCATCAAACAATAAATCTTATATCATATTCCAAATAATAATTATATTAAAATGTTTTAGAAAAAAATATTAATAATAAAATATATATTATTTTTAATTCATTATTTTGCTTCAATTATGACAATCAAACAATAGATCTTATATCATATTCCAAACTCAACCTCATCCCATATTCATTCTTGATATGTTTTTGTGTATTTTCATATAAATATCTTCAATTACAATTCACTTATATTTATTTGAAAATCTCTCCAACGTATCCCGGAAGATTGATTGACACTCAAAAAAATGTTCTCTTATTTTAAAAAACCCTATAAAACAAGAGACCAAGGTTTAGTGTAATTTCATGATTACTTTATTAGTAAGCCATGGAATAAAGAACCTCATTTTTTGTGTTTTTATGTGTTTTCCTTTATGATGTAATATGTATTTAAAAATTAAACAATTCGATAAACTTTTTGGAAATTTATTGCATGATTAGTTAATATTTGAGTTATTTATTATGATTTATTTTTATAAGAATTTTTTAAATTACAAAATTTAGGAAAACTTAGTTACGATAAAATGTTCATTATAATTTTAATTTTATATAAGACAAAATAATAATTATAAGTGTTTATTTTTAAAATTTTGGATCAACTTAAACTTAAATTTTAAAAATTTAATTAGAGTTTTTAATAATAAGAATTCTAATTTTTTATATTATTAATTTATGTTTTTTAGTTTTCAATTTTTATTTTAATTTTATTTTAATATTTAAATCTTTTATTTGTCTTGGTTTATTAGTGTGAAAACTATATTAAAGGTAAAATTGAAGAATTTTGTTCAAAAGTTTTAACATAAGTTTGATAGCTTTAACACAATAGATAATAAGTATACAAAATGATGGCTTATCAACAAGTATTGAGAGGCTAAAACTTGAAGAAAATGTAGTTAAAAGAGAGCATAAAATGGAACATTGCTTCTAAATGCATCTATACCCAAAGTGTCATTAAGGTTGATTTCTTTGCGTTGTTGAATTAGGATTGTGTGGGGGAAAAGGTTCCCTGTACTGAAGCCTGGAAATCTCCATATGCTCCATCCTTCCGTCCATGTCCTAGTACAATAGTTAGAGCTCCTTCATCTTAAGAAGCAACTCATCCACGCTCTAAATGCGTTCAAACAACACCTTGCATAGTAGTTTCTTAATGTGCCAGTAAAGGTCAATGGTGAGTAAATATTGTGTTTGGCAAGCTCGAGCATTACCCAAGTTCGACAACCATTCCGAAAAAATAGCCAAAACTTCTAAATCTTATTGATTTTCTATGTCCTCAATAACTTCATGTTCCATACCTTGCAAGAACCCCAAGGGGGTCCGTTACGATAAAGTCTTGTTGAGGCATGGCCTCTAAGGTAAGCTAGAGAATTACCAAAATCACCACGATTCCTGAGCCACTACAAGATCCGGCCTTTTAACGAGGCATAATGAAAAGTGAGTGTACTAGATAATGAGAGAGGGGGAAAAGGGACGCAAAGAGGGGAAAATAATAGTCCAGAGATAGCGAGAAGGGTTAGCGAGGAAGTTATTAAAAACTCTTGAGAATCATCTTGAAAGAATATTACACAAAATATAAGGAAAGAGAGACAATAATTCTAAATACCTAGAGATTTCCTAATAGAATGATGAAACAAAAGGTAGGTGAGTTGGGCATGTAACAAGGACAAGTATCATCTAAATACCTACAGAGTTAAGGCTATTGTGATGTTGGGAAGTAGAGGCATCCTGTGTTGAGGGGTCGAAGGCTTCATCAACATTGGTTGAAGAATGTCAATGACTCTTAGCAACACAAAATGAAGGAGACCTGAAATCCCTAGAATGTTAAAGCTCTGATCCTTTAAACTAACACTACTCCAATTCATTGATGGATACTTAAGATAGGAAGAAGGATCTAGATCAGGAGGCCTTGGTCGTTCCTTCAATTTAGTATGGGATAAAAAATACAGGAGTGTAAAGGCATATTGGTAGTTTTGTTGCATTATATTCATCATTTGTTTCCCTAAGTTGTTGAAAAATGCAGCAAGAAATTCTGAATTTTATTTTTCCTTGATTAACTTGAGAAAATTTGAATTTCCACATCCACAGACAACTTGGATAATGTTAACTTGTGTGACATGGCTTATGTCACCCATTTTACTAAGTAAATTCGAGTTGGAAGAGTTAGAGTTCAGTTCTACATGTGTGATTGCTAATTTGTAGCAATCAAGGTCAGTTATCTCAGGTTGTTTTCAGTTAAACTAGTTCCAACTTTTGGAGGAACTAGTGGAAGGTCAGTTAAGCAATGGGACTTTAGTCAAAATCAATGATAGTCCAATTAACTGATCAATCAACCCAAAATAGCTAGTGCATGTAGAGAATTTGAGGTAACCAGTTGAGGTGGAGATTCCAAGGAAATGTAACATTAGTTGTAGACTAGTCTTGAGTGTACATGTGTTGCATGCAGTCAAATGATCATCCTAAGGAATTACACAACTCAATTAGAGGAATTTCCTAAATAATAGGGGCTAATTCCTCAAGGAACAACACAAGTAAATAGGAGCTCAATCCGAGGCAAAATGTAAGTAAGTATGTGTCAAAGGCCTTCAGTGAGTAGAGAGATAAGTTGTGCACTTGCAGGGTGAGCTCAGTTGAGAAAAGAAACTATAATACATCTCTATTCATTTGATTAATGCATGCAGACATTGGGGTTTTTAGCATATTTCTTTCCCTAGATAAAAATACTTTTTGCATGTGTGTTATTTCTTCTTGCATGTCTAATATTTTTGCTCTAAATTGTGAATTAATGTCTGCAAAGCAATAGTGTAAGTTTTTGTCTTATGATTTTGATTAAAAATTCATGAGAAGTTGCAAATATGCAACCTAGTTTCTACATGGTATCACAGTTGGATTCACATTAGAGCAGGAAATTTGAAGTTGTTTCTCAGAGTTTCGAATTTGAAGATCAATGTAGCAGGATTTCTTCAGAGCTGAGAAGATGGCCTTCAATGGACTAAGGCTATAGTATGCCTTGGAAGGCATCTCTAATTTTGTTG
Organism: Pinus albicaulis; assembly: GCA_034641835.2. Lineage (NCBI taxonomy): Eukaryota > Viridiplantae > Streptophyta > Pinopsida > Pinales > Pinaceae > Pinus > Pinus albicaulis. The sequence continues at coordinate 155,631,124 of CM076571.1, read as the reverse complement.
CATGGAAGGACCACATGGAGGTAGTATTGTATGAAAAATTATTGCTTGAATATGTCAAGACAAATGTTGCAAAATCACAAGCATCTGATGCCCAAAACCTTGCTCAGTGGAAGAAAGATGTAGCCAAGGTGAGGAGAATAATATTGGAGGGAGTGTGAGATCATATTGTCTCGAATCTCCATGGAAACGAAACTTCGTTCACGATGTGGAAAGCATTGAAAAATTGTACGAGAATAGTAGTGACCACAGGAAGCTGGCTCTCAAGGATAAAATTCAAATTATCAATATGTAGAAGAATTACATAATTATGCAACATCTGAGCAAGTTTACATAGTGTCATGAGGAACTTGGCGGGGTCGGTGTTAATGTTCCTGAAGAAGGCTTGATAACCCTAGCCCTTTTGGGCCTTCCAAAGAGCTGACATAGTTTTCAATTTCGGTGAATAAGAGGGAGAAACTACTGAGTTATGAGTGCTTATGGTATGATTTGGTACAAGAGGAAATAAAGCGAAATACTAGAGATGGGTGTTGACATTCAACAAGAACATTCCAGAACCCACGCCTCGTGCATTAAGCACCTACACTAGGGTGGAGCCCACAATGCTATTTTTGGTGCATGTTTAGTTATCCCTTAATTAAGATGGAAAATAAACTGTAATATAATCTCAAAAATAACTTGTAATAGTTAAATGAGAGTGATAAACTCAGTTAGCTCATGGATTTCGAGTTAGAGGTATTTAGTGAGGCATGCAGAGTAATTCTAGTTGTAACAGATTTTGAAGGGAAGTGGTGCATTATTTAATGCAGGTTGTAATCAGTTTAACTCAGTTAAGTGAGTGAAATTCAGTTGTGCTAGTTGTAAATTCTTGATACACTAGTGATAGATCAAGTGAATTAAATGTTAATTAATTCACAATTAGTGATCTCACATGCAATTTAGGATTTACTATTATTAGTTGCATGCATGTCAGATCCAGTGGAGACCCAGTTGAGATCTAGGTGAAAGGGAAGTTGACTATCAATTGTAGGATTATTGGGTTTCACCCATGCAACCAAACACCCATTGGAGTGCCCATGATACTTCTGCAGTCAAGGAAGGTCAAAATTCCTATTTTTTAGGGATTGTATTCATCAGGGATTGTGCAAGCAAGGTAGGCTGTCTAGAGGTAGTAAATTGGCTAAGTACAAGTCAATTTTTGTATGACAGTGTGAGAAAATTAGCTGAGTACTATAGGGCTCTCGTGAGAAGATTTTTGTATGTAATTGTTTCATGATCCATGTTTAATATACAATAGAATATAGTGGGGTTTTGACCAGCAAGCTTTCCCTAGGGAATTATCTCTGTTGTGTTTGATTTGATTCTTCTTTACTTCATGTGATTAGCGATTATGTTTTTAATTCTGCAAAAGATTTGTAGAAGCGATTCAATATTTAACTTTAGTACATTTTTAGATCAGATTGAATACAAGATATACATGCATGTTGTATAATTTCTACATGGTTTCAGAGCACGAGAAATCACAATTGTGAAGAAGGAGTTGAGTTTGTGACTGGATATAATTCAAATTTGCAGAAAGTTCTTGGTGCTACAGATGATTCAGGATCGAAATGGATTTCAATGGCTTGAGGTTGGAGTATGCACTTGAGGGCAGCTCAAACTATATTGATTGGAAGGACAGGATTGAGGTAGTACTCGAAGACAATGGCTTGAAGGAATTCATTGACAGTGATGTTCCTAAGCCCGCTATGACAGATGCTACAGATATTGATGCATGGCAAAAGAAAGTGGCAAAGGGGAGGAGGATCCTGTTGGAGGGAGTACGAGACCACATTGTCTGAAGCCTCCATGGGAAATCCACACCATATGCAATGTGGAAGGCTTTGACGGATCTATTCTAGAGAAGCAGCGACCATAGGAAATTGGTGCTCAAAGATAAACTCGGGAAGATTAAGATGGAGAAGGGTGACTCCATACCAAAATATCTAACAAATTTTTTCCAATGTCGGGATGAACTAGGGAGTGTTGGTATAATTTTCGTTGATGATGATTTGGTGAGCTTGACTCTCCTAGGACTTCCCAACAGTTGGCACAGGTATCAAGGCTTTGTCGATGGAAGGGGAAAATTTCTAGATTGGGAACGAATGTGGTCAGATCTGGTGCAGGAGGAGTTCAGATAGAACACCAGAGATGGATCTTCATCTAAGAATGAAGATGAAGAAGATTGAGCTTTGGCTGCCAAGGCGAAGAATGGGAAGGGGAAGAAATTCCATTCCAAATCCAAGTCCAAGAATGGCAAGAAGCAGGACATGACCAAGGTGAAGTGTTTTCACTGTCACGAGCATGGGCATTTTGCTACTAACTGTCCACAAAATAAGAAGAACAAGAAGGCTAGAGGCTCTACAACTTGTGAGGCTTTCGCCTCACAATTTTAGCTTGAATTATTATTGATTGCATGCATGGTGTCAAGTGCATTGGGATCTGTGTGGTATTTGGATAGTGGCACTTCCTTCACACGACGGGAGACAAGGAAATTTTCAGTGACTTGGAGGAGAAGGATCTCTAGATGATTATTGAAATGGGTGATGATGAGCGATACAGTGCTACTGGGATTGGTACCATTACCTTCAAAAGGCAATCAGGTAAACCCTTTCCATTAAAATATGTAATGCATGTACCAGGTTTGAAGAAAAATTTAGTCTCAGTCGCAATGTTGGAGGATAGAGGCTATGATGTTGTTTTTAGTGAAGGAAAAGCTTTCTTGAAACATAAAACAACTGGACAAGCCAAGAGGATAGGGATTCGAGTTAAAAATATCTACAAGCTATAGGTAGATGACTGTGTAGCAATGATGGCCAAGGTAGATCAAGTGATGAGCCGAGATGAGGGCGAATCATGGCACAGGAGATTGGGCCATCTTCACCATGGAGCCTTGAAAGTCATGCAACAGATTTCTACTGGTCTTCCCAGAGGTACACTTGCGCAGTCAGACACATGTAAGGGATGTACTATGAGAAAATATGTAAAGGCGACCTTTCATGAGAAGGAGAACCGAGCTTTGAGGATCCTTGAGAGAGTTCACAAAGACATGTGTGGACCATTCTCTATTGCTTCAAAAACAAAACATAAGTACTATGTAATTTCTGTTGATGAATTTTCTCGTAAGTGTTGGATCTTCTCCATGCAGAAGAAAGATCAGACATTCTCTAGGTTTCTTGATTTTAAGGCTCTGGTGGAGAAAGAGTCAGGGAAGTAAGTGAAGGCTGTTAGGAGCGATAATGGTGGAGAGTACATCTCTAATGAATTCAAGAAATTCTGCAAAAAATAAGGAATTTGAAGAGAAATGATAGCGCCTCATAACCCACAACAAAATGGGGTTGCGGAAAGAAAGAACATAACAATTGTGGGTGCAACAAGAGCGATTTTGCATGATCAAGGCCTACCGATGCATCTGTGGGCGGAAGCATGCAACAATGCAATATTTGTGCAGAACCGTTGTCCTCATAGGATACTTGGCATGAGTACACCTGAAGAGGCTTTCACTGGTAAGAAACCTGATGTTTCACACTTTAAGATTTTTGGCTCATTTGTTTATGTGCATGTGACTAAGGACGCGAGAAAGACGCTGGAATCGATAGCTGAGATCGATATTTTTGTGGGGTAAATTGAAACACCCCATAATTATCGTGTGTATTTTCCAAACAACAGAATTACTGTTGTGCGACGGGATATAAAATTTGATGAGTAGAAAGCCATGCGGTTGTCCCTTGAGACGGAGTTAGACTTGCATGGAGAGGAGGAATTGTTGGTTCCCAAGGATGAGCCTCAAGATGTGGATTAGCCACATGAGGAGGATCATGGAGTGGAGGAAAACACTCATGCAGAGCCATTCATTAGAAATGGCAGAAGGTGCATCATGGAAGCTGATAGATTGAGACTTGATGCTGCGGATAATGTAGGAGCCCCTACTTCATAGCGCAGACAGAGGCAGTCTCCTGACCGATTTACTGGATACATGGCTCTTATGAGCAAATGTATTGTGACTGAACCATCTTCCTTTCAGGAAGCAGTGCAGTAACCAACTTGGGTTGATGCAATGGTGGAGGAGTATGACTCCATTGTCAAGAACAGTGCATGGGAGATTGTCCCAAGACCGGTCGACAAATCAGTGGTTGGATCGAGATGGATCTACAAGATAAAGCAAGCTGCTGATGGAAGTGTGGAGAAATACAAGGCTAGATTTTTGGCCTAGGGATTTTCACGGATCAAGGGGATAGATTATGATGAGACTTTTGCACCTTTTTCAAGGTAATCTTCCATAAGATCCATCCTTGCACTCTCAATGCAGATGGGCTAGCGCATTCATCAGATGGATGTGAAAATCGGGTTTCTCAATGGGATCATTGACGAAGAGGTGTACATAGAGAAACCTGAATGTTTTGAGATGTTCAACAGCGATTCGCATGTGTGTCGACTCAAAAGAGCAATGTATGGGCTGAAGCAAGCACCCCGTGCTTGGTACACTTAGATAGATAACTATTTCACCGGAATGGGCTTCACCAAAAGTGAAGCAGATGCAAACCTATACCAGATTGTAGTTGAGGGTAAGCTATTGATTATTGTTCTTTATGTTGATGGTCTAATTTTAACTGGTGATGATCATTTGATACACTCATGCAAGGAGGATCTTGCAAGGGAGTTCGAAATGAAGGACATGGGAATCCTTCATTATTTCCTCGGATTGGAAATATAGCAGCGAGATGGTGAAATTTTTGTGTCTCAAGGAAAGTATGCAAAGGAGATACTGGGTAAGTTTCACACAGAGAGTTTCAAACCCATGGATACTCCTCTTCCATGAAATTGGAGGAAAGAGTATGCTACTTCTAGAGAGGTATGGATGTTATTGTCTACAGGCAGTTAGTTGGTTCACTAATGTATCTAGTGAACACCAGACCAGACATTTGTTAAGTTAACCAGTTGAGTCAAGCTATGGTTAAGCCTACCAAGCTCTCTGTGAAGGCAAGGAAGCATGTCTTGAGATATTTGAGGGGCACATGAAAGTATTGTCTGTGGTACATACGAAAAGAGGGAGTGAAGCTTCAAGGCTTCACGAATGCAGATTGGGCGGGAAGTCCATCAGATAGAAAGAGCACATCAGGAGGGATCTTCAGCATAGGATCGACAACAATTTCCTGGTACAACAGGAAACAACGATCTATGGCACTCAGTTCAGTGAAAGCAGAATACATGGCAGCAAGTCAAGCTACATGTGAGGCTATCTGTATGAGAAAGATCTTGGTTGGTTTGTTTGGTTCTCAGATGGATCCGACAGTGATTCATTGTGATAACCAGAGTTGCATTAAACTCTCGATTAATCTTGTGTTTCATGATAAGTCCAATCATATAGATATCTGGTACCATCATCTCATAGATTGTGTGTAGAGAAGGACAATGTTGCTTCAGTACATTCCCATGGAATGTCAGGATGCAGATATTCTGATGAAGGCGCTCATGAGGAGAAAATTTGAATACCATAGAGACAGGAACGGGGTGAATGATAATCCCTTTCTTGTTGAGAGGGAGTGTTGAGAATCAATAAGAAAATTTCAGCACCCACGCCTAGTGCATTAATCACCTACACTAGGGTGGGGCCCATAGTGCTATTTTTTGTGCATGTCTATTTTAGTTATCCCTTAATTAAGATGGACAATAAAATGTAATCTAGTCTAAAAAATAACTTGTAATAGTTAACTGAGAGTGATAAACTCAGTTAGCTCATGGATTTTGAGTTAGAGGTAGTTGGCAAGGCATGCCGAGTAATTCTAGTTGTAACAAAGTTCAAAGTGCAGTGGTGCATTAGTTAATGCTGGTTGTAATCTGTTTAACTTAGTTATGCTAGTTATAACTAATTGATACACTAGTGAGAGATCAAGTGAATTAAAAATTAATTAATTTGCAATCAATGATCTCACATGCAACTAAGGATTTACTATTATTAGCTGCATGCATGTCAGATCCAGTGGAGACCTAGTTGAGATCTAGGTGAAAGGGAAGTTGAATATCAATTGTAGGATTATTAGGTGGCACCCATGCAACCAAACACCCATTGGAGTGCCCATGATACTTGCGCAGTCAAGGAAGGCCAAAATTCCTATTTTTTAGGGATTGCATTCATCATGGATTGTGCAAGCAAGGTAGGTTGTCTGGAGGCAGTAAATTGGCTAAGTATTAGTCAGTTTTTGTATGACAGTGTAAGACAATTAGCTGAGTACTGGAAGGCTCTTGTGAGAAGAGTTTTGTATGTAATTGTTTCATGATCCATGCTGAATATAAAATAGAATATAGTGTGATTTTGAGCAGCAATATTTCCCTATGAAATCATTTGTGTTGTGTTTGATTTGATTCTTCATGTGATTGGCAATTGTGTTTTTAATTCTGCAAAATATTTGTAGAAGCGATTCAATATTTAACTTTAGTACATTGTTAGATCGGATTGAATCTAATATATAAATGCATGTTTTATATTTTCTACAATGGGACTTCATCCAAGGGAGAGGATGAAGAAAAATTTGCATTGGATGGAAAGGAAAAGAAGGGAAAAGGGAAGAAATCCAAATGCAAACCAAAATCCAGTCAATGGGGAAAGAATACATATTTTTCAAAAATTAAATTCTTCCATTGTCATGAATTCAGGCATTATGCCATGAAGTCTCGACATAAGAAGGAAAGTAAGAATACTTCAGGATTAGCAGAAGGTGGAGCTTTGACTTCACAGTTCAAGCTTGAATTTACCCTCATTACATGCATATATAACATAGTGATGGGGAGCATGTGGTACTTGGAGTCAAGTGCATCATTCCACATGACAGGGAATACAAATTTTTTTAGTGACCTGGAAGAAAAATATTTGCATATGCACATCGATATGGGGGACGATGAAAGGTATAACATGATCATGATTGGTACAGCCACCTTTTAGAGGGATTCAGGCTCCCCCCTCATGCTCAAGGATGTCATGTTCATTCCGGGCCTAAAGAAAAATCGTGTCTCTTTTATAGTTTTGGAAGACTGTGGTTATGATGTGATATTTAACAAAGGAAATGAATTCATGAGACACATATCAACGGGATAAGTGAAGCAGATTGAGGTTTGTGTGAAGAAGCTATACAAGCTAGATGTGGAGGATTGTCCTGCAATGAGCACAAAGGCAGAGAAGGTGTAGAGCCACGATGTCGATGAACTTTGGAATATAAGACTTGGCCATTTTCATCATGACACTTTGAAGATCATGCAATAGATAACCACAAGCCTCCCCAAAGGAGCACTTGAGCAGTAGGATGTATGCAAAAGATGTACCTTGGGGAAGTACACAAAATCTACATTCCATGATCGTGACAACAAAGCACATGCAGTCCTTGAAAGGATCCACTCTAATTTTTGTGTACTTTTCTCAATAGCCTCCACTTCCAGGGACAAATATTTTGTCATTTTTATTGATGAATTCCCACATAAGTGTTGGATCTCCTTCATGCGAAAGAAGGATGAGAAATTCTCTAAGTTCATAGAATTCAAGGCACTAGTTGAGAAATAAATGTGTAAGAAGGTGAAGGCTCTCATGATAAATAATTGAGGTGATTAAATGTCGAATGAATTTAAAATTTTATGTGCAAAAGGAGGCATTCAATGAGATTTGAAAACAACCCACAACCCACAACATAATGGGGTGTCTGAGAGAATGAACCGTAACACTGTGGGAGTAGCGAGGGTGATGTTGCATGACCAAGGCCTACCTATTCATTTATGGGTTGAAGCATGCACCACAAAAAGCTATTGAGGAATCGAAGTCCTCATCAGATTCCAGGCATGATTACACTTGAGGAGGGTTTCTCAGGGATAAATCCGAATGTGTCACACTTCAAGATTTTTTGAGCCTTTTTTTATTTCTATGTATCGAAATAATTAAGGAAGACTCTAGAGCCAACAATATAATTGGGGGGTATTTATGGGTTACATAGAAACTCCCCACAACTACCGTTTGTACTTTCCATCCCTCATAATGATAGTTGTGCGAAGGGATGTAAAATTTGATGAAGACAAAGCGATGTGGTGCTCTTTTGATAGGGAGCTTCAGATCCCACCACAGGAGGATCTTTTAGCTCCAAAAGAGGAACCTCAATAAGTTGTGGAGTAGCCACAAGTTGAGGAGCAGAGAGTGGAGACAACCACCCAAGAAAAATCATCTAGAGAAGGCAAAAAAAGGACCAGGAAAGATGAGAGACTTGTGTAGGATGCGAGGGAGAATGTGGGTGCTCCTTCAAATCGACGCAGGAAGAGAAGAGCACTAGATTGCTACAATTTCTACATGGATCTAATGACTAATATTGTATAGACTGATCCATCCTCTTTCGATGAATAAGTAGAGAAACCTACATGGGTTGATGCAATAGTGGAGGAATATGAATCCATTGTAAAGAATAGTGTTTGGGAAGTGGTCCCAAGACCAAAAGATAAATGATTTGTGGGTTCAAGATGGATCTTCAAGGTAAAACATTGAGCATACAAAAGCATAGAAAAGTACAAGGCTAGATTTGCGGCCAAGGGTTACTCTCAAGTTGATGGTATTGAGTATGAGGAGACCTTTTCCCTTGTAGCAAGGTACTCATCCATCAGATCAATTCTTGCTCTGGCTGCAAAGATGGGGTGGAATATCCACCAGATGGATGTAAAAACAACATTCCTCAATGGAGTTATTGAGGAGGAGGTGTATATCAAGCAATAAGAAGGCTTTGAGAATTTTGACTGGGAGTCTCATGAGTGAAAACTCAAGTGAGTGTTGTACGATTTCAAGCAGGCACCTTGTGCTTGGTACCCCAAGATCGATATGCATCTCACCAGTTTGGGCTTCACCAAAATTGAAGCGGATGAGAACCTCGATCATATATTGGTAGAAGGTAAATTGTTGATAATTTTTTTATATGTTAATGACTCAATTTTAATTGGTGGTGAGAAATTGATCATATATTGCAAGGAGGACCTTGTAAGAGAGTTTGAAATGAATGATATGGGTCTCATGCACTACTTCCTTAGATTGGAAGTATGGCAAGGTGATAGGGAAGTGTTTGTTTCTCAGGTAAATTATGCCAACACGATAATTGAGAGGTTTCGCATGGATAGTTGCAAACACATGGAGACACCGCTAGTGACCAACTAGAGTAAAGAGGATGCCACTTCAGGCATGGAAGTGGATGCTAATGTTTACCGATATTTAGTGGGTTCACTAATGCATCTTGTGAACACACGACCAAATATGTGTTATGCAGTCAATTAGCTGAGCTAAGCTATGGTTAGGCCAACAAAATTATTTTGGAGGGCTACTAAGCATGTTCTATGGTAACTAAGAGGAACTACCCACTTTGGACTATGGTACAAACAAACAGAGGGAGTGAAGCTTTGTGGCTTCACAGATGTAGATTGGGTGAGGATTCCATCAGACCAAATATTACATCAGGTGGAAATTTCAGTGTTGGTTCTGCAACGGTTTCTTGGTATCGTAGGAAGAAAAGATCCATGGCACTTGGCTCGACAGAAGCATAATACATGGTGGTCAGTCAAGCAACATGTGAGGAGATCTAGATGAGAAAGATACATGTTGGATTATTTGGTCAGATGATGGATTCAACTGTGATCTACTGTGATAAGAAGAGTTGCATCAAGCTCTCTCAAAATCTTGTTTTTCATGATCGATCCAAGCATATAGATATCTGGTATCACCATTTACAGGACTATGTGTAGAGGCAGATAATGTTGTTTGAGTACATTCTAACAGAGGAACAAGATGCTGACATTTTGACAAAGGCCTTATCAAGAGGGAATTTCATGTTCCACAAGTGTAGGATAGGGATGGTTGATAATCCCTTTCTTGCTAAGAGGGTGTGTTGAAAAATGTATTGAGAAATTCTCAATTTGATTTTACCTTGATTAAATTGAGAAAAAATGAATTTCCACATCAGCAGACAACTTAGATGATGTTAACTTGTGTGTCACCTAGTTTGCTCAGTAAATTCAAGTTGGAAGAGTAAGAGTTCATTTCTTCATGTGTGATTTATATTTTGTAGAAATCAAGGTCAGTTATCTCAAGTTGTTTTCAATTAAACTAGTTCCAACTTTTGGAGGAACTAGTGGAAGGTCAATTAAGCTGTGAGACTTCAGTAAAACATAGTGATCATCTAGTTAACTAATCAATCAACCTAAAATATCTAGTGCATGAAAATAATTAGAGTTACCCAGTTGAGGTGGATATTCCAAGGAAGTGTAACATCATTTTTAGAATAGTCTTGAGTGTACAGGTATTGGATGCAGTTAGATGATCAACCAAAGGAATTGCACAGTTAAATTATAGGAATTTCCTAAATAACATGGGCTAATTCCTCAAGGAACAACACAAGGAAATAGGAGCTCAATCGAGGAAAAATTTGATTAAGTCTATGTCAAAGGTCTTTAGTGAGTAGAGAGATATGTTATGCACTTGAAGGGTGAGATCAGTTTAGAAACACAATTGTAATACAACTCTATTCATTTGATTAATGCAAGAAGGCATTAAAGTTTTTAGAAAATTTCTTTCCCAAGACAAAAATACTTGTTGCATGTGTGTTGTTTCTTCTTGCATGTCTAAGATTTATGTTCTAAATTGTGAATTAACGTCTACAGAGCAGTAGTGTAGGTTTTTGTCTTGTGATTTTGATTAAAACTTCATGAGAAGTTTCAAATCTACAACCTAATTTATACATAAGCCACATAATTAAGGATGGCAAGAGCATTAAACCAACTGTTGTCATTCCAATTCATTCCTTGAATTATGTTGGGGTGATAGCAATATTCAATTTTCATTTCCATCACAAGGATCGTATACATGAAGCTTTGAATTATGTTAACTTTCAAATACAGCTAGCCAATCTCTAGATTGGATGAGTTAATTGGACATTAAATCATATTAATTAAGGGGGAGGGGGGCAGTTGTTTCCATATCCTCACCATACTCCTTGTGAGGGTGTAACTGGCTGCCCTCTCTCATTTCCACATGTGTACCCCTATCCACCCCATACAGGGAAATATTATTAATTTATGATACTTTAAAATAAATTTATTACAAAATTATATGAATCCATTTTTATAAATAGTAATAACTAATTTTTCATAGTAGTAGTTTACTTGTTCTATGTTTTGGATTTTTTTGGGTATGCTTTTTGATTTAATTTGGCCAAAATTCAACAAGGATTTGTTGGAATCACATGTTTTAACTTTGAACTTTCCACAATTTGATGCCTCAAGATTTTTCCAGGGTGCTAAATCTATTTATGCATTTAAAAACATGTTTTAAGCAACAAAAACTCATGATCTAACAAAAAATTGTTAGATCATGCCAAAAAAGTGGAGTATATGCTTTCCACATTCTTATTTTGTGCCAACCATTCTTTTATAAATAAACTAAGTTGGCATTAGAGATTTTTTTAGGTCCAAAATAGGCCTCTTAAGGGAAATAATAAAATAATAGTTAAAAGAGTTAAATAAGAGATATGGATTTTTAAAGGAAAATAAAAGAAATTACTTTATTTATTGTAATTTTGTGATGCAGGTGGATATCGGTGGCCACCCGCCTATTCCACTTTGACCCCTGACATTGTTTCTTTTCAGTTTCCTATTTCCAACATAGTTTCATATTTTGGTAGTTTTCTATTTTTGGCAGTTTTTGGGTCCTGAACTTTTGGAGCCATTTTGAGGACCTAAATGACATTTTTGTTGGGAAACTTGGAAACAATGTAGTCAAAAGTTTTTTTCCTCGAATATACCTTTCTAATGGGCTATCATGCATTGCAAATGGATATTGTATACTAAAGTTACGACCCATGAAGTTGACATTCAAACTAACCTCATTGGGGCCCACAAGCTTTTGGCACTTCATCTCCTAGCGTTAGGTTTTTGGAGGTTTATGGTTTCTCATTGCCTCTTCTTATAAAAAGGCCTCAGAGCCTCATTGCAACTCAATTCAAAAGGCAAGTATCATTCAAATCCCTTCTCAGAGATAAGCTACCATCACCGAGCTATTTTGTCCCCTTTCCGCGTGTAAAATTTTTTCAACATTTGATATTTATTAATCTGTTGATGCGGACGTTGTACACCCAAGTTAACAAGGGAGGAATAGCCCAGACCGAGCCTCTTTCATAGCCCAATTTTTTTGTTATGGCTACCCTCGACGATTTTATATGCTCTGTTAGTATTGGATCCATTCTTCTTATGAAGGAGTGGATCTAGGGAAACACTAATACTAATCTAAACTAGGGTTATCCTATACTAATCTAAACTAGTTCTACACTAAATTATGATTAAAACAAACTATAATTTAATTATCAAGTTAGCTATACAAATGGAAGGATGGGAATCAAACAAGCTGAATTTTATATCAATATGAAAGAAAATGGTTGTATGTTTCGCCAACAAGGAAACTATGATACAATATGTAATTCTAATTTATATATTTCATTTAGAAATTAGAATTAAGAAATAGAATAATTCTCCTCCAAAATGTTGCTACAAATCAATAAACGAAAACTATGATACAAAATTCAAGCTATGGTACATAATATATAATATTGATGTAGAAATTTTATAGAAATTGCAATTTCTCAAGATTTCTAACTAAAAAATAAGAGACACAATTCTACTCTACTAATTTGTGGAATGGAAATCACAATTTAAAGCAACATGCATAGACATGCAATAAGAAAAACCATAAATACACAGTGATTTCTAAGGGAAATCAACTAGGAAAAACCCCTCAAGCCTCTTTGCATTAATTAATTGAATAAAGAAACTATTACAATTTCTAGCTCCAACTCTGAGCTCAACCTGTAAAAGAATAATTGTTCTCTCTGCTCAAATGAGAAACTCTGGCCAACACTTAGCCAATTATTTTCTCATAAAGCCTCATATTTCCTTGCGTAATTCCTAGGGAAATTAGTGCCTAAAAGATAGGAATTTCCTCCTAATTTATTGCCTAATTCCCAAGGATTGATCTTTTGACTTCATGGAACACACGTACACTCAAACAAGTATACAAATCATGTTACACTACCTTGTCATCTCCACTTCAGCTGAGGAACTCGAATTCTATGCATGCACTAGGTATTTTGGGCTGATTGATTAGTTAATTAATAGACCTTTGAGTTAGACTGTTGTCCCATTGCATAACTGACCTTCAAATGACTCTATCAATAGTTAGAGGCTGGTTAATTGAAAACAACTGAAAATAACTAAACTAGATTTCTAAAATTTAGTAATAAACACATGTGAAAACTAAATTCCAAGCCCCTAACTAGAATTAACTAATCTAACTAAGTGACAAGAGCCATGTCACACTAGTTAACTACCTCCAAGTTGTCTTGCTGATGTGGAATTGAGCCTTTCTTGCTACATTTTTTAACACTCCCTCTTAGAAAGAAATAATTTTTTCACCACCCCTATCTTGCACCTATGGAATTCGAATTTAACTCTTGAAAATTCCTTTGTCAAGATGTCAGCATCCTACTCCTCAATTGGAATGTATTGTAACAACATAATTATCCTCTGCAGACAATCCTGCAAATGATGATATTGAATATCAATGTGCTTGGACCTGTCATGAAATACGAGATTCTCAGAGAGATTAATGCAACTCTAATTATCACAATATATCAATGTTGGATCCATATCCTGATTGAAAATACCCACAAGTATTTTCCTCATCCATATGGCCTCACATGATGCTTGACTTCAAACCATGTATTCAACCTCTGCACGCCACATACCTATGCTTCTTGTTGTACCAGGAAATAGTTGCAAACCGAACATTGAAGATAGCACCTGAAGTACTTTTCTTGTCTAATGGACTCCTTGCCCAATCTGCATCGGTGAAGCCTTGAAGCTTCATTCCTTTGTCCTCCTGTACCATAATCCAAACTCCGTAGTGCCTCTGAGGTATCATAACACATGATTTTTTTCCTTCCAATACAAATTGGTAGGCCTCACCATAGCTTGAATTAGCTGGTTTACTACATAGCACATGTCGGGTCTTGTGTTCACAATATGCATCAAACTACACCACAAGCTGACTATAAATGGTAGCATTAACCTCTTCACTTGAAGTGGAATTCTCCTTCCTCCAATTTGTATCTAGAGGTGTGTCCATGGGCTTACAATTCTACATGTGAAATCTATGAAGTATTTCTGAGGCATACTTCCCCTAAAATAAAAAAAATTCACCATCACCTCGCCATACTTCCAGCCCAAGGAAGTAATTCATTAGGCCCATGTATTTCATCTCAAATTTACTTGCAAGATCCTCTTTGCAAGAACAAATCAACTGCTCATAACCTTTCAATATTAAATCATCAACATACAAAACAAGAATAAGTAACTTACCATCTACCACTATGTGATAGAGGTTTGCATTTGCTTCAATTTTGGTGAAGCTCAATCCACTGAGATAACTGTCGATCCAAGTGTACCGTGCTCAAGGAACCTATTTGAGACCATACAATGATTTCCTAAGTCTGCACACATTTGAATCCGATCATATGTCTCAAATCATTCTGGTTGCTTTATGTAAATTTTCTCCTCAATAACATCATTGATAAAGGTAGTCTTCACATCTATCTGGTATATTTTCTAACCCATCTTCACAACCAACGCTATAATGGATTTGATTGAGGAAAATCTTGCAAGTGGTGCAAAATTTTCCTCATAGTCCACTCCCTCTATCTGATAAAATCCTTTTGTTGGACGGATAAGTCGTTCTTGCGGACAAGACAAACCTCCCAAGTGTCCTACGGACAGCTAGCAACAAATGGAACAAATGTAAACTGCTTTCTCTAGATTATATGTAATTTAGAACTTTCTATGATGAAGAAAGGACCTACCTGTGATCTAATGCTAATTGAATTATTCTTTCTCGTCGCTCCAAGAAGTCACTTCTAAAGACTTGCAAGTAAAGACATGGAAAAGAATCAAAAGCACCGGCAACATATACTAATTTACAAATCACAAATCTATCTTAATGATCAAGGAATTTAAGAAATAATTCATTCAAGTAAATAAACAAACAACTTATTGAGAAAACATGATCCAATTGTATTATCTTTGATAAAGAATAGCCTTACAACCGTGTCCACCTCGATTTCGTACAGGCCTTCCTGGGGTCTGGAACAGGCGTTTCCTTTACTCTGACAAGCTTTGCACTCTCTCAGCTAAAATTCACATGGGTGTGTAATCATTCCCACATAATGATCAGTTAAGAGAGTCTGAGTCTCTATAGAATTTCTCCTAAAAAATTCTCAAAATCTAACTCCTTTCAATCTCAGTTAGTCAGTACCCTTGAAACTGAACCCAAGCTTCAATTTATAGGAAAAGGAAAGTGGTTACAGCTCCAAAATGGAAGGGATAGAGTCCCCTTATCAAGGGATTAAGTTCCAAAATCCAAGGAATAGGATCCTTTAATGAAGGAATGAATGTTCATGATAATGGAGGGAGTGAAGCTTCGACCAGATAACGCCTTTTAGAAGCTTCTAGCTAGGAGAATATTCGACCAGCTGGGCTTCTAGAAATTAATTTTTTGCTCATTTTACCTTTTACGGGGGTCTGCACTTTTAATACAGAAAACATACGATCGGCTCCGCAATTTTTAAAGCCAAAGAGTGTGGTGCCGGAGGTAAAGCTAAGGAAAAGTGCGGTACAAGCATTGTTATGATTTTTACAAGCTTTTCTCCATATTCAGGACTTGATTTAGGAACTTTAGGATTGTAGTCTTGTAAGGGAGAATTATATAGGTATTGATGAACCCATATAGACATTAAAATGTCATGGTGACAAAATAATGTGTAACAGCTTGCCCCCTAAAGTGCGAAGTTTGAGATAATTCAAAGAGTGAAGTGCTTTATCATTTCAAGGATTAGCCTATGGACACCCCAGTCGGAATCCTGTAAAAACATTCAATGCAAAACATATCTATATCTATATATATATATCATCACTGAGTTAGGAATTCCCATACTCAGATCAAAAACTAACTAAACTTGTTCTAATACAGAAATGATTTTAATATTACATCAATATTGTAGACACAACATGGACACAGCCATCTGTAATGAATAGTCTACTGCATAATGAATAATAAAACTCTTCGCAGCCTAGATGGTGGAAACTAGATCCAGGGTCTTGATTTCCGCTACCCGAACTAGTACGATTCTATCCATGCGATTACATGTGTTGAAGTCGAACATGGTAGAACCCACTTGATTACCAGTTAATGATGTGAACTGTTAACAAGTGTGAGAGTGTTACACAGTAATTTGTCACCGTCCTTGCAATCCCCGTCCCGCACATTGGAGGGCTCATTCCGTGACCTGTGAGCAGTGACATGGCTTGAAACCATTTTCATGACATCCCTCTGGACAAGAGCTTTCATTGCCCTGAAGACATCTCCTTGTGAAAAACCCTAAAAATGGCCCTTTTTGCATTGGCGCGAGCAGGCAGTTTAGTACCCGTGCCAATGGGGAAAATCCTTCAAAGAGGTTGCGCCAATTATCGCTCTGTCCCAGAGTCGCACTCGCGCCAGCCAATTTAAGGAGTGTTTTAAAAAAATAAATGGTGGAAGTTTCGTCCTAACTGATCCAGGAATTGATATCTATCTTGAGTTGGGAGGTTTGGCTATGGGTTTCCATAGAGAGGAAGTGGTTTGCCACCTCTCATGGAAGCTTCCTTGAGGATAGGGCCAATCCCATGATTATAGGGATCCCAACTCCCCTTCCTCGATCTATAAAAGCTTGCCCATCTCCATTGTAAGCTAGTCTTCAAGTTCCCAAATTTCCAAGAGCCTTATACTACAAGAGCCTCCATAATTCCCTTAAGGCCAAATCCAAGCAAGGAGACTATCGTCAAGATCCGAAGAGAGAGGTTTGTCCCATCCTTGACAGGCTTTTCGAGACGTGTTCTGCTGGCGACCCGCCGAAGGAGAATTCAGCGTCAGAACTATGGTTGTATTCTTCCTTTGATTGATTAATAATAAACGACTATTGGTTATGGTCCCACTCTTGTTGTTATTTATGATGATGAGTTATGTCCTTTCTGACTGACATATAGTTGCATCTACTGGATTTTACGCTTGCGTTTGTTTTGTTTCTCGCATGTGCAGGTGTCCTATCATGGAGATCGTGGGGATCGTGATCTTCCAGAGCTAAGGAACGGGAGTGCTACCTCTTCTATAAGCAACAACGTTGGATTCCAGGTAAGCCTTCATCGCTAGTTGGCTTATTTGCAATTAGGAACCTGCACTATAGCGTGAATGATTGTTGCTAGACCCGGTCTGGTCTAGTAGGGATCGCCTCTGTCCGCAGAGGGGATTTACCTCCACAACAAATTGGCGACTCCACTGGGGATCGTTAGCTTGTTGTCGTTCATTTTATAAGCTATAGACGGAGCCTAAAGTTGGCTAGATAGCCTTCGAAACGCTTTTGCTCTGCAATTGCGAAGTAGATCAAAGCTGCTTCCGTCAATCTCCGGTTTAGTTTGTAAACTGAACCCTTTGAGCATTGTCTTGTCTTTTCAGTCGATTCTTGATCCTCCTTGCTTGATCAGATCTTTTGGGCTGGTTCTTTCTGTGAATTTGGGTCTTTGATAGCTTGATCATCATTGGTCTGCTTGTTGGATTGTTTTTTTTGTTTTTGCCTGAGAAACTCGACTGGCGCGCTTTTCAGCTTGACAGTCGCGCCCATTGGTGCAGGTTGCTTGTGTATTACCCACGCCAAGTGCTTTCTGGTGCTAGTTACAGCCTCACAGTCGCGCCAATCCTGTGAGGTACTAGGGTTTTCTCAGTTTGGAGCTTCCTAAGCCTGATCTGTGTGTTTGGTCTTGATTTTTCCACTGTTTGAGTGTTTTGGAGCCTTGATTGACTGACTGTTACCTTCATCCTTTGGTTGTTTGCCCATTTCCATCGATTTTGCATTCTAGCCCTAGGTCATCTAGGCGCTATTGTGTGTCGAGCCCTCCTTGGGAGTTTTCGGTTCCTATCAGTTTAGTCAACCTTGTGATTGCGTCTTTGCATTCGTTTGGTGTTTTTCTGTTGTCTCATCGCGTTGTTTGAGTGATTGTTCTCTTTTCCATTCAAATTCTGCCTTGTCTCGTTTGGGCCTAGATTACACGACTCATTTGGAGTCTTTGAGATTCTTTTTGTTTTGAGGGACTTTTGGTCGATTTGAGGTCTGATTGTGATTGCCATTGAGTGAAATTTGTCTGTTTTTTCTCTCTTATCATCATTTCTCGAATCGATTTTGCATTAGTTTTCATTTTTTAGCGCACTTTGCTTTGAAATATTGAAAATACAAAAAAAAAAATCTTTTGCTTTTCATTAATTAATGAGAATTAGATCTTTTTGATGTTAGTAGTGATCGGTAACTTTGAACGAAAAGATTTTTAGTTTTCATTAGCTGCATTAGAGACATCATTGGTTGTTTTCTGTTCATTTCGTTATTGTGTGAAAAGCTCTCAACTCTCTCATAAATAGCTTTCATCGAATGAAATGATATACTGTGGCATATAGAGTGCATTTAGGAGATTTTGAGACATTACATTCACTAGGGCCTGAAAACTGAAATGTAATTGAAGATAAACTTTAAAATTTACTCAATTTACACTAAGGCAGCATTGAAATCTAACGAAACACATTTAGAGGTCTAGGCTAGAGACGTGTTCCGGCGTCTTAAAACCTAGTAGCTGTCGTTCGCCTCTTGGCTTTAGACAGCGCTAGTACGGACTTGTGCTCCCCGTACCGTCGCGTATATAAAGTGAGACCCCACTAGGTTTCAATCCTTTATCCATAGGAAGCTGAGTCTGCCACCCTATACCCGTGATACACCGGACATAGCATTCGGGGAGATTGCCTGCACGTACGTTAAGTCCTTGGTTTATTTCTCTTTCATTTTGAAACCAAGGTGTATATTGCAGTTCACGGTTATTTGTTACACCCTTTGCCTAGTATTCCTGAGTAGTCATTTGATATTTTCTGACTCTTTAAATTTGAAAGGATCACCAAGTGCTTGTCCTTTCATGCTTGCATCAAATCTGAAAGAGATAGAGTCACCTTTCATCCGTTTCTCGACTCTTAAAACATGAAACGGTGAAGTTTCTAAAGTTTCAATGTGGTAAAAAATTAATCACCCGCGATCACACGCCCTGTTAGATTTTTCTTGTTGGCCGTTTGGTTGTGTGTCTTGACTCTTTTTCAGCCCGTGTGTGTGTTTGATATTTTTCTCTTTTCATTGTTGTCACAGTGGCGGAACCTTCAGTTTCGTCTACTGGTAGTCCATATACGGACGATTCATCAGAGGTTTCTCAATCCTCTGCTGAAATTCAGCAGCCCATTGTTTCCGAGTTTCCTGACGGGGGACCGATTCTTACTGAGAAACCCTTTGGGGGACCAGTTGAGTTCAATTGGCCCTTTTCCGACCCTTGGTCTGAATTGAGAGTAGGGGCTCAATTCCTTTCTCTTACATTGGGTTCGCCTTTTATAGCTGCTGTTTTTCCTCCTAGTCCTCGCCGTCTACTACGAGATCTAGCGGCAGGCTCAAACATGAGTGAATCCAGTGAGGAAATCCCAACGTCTGGAGAAGACTATCAGCTCTTCCCACGAAGATTATTTCCAGAAGACAACCCTGATCCAGCTGTCATGTCGTCACCTGGTCCTTCACTACCCAGAGGGTATAGATCTTTGGGTCAGATCATTTCCGCTGCAGCCTCTATGGGAGTGTCAGCTCCTTCTACGAGGCCGGTTGCTCCTTCATTGGGGATGTCTCCTCAGACACCCGTCACTTCTGTACCCGCTCGGCCCATTGTCTGTGTGGCCGCATCTGCACCCGCTGTCACGGCACCCTCGCGAGGGCTATGCCGCCTCCTAAAGACGTTTATATAGCGACTGCTATGCCGGAGAACATTTCCCCGGAGGAGCATCGGTTGTCCCTACAACAGCCAAACCCCGAGGTTGGACAAACCTCTCAAGATCCCAACCGTCTGTGTTTTTCGCACTATGCACAGGATGGTACACCCGTGTATGCTTTTCCATATCAGTATGATGAGCACGGGGACATTTTACGTTTACCCGTTCCAGAGGCTCACCTCCATGCTCAAGGTTTACCTTATAACTAGGCTTATAATCCGCAAGGGCAACCTTTCCAAGGCAAACCTTCGGGCCAACCTGGTTATCCTTATGACCCACAGGGGCAACTCATGTAAGGCTATCCTGCTGGCCAGCAAGGGCCATCGTACGGTCCGTAAGGACAGTATTACAACCCTTCTGGTCAACCTGTGCAGCCTCAGCCGGGGTACCAACCGGGGCCGGTATATGGTCCTGGGGGGCAAGTCCAACCTTCCCAACCCATGAAACCTCAGTATCCTGTTAATCCAAATGTTGCACACCAGCCAGGACCATCTTATGGTCCTGCTGCAGGTCAAACCGGTTACCAGCCACCACCTGCTCCATTCCTCCACCAGGCCAACCAGTCTATCTGGCACAACCTGGTGTTCAGCCTCCAGGCCAACCGGTTCATCTGGTATAACCTGGTGCTTCTCAACATCCAGGTCAACCTGCACAACCGGCACAACCTGTCCACCCGGGTCAACCTGTTAACCCAGGGCAGCCCCCTCACCCAGGTCAACCTACTCAACTAGGCTAGCCTATCCATCCTATTAACCCTGCACAATAGTCGACTTATTCGATGCCGCAGCCAAATCAACTGCTGCACCCTAATTATTAATCTCAGCAGGGTCCCACCTACCAGCAGCCCACTCAACCTCAGGGCGGCTACTATTCTCATGGTCAATACCGACCGAATTATAGCCAGCCCCAAGGGTCTAACTATCGTCCTCAACAACCCGGTTATACCTATACTCAGCAGCCGAATCCAAATGCTGCTTACACAGGGCTGACTCATAATCAGTGTCCATACTCTAGTTATCAACCCTCATACGCTGGTCACCAGCAACCGAATCAGGCTGGTTATAACACCTATACCCCCTACAGTCAGAATCCTACTGGATAGAACCCATGGGGGCAAGGATATTCCCAACCAGCGTGGAGTGCAGGTACTGGTCCTTACCCAGGGCCAGGTATGCCGTCTAATTCGCCATTGCCATTCCTGGCTACCTTGGAGTTACCGGATGTTTCAAAATTAACGAATGATCCAATACTGCATAATTCTTATTGGCCTCCAGTTCCTACCAAGGTGCCCGGTGATTGCCCCAAGTTTGAGGGTAAAGCTGGGGAGGACCCCCAAGCTCATGTGATGACCTACCATCTTTGGTGTTCGTCCAACTCTTGGGTGGATGATTCAGTTCGTCTACGTCTCTTCCAGTGCATTTTGACTGGTGCTGCAGCCAAGTGGTATATCAAATTACCCCGTGGCATCTTTCAAGATTTCAATACGTTAGCCATGGTTTTTCTGACTCACTTTCAGTTACCGGTTCGCTACGAAGCCAGGATGCACCTCCTGACTTCTTTGAAGCAGGACAAAGCCACCCACATTTCTGATCACATTCATGAGTGGCGACGTCGTCGTAGGCTGATAAAGTTTCATATACCTGATCAGATACTAACTCATTGGTTCACCACCTCCTTCGTTAACAAAATTGCCCAAGATATTGCTATGGGAGCGTGTGTGACTGAAGAACAAGCCATAGCGCGTGCTCAATATCTGGATTTGGTATACTCACAATCTGGCACGCTGTATGATATTTTTCCTGATGCTCCATGGTCTGGAACCTCTAAAGTTCCACCTACTCCAGCGGTGGATGGTGTTATTGGTTCCGTGTCTCAGAATTCGAAGAAATCCTTGAATGGGAAGCAGAAGTCCAACTCATCCAATAATTCTGCTCCTCCCGCCCCTACCGATTCTGGCAAAACCGCAGAGGTTAACGCCATTCAGGCCAATCCTATGGAAAAAGCCTCCAAGGGGAAAAAGAAGGGCAAAGGTAAATCCAAATCTGGCGGCCCAA
The DNA here is from genome assembly GCA_034641835.2 of Pinus albicaulis. Taxonomy (NCBI): domain Eukaryota; kingdom Viridiplantae; phylum Streptophyta; class Pinopsida; order Pinales; family Pinaceae; genus Pinus; species Pinus albicaulis. Next base: position 155,609,056 of record CM076571.1, on the reverse strand, counting down.
ATCCAGAATCCAAACCTCGCACTGAGGATGGTTCTCAACGTAAACCAAAGTATCCCTGCCTCATTTGTGAAGGAGACCATTATACCAAGGATTGTCCACGACGATCTGAAGTTAGTCAACTTCTAAAAGGCTCCAAAGGGACTCCGGCAGTTCTCAAAGAACCATTCCCGTCTCAGCAGACCCAGATGGTTGAATAGCCGTCACTATCTGCACCATTTGGGTCCCAGGTCTTTATGATGAATGGTACAACACCCATTTCTATTGCTACGCGTTCGAAGGATTACAACAAATCACGCCAGGCACCTGGGAAGGCAGTTGCGGATGGACCACCTCCCCCACCTGTCTCCGGTTCGTTGGAAATTGAGAAGCCTACTCCTGAACCTATTGTGAAGCCACATTCTAAAGGTGTTCTACGAAGATCTTCTTACAATCCGAATGCCCGTGCCGCTCAACACTACAGTATTGTTGAGGATTTGGCACAGGCACCTTCTGCTATGTCTGCACTAGAAGTTCTTCAAATTTTTCCTTCGCAACGGAAGGCTTTGTTGTCTGCAATCGGTGGCATTGATCCCGCCGATTCAAGTCTTCTCACCTTCGACTTAAAGAATTTCAACCCCCGACTTCCACATCAGATCGCTCTTGTTATTCAAGTCGGGATCAACGGTCTTAACATCCATAGGGCTGTTGTGGATGAAGATGCATCTACCTGTGTCATGTCATCCGCTTTTTGGAAGGCCATTGGCTCTCCAGCCCTTTCATCATCTCCCAATGCCCTAGAGGCATTCGATGGTCAGGAATCCAAACCCCTGGGTGTTCTCGAGAGTTTAGTGATTACTTTACAGGGGAAGACAATCAATGTAGAAGTAGAAGTGGTTGACGCCAAGCTTAACTACAATATAATTCTCGGCCGCAACTGGACTCATGCCATGCTATGCATGCCATCCACCCTCTTTCGAATTCTTAAGTTCCCTCACGAGGGCAAAATCGTTACGGTGGATCAGTTGTCTTTCTTCACCTCCACCTCCGAGAACAACGTTCCGTATGTGGATCAGATCCCAAATCCCCCTGACAGTGTAGGGCCCGGTCTCTTCAAAGAACCCATCCTCATGGGTATTTTTCCTGCGCCACCACCGCACACTGCTCAAGTTAATATGATCTCTAGGTCTGATGACCCATGGCTCATCCCTTCGCCTGAGCAGGTGACTGAGTTTGGAGAATCGATGCCCTTAAATCCAGTAGAGATTAGTTACTGTGAAATCGTTGCCGCATCTGATCCTCCTCCTCCTCAGCATGCTCCTTTGAGCATGGCTTTAGATGTCTACTCTCAATCCCCCTGGCTCGGTCAGGCCGATTCGCCTGATCCTCTCAAATAGATTTTTCCTTCTGATGAAGCCATTGTTGAAACAATGTCTCTGGAGGAGCTGCCATGGAGCGATGGACATCATCGTTCCTCCTTTATGCCCTGCCTGGGGGCAATGTCAGATTGTCTAAAGCATTTTGCATCTCAGGTTCCTACTCCTCCTCTCCAAACACCCATTTTGACGCACGAGGTTCTTTCGGAAGGAAATTTGAGTAATATCACTCAAACCATCCCAATCAACATCTCCGTTAAACCAGGGATCATTGAGAACATACACGTGGGAGTGACTTGTTCTCCTAATGAGATACAAGTCTATACTGATCTTTTTAAAGAATTCAGAGATGTGTTCACCTGGTCCTACAAGGAGATGCCTGGGATTGATCCTAGTATCGTAATGCATGATATTCCAACCTACCCTGGTGCGAAGCCCGTGCGCCAACACTTACGCCCGGTGCATCCTCGCAAAGCCGCTGCAATTAAGGCAGAAGTTGAAAAAATTCAGAACGCGGGCTTTAGTTATCCCATCCCCCTCACAGAATGGGTTTCCAACATTGTCCCTGTCGATAAAAAGCAGGGTACTATTAGGGTCTGTGTTGATTACCGCGACATTAATCGCGCCTGTCCGAAGGATAACTATCCCACCCCATTCATAGACCAAATCATCGACGAATGTGCCAGAAGTGAGATTTATTCCTTGATGGACAACTTCGGGGTATAATCAGATCAATATTTTACCTGAGGATCAACACAAGACTGAATTCATCTGTCCGTGGGGTACTTTTGCTTATAAAAAGCTCCCATTTGGCTTGAAGAACGTTGGAGCCACTTTCTAGCGTGCGATGTCTTACGCTTTCCATGACATACGCCATATCGTTCAGCCTTATTTGGACGACTTGCCAGCTCATTCAGCTAGGCGAGAGGACCACCCTGAACACCTCCGCCAGATTTTCCTTCACTGCAGGCGCTACAATATTAGGCTTAATCCTCATAAATGCGTCTTTTGCGTGGATTCTCGCTGTCTTTTGGGATTCATAGTCTCCAAAGACGAGATTCGCCTTGACCCTTTAAAGGTCGAGGCTATCATCAATCTCCCATCACCCTCCTCATTATATCAGTTGCAGAGTCTACAGGGAAAAGCGAATTTCCTTCGATGCTTTATCTCTAATTACCCAAAGGTGGCCAAAGGATTCACGTGCCTATTAAAGTAGAACGTTCCCTTTCGTTGGAACAGAATTGCTCAACAATCCTTTGAGAAGCTTAAGACGTTACTTGTTAATGCTCCTTTGCTTCGTCCTCCGGACTACCACCGTGATTTCACTTTGTATCTCGCCGCCGCGTTTAGCACCATAGCTATGGCTCTAGTGCAGGATGACGATGATGTTAATGAACATGTTGTTTATTATCTATCACGGAACCTTCTTGACACAGAAACGCGTTATTCTCACGTCGAGAAGTTGGCGTTAGCTGCAGTACACGCTGTGCAGCGTTTTCACCACTACATCCTGTTGCGTACGATAATAGTGGTTTCAGATTGCAACCCCATGACATATATTCTCTCTTGACAATTACTAGGGGGAAAATACTCCAAATGGATCGTTATCCTACAGGAGTTTGACTTAGATTTCACTACTGCTAAGTCAACCAAATCACTTGTTTTCGTGGATCTTATATGCTCACTGCCAACAGACTCCACTCCTTCACATTCCGAGGATCATATCCCGGATGAAACTATTTTCCTCATTAGTAATCACGACCCTTGGTATGGCGACATAATTGTGTATCTTCAGACCTCCACATTTCGGTCTGAGTTGACTAAAGATGCCCGACATCGGATTCAGCATCAGTCTCAACCCTACCGCATCGTAGGAGATACCTTATACCGCGTTGGAGTAGATTCGGTGCTTCGTTAGTGCCTAACCTTGGAAGAGGCTGAAAGGGTCCTAAATAACTGCCACAGTGGTGCCTGTGGTGGACATATGTCCGGATATTCCACTGCCCAGAAAATTCTGCGAGCAGGTTACTTATGGCCGTCCATATTCAAAGACGGTATCGTTGCAGTCTGTAAATGTCACGCGTGCCAGGTGTTTCAGCACAAGATGTGCGTGCCGCCTCTCCCTTTGCATCCTGTTATTACCGTCGGCCCTTTTTCAAAATGGGGTGTGGATTTTATGACGTGTAACCCTCATTCGGCCGAGGGGCATGCGTATATAATCGTCGCTGTCGACTACTTCACCAAGTGGGCCGAAGCGATGCCTACACTAGCTGCCGACGGTAACACAACTGCCCAATTCATCTTCAACCACATCATTGCACATTTCGGGGTCCCTCAGGCCATCGTTACTGACCATGGTACTCATTTCCGAGATTATATGATGGCCGAGCTGACTTCAAGATTGGGCTTACGCCACGATAGTTCAACGCCATATTACCCTTAGGCAAATGGCCAGGTTGAAGCAGTGAACAAGGTTCTGGTCACTATGCTTCAACGAATAGTTGGTATTCACAAATCCAATTGGCACCTCCAACTGTTTTCAGCTCTATGGGCATACCGGACGTCTGCAAAGAGTGCAACTAGATTCACACCATTTCAATTGGTGTATGGTCTGGAAGCAACTCTTCCAGTTGAATGCGAGATTCCTTCTTTGAAATTAGATATGGAACTTCTACCCGACACTTCTCCTAAGGAAGAGCGTCTTTTGTATCTGGAACGGTTAGATGAAACCCGCCGTTTGGCTGCTTTAGTCATTGAAGCACAAAAGAAGCGGGTCAAAGCTCACTTTGATCAATCAATTTCTCCACGTTCCTTTGTTGAAGGGGACCTCATCCTCCTATACGATCAAGCGCATGACAAGCTTGGGGCCAGTAAGTTCCAACCTGTGTGGCATGGTCCCTACATAGTAAAACGCATTTTGAAAAATGGGGCTTATGAGCTTATAGATTATGAAGGAGTTTCGCTGGCGCAACCCAGAAATGGGCTGTACCTCAAAAAATACTACGTCTGAAGTGATTTTTGGTGTGGTGTGTGTACATAGGTGTGTATTTTTTCATTTTTGTGTAGGTGTGGTGTGGTGTGCGATGTAAACATCTTTCTGCTAATCGGGTCTTCCTGATTGTGCAGATGCCCATCAATCCGTTTGTTGGTTTCGCGGATGGTGCCTCCTGCAGTACTAGGAATCTGTCTTCGGCAGCCTAGGTAATCTACAATCCTGCTGGTGAGTTGGTCAACTTGCAAGGTGTGTGTCTGGGACGTGCTACAAATAACATCGCGGAATATAGTGCTGTGCTAGAATTATTAATTGAGGCTGTAAACCTTGGTATCCGTGAATTACTTGTGTATCTAGACTCACAACTTGTAGTATTACAGATTAACAGTCATTATTCAGTGAGAAACCCATCCATTTTACGTCTGTATCTGCGTATTCGTTTACTGGAAAGAAATTTTGACTATATTACATATCAACATATACCCAGGCATATGAATACATTAACAGATGCAGTAGCTAATTTGGTGCTAGATAGACATTTGCGCAATTTGTAAAACAACATCACACGTGAAAAGAAAGATCCATCTAGAAATAGATATGTATATATATAGATATCGAAATGTTTACATAGTGTGCGTCGCATAAAATCAAAAAATATACATGTTCGCCTTAATACATCCAGAGACGACATGTCTCTCAAAAAATATGCATGAAATAAGCCCTAGGTTTCTAATCTGTGTGGTGCTCATGATAACAAGTCACCGCACACACTAGTCGTCTCAGGATACGGTGGAGGCGACTAGGCACTCCCACCGTATGTCTCTGGTATGCTAGTGGAACATCTGCCAGTCGGGCATAATCTGGAATCCCCCGGGCGATTCCCTCTAGGTTCTGGATCAACTCTCCTCCCTCGGCACCCTCTGCCTCAGGGTCAGCTGCGAGTTGAGTTCTCCATGAAATAGGAGACATATCGGTGGGTCTCTCTGGGCCAACATCTGCATATACATATAACTCTCTTTAGAACGGACATGTATTAACAAAAAAATCATAAAAACATAAAAATCAAAAAGACGATCTTACCCAACTCCTCGTCCCAATCATCTCCCTCCGGGAGTGGAAGATCTGGATCACCAGTGAAATCGGCTCCTGCCTATGGCCAGTCTTCGACTACGATCAACTGACGCCGTAGCCACCCAAAAAACTCCGGCCTCCAGGACATCTGTTGGCCCCCTCCCGCTCTGGGCATCAGTGATGCCCAGCGAGCCATTCTCGGCTCTCGTGGTACCGGCTCAGCTACTATGGCCCCTTGGCTTTGGAAGATTGGTAGTCGTTCCAGGATGAACGATACCGGGATAGAACCATAGCCAAACTATTTCAGTTTGGCTTACTTGCATTTTTTCAGCTGCCTCTTCATGTTGACTATCACTGCTGTGGCCCAATCAAACAGTGTAGGACTCATACACTCAGAGGCGAGTATGAGTTGGGCTTTGGTGGCTTCATGCGGGGCCTGCGCTCCTGCAACCCGCGTAATGGTGTGTAGCACTACTCTGAGTGCTAGATCCTCGATAGTGTGAATGTCTACCTTTCCACTTCCTGATCCAGTTTGTGCCCCTGGGCACACCCTCGCCATTACCTGCTCCATCTTTTCACCTGATGGTCTGCTCCCTGTCAATATGGGCACTGGACCTCTGCGCGATAGTCCGATTATGAAGTATACATCAGAAACCTCCAGTTCCAATACTTGATCCCGCAGCTTGAACACTTGTTCATTTGCATCCCAAATGCTGATCAGGTACTGTAGAAGCTCAGGTTGAGCTCGTAAGCAAGGTGTCAGAAAGAAATTTTTAAGCCCACAGTTCTTGAGGGCATTCATACAAGTTTCATTTTCCATGGCTAATTCATCCTCTTCCCCGTTCTCCCTCTCTCTCCATTCAATCACCATTTTGCTCGGTTGCCTGCATCAACACGGTCAAAAACCCTTGATTAGATCTCTGTTATGCTTGGAAATTCATGTAAATCTCTAGCTATTTGGAAATTTAAAATGAAAAACCGCACTGCCCCATTGGCGTGGCTATTTCATTAATAGTTGCGCCAGTTGGCGCGGGCCCTTTGTATACAAAAGGCCATTGGCGCGGGTCCATGCCCGATACCCGTGCCAATGGGCGAAGCCCTAAAATTACAAAATTCCTCTACAGAAATCTAATGAGCAATGGAAAACTATTAAAAAATGGATTAAAATGGAGTACAGGGAAACACCTCTTACCTGGAATGAACGAGAATCTGAATAGTAGCCCGGATCAGTCGCAATCACCATCAGAATTTTGCACACCAAACGAACCACTGTTGTTCTCCAATGAGGTAAATAGTAAAAGTAATTTTGTTTTTACCATTTGAGACTTATTTATAATTTTTTGAAATCTCATTAGGTTTTAAAAGTCATTTTTTATTAATATTTTAATATATTTTGTCGAAAATGGATTTTACACTTTCCTCTGTGTGTAGCAACAAGTTTTTACGGGACTTAAATAGTGAAACGAGTTGTATTTTATCCTTTTTCGGACTCGGTAAAAACACGAAAAAGTCACTTTGGAGTCATCTTTTAGCTCTTTTCCGACTCTCTAAACATGAAAAGATTTCCGAGGCCCTTATCATTTCTATCTCGTTAAAGTGGACACGAAACGACATCTACCCAGTATATGTTTACCCCTTTTTCGGGCTGGGATAGATTATTTACGAAAAAGGAATACCCTAGCCTATTGTGACTAGGAGGTTTTCTCAGACACATTTTTCTACCTTTTCGGATCTGAGGAACTATCTATGAAAAGGACCATTGGAGTTTAATTTTCCATTGTCTTTTCAAACTCTCTAAACATAAAAAGATGTCGAGCTCTTCCATTGTCAGACTTGTTAAAACCTGATGACATTGGATTCAGTCGTAATGATGGTACCTGAGTTCCTCCTTCCTAGGGCTCATTAAATGTACTGGGATGGATTATATCACAAACATATATCCAATAGCTTATTGTCATCAATTAGGTGCCCCCGGAGAAATGGCCCAGGGAAAAAATGGAACCAACATCATTGTCGTGTCGGCAGTATGTCGCTCTTGAACATGGCACTTGTCTGCATTCATGTCAGGTTGGGGACATCTCATCTCGTCTCTCGCTTGCCTCCATGGGTTTGAGTGATCCCTTTTGACCTCTCATCGGCTCTTTGCCTCGTCACTATGACCTCTGATCATGATGTCAATGCCAGTCCACTGTCGTCACTACCATTCCATATGTTCAAGAGAAGTTGACCTCTGCAAATATCAACCTCCCTCTGATTCTCATCTGATCGTGATTCACAAAAAAAATATGTTCCTCTGCCTCGTGTCGATGATGTGGGAAACATTATGGCCCACCTTCAATCAAGGTCACTTCCTGTCAACTTCAACTCATTATCCGGGAAGCTGATCCAGAGACTCCCTTTTGGTGCCTTGGAGCCTGCATGCCTCAATGGCAGGTTCTTTGCATTCGACGCAAGGTTTTCATTATTGGCCTCCGATCGAGTGATTCTACGGGTGTTCGATGCCAGCTCATTGATTCACATGCTGTAGATTGTACCGGTAGTACCTTGAGGGCCATCGTTATTATTGGTGGTACCTCTCGCGTCTGTTAACAGCTTTCATCATTGCCTGGTAATCAGACGATGTTATCGCATGTTCGAATTCAGCCCATTTATTCGCATGCTTGAACTTGTACTTTGTTCGGGTCGAGATGGAGCGCAAGACCTTGGATTGTGTCTGTTGTAATCCAGGCTGTGATTTTGTGGATTATTATGATTAGTTACATGACTCACTTACTGGATGGCTGCGGCCATACCTGAGTCTATTTATCGATCCTCACTGGATGGCTGCGTCCATGCCTTGGATCTGGATTATTGTATACTCTGCTATGGATGGCTGCGCCCATACCACATATATATCATGTACTTGAGATATCAGTTGTATTTCTCCACGCAGGTTTTCTGACGGCGGAGTTTTCAGTTGGACACGTTCTCGTAAAGCATTTCATCCCTCTCTCTCTCTCGGGCCTCATGCTTTAGGGGGATTCTGTTACACAGTAATTTGTCACCGTCCCTGCAATCCCCGTCCTGCACATTGGAGGGCTCATTTCGTGACCTGTGAGCAGTGACATGGCTTGAAACCATTTTCATGACATCCCTCTGGACAAGAGCTTTCATTGCCCTGAAGACATCTCCTTGTGAAAAACCCTAAAAATGGCCCTTTTTGCATTGGCGCGAGCAGGAAATTCAGTACCCGCGCCAATGGGGAAAATCCTTCAAAGAGGTCACGCCAATTGGATTCCAGGTAAGCCTTCATTGCTAGTTGGTTTATTTGCAATTAGGAACCTGCACTATAGCGTGAATGATTGTTGCTAGACCCGATCTGGGCTAGTAGGGATCGCCTCTGTCCGCAGAGGGGATTTACCTCCACAACAGAGAGAAACCACCAATAATGACAATGGCTCTAAAAGTACTCAGTACAATCCATGAAATGTGAATAAGTGATCTGAAGTCGAACATTTCACGGAATTGTTCGATCGAAGGTCAATGATGCAACCTGTCATCGAAGGCGAGAAACCTTCCATTAAGGCATGCAGATTCCAAGGTAATGACGGATTCTAGATCAACTTCCTAGATGATGCGCTGTCATCAATAGAAAGTGATCCATCGTAAGGAAGCTCATGACACGAAACCATAGATCAAGTTTTGAAGAAATTTTTGCAAGGACTGACTCAGGGATGGTCAAAGCGAATGGAGACAAATGTTTGCAGATGAATGGTTTGTTTGACTGTCCTCTTGAACATATAACGACACTGCAGATGGTTTGGTAACAGTTTCCCTAAGCTAATACCCAGAAACCGGCTGAAGACCTTCAATTGGTTTGATTAACTGATAGGCAAGGGATTTTCCCAACCCAGGTAGAAGTGTGACGAAAAGTGTCGTGTTCAAGAGTGGTTTTTACTGCTTTTAAATCAAAGTGTAGCAAATGTATTCGTTTTCTCTCTTTTTCGCCCACCATTTCTGGCAAGTACCTATTTATTTTTGACAAGCTTGAGGAGGATAACATTTGCTTGTTCATGAGCTCATCCTTCGGATGAGTCCAACTTAGTTTAAAATCGAACCCTAAGAAGGAGTGGTCCGTTCTTGTTTGTAATCGACGGGTCCTTTCATGTTAAATTTTAACGAGTCCAGTATAGGAGAAACTCAGTGTTTTTAAATTTTAGGGAGTCAGAAGAAAAAACTTAAGAAAACTCCATGGGTGTGATTTTTCGTAATTTTAGTCTCTTGGGCCCGAAAAAGGATAAAATAATGCGGGAGAGAACTCTACTAACCATGATTAGTCAACGTATACATTTTTCGTAAATAGTCCATTTCAGTCCGGAAAAGGGTAAACTTATACTGAAGGGACGACTGTTCATTTCCTTTAACGAGTTCGAATAGTCAAGTACTTGGTAATCTTTTCATCTTTAGAGAGTCTGAAAAGGGCTTAAAAGAGAACTCCAAGGTTTCACTTTTTCGTAATTTTCAAGATTCCGAAAAAGTGATAAAAGTATACTCAGTAGTTTCGCTTTTTCTATAAATTTTAACGAGTTTGAAAAAGTGATAAAAATGTACTCATATGGCCGAATTTCAATTTAATTAATGAGTAGGAAAAGACAGAAAGAACTAGGCATTTTCATGTGTTTTACGAGAATGAAAGATAGCAAAATAATCTCGGGATTTTCATGAGTTTAACAAGTCTTGAAAATAATAACCAAAATCGACTCAAGATAGGTTTCATTTTTACAAAAGTTTGAAACAGAGAAAAACTATGCTTCAGATAGGGTTTGTTTCATTTTTACACAAGCTTGAAATAGAGAAAACTATGCCTGAAAAAGGTTTGTTTCATTTTTGCACAAGCTTGAAACAAAGGAAAAATCATGCTTGAAAGTAGTTTCATTTTTACACAAGCTTGAAACGTAGGAAAACTGTGCTTGAGAAAGGGTTTGTTTCATTTTTACAGAAGCTTGAAACAAAGAGAAAACTCTGCTTGAGACAAGTTTTGAATGCCCCCCAAGCATAACTTGCTAGAGCGCATGCCCCCCCAAGCTTCATTTTATTCAACTAAGTAGACTACTGGTTACTAAAATCTGGATGCAACGAAGGTTCATTTACGAGATCAGATGAAAGACTCTACTTGAATAGAAGAGGATTTGTTTCATTTTTTAACGAGCTTGACACAGGAAAAGAACTATGCTTATAGTGACCTGTTTCATTTTTTAACGAGGTTGACACAGTAAAAGGAACTATCCTCATAAACTACTATTTCTAATCTACCTACATAACCTACTGATTCATTTTTTAATGAGGTTGACATAGGAAAATAATTGTCCTCATGGGTCTGTTTCATTTTTTAACGAGGTTGACACAGTAAAAGAACTGTCCTCATGGGTCTCCGATTCATTTTTTAATGAGGTTGACACAGTAAAAGGAAATTTCCTCTTGACCTACTGATTCATTTTTTAATGAGGTTGACACAGTAAAAGGAACTATCCCCATTAGACATGTTTCATTTTTTAACAAGGTTGACACAGTAAAAGGAACTCTCCTCATACCTGATTCATTTTTTAACGAGGTTGACTCAGTAACAGGAATTATCCTCTGGGGCCACGGATTCATTTTTTAACGAGGTTGACACAGTAAAAGGAACTATCCTCATGGGCCACTGATTCATTTTTAAACAAGTTTGACATAGTAAAAGGATCTTTCCTTTTCAGACTTGTTTCATTTTTTAACAAGGTTGACACAGTTAAAAGGAACTATCCTCACATATCTGTTTCATTTTTTAGCGAGGTTGACACAGTAAAAGGAAATATCCTCACATCTCTGTTTAATTTTTTAGCGAGGTTGACATAGTAAAAGGAACTCTCCTCACATCTCTGTTTCATTTTTTAGCGAGGTTGACACAGTAAAAGGAACTCTCCTCACCCAACTTGTTGATCATGGCTTCCAAATAGAAGAAACACATGTCAAGGGACGCATCTCGATCATGGCTTCCAAGAGGTCTTCATCAGATGGAAGAACAGTTCTTTGAAAGGAACACATGTCAAGGGACTCAAAAGGGATAAGAACATCGCGTTCAAATAATCCCATAGAGTTTTCCATGTCAATTACCAGATCTAAGTCAAAGGAAGTCGAGCAAACAGTGAGAGGCTTGCTTGCATCGGTAACTGAAAACATGGGACTATTTGCCATATAATTAACCCGTGGCGGGGTAGATACCACTTTAGTGTAAGGAACATTTAGGTGTGTCAGATTATTGGTAGTCGAATCAAGACTAGTGAATGAAAGTTGGTCAACAGTCATAATGTTTCCATTGTGAGGGAAAGACATCACGCAAAAGAGTGTCGATACGACAACTTTCATTGCATAGACATAGTCTCGCCCAAGGAGTAAATTGAAATCCAAGGGACCTCGAACTACCATAAGATCAATACAGATAGTTTTACCTTCCAAAGTAATAGAAAAATTAGGAAGGATCCCTAAAGGTTCACTAATGGTTCTGTTAAAAGCTTTCAGATTTTGTGTCACAGGCACAAGCTGAGGGGAACCCAAAGCTTTCCAAGCAGTTGAGGATAAAATACTAACAGAAGCACCTTCATCTACATGTGTGCGACACACATTCTTACAACAAGCCTACACAATTATTTGGAAAGGGATGGAGGAACGAAGACGAGGTTCTGTCAGTCTATTCCAATCAAAGGAAAAGACCTCGGTACTTGGAGGGGGATCTGTAGGAACAAGTGTAATGCCCCCTGGTGTAGAAGAGATGTAACAAGAAGAACTTGAGTGGTATGAAGTTCACTCTCTACAGGGAGAATGGGATCGACTGAATGTGAAATCGAGTCAACCACTTGATCAACAAAAGGATCATCAACCTGAGTGATATGAGTTTCACTCTCCAATGGAAGAGTGGGATTGAATGTACTTGGAATTAGATCAATCACTCTGTCAGATGACGGTAGGTTGGGAGAAATTTTACGGTAACCAATTGAAAGTTCTTGCTGTGGAACAATAAGGTTTTCCAACAATTTTGAGGCTTCATCCATGTGAGGGAAAATGTGAGTTTGATGACTCCTTTTGCATAACCTACAAGGAAACCTAACTTTACCGTTTTTCCCAAGAACCTGACTATCACTGGTTGATGGATCAACGGTAAGTTGATGAGAATGTTCTGACCATACTTCCACGACCTTAGGAGTACCAGGAAAATTAATAAGGAAGTGGTCACCCTTACAAAGCTTGCAAAGGAATTTGGGTTTATGATGCATGTTGGAGGTTTCCTCAACATTACTAACACTTACAACCATGGTTGATTGGTTGAATTTTTTCTTATTTCACTTCTTCTTCTTCTTCTTAGCCACTTGGTTACTAGCGTCAAGGCTTTTACCAAGCGAAGAGGAAGAAAGGGAGGAAGAAATATTGGGCGAAGAGGGTAAAGGGTCAACATGAGGTTGGTGATGTTGAGATGGTGAACTCTGTTGAGGTGAAGCATTCGGTTGAGGTGGAACAATTGGAGTATTCGGGGCTAACGAAGTTGAAAATAACCATATCGGTAAACCTATTGTAAATCCAGGTAATGACAATGTAGCCATATAAGGAAGACCAACATTTATAAAGCAAGGAAAAGTACTAGGATTCTCGTTAAGAGGGGTTCCTTGGTTGGTAAATTTCGGAACAGTTGCCATTAGATTCAACTTCAATGAATTTTATTAACAATTTAAAGATAAAATTAGCGATTCACAATTCACACCTAACAATTAAAAATCATAATTCACACCTATGGTCTCTAAAAGTAAAAACAAACAAATAAACACGCGCTATCAAATCTAGGAGTCAAACCACACACAAACAATAGATTCCCGCACTAAAAACACTAGTTGGTGATGAAATCCAACATGGTAGAATTTTAATGCAGAAATGGTGATTGGAACAATTACCCCGACAACCTGCTTAATGAAACAGACCGGTGCAAGTTTCTCCACTATACTATCTCGAGTGAAGAGAACCCTCTGGAGAGTCCAAGTGAGTCTAATCGACGTCTGCTCCAGGTACAATGGGATCTTCCCTCCACCATCACCTTGGGAAATAATCCTAAAGTTTATGGCCACTAAGGTCACCAAAAGGAACAAATATACCTGGGGGAATAGTCTACGATCCGATACACACGCAAGGGCAGAGTAACAAAGCTCAATCCCCTTGAAGGCTCCTTGACATAATCCAAGGTTTACCAACAAGTGACCCCAGGCTCCTCGACAATGGTCAATCCGAGGTTTACCATTGTTAATACGTGTATATATTCTATCATTCCCAATGAGGAAGGATTGATTACCTCATTGGTTCAGATATGATCTCATGCTTGACTCCTTTAGGAGCAGCTTCCCAGAGCATACATGCTACTATTGGAATTTTCCTACCGCAAGATCGACTACTTGTTTGTTTTAGTGTCTTGGAGAGTTAACTAAAACCTATTCCAAGACACTAGCCTAAGCTATGTTGGTGGAAAGAGCCCTAAAAATGTAAAAATTACTGGATGAATTTTAATTAAGCGCTATGTTATTTAGGCTGTTATTACTCAAAGGGTAAATGGATATGAAACCAATGGTGTTATGAACTGACCCAAAACTGAATGCAATCGAATATGATAATGTAATATGTTCAATTCGATGAATGCTAACTAAAGTAAGGAGAGAGTTTCCATTCACTTCCAACAATGTAAAAAAAATGATCAATAGGAGAAAGTATAACAAATTCTCTAATGCACTAATTTCATCAAGAAAAACTAATGCTAATCAATTCCATATTTTTTAACTTTTGTGTTTTTAAAACAAGCATAAAAACATGTAAATTCAAATTAAAGAAACTGATCTAAATCTATGATTGATTTTTCAGAATGTAAACTATGCAGTTGTAATCTATGCACAATTCACTTGAAAAGTATGCAAATGTAATCTATGCACTTTTTTCATTCATATTCTGAAAATGAGAATTCTAATTATGCAAATATGATCTATGCAAGAGAATTCTCAAACACAAGATGATTCTAATGTAATCTAAAGAACCAATCAAGTGTAAGTAAAGAAAATTGGGTGAGAGTTCCAAAGATCAAAAAATAAAAACACTCAAAGGCGATTAACACTCAGACACAATTTTTTTTGCAAAAACAAAAGCAAAAAGATGCAAAATTTTTAAGAGACTGAGACAAACCTTGAAGTAATGACCAAAGGAAATCAAATTAAGAATTTCTCAAAAAAGAATATTCAAAACACCCAATTAACTTAACGGAGGCTGATGACATTGTAAAATTGCTGAAAGAAATTCACACAAGGCTTTTTGACAGAAAATACAAGTCTAGGTATACACTGAGAATCTAACAAAATGATACAGAAAAAATAATTTTAAGGTTTTCTAAAAATTTTCACAGGGTCTACAGGTTTCAGTGTAAACAGGTGCGGTCCCGCACTGTTTATACAAGAAAAAGAGCGGACATGCCCACACTGTTTCTAAAAGAAAAGTGCAGATACCAGAAAACTAAAAGAAAAGTAAAAAACTCTAAAGCACTTTTCAGGGATTCTGCATGGATAAACTACCCAAGCCAATATAAACCAGTCAAAATCAGAAAAATAAATTCACAAGTCAAAAATAAAAGAAATCGAAGTTCAAGATCCATTCCCCAATGGAGTCGCCATTTTGTTGGACGGATAAGTCATTCTTGCAGACAAGACAAACCTCCCAAGTGTCCTACAGACAAATAGCAACAAACAGAACAAATGTAAACTTCTTTCTCTAGATTATATGTAATTTAGAATTTTCTCTGATGAAGAAAGGACCTACCTGTGATCCAATGCTAATTGAATTCTTCTTTCCCGTCGCTCCAAGAAGTCACCTCTAAATACTTGCAAGCAAAGACATATACTAATTAACAAATCACAAATCTATCTTAATGATCAAGGAATTTAAGAAATAAGTCATTCAAGTAAATACACAAACAACTTATTGAGAAAATAGGATCCAATTGTATTATCTTTGATAAAGAAGAGCCTTACAACCGTGTCCACCTTGATGTCATACAGGCCTTCCCGGGGTCCGGAACAGGCGTTTCCTTTACTCTGACAAGATTTTCACTCTCTCAGCTAAAATGCACATGGGTGTGTAATCATTCCCACATAATGATCAGTTAAGATAGTCTGAGTCTCTACAACATTTCTCCTCAAAAATTCTCAAAATCTAACTCCTTTCAATCTCAGTCAGTCAGTACCCTTGAAACTGAACCAAAGCTTCAATTTATAGGAAAAGGAAAGTGGTTACAACTCCAAAATGGAAGGGATAGAGTCCCCTTATCAAGGGATTAAGTTCCAAAATCCAAGGAATAGGCTCCTTTAATGAAGGAATGAATGTTCATGATAATGGAGGGAGTGAAGATTCGACCAGATAACGCCTTCTAGAAGCTTCCAGCTAGGAGAATATTCGACCAGCTGGGCTTCTAGAAATTACTTTTTCGCTCATTTTACCTTTTACGGGGGTCCGCACTTTTAATACAGAAAACGTGCAGTTGGCTCTGCAATTTTTAAAGCCAAAGAGTGCGGTGCCACAGGTAAAGCTAAGGAAAAGTGTGGTACAAGCATTTTTATGATTTTTACAAGCTTTTCTCCATATTCAGGACTTGATTTAGGAACTTTAGGATTGTAGACTTGTAAGGGAGCATTATATAGGTATTGATGAACCCATATAGACATTAAAATGTCATAGTGACAAAATAATGTGTAACACCTTTGGCCACAAATCTGGCCTTGTACTTCTTTATGCTCCCATCAACTGCATGCTTCACTTTGTAGATCCATATGGAACTAAACATTTATTTCCCTTCTAGTCTCAGGACCACCCCCCCATACATTTGTCTTCATGATGGACTTGTATTCTTCCACCATGGAATCAACCCAAACAGGTTGAGAAACTGCTTCCTCAAGTGAAGAAGGCTCTGTCTCAATGAGCTCTGTCATGAGATCCAGGTACCTAGTGTACCTATCAGGTGACCTCCTCTGCCTATGTTTCGATGTAGGGGCTCCCACATTCTCCCTAACATCTTGCAAAAATCTATCGACTTCTCTGGTTCTCTTTCTCCCCTCTTTAGAAGATTCTGGTTGAGTGGGTGCCTCCACTCCGCCTCTTGTCTACTCCACTACATGTGGCTTCTCCACAAAATCTTGAAGTTCATCTCGAGGCTCCTCCTTGGGAGCCATATGTAACTGCTTTGGTGTTACACTAAACTCTCATTCCACATAGCATCCCATAGCCTTCTCCTCATAGAAATTGGCATCTCTCCTCAAAATTTTCATCCTTAGTGAAGGTAAATACACCCGGTAATTGTGTGGAGTTTCAGTGCATCCTACAAAAACTTCCAACTCTACTGTTGACTTAAGTTTCTTCCTCGAATCCTTGGAGACATGAAAATAAAATGAAGCTCCAAAATTTATGAAATGAGACACATCAAGTTTACTCCTATAAAAATCTTCCTCTAGTGTGATCATACCAAGTATTCTATGAGGACTCTAGTTCTGCAAGTAGACTATGGTGTTGCATACTTTCACCCATAGATTTAACGATAGCCCCTAATCATGCAACAGGGCCCTTGTTTCTCCCATTATGCTCCTATTCTTCTTTTTAGCTGCCTCATTCTACTATGGGTTGTAGGGAGCTATCCATTCTCTTCGAATACCTTCTTTGGCACAAAAATCCTTGAAGGCATGCGAAAAAAATCACCTCCATTGTCACTCTCGAGAGCCTTCACCTTCTTCTTGGTCTCCTTCTCAACCAATGCCTTGAATTCTACAAATTTTGAGAAAACTTCATCCTTCTTCCACATGAAGAAGATCCAAAATTTTCTAGAGAAGTCATTAATACAAATAACATATTACTTATGTTTTGTTGTGGAGGCTATTGAAAAGGGTCCATAAACATCAGAGTGGAATCACTCCAAGATTGAATCTACTCTGCTATCTCGTTCATGGAAAGTGGATTTTACATATTTCCCTAATGTGAAACCCTTGCAGACATCTTTCTGGTCGAGGGAGACTTTAGGGAGGCTGGTGGTAATTTATTGCATGATTTTTAAGGCACCATGGTGTCAATGACCCAACCTCTAGTGTCAAAGTTCTCCAACATCTATACTATGCACTTAATAGCCTTGCTGGTCAATGTAGTGCAATATCCCACCTCAAG
Source organism: Pinus albicaulis (assembly GCA_034641835.2). Taxonomy (NCBI): domain Eukaryota; kingdom Viridiplantae; phylum Streptophyta; class Pinopsida; order Pinales; family Pinaceae; genus Pinus; species Pinus albicaulis. The sequence goes on along the minus strand of CM076571.1, from coordinate 155,591,407 downwards.
GTTGTATAGGTTCTTCACTTGAACCCTTATCTACTTCACTTGACCGATAGCTATGTGTCTCAAAAAGGCTTTCCCTTTACTAAAAATAACATCATAGCCACAATCCTCCAATACTGCTACAAAGATCAGGTTCTTCTTTAGCCCAGGTACAAACATAACATCTTTGAGGTGAAGAGGAGAGGCTTTCTCCCTCTCAAAGGTGACAATATTGATTCCTATAGCATTGTACCTCCCATCATCGCCCATTTCGATATGCATCTAGAGATCCTTCTCCTCCAGGCTACAGAAAAACTACTTGCACCCTATCATATGGAATGAGACACCAAAACCAAGGTAACGCACACTCCCCATAACAGTGTTGGCCATGCATGATCTAAGGGTGAAGTCTAATTCAAATTATGAATACAGTGCTTCACCTCCTGCTCCTCCTGGAGGCTTCTTCGTAGACTTCTTGTGTGGGCATTTTGTTGCATAGTGCTCAAACTTGTGGCAGTGGAAGCATTTTATCTTGTTCAAGTCTTTCTTATTGCCATTATTTTGGTTGGATTTAGGTTTGCTATGGTTCTTCTTCCATTTTCCCTTCTTCGTCTTCCAACCAAGGAAAAATCCTCTTCATCCCCTGCTCTGAATGAATTTAAATCTCTGGTATTTCTCCTGAAATATTCTTGAACCAAATTAGATCACAACCTTTCCCAATTCGATAATTTTCCCCTTCCATTGATAGAGTCCTGGTAGTTGTGTCGGGATTGTGGAAGGCCTAGAATAGCTAGGCTCACTAGGCCGTCTTCTGCAACATTCACCCCAACCCCTCCAAGCTCACCACGAACTTGTGTAAATATGGAGAGATATTGTGGAATTGTATCATTATTTTGCATCCCAATGTTTCAAATTTTACCTTTCAAGGGTGGTCACTTATTTTTTTTAATAGCTCAGTTAGTGTCTTCCACATATCAAATGGTGTCTCTTTTCCATGGATATTTGAAACCACATGGTTTCTCACACCTTCCAGAAGAATTCTTCTGGCCTTTGCAACATCATTCTTCCATTGGGCTAATTTTTGTGTGTCTAACTACTGGGGTTTTGCAATGTTAGTTTTAACATATTCTAACACACCATTATCATCAAGCATAGCTTTCATATGATCCTTCCAGCTATGAAATTTGAGTTATCCTCTAGAGCATACTCTAATCTCAATCCGTTGAAATACATTCTCCTGATCCTGAAGAAAACCTATTGCATTGAAGCTGCAAGATCGAAATTATTGAGAGAGAAGTTTGAAATACTAGTTCTAATGTGATTTTAGGGCTCTGATACTATGTAGAAATTTGATATAAATTTCAACTACTCAAGATTTCAAACTGAAAAACAAGAAACAAAATTCTACTCTACTAATCTTTGGAATGGAAATCACAATTTCAAACAACATGCATACACATTAAATAAGAAAAACACAAATAAAAAGTGATTTATAGGGGAACTAAACTGGGAAAACCCCCTTAAGCCTCTTTTCATTAAGCATTTGAATAGAGAAACTATTCCAATTGCTAGCTCTAACTCTAAGCTAACCCTGCAAAAGAATAATTGTTCTCTCTGCTCAAATGAGAAATTCTAGCCAACACTTACCCATTTATTTGCTCATCAAGCCTCCTATTTCCTTTTGTAATTCCTAAGGATATTATCCCCTAAAAGATAAGAATTTCCTCCCAAGTAATCACGTAATTCCCAAGAATTGATCTTCCAACTTCATGCAACACCTGTACACTCAAACTAGTACACAACTCATGTTATATTGCCTTGTCATCTCTACTTCAACTGAGGAACTCAAATTCCACTCATGCGCTAGCTGTTTCAGGCTGATTGATCAGTTAACTGATAGATATTTGAGTTAGATTGTTGTCCCAGTGCACAACTGACCTTCAACTGAATCTATCAATATTTAGAGGTCATTTAACTAGAAATAAATGAACTAGATTGCTAAATTTAGCAATCAACACATGCATAATTAAACTACAAGCCCCTGACTCGAATTTACTGAGCTAACTAAGTGACAAGAGCCATGTCACACTAGTTAACTACCTCCAAGTTGTCCTGCTAATGTGGAAATTTGATTTACTCAATTTGACTAAGGCTATAATCAAATTGAGCCTTTATTGCTACACTTTTTAACAATTTATATTACAATAAACAAAATAGGCCAGAATATAACATACATGGCTTAAAAAGAAGGACGCTCTAATGATAGACTTTTACAAAAGATATCAAGAGAAATTAAATTAAATTTTGTTCTTAAATGCAACTACAAATTAAACTGGGGCTGATTCTTAGTGTAAAGAACAAAAAAACAAGCAATTGTAAAACAAAGATTCCTTATTCTCATAGACAAACACAATCAACTATGTTTACTTTATGATTTTACATTAAGAGCAAGTTCTACATAGTATCTAGTCCCTGCCACTTAATTTACATGTAGCTAAATTAATGTAATTAATGTTAAGGTTTGTAATTTGGTTAATTTAGATTTTACTAATTGGTAAATTGAGTTATTTTGCAAGGATGTTAAAGTACATTTAATACTTTAGGAATGTCCCGATTTACACTATAATGAGCTACATAAGACATTTTGACTCAAATTATTTTCATGCATCTGGGAATATAAAAATCCCTTGATCCTTAATCTCGACATAAAAATGCACAAATTCCAAAAATGGCTTGCAAAGGCAAACACAAAACAATCTATCTTTAGTTAAGATTCCTCTGCAATGTGGCCATAGTTCTGCGTAAAAATGTCAATACTTGTTAAAGATGTTTACCCTTAATTATTTGTCACATATTAGCCTATATCTCTTGTTCAAATTTATTCTTATTGGAAAGATGCACAAATGACATAGATAACTTTCAGAGGCAAACAAAAAAGAGTTCGTCTTAATTAAGTTACATGTGTGAAGTGGTCATAATTCAGATTTAGAAAATAAATAATTGTTAATTAGAGAAAATAGAGAGCAAGCTCATCTGCATTTGACTGATCACTTTTTATAGAACAATAATATTTGCCATTTTTTTAAAAACATGACAATTTACCACAAAGGATAATCTATTTAGTTAAAGCCAAAAGTAAACACAAAAGATGCCACTCAAACTCCTAAAACATTATTTGAATTAAAAAAATCTATACATAAACAAAGTGTGCTAGAATTTAGGAACAACATTTTCACAAAGCAATTTCTAGCAACAGTAATTGAATAGACAAAATAATCGTGAATCTTGTTATTTTTGAGTAATTTTAAGCTCCTGGTGCATATGCAAGTTTTTGGACATTTAGGTCCTTCAGTGGCTAGTTCTACAGTTTGTTTGCCAGCAAGATAAGCACACAAGCTCTTGAGATAAGTATCATTTTATATTTTCTTTGACATACCTTCATTTATTTGGGTTCCAAAGACTTCAATTGGTCGAATAGAAACTGGTTTTCTTCTTTGCTCTTTGACATGTCTCTGAACCCAACTTGGGATTTTAATTGGGTTTTTGAGTTGCAGGATAGACCACCTTCATGAAATTAAATGAAAAGTCATTGTCTGAGAAATAAATTTAATGATTTTTTTAATCAATATGTTATTAACATAAATATTTTAATCATACACTTCAACAAACAAATAAATGATCTAGAATCGCTATCATATCATAACACGAGGAACCAATATTTAATGAAAACACAACTCCTAGCTATCTATCATGCATCTCGACTCCGCGTTGAACAAGAGAAAATGCACTCCCTTACTCACTGGCATTTAATGTAAGACGAAATTGTTTGGTAAAAGTAGCTTCTTTGCTGTTAATACCTATATTATTTCCCTATAATATGCTGTTAATACCTTGATTCTTTTCTCAATTCTATCTGCTTTGGATGGATAGAATTCATTTTCTGCCGCGAATTCATTTTCTTCCTTTGCATCTTCATTTTCATCCAAGTAAACACTCCAAGTAGAAGTTAAGAGAATACAAATGTTGTCGTGGCTTTGGAAATTTGATGGGCCAAAGCCAAGGAAGGTATCGTGAAAGAACGACAAATCCAAATTCGGTGCATGCCTAGAATATCATAAAATCCTCCCCCATGATGAATGCAAATACTCCGACGAACAACAAAACAACGTGTATTATTTTGGAGTCTTTTTGTGACCAGAGAACTCTCAACAAAAAAATGAAAAAAAAATAATTAACCACATTTGTCAATCACTAGTGTTGGCTGTGTGTTATATTCTTTCCATGACTAGTTGCACGCAAAAGGGGGGTCACAGGGGGGCGTAAGCCTCCTATGCATTACGCTAGACGCAACAAGGGGGTCACAAGGGGGACGGAAGCACCCCTATCGAGGGCAGCGGTCTGGGAATTTTTTTTTGGACCCTATAGTAGATATGCAGGCCTACCTATGGTTTTGTGCATAGGTTTTGCACATGGTTTTAGGCATGATGGTTTTTTGTCCATGGTATTTGTAGATCCGGTCAAGGGAACTACGGTTATGTTTTAATCGAGGGTTAATGGATTGGAGTTTATGAAAGCTTCAACATGTATATATATGTATTGTAACATTGAAAGGAATATAATGAAAAAATCAATCTGGTAGTCCCAGTTTTGAGATTTAGAGAAAATCTCTATCTATATGTGTTTTATGTTTTTGTTCTCGCCATTGTTTATTTTTTGTTTTTAAGAATTCATTTGTAAGTAATTTCTGTACAAAATTAAACCTACAACTAGTACAATAAAAGAGATAAGCTTAAGACTATCAGTGACAAATGCACGACAACTTGAATTGTCCAACATAGAATGCTTGGGAATTCTCTCCATCTAATGGGTAAGGATGCATCCTTACATCACCAACATATATCGAATGGCTTGTAATGACTCTTGATTTATATTTATATGCAGTAAACACAATGAGTCGCATCGAACTATGCACACATTACTTGCAAATATAATGGTGCATAGAACACAAAAACAAACATAAATATGAGTAAAATCATAAATCAATACATTCAAACACATGATGATTGACAAGTAACTTTAATTTAAAACATACAAACATTATTTTTTCCAAATTGTTGGCAATGACTCATAGATAACTTCAAAGACGTCGATGCATTTAGCCTAAGACCACTAGTGTACCAAGCAATAGGGCAAGCTAACATCCCAACATAAATGCCATAAATACATAACACATATTTCAAAGCATTGGCCAATAACATCTATAAATGAACAACTAAACACACGAAATATATATATGTATAAAAAATTCGCAAAAATAGAAAATAAAATTGGTAGAGTTACACTTTGACAAATTCACAAATATTTGTCATCCTTGACCGAATTAATACAAGGTCAACCTATACCCATTGCATAATACTTCGTGGCAGCATGGATAATAAATACAAAGGCTAACTAATTTATAATTCTAATTATTGCTTGGCCAAGAGAGATAAAAGGGAAAACTGTAAATGATCCCTTTTCAATTCATATATCGTAATCATTGGTTTATGAAAACAATCAATAAAACATTGGTGAAAGTAATGATATGAATGAGACAACAATCTACAACTACAACATTATATCAATTTGTAAACAGGAAATGACATTTGTTGTCAACTTAAATATTTGGAAAACATTCATAGAAGTTCAAATTGAACTAATGTCTAGACAAATACTTCTTTTTAGGACATGAGTCACTGAAGAAGAATATTAGTCAAATGAAATAATTACAAATCGAAATATTGTTTTATTAACAAATAAATGTTATCAGGACAATTGTTTTCTTTAAGAATAAATACTAAGCAAGCAACACCATCTTCTAGATCTTGAAAATAAATTGCACAAGAATAAAAACATATTCACATGGCCACATAAAATAATGATGAAAGAACCAAACCGAGTGCAATCAAATCAATGGACTTGTATTAAAAATATTCCACAATCAAAATTTAACCAACATTTCCTTGTCCCAAAAATTTTCCTTTAAGATCCCCCTTTTCATCAAAATGAGGGGTACATATATACATAGGCTCTCAACCTTTTGACATCAATTAAAACTAAAAATTGTTTTTGACAATATGTTATAGAGATAAAAGATGAACCGTTTTAATTTTAGGCCTTTTGGCCAAGTGACTAAATTGAAATGAAAATTGTGGCATACATCTTATACATGTGGAATGTTAGTATTTGTAGCATCGGAGGTGTTCTAGTCTCAAAACATTGTGGAGAGGCTAAAACAAATGATTTCTCCATAACCCATAAATCATTTCTGGAAATTCCACCTAGAAGTGTCTCAATTAGATTATTAACTTATTCTTTAATGTTCCTTAATTATAAACTTAGAAAAACTAGTTAATTAATCAGTATTAATTGAGATAACGTGTGAATAATCTAAAAGCTCATACGAAACGACAAGGAATTAATCTGGGCCCTTGATTAAGTTTTAATCTTGGCTGTTGGAGGTCCAATAGAAGGTTATAAGAAGAAATTGATGGGTAGATGGAGACCACACTTGTGAGAACCAAAAAGAGTTTTATTTTCCAAAAATCCAGCAATGTTGGAAGAGTTCGAGCTTTAGTAGGGAAGCAGAGTTAGTGAGGCTGGAGGAAGCCTTCCAAATCTCGCGAGTGGATTTGTAGAGAGGCAGAGATAGCCACAAAGATGCTGACATAGGGGCTTCTTAGAAGCCTCTAGAGGTAATTTGATTTTGTTGGAGATAAGCCGAGTTTCAGTTCTAGAGGCTAGGAAAGGGTTAATGCCAGAGAGACAATTTCTCATCCAGTGGTAGACAAGACAACTACAAGAGTAGCTGATTCAAGCTGAGTGTAGAAGGGACTGCACTAGGGTGACGCAGACTTGCACAAAATCAGTTTGGACAACTCACTTGGAGTTGCAGTGATCATATTGGGATCAAGGCCTAAGGATTTGCTCAAAATTCAAAGTTACAAGATTGGGTTCAAAATGGAAAACAGGTTCAGAACCGGATCGACCAGCAGAGTGGGATCCGAATTGGTGGCTGTCATGGAGTCTTGAACTCTACATATAGAATCGAGGATTGCACAACCGTGGAATGTTGAAGGTGGAACAGACAGTAAGAGCAAGCCGCAGAATGAAGCGATAGAGAGGACTGCGGATCTGACACCAATCAACAGGAGAGATCTCATCGCAGATGAGAAACATCGCACATTGCACATAACAGAGTTACAGTTAAAGGGTTTCGCAAGTTAAATTTTTTAACCTGCGATGCGAAGTGAGAAGGCGGAGATATAACGTGCATCGGGGGATCGAGAAACAAACCAACGACAGAGATTGCAACACCCGGAAAAGCGATTTCGCAAATCACAATATTTAGAAGCTAAGAGTTCACAAGATATGTTAAATTTGTTGCGATGTGATAAAGTTGAAATATATGATGCGATGAGGGGAGCCATGTATAGGCATTGCGCACGAGCACACATCACATAAATTATGGTTTTAGTGTTATCGATACTAAGTTATATTTGCAGAAATTTTTTTTAGGATGCACTGTGATTGGTTGCATTTTCTGGGACCCTGTTCCGCGTGTGTGTAAGTTGTTTAAGGCTATGTGCATTCTATTATAAAGAGTGCTATTGGCTGCTTCACGTATGTATGTAATTAAACTCCGCAATTGTATTCTGTTGTGTTCCAGTCAAGCCACTTAACGGATGGGGGTATGCATGTGGCCACCACCCTAACTGTAACATTTAAATGCGCGGCTTAATAGGTGGAGTGAATAGGGGCGCGCCAAATTTTTCGGTCAGCCCTAATCTAACTCCAATTAACTGGAGTTCTCCACATTTAGTGGAGTTTTCGTAGGAGATATTGGGAAAAAGTGTAGAAGGCTCAATTTTTGACCATTCTGAGTGAAGTAAGAGTCATTCTTGACTAATTGGAGAATTCTAAATCCAATGATGGGGTTTTCAGAAGAATTTGGAGACTTCTGAAGGTCGAGATGCTACAAGGAAGTTTTCAGTGAGCCTAGAGCCACAAGATGCCACCAGGTGTTAGAGGCATAGCCAGAGCAGCAGAGGCCATTTTGAGTGAATGAATAGTCATTTATGACTATCTTGAACCTTATGAATCAAATGATGGGGTTTGTAGAAGCATTTGGAGACTTCTAGAGCCAAAGAAGCCATAGGTCAGTTTCGAGGAGCCTAGTGCCACCAGGTGTTGGAGGCATAGAACAGGGAGCCTGAGTTCATTCTGAGCGAATGAACAACCTATTTTGAATGATTGATATGTGTTGGAGACAATAGAACAGGTTTCAGGAGCAGAAGAGGACTTCTAGGAGAGTGTGTGCCATAGAGAAGCTCAGGGAAGCTCAAGGACACTGACCGAAGAGGTCAAGCCCAAGGGAGCCTAGGTCCATTTCCAAAGATTGAGCTGTCAATCCAGGGGTATTTTGGTATTCTAAACCCATTGGTACAATCCAAAAAACCATTGGAGATGAGAATCATCTTTTAAAATAAATTGACCATCTTAATCCTAAAGAGCCAAGTCCATTGACAGAGGCTCAAGGAGACATAGCCCAAGTGTTGAGGGTGAAATCCTTTATTATGTTTGTTGTTTTGTGTTGTTGGTTAATTTGATGCAATTTATGGTTTTTGTACATGCTTTTAATCATCTTAAACAAATGTTTGATTGCTCACACATAAAGCCTTAAACCAGTTAAAACACATACACTTGAATCAAGAATTCAATTCCACGCATGCATGTATAAGCAAGATCCTTGATTTGTTTTAATTGAGTGGGAGGTGCTTGCATAGCAAAACAAGTCAGCCACCCATATCATATCAAGTTGGTATCAGAGCACTAGGTTTCTTGCTTGACACAGCACAAGGTTGCTTGCTTGCTGTTTGACTTGAAGGGTGTTTAAGAGTGGAAACAATTTCACTGTTTGCAAATTAACTGATGCTTACAAGTTTGAGTTTTCTAGAGGTGAAGGGGAGCTACTACTAGATAAGTCTAGAAGAGAACAAGAAGGAAGAAGGCTGAAAGCATTCTCCTTACCCAAAGGACCTCAAGGTAACCCTTGAAGCACAAGAGGGATTGTTTGCAAAAGAGGCTGCTTGAAGAAGAGATACAAGCTGTAGAGAAGAGCTTGAATCTAGAGCCAAATTGTTTTTGAAGCTTTGTGAATTGTTGTTGAAGTTATTTAATTCATTTACATAGTGATGAAAACTTCATCAACTAACGTTTCTAAATCCTCCTCCTTTGCAAGACTCTTTGATAAAGAGATGAAGAAGGACTTTCACATCATGAAAGATAAAAATTGTATGAAGATGTAAGGGAAAGCACTAAACTTCAAGAGAAATTGGTTGCTATGAAGAAAGAGAAGCAAGAACTTCTTCAAAAGATGCATGAGATGGAGTTTCAGCTCCATGATTCCAAAGAAGCCTTAGCCAAGCATGTGCTTGAAGAAGAGGTAAATAATTCAAGTTTGTCTTCAATTTCCTCTCAAGATAAATGTATAGGTTCTTTTGAAAAACACACTAGAGGAATAGAGTCCAAATTGATGATGAAAATGGGCTATGAAGGTAAAGGATTAGGCAAACATGCACAAGGCATAGTTGAACCAATTATGGTTGAGGAAAGGCCTAAGTATTTGGGTCTTGGCTATGGACAACTTTATGGAGAAAGTTATAAATCCACGAAGGCACTTGAAACAGTTCCAAGAAGGACTTTTGTTGCAGGTTCAAAACCTCAAACATGCAAAGTTTGTAATCAAGATGAATGCAATTGTTTGAAACCTATGTTGCAGCAAGATGCTTGTAGACATGCAGCTTATGGCAAGAAAGAGAGTTGTGACAGCTCCGAGGACATGAAAAATGTTGTTGGTCTTCAAAAGAGATTTGGAACCTCTTCAAGTTCATCTTCTCAAGAAGGTGACAAAGATGAACATTCAAAGAAAAATTCAAGGTATAATTATTCCTATAATCATGTTTTTTTATGATTATGTTAAGCATGACAAATCTTCATGCATGAATGGGAGAAAAATTTGTTGTTCATATTATGGTTTGAATAACTATCAATTTTCGAGATGCTGGAAGAGAATGATAGCATGCAAGAAACAATTCAAGCAAAGGCGACTTGAACAGAAGATGCAAAAGATTTTCACACATTGCTAGAAAAAGGGACATCTCATTGCCCAATGTTGGACACTGCATCCAACCACTAATCCCAAGCACATGAAGCAAGAGGATAAAAATACTGGTGAGAATGTGACCAACGATTCCATCATCGATGTGAGTCCAGATGATTCACAAGAAGAAGATGTTCAACAGGAAAAATCGCCATTGAAGTGGGTTGGCAAGAAATGGTTCGATTTCTTGACCAAGTAAGGCATGCATTTACTTTGTACATAGATGAAAATTTCAGCCTTATATATGAATTTCTATTGAAAGTATGACAAGTGGCAGCAGATTATCACAACTTGTAGGATGCAAGATTGCATGTGAATGATGTTCAGTTGAAGGCTTTTCTTTTTGTTGCACAATTTCGCCGTGGAGGTGTAAATTATGGGTATGTTACTCATTTATGTTGCAGCAATTTATCATTTAGTTCAGCTCTTATGATCACCCATATGTTTTGGGGTTATGTACTTATTTGTACTTTAAAAAGAGATTTGAAAAGTGTACATATAGATTTTGTATGTGTAAATAGAGAACTTGTGATAAGTTCATTGTAAATAGATACATGCATGAGTATTGTCAATATGTATCATGTTGTATATCGACTTGTGTCAATTGTATTGTACATTTCATGTCGACTTGTTGTTTATGTCGCATGTTGCACGACTTGTGTTTTAGTCGAGGGTGTTTGTCGATTGTGAGTCGATAAATGGATACACCAATGTGCAAGAGGATTGCCATGTATGTGATGTTACAAGAAGGTGACAATCAGTGCTTTGAAGAAGAAAAAAGAGGTGGTCTTCATTTCAATTATTGCATAATATTTTCTTTTCAAGATTGATCGTGTGTTCTTCTGACAAGATGTTGCAGGAAGTTTTTGTCCATTTAGTGAAGAAGTGGACAAGATGAAAGGTGTTTTGTAGCCATTGTAGAACAAGTTGGTGTTTTTTTTTACGACAAGAAATCACTCATATTTCGAGCTTAACTTGGAAAGTGGATTTCTAAGACAAAGCTTGTATGCCATAGTTGCAAGAGGGACTTCATTCTCAGTGGGAAGGCTAACAGTTTGTGAAGAAGATAGAGAGAACAATGGTACAATAGGGGATGCATCAGTTTATAGCAGCCAACAATGCTGAAGTGGGTCAGAAACAACTAGAGAACAGTGGTCAAGAGACATATCCAGTTGCGGTGCAAGGCATGTTAGGGTGATTTCCAAAGAGACTTGTCAAGAAAATTCAGTTGATATAACTTGAAAGCAACAGAGTGTTGAAGCTCAAGGCAGATAATCATCAGCTTTTGTGGGTCCAAAAGCCTGTCAGTGGGAAGGAGTGATCAGATTGGGATCAGGGCCTAAGGATTTGCTCAAAATTCAAAGTTACAGGATTAGGTTCGAAATGTCAAATAGGTTCAGAATCAAATCGACCAGCAGAGTGGGATCCGAATTAGTTGCTATCATGGAGTCTTGAACTCTGCATATAGAATCAGTGATTGCACAACCGTGGAATGTTGAAGGTGGAACGAACAGTAAGAGAAAGCCACAGAACGAAGCGATAACAAGGACCATGGATCTAACACTAATCATCGGGAGAGATCTCATCACAGTTGAGAAACATAACACATCGCACAGAAAAGAGTTTACCATTAAAGAGTTTCACAAGTTAAATTGTTTAACCTACGATGCGAAGTGAGGAGGCGGAGATATAACGTGGATCATCGGATTGAGAAACAAACCAACGACGGATATTGTAGCACCTGGGAAAGCGATTTCACAAATCACAATATTTAGAAGCTAAGAGTTTGCAAGATATGTTAAATTGGTTGCGATGCGGTAAAGTTGAAATATGCGATGCGATGAGGGGAGCCACGTATCGGCATTGCGCATGAGCACACATCGCATAAATTATGGTTTCAGCATTATCGGTACCAAGTTAAACTTGCGGAAAAGCGATTTGCAATGTGCTGTGATTGGTTGTGTGTTGTGGGACCTGAGAACCTTGTTCCACGTGTATGTAATTTGTTTAAGGCTATGTGCGTTCTGCTATAAAGAGTGATGTTGGTTGCTTTGTGTATGTATGTAATTAAACTCCTTATTTGTATTTCGTTGTGTATCAGTCAAGCCACGTAACAGATGGGGGTGCACATGTGGCCACCACCCTAGCCATAACGTTTAAATGTGTGGCTTAATAGGCGAAGTGGATAGGGGCACACCAAATTTGGCGGTCAGCCCTAATCTAACTCTAGTTAACTAGAGTTCTCCACATTTAGTGGAGTTTTCCTAGGAGATATTGGGAAAAAGAGTAGAAGGATCAATTTTCGACCATTATGAGTGAAGGAGGAGTCATTCTTGAATTATTGGAGAATTCATAATCCAATGATGGGGTTTTCAAAATAATTTTGAGACTTCTGAAGGCCGAGATGCTACAGATAAGTTTTCAGTGAGCCCAGAGCCACATGGTGCAACCAGGTGTTGGAGGCATAGCTAGAGCAGCCATAGGCCATTTTGAGTGAATGAATAGTTGTTTCTAACTATATTGAACCTTATGAATCCAATGATGGGGTTTTGATAAGAATTTGGAGACTTATAGAGCTGAAGAAGCAACAGGGAAGTTTCAGGGAGCCTGGTGCCACTAGGTGTTGGAGGCATAGAATGGGGAGTATGAGTTCATTATGAGTGAATGAACAACCTATTTTTGATGATTGATATGTGCTGGAGACAGTAGAACAGGTTTTAGGAGTAGAAGAGGACTTCTAGGAGAGTTTGTGCCACAAAGAAGCTTAGGGAATCTCAAGGACACCGACCGAAGAGATCAAGCCCAAGGGAGCCTAGGTCCATTTCAAGAGTTTGAGCAGTCAATCTAGGGGTATTTTGGTATTATAAACCCATTGGTACAGTCCAAACAACCATTGGAATTGAGCATAAGCTTGTAAAATAAATTGACCATCTTAATCCCAAAGAGCCAATTCCATTGATGGAGGCTCAAGTAGATGTAGCCCAAGTGTTGAGGGTGAAATCCTTTATTATGTTTGCTGTTATGTGTTATTGGTTAATTTGATTCAATTTATGGTTGTTTTACATGCTTTTAATCAACTTAAAAAAATGTTTACTTTCTCACACATAAAGCCTTAAACCAGTTAAAACACAGACACCTGAGTCAAGAATTCAATTCCTCGCATGCATGTATAAGCAAGATCCTTAATTTGTTTTAATTGGGTGGGAGGTGCTTGCATAACAAAAAAAGTCAGCCACCCATATCAGATCATGTTAGAAAATTATATATTACATAGCAATGCAACACATAAAATATGTGGAAAACACAAGCACACAAAACACATAAAACCAGAGAGACATAGATATACGTGGTTCACCCAGTTTGGGCTACGTCCACCTCGAATAGCCAGTCCTTCCTTTTTATTATCTAGAAAAATGAAGAGACACAACCTACAACAAATCCATTGTAATATCCTCTGTTCTCTCTCACAGACTCCCTATCTGTTTCTCGCTCTGAGAATACACATACAATACACAGCCATAATACAATACTCTCATAAAAGCAAGGGGTTGCCTTCTAGGGCAAAAAAACCCTAAACATAACTTCTACTGTCAGATCATCTGCCTAATGAACGACCCAGATTGACTATAAATTACTATACTTTTACAAGGCAATTTTACATCTGTTTTTAGCTTCAAGGGCACTACCCCCGAAACCCCCCGCCAGGGGGGGCTCCATAAAGTTGCAACTGCCCCCCCTGGACCCCCCAGGCAGCATTTAATTATGGGCGGCGTTGTTGCCCCATTAAGGTACAGGGGTTCAACACTGTGATACAAAATAAACAAGATAATCAGGCTCCACACCCAACAGATCATGCAGTCAGAGCCAAGATTGCTAATGGGGGTGAGGAAAACTCCTCACAATATTTTTTCCAGTAATTTCTCTGCAGGATTGCAATTTTTTGGCATCCAGTTTGTACTTAGAATTTCTCACTGTTGTATAATAATAAAACCCTTAGATGCTTCCCAAGTTGGGTTTTCCTGTAATTTTTTTTCCAAAAATAAACATGTTAATTTTTTAGGTGTGTGTGCTAGTATTTCTCAGTTTCCAATGCTATTATTTTCTACAGTTTTATTTGTGAAGGTTGCAGTGTGAATTATTTAGTATTTTTCGTAGTAGATAATCTTTTAAATTAATTAACAATTAAAAAAATAATTTCCAGTTGCTGCAATAGGATTTAAGTATTGAAATTTTTACATGGTATCAGAGAAATGTTTTTGATTAGTCGGGAAGCTCATAAGTGAAAGAAGGAAAATTTTGTTGTTCAAAAGGAGCAATAGGCCAATATTTTCTGCTACTGCGTAGTGCCTATACAGGAAATACAAATTGTTGGGGAAAGGGTTCAATTTTCAGTTGCAAGGGAGTAGAAAATTTGATTTCCCAGAATAATGATTCCAATAGGTAGAGGGAGTAGCAGCGACTCAGATTTTCGCTGAGCATATTCCTTGGTTGGACGCGAAGGGTTTTCCAGCAGCTTGCAGTAGCAGAACTAACGTCAGGTGGAAGAGAAAAACTTACAAAACAAAGGGAAAATTTCTCTCAGGGGACTTCGAGTTTTAGAAGCTCGATTTTCCCAGTTGTAGGTGGTAGTAGTATCTAGCAGGATTGTGCATTCTAGAAGGGAGTGTGAATAGTAGAGAAACAATCAAGCAGAGGGAAAGAGGGATTTTTTGACAAGTTTGTTGAGATGGCCACAACCAGGCTTAGATATTAGGATAGGTTGGAGGGAGCCTCCAACTATGTCATCTAGAAGGTAAGGATGTCCTTCCTTATAGATGAACATGGTCTGAAAGCCTATATAGATAATGTGGTAGCAGTATTCGAGGACCTTGATCAACTGAAAGAGTACAAAAGAGAAATGGTGAAGGAAAAGTAGATAATCTTGGATGGAGTTTAAGAACATATAGTCTCACATATATCTGGAAAGAACATATTCAAGGACAAATGGGATGGTATTTCCACACTATATCATAGTTCTTCTTAGTAGCATAAGATGTTTCTCCAAGAGAAACTGAGAAGCGTTAGGATGCAGAAGGGTGAGAGCATAGATGGCTTCCTCACTAGGATTTAGGAGGTCTGTGATCATATAGCGGTCATTGGGGAAAGGCCCCAATCTACAGAGCTTGTACGAATGACACTAAATATTGTCATGGAGGATTGGTAGGTATTTTTCCATAGTATCTTGGAAAGATAAACATTTCCAATATGGGACAGGATGTGGGTCAATCTACAATAGGAGGAGTTGAGGCATGCTCTATTGAAGAGTACCATCAGTGGAAGAAAGGACAAGGGTGTGAAGAGTGAGAAGGAAGAAGAAAATGTGGCCCTAGAATCCAAGGGTCCCAGTCAGGGGCAAGGGGAGAAGAAAAAGACGGACCTATCAAAGGTCAAGCTTTAGATGTGGTGAGCTTGGTCACTACAATACGTAATGTTCTCTTAGAAAGATGGAGCGAAAGGAGAAGTAGGACTAGGTGACAATGTCTGCCGATATAGAAAATTTTTCCTCTAGGTTGGAGGAAGCACTATGATGGCATCCATACCTCCAGAAGTGAGGTGGGGCGACATGGAGATGTAGTCCAGAACTGTAGAGATTGGGTGGGATACTTGAGGTGTCCTCCTCATGGATAATTACCTTGCTATGAGGGCCCACAACATTCAATCGTAGGATGGATCAGTGACATTTTATGTTGTTAGATACCCGAGTGACAGTTGTATACTAGTAGTAATCAAGTACAAAGGGGCGCAATGCAGTGTGGGCAGCCGTGCAGAGTGGCACAATGGCATAGTCAACAACAACGCAGATTCCTTGGTAGATATTGCAGTAGCTAGTAGCAGTCATGACTTGGGAGACATATGCATCATACTAAACACAATTGATTCAATATTTAGGATGCTTCTTAGTTGCTAGAGTTGTAGTAGAAAAAACAACATATTAGAGGGAGTTGTAGTGTAGATTCAGAGTTTGCAGCAACATAGCAGTGTCAGCAGCAGCACAAATGCAACATCAGAGTTGTGCAATGGTTATCGGGCAGGATAGCCAGACATCAACAATGTGACAGAGGATGGTATAGAAACAGGGTGTTGTGGTAGGATGTGCAACACTAGAGTTAGAGAGAAAACATTCATCGCTAAGAGGGACTCTTAGTTTATGTAGAATCAAAGGTGTTTTAGTCTCAAAAATTTGTGGAGAGGCTAAAACACATGATTTATCCATAAATCATAAATCGTTTTTGGAAATTCCACCTAGAAGTGTCTCAATTAGATTATTAGCCTATTTTTTAATGTTTCCTAAGTCTAAACTTAGGAAAACTGGTTAATTACTCAGTATTAATTGAGATAAGGTGTGAATAATCTAGAAAATCACACAAATCGATAGGGAATTGATCTGGGCCCTTGATTAAGTTTTAATATTGGTTGTTGGAGGTCCAACAGAAGATTATAAGAAGAAGTCGATGTTAGATGGGGAACACACTTGTGAGAACCGTTGAGAGTTTGATTTCTTTAGAGAGTTCGATTTTACAGAAAGCCAATAATTCTGGAAGAGTTCAAGTTTTAGTAGGGAAGCATAGGCAGTGAGGCTAGAGGAATATTTCCATATCTGACGGGTGCATTTGAAGAGAGTCAGAGATAGCCACAGTGAGGTGACGTACGGGTTGCGCATAAGCCTCTAAAGAAAATTCGATTTTATTGGAGAGATGTCGAGTTTAAGTTCCAAAGGCTGGTAAATAGTTCTAGAAGGCCGAAGAGACAGTTTCTTATCCAGTTGCAGATAGGATGGCTATAGGAGAAGTTGATTCAGGCTAATCATAGAAGGCACTGTGCTAGGGTGACGCGAGCCTACGCAGACGTAGTTTGTATGGATCACTTGGAGCTGTAATCAGAGCTTAGATTTCTAGTGGGGTGAGGAAAATTCCTCACAATAATTTTACCAATAATTTCTCTGCATGGTTTCCAGTTTTCATCATCCAAATTGTACTCATAATTTATCACTGCTACATAATAATAAAACCCGCAACTGTTGCACCAATTTTACCAAGTTGGTTTATTCTAGAGAATTTAGTCAAAAAATAATTGTGTTAATTTTTTTTATGTGTTTGCTAGTATTTCTTAGTTTCCAGCGCTATTATTTTCAACAGTTTTATTTATGAAGGTTACAGTGTGAATTGTTTGGTATTTGTTGTAGCAGATAAATTGTTAAATTAATTAACAATTAGAAAAATAATTTCCAGTTTCTGCAATAGGATTTCAATATTGAAATTTCACATGGAATATCTTTGGCATGGTACTTACAATCCTTACTGGCAAGAAACTTTCTCCATAGAATGTTTTAGACTACAACATTCTTGGACCAACATTCACCTTCAAGAGGAAGATGTGTGGATGTCGCTATAACTTCTAGGCTGAATTTAATTTATAAGTTTCCCACATAAGCTCTCCTCCCATTAAAAGAAGCAAGAAAGGATTTAACAACTTCATTGTAGTGTCCCTGAAACAACTGTAAAAATTACCACCAACCGACTTGGCAGAACAAAGCCAAAAATTCTTCATTTCCCTCAATAAGTTCTACCCCAACGAACTCGGTTCACACTACGGGAGGAATATGGTCGGGAAAGAGTTACAGGCCTAGGTGAAATAGGGTTTAGGGAAGAAAAATAGACCAGACATCCAAAAAACCTAAGTTTTTGAGTCCTCGGGACCAAAACAAGAAGGGACATAATGTGATTGATTGGACAACCCTCTCGAAAAACTTAGTAATGAATTCAACAACTACTAAGTAATAGCTCAAGTTATGATCCAAGTGGATATTGGTGGCCACCTGCCTATTACACTTGGATCCCCACCATTTATTCTTTCAATTTTTCAATTTCCTTAATTGTAGCACAATTTACTATTTTTGGCAGTTTTTCGGGTCCTGAACTTGCTGAGTCGTTTTCAGGCCCTAAACGATTTTTTTTTTTTGGAAAATGGGAGAATGTGAGTCTTTGAAAACATTTTCAATCGAAATTTTTATTCCTCTGATAGATATTTCTAACAAGGCATCGTATGCGTCAAACAAAGATCATATGCCAAAGTTACAACCCTGGGAAGTTGATGTACCAATTTACCCCAATGAGGCCCATAGTTTTGGCGATTCATCTCCTAAGGTTAGTTTTTTGGATGTTTATGGTTTTCCATTGTTTCAAAATAATAAATAGGCCTTTGAGTCTCATTTTAGCACACTTCATAGGGAAGTAGCCGCCACATATTTTCTCAGAGATAAGCTACCATCGCTCGAGCTAGTTTATTTCCATTATGTATGTAAGCATATTTCAGTTCTTTAATATTAATGAAATGAAGTGTTATTTTTACTACATATTTGTATTTATGGTTATATTTGTATTTGGTTGCATTCCTGTTTAAGTTCGGATCAGTGGTACCATAACGGTCTTCTCTTTCTTTCTTTTTTCTTTGCATGTCCCCAACGAGGTTAGGGTATAAGGAGTTAGGGTTCAAACTAGTTGAAACTTTGCAAGACCAACCTCGCAAATACTGATGACCTCCCATGGTGGAAGACAATAAATATGAGGGAGCAAGAGATCCTTTCAAATTATTGCTCGAAGAAGCGCTCGAGCAACAAAGGAACTCAATGATGGAAAATTTTGACCAAATCCTTCGACAGATGCCCACAGGCAACTGATCTTCATCCAACAGCCACTCTGGAGGCACCACTCCATTTAAGGTACAATTCAACTTTTATATTCCCACATTTGGAGGCCAAATATATGCAGATGTCGTAGATAAATGGTTAAATCAATTGGAAGGATATTTTTTGGTTCATGATTTTTCCAATAGGGAAAAGATTACTTTTTCACTCCTGAAAGCTTCCCCCCACATCAAGGACTGGTGGGAAACCTACTGTGAGTGGAATGACGAAAGGGAACCCTCACTTTTCTCAGCCACACTTACTTGGAATTCTTTCCGAGACACCATCAAGGAAAAATACTACCATTTCAGGAGCTATGTTGACAAGTACATACAATGGACTACGCTGCAGCAACAAAGGGATCAACATGTGCATGAGCTGATAAATATTTTCCATACCCTGCACACAAATTTGGGTATCAAATATTCTAAGAAAAATCTAGTTCTCAAGTAACGTGGCTATTTTCACAAATATATTCAAGAGGAGATGGAGTTCCTAGACATCTCCTCGCTTGGTGAATTATAGAGATATGCTGCCAAGATTGAGTATAAATTCAAGCAGAAGAAGTGAGACTTAGGATTTGTGAACCCAAAGTAGAGCTAAGGTGCCCCTAAGCCACAAAGAAAGGGATAGAGCCTGGCCAAGACCCCCAAGGTAAAATTCGCAAAGTGTTGTACTATACAACAACCCTCCCTTTTTCTAAATTTTAGAAATAAAATTTAGAAATAGGGTCCCTTTCTTTTTAGAAATAAAACACTTAGAAATAAAATTCATTGTTTTGAAAAATTTCATATTCAACATTCAAAAAACTTATGGTCCGATCTAATATACAAGGCCTTATCATAAAAAACATATCAAAGTTAAAAGTTCAATCGCAATCGGAGAATCGGAGATAACCCTCAAAAGAAATTTCATATGCCCATTTCAAATCTTCCGATGCGATTAGTCCAATCGGAAAATTTTAAATCGCTAAGATTTTAAAACAGTCAAATATAACTTCCGATGCGATGCGGTCAATCGCAATCGATTAATCGGGACAATCTTTAAGAAACTCTTTACGCTTAGTTGAAATTCCCCGATCCGATGTGCATTTGATAATAAACGCTTTTAAAAGAAAATCGAACATTTGTTTAAAAAATATGGTAGACCCCACCATTAGAGATCGGAAAGATCTGCAATCGCAATCGATCAATCGGGATAAACGTATTGTGATACTCATTTGCCATTCGAAAACTTCCGATGCGATTCATCTATTTTGCATACGAAGATTTTTGTTGAATATATTAATATATCACAAGCGCCAAATCTTTATTGGTACGAAGGCATTCAATAACGAATCAAATGAATATGGTTTAGGATTTGGTTTTAAATACTTAAGGGTGACCCAAAAGGAGCATTTATGCAATATATGAAACAAATAAATGGGAAACCGTAAATTCATAAATCATTCCGTTTGAGTGGCTTGTTGATCACGACTGAGAGTTTATTGTCTTGCAGAGCCAAAGAACAACAAGTTTTTTCATTCACAGACAAAGGGAAGCTGTAGCAGACGCAGAAATGTCAAAGAGAGGAAGAAGAAACAAGACTGCTCTACCAGTGAAGCCTGTCGAAACTCCTACGGTCTCAAAAGAAAAGCCCATAAAGCCAAGGCTAGTCACAGATACATCATGCCAAGGTCTTGGGAAAATGACATGGGACACAGTCTACAACCTATTGGAAAAAGAAGACCCCAAGGTCACAGTGGAGAAGGCATCAGTTCCAGACGAGGATAGCTCGGATTCTGACTCTGACATCAATGAAAGAACACTTGCAAATTCATTTCTACATCGAATTGCAGCCAGATCGAGCATCATGCCTTACTATGATGTAGTCCGATGGGTTATCGACAGTGTAAAGATACAAGATAGAACGTTTGTTTCAGCATCTGGAGTGCCTTTCGGCTTGTTTAAAGCAGAAGACTTGAAAGCAATGTACCACCTTCCAGACCCACAGAAGGTGTATAACAAGGAATTTATCAAAGAATTTGCTGATGATAACAAAGACCAATCCGACCCTATCAGAAATTGGAGGAAAAACCCAGAGAAGCACCGAAATGAAGCATCCGGTATGTATTCTGTAGATTCTCTTCTGCCTCCATATTGCTATGCAACTGCCATGATGTGTAGGTTATTTGGCAATGATAATTCAGCTAGGTTTTCTATACAAATGGTCCCATTAATCCTAGCAGCTGTGAATTCCGACATTATGGATTGGGCTATTATTCTTTCTGATAGAATGGCCAATAGGATCCTTGAATACAGACAAGAAAAAGATGTTGGAAATTCTACCCCCTTTTTCTTTTGTGCCTATATTCTTGATGCTATTTGTTTCAATTCCGAATTTCCCTTATTTGGATGGAAATGGACTCCCAATAACCACCTTCCAATCCATATTTATCATAAATTGCTTTGGAAGATTCATTTCCAAGCTAATGTATATAGAATCTGTCATGGTTTCCTCATCCCTGTTTTCCAAACCATTTTTAATCGCTTTCCTCCTAGGTTTTCTGATAAAGCTAAAGCCGACCTGTCTGCAATCGGAGATTGGTTTGGGAAGGAAAAATTTACTTACATCAGGGTTTTTGGTAGTATAGTGGAGCCGCATGTTCTTCCTCTTTTTGTTCCAGACAAACTTCTCGCTCAAGAAGTTTCCTATCAATTGACAATTGAAGGTATATCCAGGTCTTTGAATAACAGTAAGAAGAAAATGTGGCCTCAATTCCCACTCAATTGTGGTCATTTCACTCTAAATGATTTCAAGAATGCAGAAAAGGAAGTCTTCAAGATAAGAGGTTGTAAATTTGCAACCATTCCTGGAAGACAATATGATCCAAAAAATATAGCATTCGATGTCACTGCTTCAGTTTCAATTGCTCGTTTCGAGCATGAACCAGATATGTTTGATGATTTATTTGTTTCATTAGATAATTTTCCTCAGAATTTTGACTTGGTCAAGTCTGAATTTCAACAGGAGGAAATAAATAAATTTCTCTTATTTAGAAGCCAGAGATTGTTGAGAGTACCTCTGGACCAGCTGAGAACTCAAATCCAAAAATCAGAGACAGAAGGTACATCCGGCCAAACGCTAGTAGAAACATCTACCAGCAAAATCATTATACAATCGGCTGTCAACCAGCCGATTGTACATACTCAAAAAGTGGTCACTATTGACAAACCTGATGCCCCAAAGGGAAATACTGCTCAAATGACAGACAAATGCACAAATATCAATGATCAGGTGCATAATCAAAAGGATGGATCGGATGATAAAAGCACTAAGCAGAGCATAGATAAAGAGAAAGGAAAAGAAATAACTAAGGAGATTATGGTTTCCACTAATCTTGATATTTCTTCTCAGCTATTAAATCAATATGATCAGTTTGCTCAACGGCTTGGATTGCAGGATAAAGGTAAAGAACAAATAGAGCAGGATGTTGAAATCATTCCTGAACATCCTACAGGGCATATTGTATTAAAAGGTGAGGAGATCCCTCCTTTGGATGTATTTTACAGCCCTAAACATAAGGCTGTTGTCAAAAGACAAAGAAAGAAAAGAAAAACAGAACATGGTATATTTTCTACTCCATCAGAGGAGTTGATGAATATTGTTTATAAGAACAATGAAATGAATCCATTTGAAGACCTTACGAAATTGTCCCAGTATACAGGAGCTTATAGTGCTGCAACAGTGGATAAGGTTGTAGAAGTTTCTCAACTAATAACTCAGAAAGATCTTCACATAGCTTCACTGGAAGAACAAGCTAAGGAGAATCAGCAACTGATAAGCCAATTGCAACAACAACTACAGGATCAGACATTCAGGTCTAAAGAATTGGAGAAACAGCTTGCTGAAGAAAAGAAGAAGGTTGATGAAAAGCTTTTAGGCAAACAAAAGCAGCTAAATGAAGAAATTTCTAAGTTACAGAGTTTGTTACAAAATGAGGAAAAGGCAAGAATGATTCAAGAAAAGGAATTTCAAGCAACTTTGGATAAGTTTAAAGGTTATCCAAAGTTAAATGAATTCAAATCGGAAGCCCTTGAGGCTAATAAATTATTGACTCGGCAGTTAATTGAATTTTGCTCAAAACTGTCACAAGCAGAACCTTTTTGTGAGATTACTTCATCTTTGATCCAAACTATCATAACTCTTAGACAAGAAATAGATGATGCCGATGAAAATATTTCTGAGTTTCTCAACTGGCAGGATACAGAAAAGGGAAAAGAAGCAAATCTTCCTAGGATAGAGGAAAAACACAAAGAAATCTTGTTTACAGAATGGGAACATCAATTAATGAAATCTGATAGAGCAATATCAAGGGCCAGAAATATAATGAATAATCTCACGCAATTCATAAATGATAGCTTATATTCAATTAATCTCATTTCAGACTGTGTTCCTGGCAGTTTGCCAAAGATAAAAGAAACTGAAGACAGGTGGAGAAAAGAAATGGAAAGGAAAAGTCAACAAATCGGCAAACTTCAAACTATATCCTGGGATAGTATGTGGACTCATGTGATCAAGCCAAACAATCAACAGACAGCTATCAAACTTCTATCAAACGTTGTCGATTGTCTAATTCCAGAATTTTTTGATGCCACCTATGCTGGACAGTTGCATACTGAGATGAGTCATCCACCAAGACTCCGAGATATGTTGAACATTTGCAACTTGGCTTCATCAAGCGAAGGAGAAAAACAATGAATCAGTTTTATTCAAAATAGCATTTCAGTTTTAATTTGATAGATTGTAGCATTAGTATTAGGATTTTGTTATGTAATTTATTATTTAAATCCCTCTCATGCATTTAGAGAAGGATCGGAAGTTGTAATATTTTTGGGATTTGGAGCTAACATTTATGTACTTCATTCCTTATTATATTTATATGAAAGATCACATCTGGTGATTTTGTGCTTAAATTATCTTTGAAGTGTTGCATTTTTGTGCCTTTGGACTTAATTTTACATCGGAGTTACTAGGTCAGAGTATCACATTTCGTTTGACAGTCTGCAAGATGAATGAGGTATTTTTATCTGTTCATTGTTGATTTTCTCTGTTATATGGTATTCATTTGAAGAATTTGCTATCATTTATATATTTGATTTACATAATATTTCCTTTTTATAATATCATTTCTGAGTATAATTGGAATATTATCATTTATAGACATATATGAATGGTATATGATGATGAATGCAATATGCTAATATAACTCTGTTTAATTTATTAAACAGAGTTATCTTTATTCGTTTCTGCATATTTCAATTTAGTTAATAATACATTTCCATGGTTATTATTATATTGAAACAATCTTAAGTTGTATTCACATATAATCACCCGGGTTAAAAAAATTAGAATTTCTTTATCAGCATTTAGTTTAGATTAGATAGTTTTATTTTCTGTTAATTTAGTCCCATTTTCACCCATTCAATTCAATCCACTTAGTTATAAGGAAACTGGTCCTTTAAATCCAGTCGGAGCCACCATCCCAAACGGAAAAGGAGTTGTCTTAAGGTCCCGACCGGGTGGTTTTCCCCCAATGTTTGAAGGAGAGATTTTCTAGGCTTCAACATTTTTTGGCGCTAGAAGGAGGGCATCCAACTGTGAATGGCAAGCAAACCCAAATCTACAAACCATTCTAAGAGTAATTCTCCCTCCACATCACCTCGTACTTCCAAATTGCCCGCTGATTCCTCAGCATCCAAGCAAGAAGAAGAGGTATCCACTATCACTGCTCAAACCCACCATACTTCAGAACAATTAAGTCTTGAATCTCCTGAATTTCAGTCTCTCATCCAGAAACTTCAGAGCTTCTCGATTTCACCAAAGAAATCTGAGCTATCTCAAAGCAGTGAGACTTCGCAATTCAATCTACCTCACCCTCTTACTAGACTTCAGAGTGAAAAGCTCGGTATTGAACCTACTGAATTTCCTTTACCTAAAAGGAAAAGGGCAAAGAAAAATACTGAAGATTCTGACAGTGAAGCACTTTCATCCACCTCTTCCATCTCATCTTCCCCAGTGCGAAGTCAACCATCCACTCCCTCATTACATATCGTTGTTCACCAGGAATTGGGAACTTCAACATCTCAACCTGTTCACTCCTCAATATCAATTCCTTCCCAGACATCTGGAATCTCAACAGCAGTATCATCCACCACTGGTATTACAATGGCAGATCCATGGACCAGACCTGGTGCAGCCAATATGCCCGCACCATTACATGCATTACCTGATGCTCCTGAAAAATGGCTACCCAAGTTTAATCCAGAAAATGGAACCCAAGCTGAGGAACATATCAATAACTTCATGTTAGCAGTTAATTTGAAGGGAGTGACTGAGCAAGATGTCGTTGTTAGGCTTTTTCCTTATGCATTGCAAGGATCAGCAGGATCCTGGTATTTTTCCCTGCCTTCTGATTCTATTACCAGTTGGGACATTTGCCAAGAACAGTTTCTCACTAAGTATGGAGACGATAGATCTTTAGCTACATTAATAAATGATCTCTCCAATCTTAGGATAGAGCATAGGGAACCCATTAAAGAATTTAATGCTTGTTTCAATAAACTTTTGAATAAAATCCCAACGACTTCCAAACCAAGTGAACAAATCAGAAGTGAGTGGTATATTACTGCCCTACCTGCCAATATAGCTATTTTTGTAGACGGGGCCGCAAAACCAACACTTGCTGAAAACATGAAAGAAGCACTTGCTGTGGAAAAACGTATTAATGCTCTAGAAAAGAAAGCGGCTCTTGAGGAAAGAAAAACCAAAAAAGTTTCATTCAAAGAAGACTCAAAGAAGAAAATCTCAAAAGATCCATATGATATGGAAGGCCTCCAAAAGGTTCTCAAGACTATGTCAAATGAAATGATTGAAATTAAGAAACAAGTAGCTGAAACTTCAACCAAAAGGCCCTTTAAGAATTATAAGAAAACTGAATCAAAACCACCAAATATCGTATCTTATGCAGAATCAGATCAAGAAGAGGAAGAAGAGGAAACAATCTCATCAACTGATAATGAAGGGGAAATTGTTGAATGTCATGGCATGTGGGATTTCATACTGCCCAACTCCGATACAGATAATGATGAAGAAGCTTTACCTGTCTCTACTAGGAGTAAAGGTACTTCCGAACCTATTCAGACAACTTCAAAGAAACGGAGTGCAGGTGCTGCTACAACAAAAGAAAAAGTACCTACAAAGAAATCACCCGCAGCAGTCCCCCAAAACCCACCTTCAACTTCAAGTACTCCTCCAACATCCAAAACATTATTAGTATCCGATTCAATGGATTACAATATTGTTGATGATATGAAGAAAACTAAGGCAAACATTACTATGTTTGAACTTAGCAAATTAAAACATCAGCAGAAATTGCTTCTCAAAGAATTGAATGTTGTTCCCTGTTCACCTCTTCCCAGTGCTAAAGCTGCAAATGATTCTGGTCAACCACCTTCTGGTATGATAGAATCTACTGATTCAGTCCTGATTGGGGATAGATCAAATTCTCACACTCCACCCTTCCTTTTGACTTTTGAGATCTACAACAGAAACCTACACAATTGTTTGATTGACTCAGTGGCATCATCCAATATAATGCCAGCTTCAGTTTGTTCTAAACTGAACATAGAACCCCAAAAGTCTTCCATACACATTGTACAGTTAGACAGAAGCAAGGTCCGGGTTTTAGGAGAGATTAACTCCGTAACTATCAGGTTAGCAGCTGATCCACGGGTAGTTCAACGAATTGATATCTTAATAGCTGATATACCTGAATTTTATGGGTTGATTTTAAGTAGAGATTGGTCTGAAAAGCTCCACGGATATATTTCTACCGATTGGTCTCACATGTGGTTACCTTATGGAGGAAAGCCAAACCAAATAAAAATCAATCGAGAGAAACACATGACCCATACTGTAACAGATTTTGAACAGGAAAATCAACCAATTGCATTTAATAACAACATCTTGGGAAATTATTCATCGGAGTCATTTTTTGGAAATCTCACTGCCCAACCATCCCCTTTCTCAGTAAACAGTTTAACATCACAGATTGAAAACTATTCACAAACTGATAGGTCAAGATGTTTTAATGATACTGGGGAAACTGTAAATAAGATTGTTAATACTTCTTTATTTTGGTCTTTATATTTTGACGGCTCTAAATCTAACGAAGGTTCAAGAGCAGGGTGTATCTTGGTTAGCCCGCAAGGTGAAAAGACAATGCTGTCCTGTAGGTTAGAATTTGAATGCACAAACAATACAGCTGAGTATGAAGCTTTAGTCCAAGGTTTGTATAAAGAAATTGGCCTTAAAGTGCAATATTTGAAAGTATTCGGCGATTCTGAAATTATTGTCAAACAGGTGAGAAATACAATTCACTGTCTTTCAAATCACCTCAAACATTATCAATCGCTGGTTCAAGAACTCACTACACACTTTTCTGCATTCAATATTTCTTTCCATCCCTAGGTCTCAAAATTCAGCAGCAGACTTGCTAGCCAATGTTGCTTCCAGACTCATACCTTCTGAAGATTTTAGCCCAGATAGATTTTCAATAGAATTACTTTTTAGACCATCTGTCCCAGACAATGTCACAAATTGGAGAGTTTTTTACCATGATCAAGATATCTTGAATTTCATGACTTCAGAGAAATCATATGATGATCAAATTATTGACGAAGAAGAGCACGATTTACAAATTTCTTCAAAAAGTAATGAAAATCCCATTCCGAAATCTGTTGTTAGATTGGAGGACTTATATGATATTAAAGACAGATTCAAGAAAGTCACTAATACCAAGCTTCAAAGTTCCACTTTGAAATTTGAATTAGTGAATCTTGGTTCTGATTCAAAACCTCAAAATGTTAATTTAGGACTTAATTTAACATCAGAGGAAAGGGACGCCTTCATTAAACTATTGAACAAATACAAAAATGTTTTCGCTTGGAATTATGATGATTTAAAAACATATGATACTTCAGTTATTCAGCACACAATTCCAATGCTTCCCGATATTAAACCCGTTCAACAGAAGCTAAGGAAAATTCATCCAAATCTTGAAGATCAAATCAAATCAGAACTTAATAAACTTTTGAAAGCCAAAATCATTTTTCCTGTCAGGCATTCCAATTGGGTTTCCAATATGGTACCTGTAAGGAAGAAAAATGGTGATATAAGAATCTGTATTGATTTCAGAAATTTAAACAAGGCATGTTTGAAAGATAATTTCCCATTGCCAACCATGGAGCAGATACTTCAAAAAGTAGCTGGTTCTGAACTTATGTCCTTTCTTGATGGATTTTCAGGCTATAATCAAGTCTTGGTTCATCCAGATGACAGATTGAAAACAACTTTCAGAACGAAATGGGGAACTTATGCTTATCAAAAAATGCCTTTTGGATTAATAAATACAGGAGCAACTTTCCAAAGAGCCATGGACATAGCATTTAAAGGTCTGATCAATAAATCAGTTGTTGTTTATCTCGATGATATAACAGTATTCTCAAAAAACAGAACCAATCATCTACATGATCTAAAACAAATATTTGAAAGATGTAGAAGGTTTGGTATTTCATTAAATCCGAAAAAATATTTCTTTGCTTTGGATGAAGGAAAACTTTTAGGATTTGTTGTATCAAAAGATGGTATATGCATTGATCCAGACAGAGTTAAAGAAATCTCTGATATTTCTTTACCTCATAACAAAAAATCCATGCAATCATTTCTTGGACAGATCAATTTTGTAAAAAGATTCATTCCTGATTTTTCTTTAATTGTTTTACCTATGCAAAATATGATCAAGAAGAATTCAGTATTTAAATGGGGGCATAAAGAGAAAAAAGCCTTTGAGTTAATCAAACAGGCAATCATTAATGCACCAGCATTAAATACTCCGGATTTTTCTAAAGATTTTATTTTGTATACTTTAGCCACAGAGACATCTTATGCAGCTGTTTTAACACAAATTAATGATCAGAAAATTGAAGCACCAATTTCATTCTTTAGTTCAAATCTGCAAGGAGCTGAACTGAATTATTCCGATGTTGAAAAACAAGCCTTTGCTGTGTTCAAATCAATCAAGCATTTCAGACCTTTTCTCTTAAAAACTCATACAAAAATCATTGTCCCGTTCTCAGCAGTGAGGCAATTATTAATTCAGAGAGAAGTAGGAGAAAAACGAACTAACTGGGTAACAGCCTTACAAGAATATGATGTTGATATTAAACCAGCTAAGATTGTTAGAGGACAAGGTTTTTGCAGATTATTAGCAGGAGCTCATAACATACCAGAGAATGATAATTCAAATCAAGATATTCAAGTAAATCAGATAAGTGTTACGGATTCTGAGTCTCAGTATTCTGATCTCATCTATTACTTAAAAAATGGGTATGCTCCTTCTGATCTCAGTTATAAGAAAAAACGTGCTTTAAGATTAAAAGCTGTTAAATATGAGATCATTGATAATGTGTTGTTTAAAAAAAATTATGATTCAATTTTGTTGAGATGTCTAGAAAAGACTGAGGCTGAAAAGGTTTTGCAGGAGTTGCATGATGGACCAGCAGGAGGTCATTTTGGAGGTGATACCACAGCTCACAAAATAATTCGTGCTGGCTATTATTGGCCTAGCCTTTTTAAAGATACACATGAATATGTAAGAAAGTGCAGAATCTGCCAAACTGCAAGTGGAAGACAAAGGAAACCAGCTTTTCCTTTGCAACCAGTAAATATTGAGCAACCATTTGAACAATGGGGACTTGACATTATTGGTGAGATAGTACCTCATTCTACCAAGCAGCACAAGTACATTCTTACTGCAACCGATTATTTTACAAAATGGGTAGAGGCAATCCCTTTGAAGGTAGCCAATTCTGATGCAATTATTGATTTCATAGATCAATTTATCATAACCAGGTTTGGTGTACCTCAAGCTCTTGTCTTTGATAATGCATCTTATTTCTCAGGAAACAGTTTAATAGAATTTGCAGTTAAAAGAGGTTTTAAACTCAAATATTCAGCAAATTATTACCCACAAGGTAATGGATTAGCTGAATCCACTAATAAAAATCTCATCGAGATTATTAAAAGGACTATCGATCAAAATCAAAAGAATTGGCATAAATCTTTAATCTTTGCACTATGGGCTGATCGTATTACAGAGAAAGCTTCAATCGGAACTTCACCTTTTAATTTAGTTTATGGAAAAGAAGCTGTGATACCATCAAATTTAACTCTTCCATCATTAGCCCTGGTACAATTTATTGAAGAAAATCCTTTTTCATCCGTTCAATTGAGGTATGATCAAATCCTTAAACTAGAAGAAGAGAGAGATAAAGCTAGAATTGTTCATGAAAAACATCAACAACTTGTGAAATCTTCTTTTGATGCAAGTTCTACCGGCTCAAAATTTTTGTCAATGGGTGATCTTGTTCTAAAATGGGATAAGGCACATGAAGAAAAAGGGAAACATACCAAATTTCAAAAGATGTGGCTTGGACCATTTCAGATCGTTGAAAAGATAGGCTCAAATACATTCATGCTCCAAGATCTAACAGGTAAGAGAGAATCTATTCCTGTAAATGGGCTTATCTTAAAGAAATTCTTCTCATAAGGAGGTAACCCCTTCTTAAATTGTACATATTCCTTTTTGCAAAGTCTTTTATTGTTTTTATAAATAAAGGTTGTTAATAAGTCTCTAATTGACTGTTTACTTGATAAAAAAAAAAAAAAAAAAAAAAAATTCTTAAGAAAAATATTATAAATATTTATTTTAGTGTAAATAAGAATTTTTAGAGAAATGATTATAATCTTTTGATAGTTTTAAATAAGATGTTAAACTTTGAAAGATTATACCAATTATTTGCATAATCTTTTTGGAAAAACTTGAGGAAAATGTAAATCATTACAAGTTTATTAAGCAGAGAGAAGTTATCTATAAAAGTAAAGATTATTCAAGTCTTGGTACTCGAAAAACTCAGAAAATTGTCATCCATTGATTCTTAAGGATAAGACTAGTTCACCCCATTCATTTAGGTTGTGATTTTTTAGAATATAATTCTAAGAAATTATTGAAAAAAAATTCTTTTAAGAGATAAGAGGTCTCATCATGAGCCGACTTACCATATTCATAAGAAATAATAAAACTGACATTACCAATACTGCCTATCAAAACAGGGTAATGGCTTATTAATATAAGACAAGGGGTCTCATCACGAGCCAGCTTGTTCAGTTTAATTATAACTATTGAATGGCATTGTTAACAACTGGCTACCAAACCATAACAATGGCTCTTAAAAAAGAAATAAAAATAAATAAAAGACAAAAACATGAGATAACATATCTTATGAATTTATCTTTTAAAAAGTCATAATCTTAGTTGAATGGGACAATGAATAGTTAATGGTTAAAAGGTAACCCTGTCGAGACTATGAACGTTTGCGAGCAGCAGAGGCAATACCTATGACAATAGAGTATATTATCAAAACCAAGCTTGAAGAAATCCACTTACTTCATTATTAATACCAATCAAAGCTTAAGACAACTCAAAATGTTTTTATTCTCAAGAAACTAGAAAGAAATTGTTAATAATTTTTATTCTTTTTCATAAGTTAGATTTTATTTTTGATTATCCTAGGATAATTTTTATTTACCTTTAAAAATCTTTACTTACTTAAGATATAGTATTCATTCTATTTTTCAGAGATAACTGGTTCTTTCAAGTGAATCACCAATTGTTGTACTATACAACAACCCTCCCTTTTTTCTAAATTTTAGAAATAAAATTTAGAAATAGGGTCCCTTTCTTTTTAGAAATAAAACACTTAGAAATAAAATTCATTGTTTTGAAAAATTTCATATTCAACATTCAGAAAAACTTATGGTCCGATCTAATATACAAGGCCTTATCATAAAAAACAAATCAAAGTTAAAAGTTCAATCGCGATCGGAGAATCGGAGATAACCCTCAAAAGAAATTTCATATGCCCATTTCAAATCTTCCGATGCGATTAGTCCAATCGGAAAATTTTAAATCGCTAAGAGTTTAAAACAATCAAATATAACTTCCGATGCGATGCGGTCAATCGCAATCGATTAATCGGGACAATCTTTAAGAAACTCTTTACGCTTAGTTGAAATTCCCCGATCCGATGTGCATTTGATAATAAACGCTTTTAAAAGAAAATCAAACATTTGTTTAAAAAATATGGTAGACCCCACCATTAGAGATCGGAAAAATCTGCAATCGCAATCGATCAATCGGGATAAACGTATTGTGATACTCATTTTCCATTCGAAAACTTCCGATGCGATTCATCTATTTTGCATACGAAGATTTTTGTTGAATATATTAATATATCACAAGCGCCAAATCTTTATTGGTACGAAGGCATTCAATAACGAATCAAATGAATATGGTTTAGGATTTGGTTTTAAATACTTAAGTGTGACCCAAAAGGAGCATTTACGCAATATACGAAACAAATAAATGAAAACCATAAGTTCATAAATCATTCCGTTTGAGTGGCTTGTTGATCACGACTGAGAGTTTATTGTCTTGCAGAGCCAAAGAACATCAAGCTCTTTCACTCACAGACAAAGGGAAGCGGTAGCTAACGCAAAAATGTCAAAGAGAGGGAGAAGAAACAAGACTGCTCTACCAGTGAAGTTTGCCGAAACTCCTACGGTCTCAAAAGAAAAGCCCATAAAGCTAAGACTAGTCACAGATACATCATGCCAAGGGCTTGGGAAAATGACATGGGACGCAGTCTACAACCTATTGGAAAGAGAAGACCCCAAGGTCACAGTGGAGAAGGCATTAGTTCCAGACGAAGATAGCTCAGATTCCGACTCTGACATCAATGAAAAAACACTTGCAAATTCGTTTTTGCATCGAATTGCAGCCAGAGCGAGCATCATGCCTTACTATGATGTAGTTCGATGGGTTATTGACAGTGTAAAGATACAAGATAGAATGTTTGTTTCAGCATCTGGAGTGCCTTTCGGCTCGTTTAAAGCAGAAGACTTGAAAGCAATGTACCACCTTCCAGACCCACAGAAGGTGTCTAACAAGGAATTTATCAAAGAATTTTTTGATGATAACAAAGTCCAATCCGACCCTATCAGAAATTGGAGGAAAAACCCAGAGAAGCACCGAAATGAAGCATCCGGTATGTATTCTGTAGATTCTCTTCTGCCTCCATATTCCTATGCAGCTGCCATGATGTGTAGGTTATTTGGCAATGATAATTCAACTAGGTTTTCTATACAAATGGTCCCATTAATCCTAGCAGCTGTGAATTCCGACATTATGGATTGGGCTGTTATTCTTTCTGATAGAATGGCCAATAGGATCCTTGAATACAGACAAGAAAAAGATGCTGGAAATTCTACCCCCTTTTCTTTTGTGCCTATATTCTTGATGCTATTTGTTTCAATTCCGAATTTCCCTTATTTGGATGGAAATGGACTCCCAATAACCCCCTTCCAATCCATATTTATCATAAATTGCTTTGGAAGATTCATTTCCAAGCTAATGTATATAGAATCTGTCATGGTTTCCTCATTCCTGTTTTCCAAACCATTTTTAATCGCTTTCCTCCTAGGATTTCTGATAAAGCTAAAGCCGACCTGTCTACAATCAGAGATTGGTTTGGGGAGGAAAAATTTACTTACATCAGGGTTTTTGGTAGTATAGTGGAGCCGCATGTTCTTCCGCTTTTTGTTCCAGACAAACTTCTCGCTCAAGAAGTTTCTTATCAATTGACAATTGAAGGTATATCCAGGTCTTTGAACAACGGTAAGAAGAAAATGTGGCCTCAATTCCCACTCAATTGTGGTCATTTCACTCTAAATGATTTCAAGCATGCAGAAAAGGAAGTCTTCAAGATAAGAGGTTGTAAATTTGCAACCATTCCTAGAAGACAGTATGATCCAAAAAAGATAGCATTTGATGTCACTGCTTCAGTTTCAATTGCTCGTTTTGAGCATGAACCAGATATGTTCGATGATTTGTTTGTTTCATTAGATAATTTTCCTCGAATTTTTGACTTGGTCAAGTCTAAATTTCAACAGGAGGAAATAAATAAATTTCTCTTATTTAGAAGCCAGAGATTGTTGAGAGTTCCTATGGACCAGCTGAGAACTCAAATCCAAAAATCAGAGACAGAAGGTGCATTCGGCCAAACGCCAGTAGAAACATCTACCAGCAAAATCATTACACAATCGGCTGTCAACCAGCCGACTGTACACACTCAAAAAGTGGTCACTATTGACAAACCTGATGTCCCAAAGGGAAATACTGATGATGTGCGTAATCAAAAGGATGGATCGGATGACAAAAGCACTGAGCAGAGCATAGATAAAGAAAAAGGAAAAGAAATAACTAAGGAGATTATGGTTTCCACTAATCTTGATGTTTCTTCTTAGCTATTAAAACAATATGATCAGTTTTCTCAACAGCTTGGATTGGAGGATAAAGATGAAGAACAAATAGAGCAGGATGTTGAAATCATTCCTGAACATCCTACAGGGCATATTGTATTAAAAGGCGAGGAGATCCCTCCTTTGGATGTATTTTACAGCCCTAAACATAAGGCTGTTGTCAAAAGACAAAGAAAGAAAAGAAAAACAGAACAGGGTATATTTTCTACTCCATCAGAGGAGTTGATGAATATTGTTTATAAGAAAAATGAAATGAATCCATTTGAAGACCTTACGAAATTGTCCCAGTATACAGGAGCTTATAGTGCTGCAACAGTGGATAAGGTTGTAGAAGTTTCTCAACTAATAACTCAGAAAGATCTTCACATAGCTTCACTGGAAGAACAAGCTAAGGAGAATCAGCAACTGATCAGCCAATTGCAACAACAACTACAGGATTAGACATTCAGGTCTAAAGAATTGGAGAAACAGCTTGCCGAAGAGAAGAAGAAGGTTGATGAAAAGCTTTTAGGCAAACAAAAGCAGCTAAATGAAGAAATTTCTAAGTTACAGAGTCTGTTACAAAATGAGGAAAAGGAAAAAATGATTCAAGAAAAGGAATTTCAAGCAACTTTGGATAAGTTTAAAGATTATCCAAAGTTAAATGAATTCAAATCGGAAGCCCTTGAGGCTAATAAATTATTGACTCAGCAGTTAATTGAATTTTGCTCAAAACTGTCACAAGAAGAACCTTTTTGTGAGATTACTTCATCTTTGATCAAACTATCATAACTCTTAGACAAGAAATAGATGATGCCGATGAAAAGATTTCTGAGTTTCTCAACTGGCAGGATACAGAAAAGGGAAAAGAAGAAAATCTTCCTAGGATAGAGGAAAAACACAAAGAAATCTTGTTTACAGAATGGGAACATCAATTAATGAAATCTGATAGAGCAATATCAAGGGCCAGAAATATAATGAATAATCTCATGCAATTCATAAATGACAGCTTATATTCAATTAATCTCATTTCAGACTGTGTTCCTGGCAGTTTGCCAAAGATAAAAGAAACTGAAGACAGGTGGAGAAAAGAAATGGAAAGGAAAAGTCAACAAATCGGCAAACTTCAAACTATATCCGGGATAGTATGTGGACTCATGTGATCAAGCCAAACAATCAACAGACAGCTATCAAACTTCTATCAAACGCTGTCGATTGTCTAATTCCAGAATTTTCTGATGCCACCTATGCTGGATAGTTGCATACTGAGATGAGTCATCCACCAAGACTCCGAGATATGTTGAACATTTGCAACTTGGCTTCATCAAGCGAAGGAGAAAAACAATGAATCAGTTTTATTCAAAATAGCATTTCAGTTTTAATTTGATAGATTGTAGCAGTAGTATTAGGATTTTGTTATGTAATTTATTATTTAAATCCCTCTCATGCATTTAGAGAGGGATCGGAAGTTGTAATATTTTTGGGATTTAGAGCTAACATTTCTGTACTTCATTCCTTATTATATTTATATGAAAGATCACATCTGGTGATTTTGTGCTTAAATTATCTTTGAAGTGTTGCATTTTTGTGCCTTTGGACTTAATTTTACATCGGAGTTACTAGGTCAGAGTATCACATTTCGTTTGACAGTCTGCAAGATGAATGAGGTATTTTTATCTGTTCATTGTTGATTTTCTCTGTTATATGGTATTCATTTGAAGAATTTGCTATCATTTATATATTTGATTTACATAATATTTCCTTTTTATATTATCATTTATGAGTATAATTGGAATATTATCATTTATAGACATATATGAATGGTATATGATGATGAATGCAATATGCTAATATAACTCTGTTTAATTTATTAAACAGATTTATCTTTATTCGTTTCTGCATATTTCAATTTAGTTAATAATACATTTACATGGTTATTATTAGATTGAAACAATCCTAAGTTGTATTCACATATAATTACCCGGGTTAAAATGCTGTAAGCCAAGGGTGACGAGAAGGCAAAGAAGGACACCGGAAAGTGGTGTGAGTTCCATAAAACTCCCACTCATAACACGAATGAAAGTCGCACAAAGAAGGCGTTGGTGGCTGAGATGAAATACACAGAGACAAATGCATGTTCTGATTCTGAGCCGGAACCTGACAAGGGAACCGACAAGGGTAAGCATGTCATTGACGTAGAACCCATTGTGTTGGTAGCCACCACCAAGCTCTAAAAGGTGGAACTTGAAGATCATGAGGAGGGGGGGCGATTTTTTCACTCATAGATATGGGTGAAGGGTTCACTGCTGCAATTCATTGTCTACAGTGAGAGCCAAACCGGCCACACCACACCAGCATCTGTACACTATTGGGTGGCTTCACCAAGGACCGGATCTCCGCATTGGCCTATAGTGTCGCCTTCCATATAACATCATTCCCTTCACGGATGAGGTATTGTGTGATGTTGCTCCTCTTGAAGTTTGTGATGTATTATTCGGCCAAACATACTTGTGGAAGTGTCATGCCATTTATGAGTCGAGGCCTCACACTGTTATTATTTCTTTGGGTAATAATTTAAACAAGATACCAAAGGTAGCTCCGCCTACTGCCATCTCTTTGATCTGTGTTAAGTAATGCAGTAAGGTCATATCCCAAGCTAGGAAATTTGTTTTCTTTATAATTCACTCTCAAAGTAAGGGGAAGATCGTGGCCACATCCATGGCCCCTAGTAAGGGTTCCTCCACGTAGCAGAAGCAGGTGGATAAGGTCATGGAAGAATACAAGGACATCTTCTCCTCACCCATAGGTGTACCCTTGCACTATCAATTCAAGCATTCGATCGATCCGACTCCTGGATCACCTCTATCCAATGATTCGATATATCACCAATCCATTCTATAAAATGAAGAGATCAAGCAACAAGCATTTGAAATTGAGAGAGATGCCTCCGACTATGCTATTGTTGTAGTCCTCACCTAGTACGGGCATCTAGTGGCCTATCATAGTCTGACACTTTCCAATACAATTTGGAAGTACCCCACCTATGATAAATAGATGTATTCCATCACGCAGGCTTGCTGAAAATGGAAGCATTAGATTCTGGGGAAGGAGACGGTCATCCACACCGATCATCTACCTCTCCATTTTATACAAACACAAGGGAAGTTGCAGAATGATTAGTATCAGAAGTGGTCTACATATCTACAACAATTCCACTTAAACATTAAATTGAAAAAGGGAAACAACAATCATGTTGTAGATTTCCTTAGCTGGCCCCTAGTTGCAGCACTGACTACTGTTCTCAACTCTTGCGGCCATGAGACCTCTGGATGGCTGCGACTATACAAAAATGATCCAGAGTTCACCTCCATGTACAAATTCTAGTAGATGGCAAGGAAGTTCTTGATTTCCACCACCAAGACGCATTATTATGCTACCTGGGCCACCTTTGTGTTCCTTCAAGTGAGCATGCCAAGCTGATTTGGAAGGCGCACTATAGTCAGGTCGCAGGACACTTTGGTGTAGAGAAAACTATGGTCTTACTACAAAAGTACTTTTATTGGCCAAAACTCTGACAAGATGTTGGGAAATATATCATATCTTGCACAACCTACGCCATTTCCAAATCAACCATCTCGAAGTAAGGCCTGTAAACTCCTCTGCCTACTCCCAACCAGCCTTGGGAATCCATCTCCATGTACTATATGTTTGGCCTCCCTTCTACCAATCACAGTAATGACTATGTATTTGTGGTTCTAGATTTTTTTTCTAAGATGGCTATATTGGCAGCCTACAAGAAGAGTATCACAAAAGAGGACACTGCCAAACTCTTCTTTGAACGAGTGTGGGTACATTTTGGGATCCCGTAGACCATTGTATTAGATCAGGATAACAGGTCCCTGAGAACATTCTAGTCAAGCCTCTGGACACTATTAGACACCAAGCTCACCAAGTCAATTGCATTCCATCCCTAGAATGATGGCTAGAAAAAGGTCATCAATAAGATGATAGTGAACATACTCTGCATGTACAACTCCAAGCATCCACTACCCTGAGATGAGAGCCTTCCTTATGTGAAACATAGTTATAACACAACTCTCCATAGCTCAACTAGTCGCAGTCCCTTTCAAGTGGGTCTAGGATTTCAACCATTATGTCTGATTGATGTTTCCATACATCATGTGACTACACAAACAAAATCCATACATGTTTTGTCTGAGGTTAATAAAGCAACTAGATTTATTGAATGCATCCAACAGATTTTTCAGTAAGTTCATGACATCTTGGAGAATTCCAATTCCAAGTACAAGCAACGACATGATCAACATCGGGTGCCACACAAGTTTTAGGTGAACGAAAATTTTTGGTTGCATTTGCGGAAAGAACGCCTTACAAGAGCCTGTCAGAAGCTCAAACCAATTTGATACAGGCTTTAAACCATCACCAAAGCTATGGAAGACAATTATTTTGTGCTCAAAATTTCCCCATTCCTTGACCTGCACCCAGTGTTCAATGTGGATCGCCTTCGACCATACTTTCCACCATTACTGAACACATCAGACATTGCAGAACAAATCACACCAACAGATCTAAACCTTGACTGCATAGAATAAGCCACAACTGAGACTGCATAGAATAATCCACAACTGATCAGATCATGGACACATATATCAATAACACTCACCAACAAAAGATCAAATTGTATCAGGTTGTCAAATTTAGCCAACTCCCGCACCAAGGCAAGTGGCTAACCATGGACCAAGTTTAGGAGAATTTTCCCCATCTCATGGAGGCAATCAACGCAATGGGGACCATTGCTTCCTAAGGGGGAAGGAATGATATAGGTGGATATTGGTGGACCTATTCCACTTGGACCACCACCGTTGTTTCTTTAAGTTTTTCAGTTTCCTTAATTGTAGCACAATTTACCAGTTTTGGCATTTTTTTGGGTATTAAACTTCCAAAGCAGTTTTGAGGCCCTAAACGATGTTTTTTTTAGAAAATGGGAAAACATTAGTTATTAAATTACATTTGCAGTTGAAATTTGTATTCCTCAGGTAGATATTTCTAATGAGGTATCATGCACGTCAAACAAAGATCACATGCCAAAGTTATGACCCTGGGAAGTTGATGTGCCAATTTACCCTAATGTAGCCCACAGTATTGGTGATTCATTAGAGGAAATTTCATCCTAAAAGTGGCCTCCTAAGGAAAAATAACAAAATAATAGTTAAAATAATAAAATAACAGTTATGAATTTTGGAGGGAAGGGAAGAAAACTACTTTTTTTAATTGTATTTTTGGTTGATCTCTTTATATGTTTACTCAAATTTCAAGTGTAGACACTCGTTGGATGTGTAATTAAATTCCGCATCCAAAGAGTACCCATCATGCATACTTTTGAGAAAACCCATATTGATAAAAATTGTAGATGTAGAAATTTTAATAAAATTATGTATTGCCAGATTCTCCTGATCTAACAATTATATGCCACTATTAAATACAAAATCCTTCTACTTAAATCTTTGTGGAAATTTAATCGCCAATTGCATGTAGAAATTAGCTGAATAAATCACTTATTCAATGAAGATTAACCCGATCATACATCAATTTATAATTGCATGCATAACACATAACCTTCTTCTACAATTAATTGTCACATGCGGAAATAATATAGAAGCAATCTCACATCAAATCAATCACACATTAACTCAGTATGTATGGGGAAAGCCTATAGCTGAAAACCCCGCAGCTATTGTGTATATTATAATGGAGAAATCATGTAACAATCATAGTACAAAAACTCTTCACAAGCTCTCATGCACTACCTCCCATGCTACACACTATCAAGCTAGATCTAGCAAATCACTTGCTCCAATCCTTAGCCACTTGATAGCCAACCTTGATTGCGTATTTCAAAGCTATGGGATGGCCTCCTTATATAGATAAACCACCAGCCTAAACTTTGCAATACTCATAGCTTACTCCACCTATCTATGTGTTGCAAATAGCAACAGTATAGTTACAACTGATAGCTAACTCTACCCTTTCATCTATCTCTTTCACTGGTCTTCACTGAACTGATCATGCACTGTAGTGAACTGAAGTGTTCTTGAGTTGACTAAAGAGTTAATATT
The DNA here is from genome assembly GCA_034641835.2 of Pinus albicaulis. Lineage (NCBI taxonomy): Eukaryota > Viridiplantae > Streptophyta > Pinopsida > Pinales > Pinaceae > Pinus > Pinus albicaulis. The sequence goes on along the minus strand of CM076571.1, from coordinate 155,550,912 downwards.
TAGTAAATTAAATATTATTTAATTTACTCCACTCATATCTAATTGATTAGCTAGTTAACTAATCTCAACTAGTTCAACTGAAATAAATAGAACACAACTCCACTATTTGTCCCGTTAACTCCTCCAAAACTTCTGCCACTGAAGTCTAACTGAAGTAAACCATGCAAGATGCCATCAAACCCTAGGAACCACGTGATTCCTTGTGTCGGTTGCATGAGCCACCTCCATGACTCAAACTGAAGTGCGCCAAGAGAGTAAACTGCTGTTTATAGTCAAAATATTATTAAGGGTAAATAATATTTGACTTCCATATTTTTAGGAGATCAGTCTAAAAATAGCCTGGGTCCTAAAAAAATAGGGTCTCATCTATTTTTACCGACATGTCGCATCCATCAAGAATCTCCAAGTAGAATTCCCAAATTATGCTCCGTATGTCTAAAAATAGACATAGTCTAAAAATAGACTTTGCGCCAGAATTTGCCTGCGGGCCCACTTAGTGAAGGCGACTTCATTTCACTAAGCTCCATCATCTTGCTGCATTCTCAACATTGCAAACACATGAAGAAAGATCAATCACACTTAACACAGATGTTTTTACCGGGAAAGAATAAAGCTAAAAACCTCACTATCATATATTATGTATATATCATGGATCATGAAACAATCTCATACAAAACTCTAATCCAAGAGCTCTCGGTATAATATACAATCGTCTCACACTATCATACAAAAATTGGCTAATACATGCACCAATTTATTGCCTCTTGATAGCCCGCCTCCACTGCGCAATCCCTGATGGTCAAGAACCTCTAAATGATTCATTCTAGCCTGCCTTGAGTGCACAATACTCATAGGCATCTCCAATGTGTGTATGGTTGCATGAGTGCACCCACTAATGTCAAAACTGATAGTAAAATTGTCCCTTTCACCTATCTCTCAACTGGATCTCCACTGGATCTGACATGCATGTCTTTAACAGTAGTAAATCTTTAGTTGCATGTGAGATCACTCCATGTGAATTAATTTAATATTAAATACACTGATTTCTCACTAGTGTATCTTTAGTTACAACTAGTTACAACTAGCACAACTGAGTTTAACTCACTTAACTGAGTTAAACTACTTTACAACTCACATAACTACACATCCAACTCTGTTACAACTTTGTATCACTCAGTTACAACGAAGTCCAATTGCATGTCCCACCAACCAACCTTAGAACTCGAAATCCCTTCAGTCAACTGGGTTGCCACATCAGTTAACTAAAATCAAGTGCTTCAAGAGAATAGATTATTATTTATTGTCTAATTATTATTAAGAAATAATAATAATCGACATGCATTCTATTTTTAGACATGTAATCCACGAACTGAATTCGTACATGCATTCCAAAAATAGACACCCATCCATTAATATAATTTGCTCAACCATCTATAAATAGACTCTTGCTATAAATAGACTTTGCTCAACATTCTAAAAATAGACATACCACCGAAAAATAGCCTGTGTGGGCCCCACCTAGCGTAGGTGCTTAATTTTCACTAGGATCAAGGATGTTGTTTCCGGATGCCAATTTCACTGTTTCTTGTTGCAACATTCAACAGTAGATACATTAAAAAAACGTGCTAAACACACTTTTTTAAAATACATATATTTTTTTTTATTATCAATGAGGGTCTTCTCAAAAGTATGCATGATGGGTACTCGTTTGATGTAGAATTCAATTCCGCATCCAACGAGTGTCTACACTTGAAATTTGAGCAAACCTATAAGGAGATAAGCCAAAACTACAATTAAAAAAACAATTTTTCTTCTTTTCTCTCCAAAATATTTACATGTACCTCTTTTTAAATTTAAAGGATTTTGATTGGTTTGCCTATTATGACATGGAAATTATCTGAAAATTTCATGGGCACTTTTAAGCTAAAATTTCCTCTAATGCATCTCATAGGGTTATGTTTTTGTATGTTTAGGGCTTTTCATTGTTTCTAAATAATAAGTGGCCTTTAAGCTTCATTGTAACACAGTTCAAAGGTATGTAGCCGCCACATATTTTCTCAAAGATAACCTACCATCACTCGAGCTATTTTATTTCCATTATGTATGTAAGCATATTTCGGTTCTTTGATATTAATGAAATGAAGTGTTATTTCTGCTGCATCTTTGTATTTATGGTTATATTTGTATTTTGTTGCATTCATGTTTAAGTACGGATCAAGTCAGGGCCATAATGACCTTGGGATATGAGAAATGAGTGGTGGTCGTAGAATAACATGCCATACAACATTTTCCATTTCCTTGGGTTGACATTCGAGACTTATTATTCCAGATCGGTCGATGAATAAGCATCATAACATAACACATCACCTGAAACCAATGATTTGCATAATTGTGAATACATGAAACAAATCACCTAAAATCCCATACTTAATTCAAAAACTATGGATTATTTATCAGTGGATGTAACATGATTAAACTGTTAATTGATGTAAATGAATAAAAAAAACATACAGTTCCACCAATATAGGTATATGCCTTAGGTTACCACCATTATTTCAAATCATTAAAACATTAAAATCACACATCATACAAATATTAAAGGATTATCATAAGAGTGGATAAGATAGTTTATAGAAGTTATCTTATTAGTATGATACACTCAATTAGGTTTTCCCTTGAACTTAACATTTTCTTGCTATTAGGAGCAATGATAGCTTCATTAATCATAACAATCGAAGGAAATAACCCTTACAACATCAATGACTAAAATAACACATCATATAATGCAACACATATCATGAGAAAAAATTGAATTCAACATAAAGATTAAAAGGATAATTAGAGGAAAAGATGCAAAAATCAATCCAACTCCAATCCAATCAAATGAAAGCAACAAAATTAGTTAAATTTTCTAGGAGAGGCCCTTTATTTTGTCAAAAATAAAAGGGAGTAGGTTAGCTTGCCAACATAATCGAAGTTCTGTTTCATTGTATTTTTGTTTTTCTTTGTTTAAATTTGTATTTCATTTTGTTTATTTATAAATTAAGATAATTTTGGCTTATCTACATATAAGTTTACTCAAATGTCAAGTGTAGACACCCGTTGGATGTGAACGAGTACCCACACTCCATACTTTTGAGTAGACCCACATCAAAACATTTGAAAATACATGAAAAAACATGTTCATAAACTTGTTCATGTAATTTCACTATTTTTCGATGTGGGTATACACAAAAGTATGCAGAGTGGATAGACACCCGTTGGATGTGAATGAGTACCCACACTCCATACTTTTGAGTAGACCCACATCAAAACATTTGAAAATACATGAAAAAACATGTTCATAAACTTGTTCATGTACTTTCACTATTTTTCGATGTGGGTATACACAAAAGTATGCAGAGTGGATATTTGTTGGACGTGGAAGATATTTTCCCCTAGGGATGACATCGTCATCTTGAATCCTATTGGTTATTTTAAAGTTAATTTTGTTAGTACATTTTTTATTTTAAGGTCCATTTTTTACCTCAAAATTCCCCTAATGGGTAAAAATCCAAAAGTTACAACTTTTTACTGGCCATTGACGTTTGTTGAGTGTTAGAAATTGATCACATTTCTTCCAAATTATTATCAGAAGAATTGAATTTTAAAATGTAAATTTAATGGTCCCAGGGGGTAGCTCAATTTGTGATCGAAATAATGTGAGTTCTGAGAAAACTAAGATATCCAAGGTTCAAATTCCTCAGGTTGTGAGCCAATTTACAGAGAGGAGGACATGCCATAGACTGCCAGAGATTTACTAGTAGCTATGTGTGAGAGACACTGTTGGGTTGCTCTCGGATACAAAAAAAAATAAAATAAAAAATTAATGTACATGTATATTTTTACAATTAAGTTGGTTTCAGTTCCAAGTTAATTATAATGTTGAATGAAAAAATTATTTGTCTACCAATGAGATCACCAAAGTTGCGTTAAACTCAATGAAACTTAAACGCCTCTTGGAATAAGTTAATTCCACTAAGATAACTCTCATGCAAAATCCCTCTCATAAAGTTTAAATTTAAAACCCAATAAAACTAAATCCCACACAAACCATTTAATCTTTACCCCTAATGTATTTTTAGAAAAAAATTATAAATATATTTTTCATTTCATAATAATTATATACGTAAATATACTACACAATAAAATTTAAAGTCAATCATGAAAAATGTCAATCTACTTTTTAAACACTTAAAACATATAAAATTAATATAAATAACAAATGTCAATCTTCTTTTCAAACACTTAAAATATATAAAATTAATATAAATAAAAGTTTGAATGGGAAATTCAAATTAGAAATATGATTTTGAATATTCTATTTATTTTTAATTAAAGTAATTAATTTACAACTATGAGTTGAATTTATTATTTATATATTTTATTGTTATAATTTTTTCCTTGAATTTTGTATTAATCATAAATTTATTTATTTCATTTTTATTTTGGATATTTTTTATATAGGAAGAAATCATTTTGCAAAATAAAAGTACATTAAAATATTATTACCCTAAATTTAAGGAGAAATTGTGATGTGATAAGAAATTTAAAGAAAAATAAAATTGAGATATTATAAAGAGATAATTAGCATAATTCTAGAAAATCAAAAGTATCTATCTTGAATAGTGTAAAGAAAAAAACAAATATTGTTAAATAAGAATAAATTCTCATGAGAATGATCATGGAATTGGTATTGGTTAGCTCTCATATTGGTCAATTCCTAAAACTCATTTGGATAAAACGATTTGTCACATCTATGACACAAAATTACTCTCTTAGATTGTCTATCATATACTCATATCTAATTTTAAAAAATTGTCACACTTATCAATCTTTTTAACCTTTTTTATAAACCATTGTGGATCGGTAACTTGTTCGAGTAATATGGGCGAGGCCCAAGATCAAACCTAGTAGTTTCCACTATAACACTAATAGTATATCCAATAGTCCATAAACTAGATATGCTAGGAAATTATGAGTTAGAAAGAGCTAAGACTCCATGAGGTTAATCTTCTTAACCTTTTAACTCAACAAAACTCGGGTGATTTTGGAACAATTCTCTTAATGCTTTTAGAAAATAGAAATAAACTTCTAAAGAATTCCAAATAATATCGTACATTTCTAAGATCCTATAAACTTACATTTCTAAGATCATATAAACTATTTTTGGTCTTAGTGGATATTAATCACCATCCTCATCATCATCATTGAAAGATATAAAGTTGGTGGAAAATTATTCCCAAAGATAGTAAAAGATATAGTAACTTAATTGATGGTGATAATTAATGTACACTAACATAAAAATTGGACATTAACTATTACTAATCAATTAATCATTTTTTCAATGGTGGAAAGACCTATCATAACTCAATTCAATTAAGGCTAGTCATCATTAGTTATTTATTCATCAACCTTATTGAAAGAAATGGATATACTTTTACTCATGCAAGGTGCCTCTTGGTTTTGCATTGTTTGCATATTTCTTAACTTCTAGGAAGATAAAATTTTAACCAAATGATCGGGTGATCAGGTGCTTTGTTAAGACACTCCTTGATGTGAAGTCACTGGTTCAATTCCCCACCCTGATGAGGGTGATGTATTGAACATGTTGAAGATGTAGCCTTGCCAAGCTTACAAAAAAAAATCATGCTCCAAAACTAAAATTAATTAATAAAAACCATATTAAAACTGCTTAGTCTAACTAATAAATGAAATGCCCAATTTTCGGGTACATTGTCTAGTCAATTTTACCCAAAATCTAATAGAGATTTTTAAGAATCATAAGTTTAATTTGTTTAATACGCAAAGTTCGAGTGCCTTATGTGTTTTTTAGAGTGTTGAATCCAACTATGCATTCAGAAGTGCATTGTAAATAACAAGAAATTACAATCTTGCATGAAATTGTATTCCTTTGTGTTGACTCAAAAAACTATTTCATCTATTAATTATTAGTTAGACTATGCCTACTAAAATTAACATCTATTTTTTTAATTAATAAAAAAATAATATTTAAATATCTATTTTATATAAACTTTTCATTTCATATATATAACAAGTCATTTTGAAAAAATAAAAACCTGTTTTAAGTAAATAATTCAATATAATGTAAGAATGGATAACTTAAGTTATATATATATATATATGGTTCACAGATCCCAAATATTATGATTCCTATGTTCATAGCAAATATTGTGATCGCTACGCATATCATTGTTATTGACATCATATTTTTTCAACTTTTTTGAAAACCCTTTAGATTTTTGGTTACTATGAACTTAAAACTCGCATCTACAAGTTTAACAACTTCTAACTACAGTTTAGAAAAAATAATTAGAAAATATACCCCAAAAAAACCAAAACTTAGAATGTTAAATAAAATGTTAAATTGTGCTCTAAAAGGGATCACTTCTTGCTGCAAAACATCACCTCTAGAGTGTCCAGAGAAATCCCCGTAGTTATTATATATATCTATATATATATATATATATATATATATATATATATATATATATATATATATATATATATTTATTTATTTATTTATTTTTGAAGTTACATTTTTTGGAAACCCTTTGGATTTTTGGTTACTCTAAATTTAACAACTCAAATCCACAAGTTTAACAAGTTCTAACTACATTTTAGAAAAAATAATTAGAAACTATATCTAAAAATACCAAAATATAGAATGTTAAATTGTGCTAAAAAAAATCTCTCTTTACATAATTAAAATTACAAAGCTTAAATTGTTTATAATATTTATTCAATTTTTTATATAGATATTATTTGTCAAAAAAAATTGAGTACTATTTTGTTAAGATGCCGTTAATGTGTATTTATGACAAAATTTAGTTTTTTTTAAACAAATGTATTAATAAATTTATTCTTATTAAAAAATATTTTATATAATTTCCTTGGATGGGGTTTTTTTTTTGTGGGGGAAAAGGAGGGGGAGCGTGGGTTGTCTCCATCCCACTTGGCCAATGGATTGGGGGGCGTGGTTGTAAGAATTTACAGGGTAAATTCCTTAGATCAAACACCAAAGGTCACCACTCACAAACAGATCACAGATCAGTACACCAGTATTTGACGTAATTAAAAACCTCAAAGAGGGAAACAGTCAACGGCCTGAGCCAACACGACCACTTTAGGAAATTTATTAATATAAAGAAAGAAAATTTACATAAGCTTCTCTCATAAACGGTTACCGGACAAATGACCCTCCATGCTCTTTAAATAGAGATCATGGACTAATCGGGTGTTAAGCCACAGATCAAATGTCGGTAATACCGAGGAGAGAGTGAACCGTCGGATCACTACATATCGTGACCGTTGGATTATAAGTTACAAATGTACATAGTAAAGAAACACACTTTACCTAACTCTATGCTAGACCAAGTTATACTTAACTATTTCCTATGTGTCGGAATATCCTAACATCCCCCCTTAAGAACAACTTGGGATAGGATTGAAGGATTTACAAAGGTGACACAATAGGAAAAGGAACGAGGAATTAGAGCCTATCCCCCCTTAACGATAACTTACATGAACTCCAAGCATAGATCGAAGTTCGGTAAACTTCACTTCTGTGAGAGCATTTATAAAGATATCAACAACTTGATCATTGGTTGAACAATACTGCACTTCAAGAGCACGATCATGAATGAGCTTTCTGATGAAGTGTATCTGTAGCTCAATGTGTTTCATGCGTTGATGCTGAACTAGATCTTTGCATAGCTGAATGGCACTCTGATTATCACACCAAAGTGTATTTGGATGTTACTGATCAAGACCAAATTCAGACAGGATCTGACGAAGCCACAGGGCTTCCTTGCTGGCTTCAACTGCACCATGATACTCTGCTTCTGCCAAAGAAAGAGAGATGTCACTTTTTTTTCTTACAAGACCATGTAATAGGTCCTGAAACAAGAGTGAATACATAACCTGCAGTAGACTTTCGATCATCAGGGTCACCAGCCCAATCAGAATTAGTGAAACCAATCAACAATGGAGATGCTCTTGCACTATAATGAATCCTGAACTGAACTGTACCTGAAATATATCGAAGTATTATTTTAGCTACTTTCCAGTTACTTTCATGAGGTTTGTGCATAAACCGAGCAACAAGACCAATGAAAAAGGAAAGTTCAGGACGAGTATATGTTAGATACAGAAGTTTACCAATAAGTTGATAGTATAAGGTAGCATCAACTTTAGGGGAAGTACAAGTGATTGAAAGCTTGACTCTAGACTGAAAGGGATTGGGGTTGGCTTATATTCTTCCATGTGAAAGTGGCATAGAATATCACATGCATACTTGGACTGAGAAAGAGTAATACCCTCTTTGGGTTGCAAGACTTGAAGACCACAAAAATAATGCAAGTGTCCTAAGTCTATCATTTCAAACTTCTTTTTGAGGCTAGATTTCACAGGGTTTATATGGTTGGGATCACTACTAGTAAGGATAAGAACATCAACATAAAGAAAAAGGATGATTAAGGACTTGCCCACTTTCTTGGTGTAGACAGTGTTGTCAGAATGACATCAAGAAAAGCCATTATCTAAGAGAAATCTATCCATTTTGGCATACCAAGCCCCATTCGCTTGTTTGAGACCATAAAGAGACTTCCTAAGGCAACAAACAAGGCTAGAGTCGTTTTGGATAAAGCTAGGGGGTTGTTCCATGTATATTTCTTCATGCAAATCCCCATGTAAGAAGGTGGATTTAACATCCATCTGATGGAATTCCCATTTAAAGGAGGCGGAAAGGGAAAGAACAAGGCAGATAGAATTAATTTTGGCAACAGGGGAGAAGGTTTTGGTATAGTCAATGCCTTCAACTTGTGAAAATCCTTTAGCAACAAGACGAGATTTATGTTTATCCACTTTTCCATCTACCCCAAACTTTGTTCTATAAACCCATTTGAATATGACAAGTTTTCTTCCCTTTGGAATAGGAAAAAGATCCCAAGCATCATTTTCCAATAAGGAATGATATTCTTCATTCATAGTTGCATCCCAATCTGGATGACCTGAAGCTTCTTCAAAGGTTTATGGATTAGGATTTTCTAGAACTTGAGACAATAAGGAAGAGGCTCTTTTGAATTGAGAACGTGTACGACATTGATCTGCAAGGTCACCTGCAAGAGAACTTGTTGCATCTCGAGGAGAGCGGACCCATTTTAGAAGCTGTGGAGTTGAAGGAAGATCCTGAGAAGGTGGAGGAGGATTTTCATCCTTGTTGTCATCATTCGAACTTTAAGAAGGAATGGTGTAAAAAATAGAATAGATAGAGAGAGGTGGCACATATGCCGAATCAGGCTCGCAGGCCAAAGGTGGCACACCTACCGAACTAGGCTCGTAGGCCGATATATTTTAATCAAATTTTACATCTCTTCTAATGATTACATTTTTGGATTTTGGTTGAAGAAGTCTATATCCTTTGACATCTTCAGAATATCCAACAAAAATGCATTTTTCACTCTTAGGTTCTAAGGCTTTATGTTTTGCATCTGGAATTTGGGCCTAAGCTTCACTTCCAAAAACACGAAAGTGACTTACATTTGGTTTGATTGAGCTCCAGGCTTCTTCTGGAGTTATATTCCTTAAAACCATAGTAGGAGTGTGATTTACTTTGTAATTTGCATAGTTAATTGCTTCTGCCCAAAAATTAAGACTAAGTGCTTTAGATTGAAGCATACAATTAGCCATTTATTTTAGAGTGCAATTCTTCATTTCAGCTACACCATTTCATTGTGGAGTATATGGAACAATATGTTGCAATTGAATTCCATGCTTAGAGAAAAAGTTGATAAATTTGTTGTTAACATATTCTCCTCCATTGTCTGATCTTAACTTAAGAATTTGATGTCCAAATTGTTTCTCAACAAAGGCCTTAAAGGCCAAGAACATGTTAAAAAATTCATTCTTGAGTTTTAAGAAGTATACCCAAGTGCATCTGGAAAAATCATCAATGAAATTTAAGAAGTACTTGTAGGCAGAGAAAGAGACAACTGGAAGTGGACCACATAAATCACTGTGCACAATTTTCAAAGGGGCTGAAGCATGCCAAGAGGCACGTTTGTCAAAACTGTCCCGATGATGTTTTCCGAGTACACAACCGGAACAAACACCATCTCGGTAAGATACCATAGGAAGACCTATCACCATATTTTATTTACATAGATTTTGAATAGAGCGATAGTTTAAGTGAGCAAATTGCTCATGCCAAAGTTTGCTCACTTCATCATTATGAGCAACAAAAACAGAGGGAAGAAATGATGACCCAAAGTTGTCAAAATTATACAACCTTGTGGAATCATCAGCCATGCCAATAGCTAAAATATGTCTAGGATATCTTAGGTCAATAATTACAACATCATGGGGTGAGAATTCTATTGTTTTCCCTTCACTTGAATGAGTTATCTGATAAAAAAATAGAAGGTTGCAGGACAAGGTAGGAACATATAATACATCACCAACATAATTTTTTTTGGTGTTACAATCATTTAAAGAAGAAAACATGGCTTTATTTTTGGCCATGTGGTAAGAGGCTCCAGAATCAATGAGCCACTCATGAGAATGAGAAGAAGAAGATACATTCAATGCATAACCAGATCTTGATGCTTTACAACCACAAGTAGAAAGTGCCATTCCCGAAGATGAAGTTGAAGAGTTCTACAAATCGATTTTTTGCTTCTTCATTGCTGCTTCCAAGGCTTCCATCTTCTTAAAACATTTTGACTCTACGTGGACATCACGATTACAAAAGTTGCAATGTCTATCTGTCTTCTTCACTTTGTTTTTATTTGTCTACCTGAAGAGGTTTTCCATTCCATCAAAACCCATAGGTATTGGTAAACTTCCAAACTGGTAACTAGGATCCCCAAGGTGGGAATTATGGATTCCATAGAGGTGCGATGATTACTCCAACACCCCCCTCAAACACAACTCAGGGGAATTGAACCTAGGTCCATGCTCTGACACCATGAAGGAATTTACAGGGTAAGTGCCTTAGATCAAACACCAAAGGTCACCCCTCAAAAACAGATCACAGAAAAATACACCAGTATTTGACGTGGTTAAAACCCTCTAAGAGGGAAACAATCCATGGCCTGAGCCAACGCGACCACTTCAGGCAATTTATTAATATAAAGAAAGAAAATTTACATAAGATTCTCTCATAAATGTTTATCAGACAAATGAACCTCCATGCTCTTTAAATAGAGCTCATGGACCAATCAGGTGTTAAGCCACGGATCAAGTGTTGTTAATACCGAGGATAGAGTGAACCATCGGATCACTACATATTGTGACCATCAGATTATAAGTTACAAATGTACATAGTAAAGAAACACATTTACCTTACTCTACTCTAGACCAAGTTATACTTGAGTATTTCCTATGTGTCGGAATATCCTAACAATGGCAGCATGCCCCTGTGAATGTTAAATGCAATAGAGGTACTACACAACCATATCATTAAGGTTGGCATAGCATGGTAGGAATTCCCTCGAGTGGGAGATGGTGGCATGCAATTTGCATCGTGCTCGAGCTTGGTACTCTTGTGAAAGAATATGATATTAAGTATTTTCCCATGTAAATTATCCTGTAAACATTCCTCACAACTATTTCGTGGGTGAATCCCTTGCAAAGTGCATCATGGGTAAACAAAGGAGGAGCATGGAGAAGACTTAGTGAGGTGGTGCAGTTGTTCGACTCACGAATTTTCCATACTTACCATGAAATCTTCATACTAGTAAATATTCCAACAAGTTAGGGATGGTGTTTTTGTTCATGCTATGCAACAACGTCTAGGCTTTGGTGATTTCCATGTAGCTCTAAAAATTGTGTAGATAGTGTTATTTGTTAATATGTAGGGTTTTTAATGATTTCTTCTTGTGGAGGCCTAAGGTCTTGTTGTTTCCTATCTTGACCATGTGTCTCTGGGCACTCTGACGATATTTTCCTCCCTTTCTTCTTGGTGGTATAAGTGTTTTTCCCTCACACCTTCCCTTTTCTCATGGATATGGGCCTTAAAATTACCCCATGGCGTTAGATATTAGTTCCCCACATAACTTCTCAGTGGTGAAACCTTTATTTACACTCTACCTCTATTTGCACTCTAGATTCCCATAAAGCCTCTCTTCTAGTGTCTTTTGGTGTTTTGGTGGGAGTGGGGGTTTGCAATCATACCCCCCTTCTATCCTATGATTTCATATCTACTTTTCCTCCTAAGTAAACCGAGTATACCCACTATTGGTGGTAATTTTCTACATGGTTCCTATATTACATGGCACCCCTCCTGTACTAGAGAACTTGCTAGCTTTTTCTGGCCTCTACCCTAATCTTCCTGTCATGCTTTTCTTGATACCGTGCCTTGAAAATGGGTGCAGGTGCAAAGGGGGGTTGCATATAGTTACCAAGTTTGGGCCCATAGGGGAAATACTCACATGCACCATCGTATGGAGGACTTATCTATGCATTATTGTGACCTCACACCAATACATATTCAGGAAGAACTCAATTGGGTTGGGCCATACAAATAATTCCCCTCTCAAATATGGAGGTCCTTACATAATGAGTATATTAGATCCCAGACACAGAACACATGAGTTCGATTCAATCAATATATGCAAATTTTTGACCTTTAATGGAAGATGAAGTTCTTGCTGGGGTGTGCTCTTATGGATCAACATGAGAATTGTGAGGATGTTCTCCATTCCATGGAGCACTTATATCGACACTTGAGTGACTTGGATCACATAATGGAGAGAATAGAAAAACATCTTGGCATACCTATTATATTAGGGAGAACATCTGAAGACCCAAAAGAACCCATCCAGGTTGCCGTATCAAACTTAAATCCTTTAGCTTAGGTGTTTCATGTTCATTTTTTGTGTCTCCCTTGCTACAAAAGTTATCATGCAAAGCCTCTTAAGCCAATATTACAGTAATATCTTGGTTAAGGTTTTAATTTTTAGTATTCAGTTATCCGTGTCTTCTCTATAGAGATTTCTTTTTTGGATTTGGTCAGGCCTCCCTAGTGAGAGAATGAAAAGACTGTTTGAACTCATGATCTAAATACTATAGTTTTTGAAGGCAACACAATTCTCTCTCTCTCTCTCTCTCTCTCTCTCTCTCTCTCTCTCTCTCTCTCTCTCTCTCTCATACACACACACACACACAAACTTTTTATACATTGAAATAATTAGAAAATAGAGTTTTGACTTCATAACTTATTTTCAAGTTCAAATCATTTCAAAATAGTTCGTATTAAAACTTTTGTAAAAATAAATAAATTGACTCATTTTTTTATAAATAATAATAGTTAAATTTTCATAGTTTTACTTGTTCTATGTTTTAGAGTTTTTCGGGGCATATTTTCGATCTAATTTTCCCCAAATACCACAAGGATTTGTTGAAATCATATGTTTGAGTTTTTCGCAATCTGAGTGCCCTAGTGGATTTTCATGGCATTGAATCAATTTATGCATTTAAAAATACATTTTAAGCAACAAAAAATTGTTTCGTCGGATTTCGATAAAAAACTCTATAACATAAAATAGTTAAACAATGCCTTTTGCATAAAGTTAAATGTGATCTAATACTCATTCATATAAAAATATTCATAGAAATAAACAAATAAATAATGATGATGATTAACGTCCAAAAGACTAATATGATCTATCCAACTTTAACAAGGTAAGATATTATTCATAATTCTTCACCATTTTATTTATATGCTCAAAAAACAATAAGAGAAACATGTCAAGGTCACCATAGTTTTGTGGACTTGAAAGCTCAGGAAGGTTGGTAGTGTGACAAATATTTTGAAAATGATATGAATTGTGATTATAAAATGGTTAATTTAAGAGAGTGTTTAAGTAACAAACTTTTTCATCCCACGATGTTTTGGGAATTGAGCAACCCCAAATTTTAGTATGAAGCTTGTGAGAATTTATTTTTATTTCAACAATGTTCACTTTCTTCTTAACATGAGACAAAACATGGAGATACTTTTTCTTTTCAAGATTATATCTCAGTTTCTCCTTAAATTTTGAAGTAATACTATTTTTAATATTATCTCTTATTTTACAAAATGATCTCATATATATATATATATATATATATATATATATATATATATATATATATATATATATATATATAACAAAATTATTAACCATGGAGACTCACCCCCACTTTATCATGGAGATTCTTATAAATAGAATTTGTTACAATAACATGGGCCAATACCATGGGTCATCAATACCATATGGCCAAAAAACCAAAATTCATTTCATATGACACGTGCTAGTATGACATTTTTGTAATGAATTATATAAGTAAAAGGAGGACATAGGCATAACTATCTTGGAAATAAATATTAGCCTTTGATTTGTGTATAATAATAAGAATATGATGGAATATTCCATGATTGTTAAATCCCTACCATCCACCTAAAAATCACTGATAATTAAATTAAAACTGTGGAAGCCCTATTCCAAAATAGACATGTCTATCGACATAATTAATAAATTTTATCAATTTTTAAAATAGATAAAAAATAAATATTATGAATTAGATTATATATTATTTAATTATATTATATATATTTAAATTGTTTGTCTCACTAACAATGGAGCCTTATACATGAATTTTATAATTGGAGTGGTCATAGCCTTGAAATTAAATTAGTAGAACTTGAGTAGCTTTAATGGTTAAGAACATTTGTTTCCTTTACCCACAAACAAGGGGATCTCAGACAACAATTTGGTGTCTAATTTTGTTGTGACCTTAAAATTGAGTCAATACGCCTACATACATATCTGTTTTGTAATATGACTTTCATAATTTTAATTTAATTATTAATAATTAATAGGTGGATGGTAGAGATTAAATCTTTACATAATATCAAATAGATATTTTTAGTAGTAGTCAAGATAAATGGTCGACATTTATCTCAAAGTAGTTAAAGTTATACCTTTTGCTTTTCAATTTATTAAAAATATGTTATTAAAATAAATTCCCTAAATGGGGTGTTAGGCATGCAAGATGGTGGGGGGTGGGTTTTTGTCATCTTACCTAGTCATTTGAACGAGGGGCGTGGTAGCCCACCCCCTAGATGTCATTAAATACCAAGTCTGGCACGAGATACATCATAATCATGGTGCCAAGTTTACACACTCCCACTCCTCCTGGCTACACACCCATGTTCTTTCTCTTCAATTGTTGGCAATATGATGCAGAATGTTGTCCTTGATGGCAACCTACTTGATAAAGTTGATGGCAACCTACTTGTTGAAGTTGTCCTTGATGGAAACTGACTTGATGAGGTTATTAATGATGTAAATCTGATGTATCTACTAGTAGCTCAGAAGTAGCAGAGAAATAAATTTCAGTAAGTGCCAGAGAAATGATAAATATGATATGTCACAAAGCATACGCAGGTTTGTAAAGGCGAAGTAGCGTATGTACGCAAAAAAGTACGTAACGAGTAGCGTATGCCCTTTTGCGCTCCAAATTTAGAATACCAAGGGGCATTACCATGGTTTTGGCACACAGTATTGAGTGCTGTATGGTTTATTTGATTACAACCAAGAATACCATTGGAAGTTGTGTGGTTTTGGCTCATGGTATTGGTAAAAGCTAAATCTATTTAAGGAGAAGAAGATCATAGTGCAAGGTGTGCAAGTGAAAGGGTTGTTAATAAATAAATCTCTTTAAGAGATATCTGGATGATTGAACTCTGCGGTTAATTGATAAATCTGAATCTATGATGCACCTATGGATATGATGAAGGTTTAAGATCTCTAGATCTACAAATGATGAATCTCTAGGATGATCTGCAAAAGAAATGATGAAGACCTGGCGCAAGTCTGATGAAGAAATTGAGGAAATTTGGGTAAGTTTATAGATCTGATCTGTTATGCAAAAAATAATCTTTTACAGATCTATACGCTAGTTTGTCTTGGTAAAAGTGCGTATATACGCGGGTTTGCTTCATTAAAAGCGTGTATGGAAGTTAGGGTTTCTGAAGCTTATTTACAGATAATACTTCTGTGATTGCTGCTTTCTCTCTGCTATCGGTCAATGAAGTCTACTTGATGTTCTGGGTTGATTGAATATAGAGTGTGTTGCTGATTTGATCTCTGATTGAGAAAACATGATGATGGATAAGTGAGAAAACATGGTTAAAACTGACTGACTGTCTAGAGGTTCTGCATTGCTGAGAAGGTGTCTGACTGAAAGCTTCAGATCTGAATCTGAGTATTGATCACATTATGAAAATATGTATTCTCAGAAGTATACGCAGGTTGATAGGAATAAAAATGCGTATACACACAGCTTCAGGAAAGAAAAGTCACGTATACATTTTGCACAGAGGCATACGTAGGTTGGTGAGTAGCAAAGCGCATCTACACGCGACTTCAGTGAATGAAAGTAGCGTATGATATTTGAATTAGTGAATGTTCAGGGTTGAGTTTACATCTGCATATCTATTCTGAAGACTGGGTTATTTCTGATATTCTGGTTATAGTGGCCTCACTGTTCTATTTGAAGTATTGGGAAAAGTATGTTGATAAGTGAAGGGTTGTGTTGAAGCTGCTTGATCCAGTATGAAAATTAATGAAACGTGGTCTGCAGTGGTGCTGAGGGTCGAAGCCTTCAGTGAGGGGGTTTTAGCTCCCTTCCAGTGGTAGTTGGTAAACGAGAGCAGGGGGTAGTACCTCCCTTCCAGGAGAGGTTGGTAAACGAGAGCAGGGGGTTGTAGCTCCCTTCTAGGAGAGGCTGGTAAACGAGAGAAGGTTGTAGCCTTCTGTAGGTGGGTGCCTGCGTGCTGGTATGAGTCTGCGCCAGTACAATGTTGTAAGAAGTTTTCTTTATAATAAATATTGAAGACTGAGACAACGACAGCGGTGGTTTTCTCCCGAATT
Source organism: Pinus albicaulis (assembly GCA_034641835.2). NCBI lineage: Eukaryota > Viridiplantae > Streptophyta > Pinopsida > Pinales > Pinaceae > Pinus > Pinus albicaulis. Next base: position 155,533,933 of record CM076571.1, on the reverse strand, counting down.
GGGTTTCCACCTTAAATCCTGGTGTTCATGTGTGTTGCTTGTGTGTGATGATTTATTCTGTTCTTACTACACATGTTTACAGCTTACTAAACATCTAATGAATGAATGGTGCAATGATCTAATTAAAGAATTATCTGCATAATGATATCTCTGGTAATACGTGAGTTTTATTAAGTATATCCGCGTGTATACACGAGTTGGATTCATTAAAGTAGCGTATGGGTTTTAGAGAAAGAAAAAGTTAAAAAGTTTTCAGTCTGCACTAAATACTGATTCACCCCCCCTCTCAGTATTTTTCCCAACATCAATATCATCACTCTGACAACCATTTCGACCTGAAGAACATCGAGGTCATCCAAGCACTCATAGAGGGCACTCTGGGAGTCAAGATACATCTATTTTCTCTCGAAGGTGATAGAGCACTTGAGGAAATAGGCTTCACTCTATTTCATCCATATATGCTAAGATCAAGGAATAATGTAGCCTTCTGCTAGCTACTTGAGAGTGGTAAAAAGGCTGAATTTTCAGTGAGCTTAGCTCCAACAAGCTAGATTTTTCCCCTCTTAACCAAAGTTGGTACTCTATTGCAGCCAATGGAAGCACTCTCTTCAAGGTTATCTCTATCAAGTCACACAATTGGTTAGCAACAATTGTGAATTAGTTATACATTAAACGATAGTCCATTCACTTTGGCAGGTCCTCCCTTCCTTTTTCTTGGTTTTGATTCACACTCTTTCCTCTTGGTATCCTTGTTGGATATGATTCTCCTCCTCATTGCCAGGTTTTATTTCCTCTTCTATTTATTTTTAACACACACACTTAGGGGTATCTTCTCCCTTTTGAAACTTACTGAATCTCTTGGTGCTCCCTTATTCTACCCCTCACTTTTGTTGGTCCTTCCCCAACAACCCATGGTTACGATTCATCTCGTTTTTTTGGTTTGGGACGTTGACGTGGCCCAACCCCCCTTTACTTGACATCTCACTTGTCCTTTTAGGTATTGTTCCTAACACCCATTCATTTATCCCATGGCCTTGTACCCTCCCTCGTGCAACCACCATGCCATGCCAACTTGCTCAAGTTAGAAGGGATGATGCATATTATAAAGAATGAGCTAGTCGAGGTAGCACACGAACCCACCACATACTGGTAGAAATCGCTACTGATTTTTGGGATCTTACATCGAGCCCCATCTAGGAAGAGCTCACTCGTGCCAAGAGAGAAGGAAACAACTAGTAAAACCTTCTCTCTGACACTTAGGTACTCACTAAGTTGGTTAATTGAGTGTCTGACACAAGGCACACACATGGGCGCTTCAATCAGTATATGCATACAATGGACCTATACTGACACATGAAATTTATTCTTCGCAAGATTATATAGGATTAACATGAGGACAGAGAGGGTCTCCTCCTCTACATGGAGCATCAACACTGGCATATGAAAAACTTGGATCAATGACTGGAACAAACAAGAAACACTTTGGCATCCTCCCCATTATTGGCTAATCACCGCGCAACAAAAAGGAGTCAATCCAAGGTGCAACTAAATATTCAAATCCCACTTCCTAGATTCCTTATTTATATTGTGTCTTTGGTTTCTGAGTCTTCCATTCCTTTTGTTTGCTTTCATGGCCTCGAAAGGCCATATGTTAGAAAATGTGTGACCTATTTTGAACTTCTTGGTATCTTTTTGTCTTCAACCTCTATAAGGAGAGTGCATTTTTGGAAATGGCTGGGTTTCCCTAGTGATCGACTAATCTAAAAATTCTAGTTGTATTGTGTAATTTCTTGTTTTGAAGGTAATACAAATTTTATTCCCACACACACACACACACACACACACATATATAGATATAGACACACACACAGACACACAGTGAAATGAGTTATAATTTAATGACATTGATAGGAGTGTCTATTTTGGAATAAGGTTTCCAAAAATTTTAATTTAATTATCAATAATTATCAAGTGGATGGTAGGGATCTAACCTTCATAGAATATTCTAAAATATTCTCAACAATGGTCACAAATCAAAGGTTGAGATTTATCTCAAAAATGTTTATGTATTTTTTTCCATTTTATTATTTTGATTAATAAAAAAAAAGGTCATAAGAACATGTGTCATATGCACATAAGTTATGCCTTTTTGGACATGTGGTATTAGTAAGCCATGGTATTGTAACAAAGCCTATTTACAAGTTAAGGATCTCCATGGTAAAGTGGGATCGAATCTTCATGATAATAATATTGTTATATGGTTTTTTACGCTATGTCTATTTTGGAATAGATCTTACAAAATTTTAATTTAATTATGAATAATTATTAGGTGGATGATAGGGATTTTGTTGTGAAGATAAATCCCCTCTATAGACAGAGGTGATCTCTCTAGCCCTAGAGTGAGTCTAGCAACTTGTGAGACTTTCTAATGCAAACTTCCTTAGCTGAAATTCAAAATGAGACAAGAAAGGAGATAGGGTTACCTTTTCCTGATACTATGCTTGAAAACTTTGATGGTGGCTTTGATCCACGATCCCTCAAGCTCGTTCCTCGCTACTAGTGGTGTATGATTACCTGCATGAGATAAAAAGGCAACAACAAACATAATCCAATACATAATATTCATGAATGTCAACTATCTAACAGATCAAGGAACATTAGACTATTTGCGCAAATGATTAGACAAATATAGAAAACAAACATCAAATGTTTTGTTAATGAATATAAAAGAGAGAGCTTACAACCCAGGACTCAATGTCAAAGGCCTCCCATTTGTGATGTCTGAGTCCTTCACCGAAGCTCTAAATAATTCCTTCTCCCAAATAGATTAGGCGTCACCACAATAAATGAGTGTAAAGGGAATGAATGATCAGACCAACCCAACCATGACCAACTAGTAGTGGAAGGATGGAGATCAATTTATAGGAAGGGAGAAGAGGTTGGGAGCCCATGAAAGGAGGAGGAAGGTCCACTTTCTAAGGGATAAACCCCCATTGACAAGATCAAAGCTCTAAAATCATAGAGCTCGACCCTATCACCATTGAATAACAACCAACTTGTCGCCTTCGAGCTTCTAGAGGTCGAAGCTTCTCCTCCATTTTGAGGAAACACTGCCAGAAAGGGATCAGCGCAGTTTTTCTAGAAAAAAGGGCGTCGACAGTGCTAGGCCAGAACTTTCAACCTGCCATCAGCATAGGTAGGCTACTAGAGAAGCGCGCTGACCCAGAAATTTAGGTTTTTGACCAAGTTTCTCCAGTGATCTTTCAAGGCATCTTTCTTTGATTCTTCACGGGATATCTTTATGTATTTTTCCCAGGTGGATATACTACACAGGACCTGTCACAGGGCACTTTAGGATCAGGGACGGGAAGTGAGCAGGGTGACAAATTACTATGTAACATATGCCCCCTAAAGTGTGAAGGCAGAACATGGAGTGATGGGTGAAATGCTTTACGAACCAAGGCAAAGAACTCAGATTACCACTAAGAAACCTGCCAAATCAAACACAATACAATATATGACATTTCTGAATAGGCATCAAATAACACATGAACTCACGACATGGTTAGAGCCATCTGTCTGAAGGAGATCATGGAAATGGATCCATGGTATGGTTGCAACCATCCATATAGAAGCACACTGACCCAGAAATTTAGGTTTTTGAACAAGTTTCTCTAGTGATCTTTCAAGGCAGCTTTCTTTGATTCTTCAAGGGATATCTTTGTGTATTTTTCCCAGTGGATATAATGCACAAGACCTGTCACAAGGCACTTCAAGATTAGGGACAAGAAGTGAGCAGGGTCACAAATTACCGTGTAATAGATTTAAACTCTATGATATATTCTAGAATATTCTTAGTACTATTTATAAATCAAAGGTCAAGATTTATCTCAAAAGTATTTATTCCCTTTTTATCCTTTTAATTAAATGGAGTTGTCTATCTGTGAAACTTTTTGGAGTTTTCGGCCGATTTCTGGCCTGAATCTGAGGAAAAAATTTGTGGTCAAAATTTGTTTTGTGTTGTTTAAACTGGTTTTTTGACTGCATATATAGATTCAACACCCTCAAAAACACTTGGGGCACTTCGATTGTGAAGAGTTCACCCATCAAACTTGTAATTTCAATAAATCCCTATCTAATTCTAGACAAATTAAATCGAAAAATAAACCAAAAAACTTTTCAAAAAATCTTATATATAAACAATACCCATATCTATTAATATAATTATTATTAAAATAAAACGCCCACCCAGCACCATAATCCCATAATCCTAACGGGCATCTTTACTTAGCTGTCAACACATTGGATGCCTATTAACATTTTGAATTATACGCTTATACAACCTATGTATTATTGCGGAATTAAAAACATTATGGTCGAGGAATTAAAAACATTATTTCCATTTCCGTATGGTCCCACTTAATCTAAACTTTAAAACTGTTTCTATAACGCTGAATATATACTCTAATAAATAGGGGGCACGTGCAATTATTGTACATCTAATTAAGATAAGCATCAACAAAAGTCAATGACAAGTTTAGTGCCCTTACTAAAATCTATGCAATTTAGAGGAATTACTAAAATAAGGCAGGATATAGCCGGACAAATTTATGGACATTTAATTTGGTAAGAAATTTTCTCGATACTATAGTTTTTTGAAAAATAAATTTATTTTAATTTTTAATTAATTTATTAAATATATAATCTCTCTTTTTAATAAGGGTTGGAATTAATTTTAAAATTTTTGAAAATTGTTATCAGAAAAATAAAATCTATTTTTATTTAAGTTGGTTTTCTTTAATTTTATTCAAAAGAGAGTTGTTGAGAATATTTTATATTGTATATAAAAATTTTCGGTGATTATATTTTGTCAACACTTTTAAAACTAGCCTGTGATTTATATTTCTTTGTTTCCTAGTTGAAATGAAATTATGATTAGAATATATTGTTTTTTATTTGCAAGTTTTATTTTTGGATTATATGAAGTGCACTGATTTTTTAAGATATTTTATTAAGAAAATTTTAAATTATGTAATATTATGATAATGATAATGATTAATATTTATTAGAATTGAATTTAATGGTTAATATTTATTAGAATTGAAATTAGTTTATTAAATTATAATAAAGTAAGAAATTATTTTAGATATTTTAAAATTTTATTTTTATTTAAAAGGTATTAATAAAAGAATTTTTAAATGGTAAATTAGTTAAAAGTTTATAAAGGTTAACATTATAATAAATATTTGAAATTGTGATTTAATATAGATGTAGGTAAAATATTTAAAAAAAAAAATTATTCTTATTTTCAACTTTTATGTGTTTTAAAATATAATATATTATTTCAACCTATAACGTTTTAGAAATTATCCAATATTAAGTTTCATTTTAAAGTTAATGATAATTTCTTTTTTATTTCATAAATGCTATTTTTTTTACATTAATTAAAATTAATAAATATTTTTGATTTTTTAAATAAAAGTTCATCACCTTCTTATATTTTAAAAACATTTGAATTTTATATAGTAATATGTTATTTTGATGCTAGTTTTGTTAATAGTTTCCTACCCACATAACATTAGTCGATTCTTTATGCTACCACTATAACAAATATCTATTATGTTGTCTTTAATGTGGACACATGTATAGAAGTTTGAACCAAAGACCTCATTGTCTCATTGTGCCTAGAGGGGATCTCCAACTTAGTATAGTAGAGGTGTTGTAATGTCTTTGTTGGAAAGGTAAATCCTCTCTGCGGACATAGATAATCCCTCTAGCCCTAGAGTGGGTCTAACAACAAGGGAACAAGCTAATGTGTAGGTTCCTAGCTAACAAATGAAATAGGTTGGGGTAGATTGTCCTATCTGGAGTCCAACGCGATTGTCCCAGCTATAGTAGTGGCGACTTCTTGATCTCTGTCCCGACAGGTTGCGGTCCTTCAACAATGGTACTCGTATTCCTGCACAAAGATCAAAGACAAGAGCAATATACAAGACAATAATTTCATTCACAGCTAACTAGTTAGTCAAGGAAGACTAAACACATTGCGTAAAATAAACCATATTAACACAAGATGGGAACCAGACAATAGTCATGTATATATAAATAGAAGAAAGAGATTACAACCGGAGCCTTAACGTCGCAGCCTCCTTCAGCGGGTTCAGTCGAAGCGCGTCTCAGAGGATCCTCGGGGAATTGGGATGAGGCGAGGACAGAAGCCTAAGCTCTCTCTCGACAAAGGTCTCTTTCTGATCTATCTCACCAACAAGATGTTCAGCAATTCTTTTTAGCCTTTCAGCTATGATTGTTCATCTAGTGTATCAATGGGAAATAGCTTTATTTATAGAGGGTGAGGAGGAGGTTGGGATCCCTACAATGGTGGAAGGGAGGCCTGATCCTTTGGGAGGTTTCCCCAAAAGGTGGAAACAAGAGACCAAAGGAGGGTGGTCGTAGTTATTCAGTCGAACCACCTAGACTGACTTGCCCACGAAGTTGTTATCATGGAAACTTCGACTCTATTTTTAAAAAACATTCCAAAAACAGCTTAGCGTGGGTAGCTCACTGGGATAGAGCGCCAATGGGCGTGAGGCCCAGTGTTAATCTTCCTCATTGGCGCAAGGGCATAACAGTCTACCAGTGCCAACCCAAAAACATGTGTTTCTGATGGTCTGCTCAAGGAATTGTCAACAAAAGGAATGTTGTCCTCATGACATTGGATGCAATGATGGTCTTTGCAAGGCATGACACTTCTTATTAGTCACAGAAATGATCCTCCAATGTGCGGGATGGGGATTGCAGGGACGGTGACAAAATGCTGTGTAACAGTCTGGTTTGAAATTTTGAATTTGTATTCAAAATAAAATAAAATTAAGAACCAAGGACGGAGAAATGGCGAAAGAAGCGACTAGGGTTTGCAGCTTTGATCTTCTGGATTTCGCCGACACGACCTCTCAGAGAGCTGGTCGCCTTCTGCTCAAGAACCGGGTTGCAGACATGATTCTATAGGATAGCAAGCTTCTGCACAGGGCTCTCCTAGGAACAGATGCTGCTGTTGTTTGGGTGGCTGCATTCCCTACAAATGCTTCAGATGGCTCTGTAGCCACCGTCTTTACAGCTGCTCATAAGGCAAATAAGATCCACTCTGGAGATCCCACATATTTCACCTCGGTTGCAAGCAAGAAGCAGATCTGCTTCGTGAACTTGCTAGATCTGTCTGCAGCGGTACCAAGGTCGGTAGAACACATCAACTGTGGCTGTGCTCCTCATCCAGCCTCGGTCAGTGCTCAAAGATTGGCGAATCTAGACATACAAGGCTCATGCACTTTTCAGTTACCATCCAGATTGGGGGAGCAGGGGACATCAATTCACTTTCCCTCTGCATTTCAGATCCAATTCTCACTCCTCTCTAGCAAAATGATGCTGCAATGGGTGCATGCAACGGATCTAGTGTAGGATCTCTCGCGCAACCTTGAACTCTAGCTGGGGATTCCCTCCTCTCTCTAGAGATTGCAGTATAAAGGTAAACAGCTTGAGGACCCTCTTCCCCTCTCTTTTTACTGCATTCAAATAGATGCTTCTATTGTGCTTTCCCTACGTCTAAGAGGAGGGGCATTAGGGCAGAATTCCTCTGCTCCGGCGTCTTCTTACAAAGATGCAGTCCATAAAGATACAGTCCGTGCACAGCCCTCTACGAAATATGCCCCACCAAATGCGGTTCCCAACCCATTTGTGGTGGATAAAATGGAGGAAATTCCCTCTATTGAATTCTCTCATCCTGCGCTTGCCGATCACTACCAGACATTTGCAGAAACCGTGATCATATGCAGGTTTAACGACCTATGGCCTCAAACAACAGATTTATACCAGTGGATCCACTGCAACTGGACTAAGAACAACAATTTCTTCTTATGCTCGAAGGGCTTCTTCATTGTGGCTTTTGCCTCCAATGAAGACTACCAGAAAGCCTTAACTGGAGGCCCTTGGTTTTGGGGATCGGCTGGGCTTTTCCTCACCCCTTGGTTTCCAAACTTCGACCCCTCTACAGCAGTCAACACCAAGCTTCCCATTTCGGTCAGGCTCCTGAACCTTCCGGTGCATCTTTGGCACTTCTCTGTCTTCTTAGGGATTGGGGATACCTTAGGTCGTTACCTCGCTATAGATACCTCAAGAAGGGAGAAAGGACTTTACACTTACGACAGATTGTGTGCAGAAATAGACATTAGCAAAGGGCTGCCGGATCAGATTATCCTCAAAATAGGGGACTTCCACTGGACTCAAACCTTGGACTATGAGAACACTGCCTTCCGATGCCGCCATTGTCATTAGACGAGGCATCTCCAAAACACATGCGCCAAGTTCCTCGACAAAAAGAAGATTCCCAATTGCAAACTCAAATCCAAGAGCTGGAATCCATGTGATCCCGCCCCCCATGGATGACACTGATTCCTCCAGCTCGGATGAGGAAGATTTTGTAGCAGATGGAGAGAATGTTGAGACTACGATGGAAACTCCTTCAGCCAGCCCTGAGGATCCCTCTGCCCCTCCGTTCTCTCAGAAACACACTCATGTGTCATCTTCCTCCGATTCTGATAAGGAAACTCCTCCTTCAGTGCAGAATAGTCTACAATTGGTTCATTCCTAGCCAAGTGACAATGGTTGGGTCAAAGTTAGTAAGAAAAGAGGGAAAAATGTCGTTTGGTAGCGTCCACCCACTCTAGGTAGACACCTTTGTCTAGCTCTCTATTTTCTGCTATCCTTGTTATCTTTTTGCTCTCTCCATGGCTGTTATCTAGGAACAAGATTGATAGTCTATCACTCCTGGCTCCCCTGCTTCTCAGCTTCGCTTGCTTGCAAGCTCTGATTATACTATATGTGTTTTTTACTTAATAGAATCAGTCTTATTTACAAAAAAAAAAAAAAAAATTCAAAAAGAAAAGAAAAGAAATAATTGTAATTATAATTAATAATTAAACCAACCTATATCCATCTTAGCTCTGGATCTACCGAATGTCGAGAGGGATCAAATCTCTTGAGATGCAAACCTATTTTAGAGTGAAAAAATATTTGATCCCTCTTTACACTTGGTAGATTCAAAGTTAAGATGGACCTAGGCTAGTAATATTTTACATAGCATATATATATATATATATATATATATATATATATATGATTTACCAAAATCTATGCCCAAAGACCAATTATCCATAAATAATTTATTTTGAAATTTTGAAATGATATATTATTTATATATTAATAAATATTAAATATTTATTATTTTTTTTTTCCAGAGAAAAAAACGAACTTTCTATTAAGGTAATAAAAAGTTACAGAGTGTATGCCTGCAGACATTCGTTGTACTGTATGTTTGTCCCATATAAACAAAAAAAACATAGAGTATGCTGAGTTGAGAGTAATATTCATGATACTCACTCCAACCCAAATAGCACTAAAAAAGCTCAGTCTCATACCGATTCCCGAGCCTCCTTATATTTGAGGAAAATAGCCCAAACATGAATAAGATATAGTATAGTGTCAATATATTTGCATTAACAGAAACAAAAAATCCATCACAGGAAATGCGTTTTTTTTTCTTTTTGAGCCCTGATAACTGTCATATGAAAGTATTTCACTTTTAATCCATGTCCAGTAAAAAAACAAAAAGCATATAGAAGATATAAATTTTAGAGAGCAAATGGAGGCTGGTCCGTTTCTCAGATCACTCCTTGATCATTTTCTTTTATGTTCCGTATGCCCACAACCCGTTGTACACCCTCCTTAGATAAGAGGTCTGCATCCATGTTTTGTTCCCTATAAATGTGGCAGACATAGATATCATTAAAACAATGTTTCAAATTCAAGGCTTCTTGTTAGGTCCCTATGTTACTAGTACAATCCCTTATTGTTGTTAGTGTAACCCCCTTATTGTTATTGTTGTACCCATGTAACCCCAAAATTGTTATTATTGTGCCCTTACATTATTATTGTTAGGTCGGCTAGGATTATATTGTGACCCTGTGGACTCCTATATATATAAGGAGGTTTTGTCATTTGTATCATCCAAGAATTGTTCATTTATGTAATGTATTGGAGGTTTCCCCCTCGAAGTGGCTTATTTCTAAGGCGGTGATCTCTCTTTTCTTCTATTTTTGGAGCTACTTTCATAACATTTGGTATAAGAGCTTTGGATTCTAGGGTTTCGCTTCTCCAAACAGGTCATCGTGGCATTTTCGCTATAAAGTTTTTTCTACGAAGGTTCAGAAGCTGAAAGTTTTACAGAGCAAAGCCGAAATCTTTAGGAACGTCGTGTAAAACTTTTAGATCTTGGTTCGTAATATTTTCGGAGATATGATCTGTGGAAGTTAGGGTTTTTTCAAGCTCCCGAATTTAACCTAAACAAGCCATCATGGAATTTTTGCTATAAAATTTTTGCTACAAAGGTTCAAAAGCTGAAATTTTTGCATAGCGAATCCGACATCCCAAGGAATGTTGTGTAAAAATTTCAGATCTTGGTTCGCAATATTTTCGGTGATATGATATGTGGAAGTTAGGGTTTTTTTAGGCTCCCGAATTTCATCTCAAAGAGGTGACCATGGGAAAATCATCGTAACTCTCTCTCTGAGCATCAGATTGGAGTTCTGTAAAAAGTGGCTTCAAGCAAACAGACTTTAGTTTCATATGTATAAATGTCAGAGCCGAAGGAGGAAACAGTAACACATGGCATGCCGTACAAGTTCGCTCTACTAAACTAGTCCATAATTAGGACATTGTGGGAGAATCAAAATCAGGTCAGACCTGTGGCATTTGAAAGAAGCTTGAGAGGGCTACTACAGGGCCAAATTTCAGATATTGAGGATTCGAAATCACAGATATAATTCAGTTTCAATATCAAGCTCCTCAAAAGAAAGAAAAATGTGTGTATTTTTTTCGAATTGCATAAGTCTTGTGTGAAAAATCAGTGTGAATTGATTCCAAGGGCATATTGAGATTAGATATCAGTATTGGGTTCCAAAATTCCCCCTAAAAAGAATTCAACACCCATTAAGCCTTTAGAAGGCTCTACTATGACTCATGAAGACGAAGAATGGCAACCTGACATATCAAAATTACAAGAGCAAGCTCACCAAATTTCGCTCACATAAAGAGCAACAAAAAATGAAATGGAAATTTTGAAGAAAGGAGAGGAAGCTAAGATGGATGGTTTGAAGAAAGGCATGGAATCTAATATGGATGGCATGGAAGCTAAGATGGAGGGCATGGAAGCTGGCATGGAAGCTAAGATGGATGATATGGAAGGAAAAATGAAAGACAACATGTAAAACATCAAGAATGATCTAAAAGAAGACATGGAATGTTTGACAAAGTTGATACAAGAAATGTTTCCTAATGGCGAAAAGATAGTAGAGGAAACTCATGATGAGAACAAAATAAATGTTAATCATGATTTCATAAACTCTAAACTCTAATGTTGGATTGAAGAACCACCATATTCCAAATATGGATATGAGGAAGTTTGATGGCAAGGATCCCATAACATGGATACTACATATGGAGCAATATTTTGATCTCAATAATGTGAAAAACACACAAAAGGTACACATTGCAACTTTACCTTTAGAACAAAATACGTTTGTATGGTATCGTTGGCTTTTATCCTGTAAAAAAATTGTCACTTGGTCAATTTTTACGAAGGAAATGATAGCACATTATGAGGATACAAAGAGCAACACCTTCTTTAGCCAAAATAATAAATCTCAAACAAAAGGGTTCAGTGGTGGAGCACATTGAGGACCTCAAAAAATTGAATATAAGGGTAACTAATATTCCAGAGGAACATAGGATTGATGTCTTCATAGGGACTGTAAAGGATGACATCCAACATGAAGTTCACGTTTGGGAACTTGATTCATTGGAGAAGGCATTTAGATTGGCAAGAAAAATTGAATGTAAAATTATGGCGACAAGGAAGCCTACCACTCACATCTATAAAGATGGAAGTGTTGCTACTCCTAGACTTCCACAACCTACAAGGTTGACACCACAAAAATTGGAAGAAAAAAGAGCAAAAGGGCTTTGCTATAGTTGTGATAGAAAATACACTAAAGGTCATAAGTGTCCTGAGAAGAAATTATTTTACATAGATTGTGAAGAGGAGGAAGAAAATGAACAAGAAACTTCAAAAGAAGAGGATATACACCAGGAACCAACCCTAGAAGAAGAATAAATGAGTCCGACCATATCATGTAATGCATTGGTAGGAATTACCACTCCTCAAACTCTCAAGATAGAAGGACATATCAAGAAAAAAGGTAATAGTGGCCAGTTGATTAAGGGTACCCATAATTTTTATTCATTGTAAAAGGTGGCAAGGTCTGATTTGTTTCCCCTATACCCAACACCAGAGTCTCAAGTGATGGTTGGAAATGGAAGAACTATAAATTGCTCTGGAAAATCCCATAATATCAAGCTAGCCATGGGGGAATAGGTGTTGAATAGTCCAATGTTTTCCATCCCAATGGGAGGTGCTAATGTTGTAATAGGAGTACAATGGTTACAATCTTTGGGGACAGTAGATTTTATTTTCAAGAACTTTTTCTTCTTCCTTTTATTTTTATTTTTATTTTATAAATGGGAAAAGGAAAGAGTCAGTTACAAAGGTATCGCAGGGAAGCTGGGAAAGATAATAAGCTCTAATGTCATGACAAAGCTTCTGAATAAATAACAACAAGTTGTAATTGCACAATTATGCTCACAGAAAGTTCCAACATCAAAATCACCTATTTCTGCAGATCTCCAAAAATTCTTGGACAATAATTCCAAGGTGTTTGAAACTCCCAAATGACACCCACCTATTCGTGATCATGATCATGCTATTCATTTGATTCCAGGAAGTGTTCCTCCAAATATTAGGCCTTATAGATATCCTTATGTCCAAAAGAGTGAAATTGAACGTATGATTGCAGAAATGTTAGAGGCTGGTATAATTCAACCTAGTCAAAGTTCTTTCTTTGCTTCAGTAGTATTGATGCACAAGAAGGATGGATCATAGTGCATGTGTTTGGATTATAGGGAGCTCAATAAGCTCATTATTAAAGATAAATTTCTCATTCCTGTGATTGATGAATTATTGGATGAATTACATGGAAAATTTATTTTAACAAGTTGGATCTTCGTTCGGGATATCTCAAATTAGAATGAAGGCGAAAGATATTTTTGATAGCTGTCATTTCGAACTCATAGAGGTCATTATGAATTTTTGGTCATGCACTTTTGTGTAGAAATTATATACAATATGCATGTATATATCAGGACTCTCTGATCTAACATGTTGCTTCTTGCTAATCGGAATCCTTCCACTATAATTCTTGTGGAAATTTAATCAACAATTTCAAAACACATGAAGCAACAAAAACACACATAACACAGTTGTTTAATGGGGAAGCCTAAAGCTAAAAACCCTAACTATCATATTATGTATCATGGATATCATGTAACAATCCTCATACAAAGCTTATACATCAAGCTCTCAGTACAGTACAATCATCACACACTAATCAGGAACAATATTGCAAATCCATGCACCGATCTTTGTCCTCCTGCTAGCTTGCCTCCACTGCGCAATCCAAGCTGATTACAAAGACCAATTTGATGTAATCCCACTCTCATTGACTACGTGATTATCATTGGCAACTCCAATGTATATATAGATGCAATTCATGCATCACTAGTAGTCACAACGGATAGTCCATCTTGACCTTTCACCTATCTCTCCACTGGTCTCCACTGAAACTTCCATGCACTGTAGTTAACTGATGTATTGTTCAGTTGATTAATGAGTTATTATTTGTGAATTAATTAACTAATTAATTCACTCCACTCTCACTAGTGTATCATTCAGTTAAACTAGATACAACTAGCTCAACTGAGTCTAACTGAGTTAAACTGAATACAACTCCATGAATTACTCTTCCAACTCTGTCATAACTTTGCCACTTTAGTTCTAACTGAGTCCTCCATGCATGAACTCCAGTAAACCCTTAGGAATTGCATAATTCCTTTAGCCCACTGATTTTCCAAATCTGTTCACTGAAATAAAGTGCTCCAAGAGAATAAGTTGTTGTTTAGAGTCTGATTATTATTAAGAGCTAATAATAATCGACATGCATCTATTTTTAGATCGACGATCTATAAATAGACTTCGCCCAATCTTCTAAAAATAGAATCTCATCTATTTTTCACATTTAACCAATTAGCTCATAGTTCATCTTATCATCCTCAATCCGATGGTCAAACTAAGATGGTGAATAAATGTTTGGAAGGATATCTTCATTGTTTTGTATCTGATAAACAAACACAATGGGTCAAGTGGTTACCTCTCGCTGAATGGTGGTATAACACTTCCTTCCATACTGCAGCAAAAATGACCCCATTTATGGCACTTTATTGATATGAAATTACTATATTAATTTTGCTGTGCTAAGTGTCTTTTCAGTTTAAAAGCATGTGCATAATTAGTTCATTTGTTTGCTTAAGGATTGAGGTGTTTGTCCATGAATTGTAGATTATTTTAGGTGAATTAGAAGCATAAAACAAGCACGAATAACACTGAAAAGCAGTGTAAAACAGTTAAATAATTCACCACATATAATTTACACAACAAGCGTGATGAAGCAGTTCAGCCCTCCTGGGCTACATCTGTTGGTCCAACTCCCAATGGCATGTTCATCTTTCATTATGCTCAAAATTTTGCAAACACATGTAGTTATAGTGATCTAATGGATATTTTCTCTGCACCAATGGCTCCAAAATTCTCCAATTAGTCAAAATGACTCTTCATTCACTCAGAATGGGTGAAAATTGTGTCTCTTACTCTTTTTCCCAGTTACACCTAGAAAAACTCCACTAAAAGTGGAGGACTCCACTTATCTAGAGTTAAATTAGGAAATTCTGCTCAAAAGTCGCATTTGCAAAATTTTCCACTGGAATTAACTGCAACATTTAAAGTTAGTGGTTGGGTGGCCACATGACAACCCCAAACCATGGATTACAAACTGGTTGCTGTTGGCAGAACTCTGCATATAACTGTGGTAGATATGCTTGAAACTCCGGTAAGTGTCGTGGGTTTTGTAGACCGCTCGGAAGTGGTTACATAAACCGTTGTCATATGACAAATGTTGCAAAGAATGCTGGCGGAGACTGTGGTAATAACCACCAGGTTGTAACATTTGTTTGTTGTCGTGTGATCATCATCGCGGGGACCGCTGGCAGGTTGGGACCGCCGACGGTCCCCAATCCCCATACATGAATCCTATACATCATAAATATAAACCATGACCCATGAATGTTAAGAACTACATGTATCTTGGGTGTTGGAGACTTGTGCGTGCCCTCCTGGTGGTCCAGGGTTCGATTCCTGCGGACCCTCAATAATTTTACATTACCACTTCGGGGACACATGGCGGCCTCAGGGCTGGCCATATGTCACCTTCTGATTGGCCCTCTCCAAACTCATTCGAATAAGAAGCTGACACTTGTCAACCTGCGGTTGGCTCTGAGGAAGGAATATTCCTCAGAATATTCCCTTTTTCTGACTGTGTATCCACCATGCTGACTGTGCATCCCAGTCAAACATGGTCAAACTGTCGCAAAATTTACCTATTTAGCATTTCGATTAGAACGCGATATCTCCCTCATACGACATCGGTTTTTCAAACCATTCCCGATTCCAGAATCAGGAAGACGAGATATACGCAAAAATGTTGATTTCAACCCAATCCTATAACTTTGAATTTTGAGAAAAAATTATGAACTCTTGATCACTCCTCCCCATTGGTAAGCTTTTGGACCCCAAAAGACTTGATTACCTGTTCAGTAGATGAGGGTACAACTCCCTCACCTTTCCAACCTCCATCCATCTTGCCTTTCTTGGTTTAGTGCCTTTGAGCCCAACTCGAAGGTAGTCAACACTTCCCCTCTTGGATGCTCTTGTCCTCCTGTCAAGAATTATATCTTCTTTGAGCTCATCCAGAAATTCTTGCAAGAAATATTCAATAGAAGGTAGCTGAACATCGCTTCCTTGATCATTGATCAAAGGTGGCTCATGCAAATGTAATTTTTCAACATTAACGATTGAATACATTTGGATATAAGAAGGCAAGTAAAGTTGAAATGCATTATTACCAACTTGATTTATGATCTTGAATGGACCATAGTGAATGGGTTTGAGCTTTTTACCTTCCCCTTACATCCTTTCTTTGCTAATGTGCAACCATACCTCATCTCCCTCTTGAAACTTGTGATCAAATCGATGCTTGTCATGCCTCTCTTTGTATTTTCTTTGAATTTTCTCAAGCTGTTCTTGAACTTGTTGATGTATAATCTTAATTTTCTCAATGAAATTTCGAGCCTTATCAATGCCACTATGGCCATCACTTTCAACATCCTTCCCAAAGATGAAGTATAATGGAGATTTTGGAAAATACCTAAAACATACTTCAAAAGGTGATGTTTGTGTTGAAGAGTGCTTTGCCTGGTTGTAAGTGTGTTGAATATAATGCAGTTTTTCATCCCACAACTTAGGATGTTTACTGAAATATCCTCTCAATAGATGCACAACGGTTCTATTCACCACCTCGGTTTGTCCATCTATTTGTGGATGAAAAGCAACACTATTTTTCAACTTTGTGTCCATCATTCTCCATAGACTTGACCAAAAATTACCAATGAACCTGGAATCCCTTTCACTAACAATAGAAGTTGGAAATCCAAAATGAACCCAAACATGTTGAAAATAAATTTCAATAGTTTGCTCAACAATAATGGTTTTCTTTCATGGCATAAGTATACAAATTTTACTGAATCTATCCACAACTACATAAAGACAATCATGATGTTTTATTGACATAGGTAGACCTCCAACAAAGTCCATGGAGACACTCTCCCATGGCCTTGATGGTAGTGGTAGTGGTGTGTACAACCCAAGCTTCCTATTACTAGGCTTACTTGTTTCACACATAGAACAACCTCTTATAAAACATGACACAATATCTATCATGTGAGGCCAATAGCAATACCTCTGTAGATGCGCCATTGTTTTGCTTACCCCAAAGTGTCCAGCAATAAGATATGAATGAGTTTGTCTCATGAAACTTAGCCTCTCTCCTTGTGGAATACACAGTTTGCCCAAATGAAACAGAAAATTGTTATGCAGATGATAATATTTTTCTTCAAATTGATTCCCTTCACTCAAACTAGCATACACATCTTGAAAATCATTGTCATGTGCATATTGTTCTATGTAACTCTCATGTACAATAGAATCATTTTTGAGTAAAGTAGATGCACTAATGATTGGTCTTGAAAGAATATCAACAAATTTATTGAAAATATCTTTCTTGTACCTTATAACCAAGTGAAACTGTTGAAGAAATCCCATCCACCTGAAATGTCTTGATTTCTGCAATTTTGTTTGTGGCTGCAAGTACTATAATGGTTGGTGATTGGTATGCACAATAGTCTCTTTACCCATCAAGTAGTGTTTCCACTTCTTGACACTTTGTAACAATGCATATAGTTCTTTGTCATATGTAGGATAATTCATCACAACACCATTAAATGTTTCAGAATGAAAAGAGATAGGCTTACCATGCTGCAAAAGAACTGAGCCCGTGGAATAATCACTAGCATCGGTTTGTATCTCGAATGGTTGTATCAAATTTGGTAATGCAAGGACTAGAGCTGAACTGATATTGTCTTTTAAAGCTTCGAAAGCTTGCTGTTGTTTTCCTCCCCATTGGAAGCCTTTCTTGACACTTGTCACTGCATGGATAGGAGCTATGATGGAAGAAAAGTTAGTGATAAACTTTCTCCAATATTGAGCTGCACCTAAGAAAATTCTTACCTCGGTTACTGTTTTGGGTGTGCACCAACTCACAATGGCTTCCACTTTAGAAGGATCAATTCTCAACTCTCCTCCTCCTACAATATGTCCCAAATAGACCAAAGAAGTCTTTCCAAATCACACTTTAACGTCTTAAGAAGCAATTTCTCTTTCTTCAAAATATCAAGCACTCTATTCACATGCAAGACATGATCTTCTCTTGTTTTGCTGAAAATCAATATGTCATCTAAGTACACAATCACAAAGTCATCAAGGAAGGGACACAAAACACTATCCATAACACGCATGAAAGTTGCTAGTGCATTACATAAACCAAATGGCATAACTAGCCACTCAAAGAGTCCTTGTTTGGTTTTGAATGCAGTTTTCCATATATCACTTTCTGCAATTCTTACTTGATGATATCCACTTCGTAAATATAACTTAGTGAAAAAATTTTCTTCTTTCAGCTGATCAAGCAAATCATCTATCCTTGGGAGTGGGTAACGATTCTTTACTGTAATCTTGTTCAAATCTCAGAAATCTACACACATGCGCTAAGTCTCATGTTTCTTTGGTATCAAGACTATGGGTGAACTGCATGGCGAGGTGCTTGGCTTTATGATTACTTTGTCCAAAGTCTCTTTGATTTGTCTCTTATTTCAACATTCTCCATTATTGACATGCGATACATATCGATGTTTGGAAGAGGACAATCTTGATGCAACTGAATCTCATGTTGAATCTCTCTTTTTGGAGGTAATCCTGTTGGCTCCTAAAACATTTCATGATGTGCATTAAATACATCATATAAATCTGATTTCAACTTAGGATCACATCCCTCAAATGATTCATGATTAAAAACAACTTTAGGCTTAAACATATGAAGAACAAAATTCTTACTTGAATTTACCAGCCTCTTTACCTGTCTAGCATTTACCATAACAATGTTTGTCTTCTTGCGATGTGCTCTAACAATGAACTCCTTGCCATCTTTGAATAAATGATATTTTTTCTCATGGCGATGGAAGATAACTTTCACGTCATACAAGTAAGGACTCCCCGACACAATACCTGTTATGTCAAGCCGAACCACATCTAATTCAACTGTGTCAACAAAATTTGCAGTGATTTCAAACCGCAATATGCATTTATTTGAAACCTGTTAATTTTCATCCTTACAAATCCAACCCAATGGATATGGTTTTAGATGTGGTTGTTGATCAACGGTTGTCATTGATGTCAACCCAAGCAGCACTAGCGACTAACCCAATATTGCATGGGAATTTTGACCTACCAAATTAATATATTCTGGGTCAATAATGCTATTGATGGTTTCTACTTGTCGAGATGTTTCCGTTGATATATGGCACGCCATGTAGTTCTTCACGGTTTGAGAGATATTCATGTTTGAAGTTTGTATCCATAGTTAGTGGGCTAAAACCCCATGGGGTTGTGGCATGGGTCATTGAAAAGTCATAATTAATATTTTTTAAGCTCCTAAAATCCCTCCCACGTTCACTTGTTGAAGCCCCTCTCAACCTAAGAATTTATATAAATTGTGATCCTCATATCCTCCTCATGCAAGGGATTTCGCCATCTGAAATTGGTCATCGTGGAATTTTTTCTCTAACTTTTTTTATACGAAGGTTCAGAAGCTGAAATTTTTATAAAGCAAAGCTGAAATCCTGAGGAAGCTACTATGAAAATTTCAGATCAAGGTGCACAATATTTGCGGTGATATGATCCATGGAAGTCAGTGTTTTTGCAGGCTCCTAAAATTCATCTCAAAGAAGTGACCTTGGGAAAATCATCATAACTATCTCTCTGAGTATCGGATTGGAATTCTGTAAAAAGTGGCAGATAGTGCATAGTCTGTAGTTTTTTCTCTATAAATTTTAGAGACAAATGAAGAAACAGTGACACGTGGCATGCCGTGCAAGTTCGCTCTGCTGAAACAATCCATAATTAGGGCATTGTGAGAGATTGGGTATAAATCTCTCTTGAAGAATCCAAATTGGGTCAGACCTGTGGAATTAGAAAGAAGATTTATAGGTACTACAGAACCAAAAATAAGATATTAGAGATCTGAAATAATAGAGATACACCAGATTCAATATCGAGCTCCTAGAAGGCAAAGAAAAAGCTAGATCATGTGTTGTCAAGGGCTGCAAAGGACCAGACTTTCTAGGGAAGCAAAGCAAAGAAAGGTGCAACAGAGGGTAGCATGACAAGAGCAGTAACCAAGGTATATAACAACAGCAAGAATTTCATCACATGAAGTCTTCAAGTGGGAAACACTGCATACAATCATTGTAAAGGTATCATTGTACTAAGTCATTGTAAATACATTATTGTACAAATTGTACTACTGTCTATCTGCCAAGAGTTGAAGAGGTAGTGTCGGGTGGTCTAGGATCATCATTAGGTGGTTGTGTCATAGTTGGGGTTATGTTCTAGTGTGTCTTCTTCTTCTACATCATTCTATATCATTTTAAAGTGGACCACTTTCCCTGGTACGGAAATCCATTCTTCTTTTATTCTTCTACAGGGTGGTAGGGTGGTGGTAGGGTGAGTTGTAGCTCATTGGGTGTTGGGGCATCCATTCAGTTGACTACTGAAGAATCTCAGGCATTGGAGCGTCCATCCAATGGGAGCTGGAGAAGAATGCTTTTCTAGATTCTAGAAAGTTGGAGCTTTATTTTCAATTGGAGTTGAATATTAAAAAATTATTAGAAAAGCATTAGGTGGTTTTTGTCCCAGAGTGGGTTTCCACCTTATAAAATATGTGCATTTGTGTTCCTCTTGTTTGTTGCTATCATTGTACAAACACTGATAATAATTGAAGATTAACTAATGCTCTAATTTAAAGGAATACTGATTCACCCCCCTAGTATTTCCAAAAATTGGTATCAGAGCTTGGTTCCTTCAATAGCAGTTTAATAGCTGGAAGGAGGTCACGGAGCATACCTATGTTCAATGAAAATAATTATGCACTCTGGAAAGGAAGAATGGAGGTCTATCTCTTGGCGCAAGGTTACGAAGTATGGGACACTGTTCAAAATGGATTTACATCAACCACAGATGAACAAGGTAAGAATAATTTGATAAATGATGCAAAAGAAAAGAATATTATTATCAGTGGACTTATTTAATCTACTTATCATAAGGTGTTGGGTTGTAAAACCGCCAAAAATGTATGGGACAAGCTTGAGAATATATATGCAGGTGACTCAAATGTCAAAGAAGCAAAGCTTCAAATCTATAGAGCAAAATTTGAGCAACTCATAATGAAAGAAGATTGCAACATTGCTGCATACTTCCAATACGTTGATGAAATAACCAATACTTTGGAAGGATTGGGAGAGCCAGTTGACAAGAAGAGTATTATACGGAAGATTCTTAGAACGTTACTAGGGAGATTCAACCCAAAGGTATTGGTCTTAGAATATAGTGCAAATATGGACAAACTCAGCAAAGAGGAATTACATGGAGTTCTCATAGCATATGAAATGAGACCTGATGAAGTAGAGGGTACTTCAAATCTAGAAACTGTGTTCATTGCATCTAAGAAAACCAATAAGGAAAAACAACCTTCAATTGAAATGACATGCACCTGCAAGTGTGAAGAAAAGGGAGACGATGGAGAAGGTCTTTCAGATGAAGAATATGCTTACTTTACGAGAAAAATAAAAACTGGTAAGGGAAAATTCAAAGGTAAACTTCCATTGATATGTTTCGGTTGTGGTGAGGTTGGGCATTTTGCAGTAAAATGTCCGAACAGAAGTGATGGAAACTCAAAAGGAAAGAAAGGCTTTAAGAAATTCAACAATAAAGGCAAAAAGAAAGGATCCAAAAGGAACTTTCTCTCTAAAGAAGATAGCTCATCATCCGATGAAGAAAGTGACAACAATTTAGAAGAAGCCAATGAGAGAGTATTGTTTATGGCCAAGCACAATAAACCCAAGCACAATAAACAAGAGGTATCAAACAATGAAGAAGAAGGATTGACCATAGAATAATTTTATAATGAACCAATCAAGCTTATAAAAGATCTCAAGGTGGAGAAGATCCGTTCCAATACTCTTGAAGAACAAGTTCAAAGTCTCAAAATTGAAGTTGAAGAACACAAATTCATTGAAGAGTCACTTCAAAAGAAGTTGGAAGAAAGCAACCAAGAAAGGGAAGAATTAGAAGCCGAAGTAGTCTCGCTATGTGAGGAAGTGAAGAAAGGAAAAACTATCCAAAATTATGCCAACAGCTTAAGAGCATTGGAAGAACTCATCAAAAATCAACGATCTTACAATGACATAACTGGCAGCGGTTACAAAGAAGAAGAAGCAGGACCTTCTACAACAAAATATAATGAACCTATGAGATCTGACATGCATGTAGACTTCATTGGACAAGATTCGCAAGAACAGCCTTGGAAGACAATTCCTCAACGAAAATTTCCATCCAGGTACCAACATATTTTTTATGGCTACTATTATTCATGTGGAAAATTTGGTCATAAAGATGTAGAATGTCGCACGTACCCTAGGAACACATACAATTCCAAAAGATCTGTCAAATATGAACCTCCCAGGGCTCAGCGAAACATCAATAGATTTGAACATTTAAAAAATAATATTGAATGTTACAAATGTCAAAACTTTGGACACATAGCCAAAGACTATAGGCTTGAAAATCCTCTAGAAGAGTATTCGAAGCCACAGAACGAACAAATATGGAAGAAGAAGAAGACTGATTATTGTGCTCTCGCTTTCAAAACTCAAAACAAAAAAGATGTGTGGTATGTTGATAGCAGTTGCTCAACGCATATGTTTGGAGATAGAAATAAATTTGTATCTCTGAAAGAGAAGAAGGATGGAACCAAGTCCTTTGGAAATGATGGATCTTAAAATGTTATAGGATCAGGTACTGTCACTCTCAGAAGCAAAGATACTCTAGCCAAGAATGTTCTATTGGTTGAAAACATGAATCACAATCTGCTCAGTGTTGGACAAATGTGTGATCAAGGACACATAATACTATTTAACTCCACAAAATGTGAAATCAGGAAAGGCATGTATGGTGAAATTGTGGCTACAACAATTCGAGCTCCAAACGACATATATGTTCTAGATGAAGAAACTAAAGCATGTCTAATAGCTAAAGAGGATGATATAATATTTGGTAGCAATGATGATCGACTAAGTAAGAAGTTTGCTACAAAGGTGCAAAGTGATTTCGAGATGTCTTTACTTGGTGAGCTCACATACTTCTTAGGGCTTCAAATATCTTAGCAAGAGAAAGGAATATTTATATGTCAAGCCAAGTACATCAAGGAAATGCTAAAAAAATTTAAAATAGAAGATTGCAAACCCATCCTTACTCCAATGGTAATAGGTTACAAATTGAGCATAGACGACTCATCTAAGGATGTGGATCAAAGGTTGTACAGATCTATGATTGGTAGTCTTCTATATGTAACAAGCTCCCAGCTAGATGTTATACAAGCAGTTGTACAAGTAGCAAGATTCCAAGCAGCACCAAAAGAATCACATATTATTTCCATCAAAAGAATTCTTCGATATCTAAAGGGAACAACAGAATATGGCTTGAGATATCCCAAGCGTAACAATCTCATTATTCATTCCTTTACAGATGCAGATTGGGCAGGAAGTGTTGATGATCGTGAGAGTACTCATGAAGCATTGGAATATCTTCGCCAGAAGCTTGGGATTCTCCCAAGTTCTCATTATATTTTCCTTATTTAGAATATAAAGGGGGAGTGGAAGTGTGTACAGGTCCACAGGATGGTTGTGTGTCAGGGGGAGTGGAAGTGGGTACAGGTCCATAGGACGGTTGTGTGTCAGGGGGGGTTACTCTTTGCCATTGATGTCAAAGGGGGAGAGAATGTTGTAGGAAGAGGTGTCATGATTGCAGGGGGAGTATTTGTGTTGCCATCAATGCCAAAGGGGGAGATTGTTGATCAACGGTTGTCATTGATGTCAACCCAAGTAGTACCAACGTCTAACCCAATATTGCATGGGAATTTTGACCTACAAAATTAATATATTCTGGGTTAATAATGCTATTGATGGTTTCTACTTGTCGAGATGTTTTCAATGATATATGGCACGCCATGTAATTCTCACTAGAAAATTTGGCGCAATTTCCAATGGCCAAATTGTCGCTATTTCGACACATAGTTGTCGCAAGAGCGACAGTTCGAGGACGGGCAAAGTGTGGTTTGCCATGCCGTCACAATTCCGACGCATTTACAAAGTGTCGCACTACCGAAACTTTTTCTGTCGCTTCCAAACAAGCGTCGCTCTTCTGACATTTCCCAAACTGTCGCGCTTCCGACGTTTGTAACTGTCGCACTTCCGACGGAATGTGGTTCGACGTTTTTAACGTCACTCTTCTGACGTTTTTAAATTGTCGCAATTCCGATGAAATGTGGTCCGACGTTTTGAACGTCGCTCTTCCGACGTTTGTAAACTGTCGCAATTCTGACGAAATGTGGTCCGACGTTTTGAATGTCGCTCTTCCGACGTTTGTAAACTGTCGCAATTCTGACAAAATGTGGTCTGACGTTTTTAAGATGTCGCAATTCCGACGCTTACAAGGCGTCGGTATACTAACGGCGGGTTCAATTTAAAAAAAAAATGAAACTTTAAAACAGGACAGTAAATCTCCAATATTTGTTATGAATTGTGGGCGTTCCAATGACCGTGAAATATTAATATAATAAACCACCCCGCAGCGCTTCGACTATAAACAATCATTTTTTTTTTCACAAGAGAAAAAACGTTGTTTTGAATATATTATATGAAGTAAAACAGTCCATGAAGTCATTACATTTTCACATCTCAAGATTGGAACCCAAATATCCATCCAGAAAAGTGGAAGTCCCACCCCAGACAGTGATAGAAAAATACCCCATGTCACATACAGGGACTTGATATAAAACCCAGTAACGGTCCACATGGAGATTATCGACAATCTGAGAAAGCATCCAAATATGCCCGAGGCATTTATAAGAAAGTGAAATAGCAGTATGTAGAATAGTAAAGCAACAGATAGAGTATCGACGTGCATTGTTCCAAATACAAATTAAAGTACCCAAAATCCTTGAACAGAGAAAAACACTAATCATGTGAGGAGTATTGGTAACCATCTATTGCATCCGAGATGTAAGGTTCAGACTCGCTTGTTTCCATTAGTAGCCCGCTACAGCATCCACCCTGTTCATAGCAAAAAGGTTCCTGTATCTATACATAGAAAGAGTATAATACATAGACCATATAAACATGGCTCTGTATTTCAAAAAACAGGTTTAAAATAGAAACAGGGCAACATTTTTTTTTTCCAATTGTTATGAACATAATTCGATCGTGAAATATTAATATAATAAACCACCCCGCAGCGCTTCGACTATAAAAAATCATATAAACATGGCTCTGTATTTCAAAAAACAGGATTAAAATAGAAATAGGACAATTTTTTTTTCTAAGTAAAGTTAATCTATTAACAATGGGAATAAAATTACACCGAAGTCAAAAACATTGCCCAGACTCATGGCAAATTTGTCATCAAAAAATCAAAAAATTACGAAGACTTCCCTCATACGGGGAAACCAATCTTGAACGTTTACAGAATTCAGAAATATTACAGAGGTCCAGCACAGTAATATAATCTAAAAGCAGCCCAATTAAGTGGGCCGCGAAGCAAGAAAAACAAATTAACCAAACTACTCCTTCGACTCCTCGACGATTCGGCACCATCCTTCGGAAGGTCCAGGATCTCTAGGTGCTACCTCTGCAGTCATGCCACCGCTCCCCTCCTGAAGGCCCGAATGCTAGCCGGCTTTTTCTGAGCTCATTCCTGCCGGATAGGTGCATTGTTCTTCCATCTGGGCCTCCTCTTGGAAAACCACAGTAATTTTTGCTGTGATGCGTGGGTGGTTCAGAGAGCAATTAAAGGAAAAATGCGCAGTGCGCGTCGTGGGAGAAAGTGAAGCACTGGGGAAATGTGGAGCAGGGGAGCCCATACGGTGGCCAGATCCTACAACCCGACCCCGCCCATTTCTAGTATCTGGATAGCGACCTGCGTGATAATCACTGGACTGGGAAGACAACTCAGTTGAGGGGCTGGAGGGAGGGCGCAGGGGTTGACCTCTAGTGCTCCCCCTGCGGCAACGCATCCTATGACACAGGCGAGGCATGGGTGCAGTCTTAGCAGTGGGCACAAGAGGAGATGGAGAAGCAGAATTCCAAGAAACAAATGAAGACAGACAAGGACCAGACTGAGAGAAATGTAGATATGCAGCAAGGTCTAAGCAGTAGTTCACCTGGCCACTTCTCCTTCTCATCACAGTGAGCAGGCAGTGTAACCCAGCAACCGGCTCGTCTGAAAAACCATAGCGAAATGCCATTTTATCGACCCGACTGCAATGCAATCGAAGGACGCCCGTCATAATTAATCTCTGATCATTAATGAGAGCAGAAGGCCAGATCATATTGGAGCATGCGGAATCGCTAACAGGAGTGGAGGTCCGATCTTGAACAGTGTTAAAACTAAATGCGATTAGATGTGAAAACCTTGGAACTTAATTGAACAGCGTTAAAACTTAATGCATTAGATGTGAAAACCTTGGAACTTAATTGAACAGCGTTAAAACTTAATGCGATTGATATGAAATCACCACATCCATGTCCCATCGCCTTAAACGCCATCGAATGCACCCGCATCCGGGAACAGGGCAACATTTGATTGAGGACACATGGCAGAAATTGATCAGAGCAAATCTTTGTTTGGGCCGCTCGCGCAGTGGAAATCTGGACCCAAAAAAGATTAGGGCGAATTTGATAAGAAATTCGTGTCACAACTCTCCCTCTGTACGCCAGCCCAACTTCGGACCCGAAAAAAATTAGGGCAGAATTCAATTGGTTTTCGCGTCACAAAATTGGCCAACGTCAGCAGGCTATTTTGGAACACGAATTTGGTTTGAATTATGGTTTATCGCCGTTTGAAGTCTGGCGGGCTCGACTTAAGAACAATTTTGTTTGATCCCATCTTATAAATTTTTTGTTGGTTTTCTTTGATAATACACATATTTATAATAAATCATGGGAATACCACACTAGTAAACATGTGGAAAAGTTATATAAATTATTGAGAACAATCATTTTTATGTAAAAATATCCAAATATGCTTTTGGGAAATAAGAATTCGAGTATTTGGTTCATATTGTTTTAAAGGAAGGAGTGAAGTTGGAGCCTCAAAAGATGCAAGCTATTACAAAATGACCTATTCCTAAGAAAATCAAGGTTCTTAGAAGATTGTTTAGACTTACATGATCAATATGATGATAATTATGATAATTTCACAAAAGAATCACTAGCTATGTTGAGGGATGAGATATTAGAACTTTAGCTTGATGAGGATTTTTTAAGAGCTTTATTTCTTCTTTTGAAATCAAGAAAATATTCTCCCAAACTGAAAATATGTGTTCTTGAGATAATTTCTGAAAATTATGAAAATGAAATTAAACTTTTGCATTCTCAAATTCAGTCATACAATTTCCGAAATCCTAAATAATTCTTTGAAAATCTTCCTTCTCCTAAGCAAGAGGAAATTGTACTATCTTTTGACTTGTATATTGAGGATGATTATTCTTTCAAACACAAGACAGAAGAAATAGTTTCAAGGCTTAATATTCAGAATACAACTGAGCAACCAGTCATTGAAGGCCTAGAAGTAAATAACATACATCATACTTTTATTGATCCTATATCAGATTATATGGAGAATATTTTTAGCCCAAATTTGCAAACATGTTTTCTCTAGAAGGATCAAATACATCAAAAGTGGCCTTTACACATCCTATCATTTATTATAAAGGCACATGATCATAATATACTTCCAATTTTGATTACAAGCAATCAAGTTATCCATTTATTGTTACAGCTACTTGATTGGCTTCATTGGCATTTTTGTATTACCTGATTCAATAAGATTTTTAGTAGATTGAGTAGGTAGATGAGTGCCAATAAGCTCAGAATTTTGAGCATTTTTTTTTTAGTTTTCAATTTTCAACTAGTTTTTCATTAAGTTGGTTTGAAAACTTTTGTGTGTTGTTTTAGTTTCAGATCAGATTTCAGTTTGCAGAAGACAGAAGACATTTACAAGTTCACCAAGGTCAATGGATGAGGACAACTGACCTGTTGTTCTTGAATTTTCACTAGGAAAAGCCATCCCCAAGTGGAGCCAGTGTTAGATTCCTATACCAATAGGTGTCATATTTCATGATTGACTTGATGGGCTATGTAATATGTTCATACCTTTTCTTGTTGCAAAGGTTTTCCATATTATCAAAAAATCAAAAAAAATTTAAAAATGTAAAGAGGGTATACCCTAAAAGAAAAATCAAAGGGTAAAAAGAATAAAAATGGCCAAAAAAGTAAAAGAAAATGAACCCCACCAAAAGAAAGGCCAAGGAAAGTGTGCAAGTTTAAATGCCACTACTTTTTGCTCTTATGTAATAAATAAAATTGTGTGCAACTTGTATCCTATGCCACAATTTATGAATAGTCAAACAATTTAAGCTTGGCTATTTCATCTTTCAATTTCATGTTTTAGAGATAGAGAATAAAATTTGACCAAACTGTTTAATCTTGGAAAATAAGTAGATAGGTAGAGTAAATAAAAGGATTTCAATAGCTTAATCTGAGCCCTTGGATGTAATAAGGTTAGACTTAGAGAGATTTCTACATGTAAAAGAAAAGAAAGTGTGATAAGGGTTTTCCAGTCTAAGTGCACCCTAATAAAGAAGAAAAAATGGCAGAGTAAAGTAGGTAGGGTAGGTAGATGATGTTGCAGAATTGCATGTGATGGACAATGACTCTAAATTTGTTAATATTTATTTTCATCACAAAGTGAAAAGGTAGACACTATACTGGAAGAAATTCAAAGTAAAGCAAAGTTAAAGTTATTAACTTCCCTTCTCATCTTCCCCTAAAGATTTCACTAATTTCCCCTAAGTACTAAGGTATTTGAAAATTAGAGGGGCTCAAGGCATTTCCTTGACTTTTGGAGGGATCGGACCCTCAGTCCAATAATTGGAAAAGCCTAAGTACTTGAAGTCATTCTTCATAACATTCACTCATTTCTAAACATCTTTTCCTAAGTAAAATCCCATTTTATTTAGGAAAATTATGCATTATTTCATAAAAAACCCTCAAAATCACATTTTATTCTAAGTCTAAGCGATGAAGTGATTATAATGCAATTTGCTTTGAAATCTTCACTTTCTTAGTTATATTAATGTATTTTGAGTTTACATTGTCCCCGTGTCATATTAACATTGATTTTATGTATTAAATCCTTACAAAAATAACCTTCTCCTATTATATATAACTCCTTTTTATATAATATCCCCAAAAACCCATTAATAAATTTTAGCCAAAGTTATTTATTCCCACATGTTTAAATAAAAAACCCACTTTATGCCCCCTTTGGCTAAATATATCGTAATATTAAATTCCGCCCCTATGGTAATTAGATTAATCTGATTTAATTATCATATAATAAAAGTATATTGAAAAAATAATTAAAACATGTTTTATTACGTGTTTTAATACAAAAATAATTCTTCCCCTGTGTATTTTAATCCCCCGACTCCCTTTCCCAATGTTAAAACTATAAACCCTTTGTAAAATCTCCAATACCTCCCTTAACCGCTAACCTTAGTTAAATCATTTCTCGATCACTTTCCTGCATTTTTATAAACAAATTGATTAATCCTCATGATTAATTAACTCCGCCAATCAGATTCCCCCCAATGAGATTAATTAACGTTTAATTGTGTTGGGCCTTCCATATTAAATCCCCGTCACTTCCACGTCCCCATTTCCGTTCGATCAACCCATCTGAGATCAACGGTTATTAATGATATCGCTAGGCATCCGCGTCCGAACAATAACGCGCGATGGCCCGACGGTTTTCAAACAGTGCCATGCCATGCATCAATCATTCTATGGAATCGCTTGCCCTCCGCCCAAAACCACTTTTCCCCAAAAGCGGTGCGATGGAAACCGCTTACCGGTTGCCTCCCATGACTCATCCTCCGTACCTGCTGACATCATCCATTAAATAAATAAAAAAAACCCCGTCACCCTTTGGACTTTGTGAATAAAAATTTTTTGCCCGCGTCATTTTCATTATTCTGTGAATGACCAAAGTCTCATGCAGAGAATTTCAAAAACAAACTGTCAAGCGCCATCAACTGTATTTTGCTGAAGACAATTGCATACCAGTAATCCAGAGTTCGTACGCCATAGCCTGTACCTGTTTAATCACTGTTCATCTCCCAAAAAACAGGTATTTATCCCAATTCCCGTTAAACTATGTGAAATCCTAGCTTTTGTTTTAAATTCCGCACGAAAGACAGAAACAGAGTTCAATTTGGTCTTGTTCAATCCCCAGAATTGTAAATTGCATTCCCAAAACTTGTAATTGTGTTTGTTCTTCACAAAAACCTGAAATTCATTTCTGAATCCACAAGAACCAGAAATGGAGGTTCCAATGGCTCTGAACGTCGCACCTTTGAATGCCCCTCACAGAGATTTAGACTATCTGCCCCTAGCAGATAGAGATTTTCAAATTAAAGACCTCGTTCTTAGTGATAATCCTCTTCGAACCTTTTTCCACTGCAGAGATAACTTTATAAACGGTTCTGATATTATTGGATTATGGGAATCCAATCTCCCCATGTATCTTCTCCCCTCAGTCCATATTTTTCCTGAGTTAATTCATTACTGTCATGAAAACTATGACCCCAATCAAAGAGCAGTTTTTTCCCTGAGTCAAAACATCCTTTTCCCAATCACTACTCAGTCGATAAATGAAATGCTGCAATTTCAACCTGGTCAAGCCCTCACTCCCCTGTCCATGGGAGAATTACTTGAAAAGTCTGCCAAATTTTCCCATGAAGAGTTAAATCGCATTTTTCAAACCTTCATGTTACCAGAGCATCAGCCCAAAAACCCTCCCCCCTATGGTTATACTTTTTTCACTGATGTGGGCAGGCTTATTCTAATATGATATCCTTTATCATGGGTTTCAATACTAGTGAATATGTTGATCAATTAAACCTATTATTGTTGTCTATATTTACCCCTAGACAGTCCCCTACTATCAAGTATGATTTTGCATCCTACATTGCTGATAAAATCCATGATCAGTTCATGAGATTTGAGAATGAAAAAGTGTTCAAATATTCTTTTGTTATATATCATCTCATGATTTATTACCAATCAGAAAGTTTCCCTTTCCACGTTCAGAAACTTGATGCCAAAGGAAATCCTAGGTCTGTGATATTTGGTCTACCATCACCCATAATTCCTCTGATTCTCCTTACTCCTATAATGAGTTTATTGACCTATTTGTACACCCTGCAGCCACTTTGTTAACAGGAGTTTCCCCTCCTAGAGTCAATAATGAAATCAAGAAAATTCTATAGCTCTCAAAACAATATAGGGTAGGTGACTAGTACTTGTATGAAAATAAAACTGAGATCATAATATATGGATGTGAATTGTGCCCATTCAAGTTGCCCAAATATGTCCCCATGAGACTCTTTGCACTAGAGTATTTCAGGCAGATGATTAACTCAGATATAGTTCATTTCTGCAATGCAAAGAAAAAGGCTCAACTTAGGATCAAAAGTCAATTAGGTCCCTTTGTTTGTAACTCTAGAGATGCTGGAACGGAAGCAGAAATAATCTTAGAAGAATATCTCAGATTACAAAAATTTTTTTACTGGGTGCCTTATGACCCAAATAGCTTTATCTATGATAAAAGAATAAAAAATAAACTATCACCATACATTCATCACAAAATTCCAGAAATTGAACAATATGCCAATATGGATGAATGGATGGAAGGAACATTGGTAGAATAGGATACTGGGTGAATGCTGTTCTGCAAGAGCTCAGGGCGAATGCTGAGGGTGAATGTTGTTCTGCAAGAGCTCAGGGCGAATGATGAGGTCGAATGCTGTTCTGCAAGAGATGAGGGAAAATTTTGTTCTGCAAGAGCGGAGGGTGAATGCGCGTGTGATATCAGACGTTAATGTAGCACACATGTACATTTGAACACTAATAGATTTTTGTAGTTGAAATGCAATGCTTGTTTTCATTTAAATGTAGGGTTTTTAAAGCAGGGAGAAATAATGGTTGCCAAATTAATAAGTGTTTCTTTGGGAAAAAATTAAATCTTGTATTGGGTGATGAAGATAATAGAGGGTATTGAATCTTGATTCTTGACATCTAGAGAGAACCCTACAACCTAACACAATCCAATGGAATTGACCAAAAAAACCCAAATAGAGTCAACCCTACTATAGGAGGAAGGGCCTGTAGTAAGAACTTACCATTTTGCAAGAGCTGAGGGCGAATGTTGTTCTACAAGAGCCGAGGGCGAACGCTGAGGATGAATGCTGAGGGAAAATGCTGCTCTACAAGAGCTGAGGGAAAATGGAGGGCGAATGCTGTTCTGCAAGAGCGGAGGGCGAATGCGCGCGTGATATCAGACGTTAATGTAGCTATTGCGACAGATACGAAACAATAAAATCATTTTTATGTAGCGCGCATATAAGTTTCGTATTTTTATATAGCGTGCATATAAGTGCCGTTATACCGACGGCGGACAAAGCGTCGCTATTGCGACGGGTGCCTCCAAACGTTGCAATTGCGACACTTAGACATTGTGTCGCACTTGCGACGTTTGGAGGCAGTCGTCGCAATAGCGACGCCTTGGGCTATACTGTCGCAATTGCGACGTCTTCCTCCAAACGTCGCAATTGTGACACTTTGTCTAAGTGTCGGTATTGTGACACTTTTCTATAAACGTCAGTATAGCGACGGTTTCGGGCGGGATGGAAAAAATTTGGAGAAATTTCCGACATTTCGTCAAAAGCGTTGGAACCAAGTGTCGGAATTTCCGCCAAATGTAGTAGTGTCTTCACGGTTTGAGAGATATTCATGTTTGAAGTTTGTACCCCCAGTTAGTGGGATAAAACCCCATGGGGTTGTGGCATGGGTCATTGAAAAGTCATAATTAATATTTTTTAAGCTCCTAAAATCCCTCCCACGTTCACTTGTTGAAGCCCCTCTCAACCTAAGGATTTATATAAACTATGATCCTCATATCCTCCTCATGCAAGGGATTTCACCATTTGAAACAGGTCATTGTGGAATTTTCACTCTAACTTTTTTTCTATGAAAGTTCAAAAGCTGAAATTTTTATGAGGAGAAGTCGAAATCCTGAGGAAGATGCTGTGAAAATTTTAGATCAAGGTACACAATATTTTCGGGGATATGATCTGTGGAAGTCAGTGTTTTTGCAGGCTCCTGAAATTCATCTCAAAGAAGTGACCTTGGGAAAATCGTCATAACTCTCTCTCTCTGTGTATCGGTTTGGAATTCCCTAAAAATAGTGCATAGTCTGTAGTTTTAGCTCTATCAATTTCAGAGACAAATGAAGAAACAATGACACGTGGCACGCCGTACAAGTTTGCTCTGCTGAAACAGTCTATAATTAGGGTATTGTGAGAGATTAGGTATAACTCTCCCTTGAAGAATCCAAATTGGGTCAGACCTGTGGCATTAGAAATAAGACTCAGAGGACTACTACAGTACCGAAAATCAAGTATTGGGGATCTGAAATAACAGAGATACACTAGATTCAATATCAAGCTCCTAGAAGGGAAAGAAAAAGCTAGATCATGTGTTGTCAAGGGCTGCAAAGGACCAGATTTTCTAGGGAAGCAAAGCAAAGAAAGGTGCAGCAGAGGGTAGCATGACAAGAGAAGAAACCAAGGTACATAATAATAGCAAGAAGTTCGTCACATGAAGTCTTCAAGTGGGCAGCACTGCATATAATCATTGTAAAGGTATCATTGTAAATACATTATTGTACAAATTGTACTACTGTCTATCTGCCAAGAGTTGAAGAGGTAGTGTCGGGTGGTCTAGGATCATCATTAGGTGGTTGTGTCATAGTTGGGGTTATGTTCTAGTGTGTCTTCTTCTTCTACATTATTTTATATCATTGTAAAGTGGCCCACTTTCCCTGGTACGGGAGTCCATTCTTCTTTTATTCTTCTACAAGGTGGTAGGGTGGTGGTAGGGTGAGTTGTAGCTCATTGGGTGTTGGGGCATCCATTCAGTTGACTACTGAAGAATCTCAGGCATTGGAGCATCCATCCAGTGGGAGTTGGAGAAGAATGCTTTTCTAGATTCTAGGAAGTTGGAGCTTTATTTTCAATTGGATTTGAATATTAAAGAATTATTAGAAAAGCATTAGGTGGTTTTTGTCCCAGAGTGGGTTTCCCCTTATAAACTGTGTGCATTTGTGTTCCTCTTGTTTGCTGCTATCATTGTAAAAAGATTGATAATAATTGAAGAATAACTAATGCTCTAATTGAAAGGAATACTGATTCACCCCCCCTCTCAGTATTTCCAACAGTGGTGTGGTCTCAAGGTTATGTTCCTTGACCAAGTCTTTAGAGATTAAGTTTGCTTGTGACCCACTGTCAAACAATGTGTCAATCTTGGTATGCTTGGATATGACCCTTGCATGAAACAATTCTATTCTTTCTTATTCATTTGGAGTGTTTATGTGACAGTTTGATGTAATAGTACTGGGTTTAGTTTCAATTTATTTCCCCTTCATGTGCTTCAATCCCATGGCTGTAATCTTAGATTCATCACTTGAATCATCTCCTAAATCATGTTGAGTTGTAGCATAATTTTTTTGTTTCCATTTGTTTTTGTGTTTCTTTGGCCTCATTTCAGGATGTAATTTCCAGCAATGAGTTTCATCATGGCCTTCTTTTGAACAATGTTTAAAAACCACTTTTTCTCCCTCTTTCTTAACATATGCATTCTTTTTGCTTTTACCTTTTGAGGTCTTCTCCTTGGCTTTACCCTTAAAATGTTTCTTTCTACCCTCTTCATAAATGTTCTTCCCTCTAGCTTCTAGATGTGTGGCCTGAACACATACTTCATCTAGACTGGTGGGGTTAAAAATGAGAATAGTATGTTTTAGGTAGCTATGTAAACCTCTTATGTACTTGAGCAAAGTATCTTGGCTCTGCAAATATACCCCTAATAAGAGAGCTCTTCTCCTAAATTCTTGGGTGTATTCTTGCACATTTTGTCCCTTTAATTGCCTAAAGTTCTGCCAGTTCATTATGGCTATCTGCATATGAGCTAATGGTTAAAACTGTTTTTTTATAGAAGTAATGAAATCTGACCATGATAGAATAATCTTACCATGTTTCTTGATTTCCTCCTTTGTCTTGGCTTCCCACCAAACAAGTGCTGCACCTTCCATTCTCAATGAAGCTAATTGGATTTTGGTATCATCATCTTGAAGGTTTTGGATTCTCAAATAGACCTCCAATTGCCTAATCCAATTATCAAGATTTTCTGCATTGACTTCACCATTAAACATTGGCAATTCAAACTTAACATCAAGTTTTAAAAAAGGACTTTTACCAGTGTTCGTTGACTTGTGTGGCTGATGTACTGAAGAAGAAATAAAGGATGCTGATGATGAGGGTGAGGACGTGGGGCTCCATTTCGTCCATTTCGTCCATTTCCCTTCTTTGAGTTATCTTCATCATTGTGACCTCCTGAAGAACCTTGTCCTTTCTTATGAAGTTTAGATCATTCCCCTTCTAGTCTCTCAATCCTTTCTTGATAAAGTATTCTAACCATCTCAGTCATGTCAAGAAATGCTTTCCTGAACACTCTTTCTTCCTCTTTAGGGTCAAATTCTTCATGGATTTCTCCTTCCTCATGAGGCATGCTTAATGAAACTTCTGCTTCCTTAGGAGGTGACATAGGTGGTGGAGACTGTGGCAATATTTCTCTCCTTTGCTTTGGCTCCCTTTGAGACCCTTCTGCTTCCACCAATTTGCCTTCTCCTCTTTTGAGCTTGAGCCTAGTAAGCATCTAAAAACTTGCAAACAGTTAAACAATTCTTTGCACAAAACAACACTAGAAAATAAACTGTAGCTCTGATACCAATCTGATCTAAAATGACTATATCAATTTTATGTGCTAAGTATCTTTTCAGTTTAAAAACATGTGCATAATCAGTTCATTATTTTGCTTAAAGATTGAGGTTTTTGTCCATAAATTGTAGATAATTCTAGGTGCATTACAAGCATAAAATAAATAACACTGAACAACAGTGTAAAATAGAGAAATAAGTCACCACATGAAATTTACATGGCAGGCATGATGAAACAGTTCACCCTCCTGGGCTACATCTGTTGGTCTAGCTCCCAATGGCATGTCCATATTTAATTATGCTAAAATTTTTGCAAATACATGTAGTTAAATTGCTATAATGATTGTTTTCTCTACACCAATGGCTCCAGAATTCTCCAATTAGTCAAAAATGACTCTTCATTCACTCAGAATGGGTGAAAATTGAGTCTCCTACTCTTTTTCCCAGCTACACCTAGAAAAAATTCGGTAAAAGTGGAGGAATCCAACCCCCATACATGAGTCCTATACAACATAAATATAAACCATGACCCATGAATGTTAAGAAATATGTGTAGCTTAGGCGCTGGAGACTTGTGCGTGCCCCGCTGGTGGTCTAGGGTTCGATTCCTGCAGACCCTCAATAATTTTACAATACCACTTCAGGGACACGTGGCGACCTCAGGGCTGGCTATGTGTCACCTTCTGATTGTCCCTCTCCAAACTCATTCGAATAAGAAGCTCACACTTGTCAACCTACGGTTGGCTTTGAGGAAGGAATATTCCTCATAATATTCCATTTTATTAACTGTGCATCCATCATGCTGACTGTGCATCCCAGTCAAACCTGGTCAAATTGTCGCAAAATTTACCTGTTTGGCATTTGGAGCAAAACACGATATCTCCCTCATACGACATTGGTTTTTTGAATCGTTCACGACGCTAGAATTAGGAAGACGAGATATATGCAACCATCCTGGTTTCAACCTAATCCTATAACTTTGAATCTTGAGAAAAATTTATGAGCTCTTGATCATTTATGGATATCATCCATCGTCCATCACATCATCTTTAAGAGAAAATTCTAAGGTTCAAGCAGGGGAAGATCACATCGATCATCAACAACAAGTTCTCAAACTTTTAAATGATAACCTAAATTTGGCACAAAATCGAATGAAACAATAGGCAGATCAACATCGCAGCGAAATAAGTTTTGATGTAGGAGATTGGGTATTTTTACAGCTACAACCATACAAACAAATGTCCCTCAAGTAAGCTAAGAAGGATAATAAATTATCTCGAAAGTACTATGGTCCTTACAAGGCGTTGCTAAAGATTGGTACTATGGCATACAAATTGGAGCTTCCTTCTTCTTTGTGAGTGCATCCAGTTTTCCATGTTTCATGCTTAAAGAAGGTTATAGGTGACAAAATTCCAGTTCAAACAATATTTCCAGAACTTGATGAGGAAGGAAAAATCATATTGGAACCTGAAACAATCACGGAATCAAGAACTCGACAGCTACGAAATCAATCAATTTCAGAGTATCTCATCAAGTGGAAGAACTTACCCACTGAAGATTATACATGGGAGGATGATAATTTTATATGGAAGAATCCAAAGCTACTAAAGCATTGAGGACGACACTTTTTTGAAGGAGAGGGGCATGTTAGGTCCCTATATTACTAGTATAGTCCCTTATTGTTGTTAGTGTAACCCCCTTATTGTTATTATTGTACCCTTGTAACCCCAATATTGTTATTATTGTGCCCTTACATTATTATTGTTAGATCGTCTAGGATTATATTGTGACCTCATGGACTCTTATATATAGAAGGAGGTTTTGTCGTTTGTATCAGCCAAGAATTTTTCATTTATGTAATGCATTGGAGGTTGCCCCCTCGAATTCGCTGATTTCTAAGGTGTTGATCTCTCTGTTCTTCTATTTTTGGAGTTGGTTTCATAACACTTCTTCTACCAAAGGGAGAAACATATAATTTTTACATCTGAATTGTCCATTAAACCATTTGATAATATTCTGAGGGTCTCCAAAAATTTGAGCCGATCTCAGGTCCAACTAAATTAGCTAGCAAAGAAGAAGTTTGAGGGATTGAAGTTCTGCAAAGCTTTTGGTTCCATCTCCCAATCCTATCGATGCTTTTAGAGTTTTTTTTTTGCATTTAAATGAATAGAAATACCTGCCCTGCATATATTCTGAGGGTCCGATGCACCATCAAAATAGGCCCAAGGGATGTCTCTCCTCATCTTTTCAACCTGATGACCCTCTCATGCTTTTTTGTGTTTGGGATGGGGATGTTCTCATATATTGAAGCCCCTTCCACCACTAAGTGCTCAAAGGAGGTATTTGTATACTTAAAAATGTTGTTGTTTTGGGCTATCCAGGCACCCCATCAGACAATTAGTGGAATGTTTCTCACATTTTCCTGATGGGCTTCATTCCACCATTTTTTCCAGGCCTCATTTATGTTTTCCCCTCCCCATATTTGTGATAGATTTAATAACTTCAAAGTTTCTTCCCATAAATTTTTGTTGAAAGAATAGGTATGGAACATGTGTTGAACTGATTCTTCCTTTTTCTTACACAAGGTACACCACCCCCAACCTATCTTCTTTTCTGAAGGTTGTCCCATCTTGGGACTTTATTCTTGAGAATGCACCCAAAAAAAAAGTCTAGATTTTGTTTGACTTTGTAATTTCTAGATCAGTTTATACCACCACTCAGGGTCTGCCCATCCATTCTGTGCCATTATCCAGTTATATCCATGCTTTGGGGCATAAGTTCTCGAGGGTGCGTGTACCCATATCAGAGAGTCTGGGCATTGATGGAGTCACATATTGGATCACTGTAATTATCTGATGAAACCCTGCCATTCCTCAAGCCATTGATCTTGTATTTGTAAATCATCCCCTGATTTCCAAGCTTGATTCCATATAGTAGATTGACCTATATTTTCAACCTGATAGAGCCTCTGGACACCTTTGGTTGAGAGGTGGTCAATGAGCTCCCTAGAAAGTGCATAGGCACCGTTACAACCAACCCATGCATCCTGGCCTATTTTGATATGTTCTCCAAACCTTGTTCAACTATTTTGATCAAATCCAATGTATCTTTCCACATGACCAAGGCCTGTGGGTGTCTTTTATCCTGATTCCTGACCCACTCATCCAAGGGGGTCAGCTCTATATATTTTCTTTTCACCACCATCATCCACAGATTTTCCATAGAAATTAACATCCATCCCAATTCTGCTACAAGAGAGGGAGAGAATGATAAAATATATTTGATACCCCATCCTCCCCACTCCTTAGGGCATGCCACTTTCTCCCAAGCCACCCATGGGAAGACTGAGTCCTCGTTCGATCCTGCCCACAAGAATATAGTATATATCCTCCTTATATTTTAAAGGATTTCTTTAGGTACCCATGTTAAAGTTGACCAGTAAACCATAATTTACATTATTAATGACTTGATGAAAAACAACCTTCCCGTCCTCAAAAACCATTTATAGCTCCCATTTTTTTTATCTTATTTTCTATCTTTGCCACCATCCAGTGCCAATCCAGAATTTTGTATGAGTCGGGTTTTAAGTGGAAACCCAAATATTTAAAACTATCTGACAATCTCTTTATTTTGAATGGGAGATCTTATGATATTATTCCAGCCTCTACCCTTGAGAAACCTTTGAGTGTTAAAGATGATTTTTGTCCATTTATACACATTCCAGTAGCTTTAAGGAACAGATCCAAGATATCTTTGATTATTCTAATGTCAACTCTACTTCCATTACTAAAGAAAAGGATGTCATCTATGAACAATAGGTGAGTAATATTAAGGTTGACCGCCAATTCAATCCCTTTGATGTCCCCTCTCCTTCTCGCGTCTAAGAGCAATTGGCTAAGTCCTTCAGCTACTAGGAGGAAGAGTAGAGGGGAGAGCGGGCACCCCTAGCGTAGGCCCTTTGGCTCTGAAAAAATGAGGTGGCTGCACCATTTCTTAGGACTGCAAACTTATGTTTGTGATACACCTCATCACCCAGTTTATGAAATTGATCTTAAACCCCAGGTGAGTTAAGAGCAGTGTGAGATAAAGCCAACTAATGTGGTCGAATGTTTTTGAGAGATTGATTTTTACAATGGCTCATTTTTTCCCACTCCTTTTGAGGCCATGTAGAGTTTTGAGCCACTCCAACAACTTTGTGAATCTGTCTACCATTGAGAAAACCAAATTTATCTTTGGATATATTTCTTGAAAGAATAGGTTTCAGTTGGACAATAATTACTTTTTCTATGATTTTATAAAACAATTGGATAGGGATATAGGTCTAAAGTTCTCAAAGGATTGGGGATACTCCTTCTTAGGGATTAGGGCCAATAAAGTAGTATTGAAGGGTTGAAAAATCAATCCTTTGACCCTTGATTCTTTGACCACCCCTATAAGCTCCTCATCGATAGTCTCAAAAAATGTTGAAAAAAATCTATAGTCCACCCATCTAGGCCTGGACTCTTGTCCTTCTACATCGAATTTATGATTCCTTCAACTTCATCTTTGGACATCAGCCCCATAATATTGTCATTCTCCTCCTCCTCCACATACCTTGGAAAGAACTATGCCACCCAAATCACTTCAGAAATCAAAGCCTCAGTCGGGGCTTTGAAAATATTTTTAAAATGGTTTCTTCCCATGAGAGAAAGGTCTTCAAATGATTTTGTTGTCCTACCTTCCTTTGTTTTCAAGCCCAGATGGTATTTAGATTTTTCCTACCTTTTTCATAGTTCTGGAAGAATTTTGAGTTTTCATCCCTGCCATCAACCAAATGGCTCAAATCTTAAGTCTCCACTGCTCTTCCCTTTTGACAAGGATTTTCCTTTGATTTGATTCCAGTAGCTTAATTATATCCCTCTTCTCACTTGTTTCATATCCATCTTCCTCCAAATTTTCGAGTAGTTCTAGCTCCTCTCCTATTTTCCTAAGATCGACTTTCTTTGAACCTTTTTTATGTTTTTCCGAGGCCAAGGTTGCCTTTTTCATAAGATTTAGTTTTTCCATGAAGAGGTAGGCTTTATCCCTACCCAATTAATCACCTCTTTTCCTCCAAGTTGTTTGAAACAATTTATTATAAGATTCATCCTTGAGCCATGAAGGATTAAACTTGAAGGGAGATCTTGGTTTATTGTTAGGGCCTTTTAATTCAAGGAGGAAAGGGAGATGATTCAAATCTCCACCTTCCCCCACCCAATGTTGGAACTCTGGGATTCTATTCACCAATTCTTCTGTTAGAAGAAAATGATCCAGTCTCTTGGCCATTCTATCGACCCCTATTCTTCTATTCCTCCAGGTAGGTAGAGGCTTGATCAAATTTATGTCTATTAAACTCTTTGAGGCGATCTTATTTAGGAAGAAATCTGCTAGTGGATCTACATTTTTTGAGGGATCCCAGGCTTCTGATAAACCCAATGAAAAGTTTAGATCTCCACCTATCACCAAATTCGGATTTCCATAAAGGATTTAGAAAAAAGATTATTTCGAAAGGGAGCCCTGTCCAAACAAGACCCATAAAAATTCAGAATAATGTCGAACATAGCTCCAATGAATAAATCTCCATACCCAAATCCTGTTCCAGACCCCAGGGGTTTAGTTACTTCACTATTCCCTCTTTGATTGCCATTTCAAAACCCCCAGACCTTCCATTTGCATCCAATTTCTAGAAGGACTAGCCAGGGAAAATTTTGATCAAGGCCCCCTTTATCTCCTCTTTGGAACCCAATGTTTCTTGCAACATTAATACATCAGGTTCATATGACTTGACTAGGGCCCTTAAAGCTAGTTTTTTGGAACCACTAGCAAACCCTTTGTAGTTGAAAGATAAAATTATCATTTAAAACCAAGGGAGGGGGTATGCGCTGCTCTAAGCACCCCTGATAGAGATAAATGTTTCCCATCGGATATGTTGATTTTTTCTCTTAATTGAGCTTTTGATAAGTTTGACTTCCTTCCTCTAGATTTGCGGGGCCCTTGTTGAAATTTGCAACAAGAAACAATGAAATTAGCATCTAGAAAGGGAAAAAATTGATCACATAACTGGTGTGGGATTCTAGTCACACATGAGTGAGGAATTCAGTTAAAAATTAGTGCTAAATGTGGGCATCTAATTTATTTTTTCCTTAAATAAATTGGACAATAAATTGTAATTTCATCTCATAACAACTTGTATAAGCTAAATAAGTCATGAAGACCGAGTTAGCTCAAGAATTTTGAGCCGAGGGTCTAAGATGAGGCATGTAGAGTGATCCTAATATTTTGGGGGTCCAGTTACAGTTGTATCACTAGTGTGGTGTGAGTGTAATCAACTAACTCAAATTAATTGAGTTAAAATCAGTTTAACTAGTTCTAACTGAGTGATGAGCTAGTGAAAGGTCCAGTAAATTAAAATAGGTTTAATTCACAAGTAGTGATAAATAAGGTAACTGTTGATTCACTATTAATATCTACGTGCATGTTATATCTGATGAAGACCTAGTTGAGACAGAGGTTAAAGGGAAGATAACTATTAGTTGTATTATTAGAAAATTTCCCGGGCGCAATTATAAAGTCAGAGGGAGGCCCTGATGGATTGCGTAATCAAGGAAGGTTGAATTTCCTATTTAATAGGGGATTATTTCCCTATGGATTGCATGAGAAAGGCTTAGAATTAGCTAAGTGTTTGTCAATTGTTCCTGAGCATTGCAAGTCAGTTTTGAGTAGGATCAGAGTGAGACAATCAGGAGAGTGCATGATTTTCTCGGTGTGAGAAAGCATTGTACTGTTTCATGATTCTTTGACATTGTACAATGTATGATAGATGGGTTTTGAGAAGTTTCTTTCCCCAGATACATCTTGTGTTGTGTGATTGATAATTTCTTTCCCATACTTGCATGTGATTGAGCGATCGTGTTTTATATTCCACAAATATTGTAGAAGGATCCAATATCTTATATTAGTACATCACAAGATCAGATTGAATCCATTGGTATAGAGCTTCTATATAATTTATACATGGTATTAGAGCGCAAGGAATCAAAATAGAAGAAAATAAATCAAAATTTTCTTGAATAGGTTCAAATTTGCAGATTTATTCTTCACGATCCAACAACAGATCAAGATGTCTTTCAATGGCTTGAGACTCAAATTTGCAGTCGAGGGAAATTCGAATTATATTGCATGGAAGGACATGATGGAGGACAATGGGTTGAAGTATTTCATATGTTTTGATATTCCCAAGCCTGCAGCAGTAGATGCCCAACTTCTTGATGCATAGAAAAATAAGGTAGAAAAGGCGAGAAGGATCTTGTTAGAGGGATTTCGAGATCATATTGTCTTGAGTCTCTATGGGAAGGAGACTCAATATGCAATGTGGAAGGCCTTGACAGAATTGTTTCAGAATAGAAGTGACCACAAGTAGTTGGCGCTGAAGGGAAAGCTCAGAAATATCAAGATGGAGGAGGGTGAGACGACA
This sequence comes from Pinus albicaulis, assembly GCA_034641835.2. Taxonomy (NCBI): domain Eukaryota; kingdom Viridiplantae; phylum Streptophyta; class Pinopsida; order Pinales; family Pinaceae; genus Pinus; species Pinus albicaulis. The sequence goes on along the minus strand of CM076571.1, from coordinate 155,490,491 downwards.
CCAACATACTTGGCAAAGTTCACTCAATGTCAAGATGATCTTGGAAGTATTGGTGTGACAACAACCCAGGATGATTTGGTGAGCCTAGAATTTCTAGGCCTTCCCAAGAGCTAGCATAGTTACCAGGATTCTATAAATGGTAGGGAGAATTTACCATACGAGGAGAATTTTTGGTTCAACTTGGTAATAGAAGAGATAAGGCGGAGCACCAGAGACGGGACCTCCAACACCAAAAAAGAAGAAGATTTTGCATTAGTCGGAAAAGGAAAGAAATCTAAGGGGAAGAATTCCCAAGGCGAAGAGGGCAAGAGGGACTTGTCCAATATCTGGTTTTTTCACTGTCACGAGCATGGGGACTATGCCTCGAATTGTCTATAGAAGAAGGCAATGAAGAAGGAGCATGTAGTTGCAGCGGGTGAAGCGTTGGCTTCACAGTTTGAGCTTGATTTTACTCTCATTGCACGCATGGCCAACAATGTAATGGGTTGCATGTGGTATCTAGACAATGGTGCCTCGTTACATATGACGGGGAATAGAGGTCTCTTCAATGACTTGGAGGAGAAGGACCTCCAGTAGAACATATAATTTGGGGATGACAGAGGTAAAGCATGTCCATCATAGGTACAATTACCTTTCAAAGGGAGTCTAGCTCCCCTCTCAAACTTGGAGATGTTGTGTATGTTCTAGGCCTAAGGAAGAATCTTGTCTCCATAGTGGTATTGGAAGACCGTGGTTATGATGTGATGTTTAGAAAAGGAAAGGTGTTCCTTAAACACATAGCCACGAGATAGGTGAAACATATCTGTGTAAGAGTCAAGAAATTGTATGCTCTCGAGGTCGAGGATGCATGCAAAGATTTGAGGATCAAAGCAGTGGTTAATCACTTGGTGGTTGAAAGGGGGAAATTATCTCTTAAAATGCAGCCTCAGAAGAAGTCTCAGAAGGTTGTGGAGCAGCCAAAATTGGAGAAGCAAAGAGGAGATCGAATGGAAGAGTCCACTCAAGAAGATACCTCCAGGAGGGGAAATTTCGAGCCAGATGGGAAGAGGGAGTACATGTAGCTATACCTCCAGCTATGAGGTGGGGCGATGTGCAGATATAATCCCAAGAAGAAATCTGTGAAGGGTCCATTGAGATGGTGTGTCTCATGGATCGAACTTGGCTACGAGGAGCCCATAGTACAACAGTAGTAGGAAGGATCGGTTGGATTGATGTAGTCAGATGTCAGGAAGACGAAAATCAGAGTGATAGATGTCAGATACTAGAGCGCAGATTAGAGTTGGTAGCAGTGTAGAGTGCATGGATGAAAATGTCAGCAACAATGCAAATATTTTAGTACACAGTGCAGTAACTAGTAGTAGTCAGAAGACTTTGATGACAAATGCATCATACTGATTTAGTTGTTCAGAGGCTATTCAGTTTCAGGAGTTGCAGGTGCAAAAAACACTAGATAAGTGTTGCATACATAACATTCCAAAGGTATCGAATCAGGATAGATTAAATTCCTTTCTTGTTGAGAGGGAGTGTTGAAATCTGCAACAAGAAATAGTGAAATTGACATCTAGAAAGGAAAAAAATTGACCACATAACTGGTGTGGGATTCTAGTCACACATGACTGAAGAATTTAGTTACACATTAGTGCTAAATGTTGGTGTCTAATTGATTTTTCCCTAAAATAAATTGGAAAATAAATTGTAATTGCATCTCATAACAACTTGTATCAATTAAATAAGTCATGAAGACTGAGTTAGCTCAAGAATTTCGATTTGAGGGGCTAAGATGAGGCATGTAGAGTGATCCTAATATTTTTGGGGTCAAGTTGCAGTTGTAGCACTAGTGTGGTGTGAGTGTAAAATCAATTTAACTAGTTCTATCTGAGTGATGAGCGAGTGAGAGGTCGAGTGAATTAAATTATATTTTATTCACAAGTAGTGATCAATCAGATAACTGATGATTCACTATTAATAGTTGCATTCATGTAAGTTCCGATGAGGACCCAATTGAGACAGAGGTTAAAGGGAAGATAAATATCATTTGTATTATTAGAAAATTGCCTGGGTGAAATTATAAAGTCACAGGAAGGCCATGATGGATTGTGCAATAGGGACTTATTTCTCTAGGGATTGCGTGAGAAAGGATGGGGTTAGCAGAGGCTGAGAATTGGCTTAGTGTTTGTCAATTTTTCCTGAGCATTGCAAGTATTTTTTAAGCAGGATCAGAGTGAGACAATCAGGAGAGTGCAATATTTTCTTGGTGTGAGAAAGCATTGTACTGTTTCATGATTCTTTGACTTTGTACTATATATGATAGAGGGGTTTTGAGAATTTCTTTCCCTAGATACATCTTATGTTGTGTGATTGATAATTTCTTTCTCTTACTTGCATGTGATTGAGTGATCATGTTTTATATTCTGCAAATATTGTAGAAGGATTCAATATCTTGTTTTAGTACATCACAAGATCAGATTGAATCCATTGGTATAGAGCTTCTATATAATTTCTACAGCCTTATCGAAATGGGATGTGAACCTAAACCCCCCACCATATCCCAAGGATTTTTTTTCTTTTCTCTGGGCCTAAGGTTGTAGTGAGGCTTTTTAGAGGCAGGGGTGATTTGACAGGAACCCTCAATGCTTAAGGCTACAAATTGGGTCAATTGAATCTCTCGAATAACATTAATGATACTATCCAAAGCCTTGTTTATAGATCCAACATGAAGTAGCTCCATGATTAAACGACTAAAGGGACCAAGCCTTGGAAAAGAATTAAACGATGACATCAACAGTGAATTATGAGAGGGGATAGGGTCTGTGAATGTACCCTTTAGCTGAGGCGCTGTGTTCACTTCCACACCTTCCCCTGAGCTTGTCTAATCTGGTTCCCCCATCTGAGATTTATCTTGTGCATTACTATCCTCAATCTACATGTCTTGGTGTTCCTCTGCTTCCTTCTGAATCTCTTCCCCTCCTATCCCTTCCATTATCTCCTTGTTCCTTCCTGCGACCCCTAATTCCCATTTTTCCCTTCTTCTTCTTTTGTACCCCAATGGGAAATATCTAGCTAGGTGCCCATATTTGTGACAACGATGGCATCATAATGAAATCTACTCATAATCAATCACCTGAGTCAATGATAATTCCTTGTATTTCAGGTGCATTTCCTCTGCAAATCCTTCCTTTGGTTCAAATATACCAGGATTATAGCTAAAATTCTATCCATCGTTTGTTGGAACAACATGTATGCTTCTAGAAACTGTCCCAGTGTATTCCCAATTTCTCTAAATATTGATTCCTTCCAGAAAGGAGTGGAAAAACCTGGGAGTTTCACCCATACTGGTGTCTCCTCCACCTTTTTTCTTTGGGCATCGAATAAGGGGTTTCATTTTTTGAATAGAATTGAGCTTTTTCCAAAGCACCAATTATGCTTCACTGCCCATCCGAGGGTTTCAATATTTTTAAATTTGATCATAAACCAACCTTGAACTAGGATTGAAATCTCAAACTGCTGCTCTAGAGCCTCTTTCCAGAGTGATGACGTCCTTTCCTTAATATAGTTGGCTGAAATTTTTTTCCCCCTTGCCCTTCCAACTAGCGTGGTTTCTGCCGCCTCCATGGCCTCGTTGATTTGGATATCTACACCCAACACTAGGCTTGCATTAATCTCCATTCTTTTAATCAACTTACTTTTCTTTCTCTTGCCCCCTATATTCTCGTTCCCTCATTGTTTCTCAAGCCCAGGTGTTGCTTCTTTCGCATTGGAGCCTATTGTGAAGAGCGGCCCTGACTGCCCTTTCGCCAAGATTGATCTATAAGTGGGGAAGAAACCCTCTCCAAATTGGTCCTTTTCTCCCCTAGCACAAGATACCACCACTGCTTCCGGACATAGATCTAAACTAATCCCACCCTTCTGTTTGTTTGCAAGTAGAGAAAAAATATCCCCTCCAGCTTTCTCACAATTATTCCCCTCTCCGGTCCCCAAGAATAAATGAAACCTCCTATCAGCCTCAGTCCATTCAGCTACTACCACACCACACCGTCTAAGATTCCATTCTTTATGAGAATCCACCCTTCTCCTTAATTGTAAAGGGCTCTTGCACACTCTATAGCAGTCTAGGCGGATCCCCCTGACTCTTTCCAATTGCCCTAATTCCTCAACCAAAAAGGACTTCAACCCCTCATTACCCTTGATCCTGTTAGCGTAATGTAATTTTCTAGAGATTGTGAGAACTAATCACATAGGCCAACATCAAACCAACTTTGGAACCCGGGACCTAGCCTTCCTAGATTTAGAGAGGGCTCTCTCTATAAGATATAACTTTGTTTAAATAAGCTTTAGGCTAGTTATGATAGTACTTGGGTTTTGGGTTTGTTTCGGATTTTGGAAGATTGATTGTATTCAGTTTATTAATACCTATTGGGAAATGGATTCAAAATATAACTGGATAGTTGCATCAAATTTTCACAGAGTAAACATAGGGAAAGCTAGGAATATTTACTGGATCTCTTGGATTTAAAAATGGATTTATGGTAGAAATATGAACATATTCAACATAACTAAAGAGGAATTAAGAATTATTTAGTTTGGCTTTCAGTGGAAAACATAATGGTTGTAAAGGAAGCCATAATAAGGTACTCAAAAGTAAATCCTATTCATCACACTTTCTACTTTATAATTATAATTCAAATGTTCACAATAAAAGAGGACAATGAAACAATACTAATTGAAGAAAAACATCACCAATATTTAGGACACAAGAATTCTGTGAATGGTCTGATTATTATTAATGCTCCAGTGCTTTGGAAAAGCTTACAGTTCTCCAAAAGACAATAATGATTCTGATCTCAATAAATCGACCTTTGATAATTCCACAATTGAAGTATTTATACAAAAAATTACAACAAAGCAGTCTCTAACAGACTTGAACCAAAAAATCTTACTATTACAAAATTATAGTTTCGGTGGAATGCGCTGTGCAAAGTAGGTGTTGATGTAGTGGGGAAGTTTAGGACGTGGACCACAATTCGCTGATAGGATGGTAGAGTAAATTGAGCGCTGTGCTGGCAGATTTTCTGTATGAACATCCTGTGCTTTTGTAGTTGCAACATAATCTTCTTTACTGCAACACCTTTGCCTGACTTGACCTGTAGCGTTTATTTGCTACCCGAGTCGTTTCTACTGAGTTAAAATTTTTTTGTGAATAAAATAGTGTAAAAAAAATATATACTGGACCTCAAATCTTTTAAATTTCAATTATGAAGTCGCATCGCATCCACACACTTCGCAATATTTAGAGTTTAAGTTTATGAAGAATGCTACCGGAGATGCGATGCGTAGTGGGAGATGACGTGGAGGGATTGGTAGGACTAGGTCGTAGGCGCAAATCACAACTTTTAAGTTTTATTTATAAGGTGTGATGTTAACATCTAAAATTTGCGAAATGCGGGGAGAGGACCTACCTGCATCGCACATTGCAAAATTTAGCACTTGCAAAATAATGTAAATGGTTAAAACCACGAAGTGTGATTTGCGCTATTTGGAGGATGACGTGCCAAGGAGAAATGGAGCCTACTACAATCGGTGGAGTTTTATGTGGTAAGGTAAGGCTTTATGATGTTTTCATAATATATTAATGTATTTGCAAAGGCTGTAAAGTGGGGAGCGGGACTGCTGAGGTGGGGCCAACCTTCCGCTTCGCAAGTTAAAACAAATAGATTGCGGACACTTTCAAAGGTAATTTAAAACATATGCGATGTGATGTACTGCAAATTGGTGATGCGAAAATCGCAAATCAGCAATTGCAGTTTTAAAGTTTTGTTGCGATGCGAAACATGTAAAATCTACGAAATGCGATGAGGGCCCCACTTTAATCGCAATCGGGGAATAAGGAAGCAGAGTAAGTGAAAAGCGATGAAAAGGTAAAGGTGGAAGGGTAAAGCGGAAAAGCGGAAAAAAAGGGTAAGTTTAATGATTTTCAATGGAAAATGAAATGAAAACGAAAGCGTGGTGGGGAACGAGTCCCACTTCATCATATATAATCGTTCGAAAGTTTGTAGGAGATGACAATGTAAATAATTTTGGGTTTTGGTCTATGGGAAAAGTGATTTTGATTGTGCAGGATTATAATGAAATGTGTGGAAATATATGAGCGGGGAATGAAAAGGGAAATGAATGAAATGAAAGTAGGGGGAAAATATGCTATGGTTTAAAATTTTTGGATATAAATTAATAATCAGAATTTAAACCATACAAACAACTTTTCTGTAGGCGCATTTAGACTAGCAGCCAATCAAAACCTTTAAAACAGAATGAAGCTTTTCTTTTTATTTCTTGCTTCCCTAATGTTTTGTTTTGCTTCCTTTGTTTAGAGCATCTAACACCTAACATTTTATTTTGCCTTCTTTGTTTAGGGCATCTAATACTTGACATGTTATTGAAATGGATGCCTAAAAATAATAATCTTCCTAACATTTTTAACTTTTTTCATTATTTCGCATCCATATCCTACCTTATCTTTTTGAACTTATTCAAATACTTATGCTAACTTATCAAAATAAATGATGTTACAACACCTTCGTTGGTTCAGATTAAACTATTGAACCAATTTAATTTTCTATGTAACTGAGCCAGGTGGATATCGGTGGCCTCCCACCTATTCTATTTGGACCCGCAACATCAATTCTTTCAGTTTTTTAGCTTCAACACAACTTACTATTTTTAGCAGGTTTTCGGGTCTTGCACACCCAGAGCCGTTTTGGGGACTTAATGATCCAAGTGGATATTGGTGGCCACCCACCAAGTCCATTTGAACCCCCACCATCAGTTATTTCAGTTTGTAAGTTTAAACACAACTTACTATTTATAGCAGTTTTTCGGGTCCTGAACTTTCGGAGCCGTTTTGAGGCCCTAAACGACGCTTTTTGGGAAAACAGGGAGCAACATGGGTCATAGACCAATGTTTCTCACTCAAAAGTTGTAGTCCTTGGATAGATTTTTCTAACGAGTTATTGAGCGCGTCAAATGGAGATCGGATGCCAAAGTTACGTCCCCGGGAAGTTGAAACACCAATTTACCCAAACAGGACCCACAGTTTTGGCACTTCATCTCCTAGGGTTAGGTTTTTGGATGTTTCGGATTTTACATTTTTTCTCAACAATAAATAGGCCTTCGAGCCTCATTGTAACACAGTTTAGGGGGTTGGGAGCCGACACATCTCTTCTCAGAGATAAGTGCTACCAGTGCCCTAGCTCGCCACATCTCCATCATGTCTGCATTGTAACACAGTTCAGGGGTTGGTAGCCGACACATCTCTTCTCATGGATACGCTGCCAGCACCCTAGCTCATATATTTCCATTATGTCTGTAATAGGCCTTCGAGCCTCATTGTAACATAGTTCAGGGGGCTGGGAGCCGACACATCTCTTCTCAGAGATAAGAGCTACTAGTGCCCTAGCTCGCTTGTTCCCATAATTTCAGTTCTGTAACACAGTTCAGGGGCTGGTAGCCAACACATCTCTTCTTAGAGATAAGCGTTGCTAGTACCCTATATGTTCATTTCCATTATGTCTCATTGTAACACAGTGCAGAGGCCTGTAATCGCCACATCTCTTCTCAGAGATACACCTACCAGTGCCCTAGCTGTTCATTTCAGTCATTTGTTTTATTAATAAAATGAAGCATTATTTCCGCTACATCTCTGTGCTTATGGTTATTTCTGTATTCTGTTATGTTCCTGCATAAAATCCAGATCAGTGGTATCATAGTGGTCTGCTCTTTCTCTGTTTTTCTTTTCATGTCCCCAACGTGGCCAGGGTATAAGGAGTTCAACCTCGCAACCCCGACGACCCCCCATAACGCAAGGAAAGAAAGACGACGGAGCAGGAGATCCTATCAAAATCTTGCTCGAGGATGCCCTTGAGAAACAAAGGAATGCGATGATGGATAAATTTGACCAGATCCTTTAATGGCTGCCCACCGATGGCACATCTACATCTAGCACGTCTGCCAACAGGTTCGTGACATCCTGGACAAATCCAATACCAAGTTCAGCAAAATTTCCCCCCCCATGGAGGAACTTAACGCAATGGATACCATTGCTTCCTAAGGAGGGAGGAATGATCCAGGTGGATATCGGTGGCCTCCCACCTATTCTCTTTGGACCCGCAACATCAATTCTTTCAATTTTTCAACTTCAACACAACTTACTATTTTTAGCAGGTTTTCGGGTCCTACACACCCAGAGCCGTTTTGGGGACTTAATGATCCAAGTGGATATTGGTGGCCACCCACCAAGTCCATTTGAACCCCCACCATCAGTTATTTCAATTTGTAAGTTTAAACACAATGTACTATTTATTGCAGTTTTTCAGGTCCTGAACTTCCGGAGCTGTTTTGAGGCCCTAAACGACGCTTTTTGGGAAAACGGGGAGCAACATGGGTTATAGACCAATGTTTCTCACTCAAAAGTTGTAGTCCTTGGATAGATCTTTCTAACGAGCTATTGAGCGCGTCAAACAGAGATCAGATGCCAAAGTTACGTCCCCGGTGTTAGCTCCTCATAAATTCCTTGACAAGCAAGCAAGGGGCTAGATTATTTTATGAGCCTTCAAGGAATGCATTTCCCTTGAAAACACATCATCCTTGAAGCCTTTGTGTTCCCTGCTTTATATTGTTTCCCTCTGCTGTTATGGAGTCCATGAGCCTCACTGATTGCTAAAAATTATGCCCAAAAGGCTTTTATTTGCCCCTTGTACCTCTGCAGAATGCTCCATTTCACCCCTTTTTCCCCCTCTTTCAAAGTCCCCTTCTGTTCCCCTTAAATCCCCCCTTACACTCCTAAATCTTCCCAAAATCCCCATGAAATCCCACCCTTGCCCTTTGTTTTCCCAAATTTCCCCTCTATCCCCTATCATTACCCTCCTTTGGTTGTAAAATGCACTAAAATGGGGTAAAAGCCCACTTTCCAACATTATAATAGGCCTAAGCCTTTTTCCGCCAGCCCCCTTAGAACCATTCCTCCACATGACCCAGCCTTGGAATCAGGCGCTTACCCCTGCGGAGGCACTTCTCTATCCACAGGTCAAACCCTTGGTGCCTCCGTAATTGACTCCTCGGGCTATGGTAAAACTCAAACGAGTGGTTGTTATTCATTGCGGGGGGACACACCAAGTTCTCCTGTCCGTACCCCTTGGTCCCCCGCATGTCGTCATCTCCCAACCCCCGACTGCGCAATTGCCGTTCATTTCCCGCAGATCAACGGTCCGCAGCACATCCGTCTTGGTGGTCCCCGTCGCAAATACTGTACATAAACCACCTGGTTTCTATCACACCGCCTTCGGGCGAGGGGCAGTATTTTCTGATCGCGGAGCGATTCCACTCAGCATTCGACACGTGGCTCCTGTAGGATTCCAAAACCGCTTGCTCATCGCATGTTATCTTTTGATACAGGACGTGCAGCGATATGCATGTGCACCGTCCGATTTGGGGCAGTTGATCCTGCAGTCGTCATTCCACGGAGCTGCACGAGATTTAACCCATGGTCTTCGTACCCCTGGCCCACCGTTCTTTGCCCTCCACTGCATTTTCAACCGTCGATCTCCTTTGAGATTTGATGGTCCAGATCTGTTTCCCCGCTATTGACTTTTCCGCCATAGCCTGGTTCCGCCACATCACCCCCACGTGCATCCACCGTACATCCGCCCATCCATTGCATGTATTGGTTCAAAGGTCGGGTTTATTAAGGTTTTTCATCCATTTTTCCTTCTGCGCCACCTTCTGACTGCAGTCCCTACTGTCTCCACCATACTGCGAGTCTTCCACCCCATCCTCCACCATTTCCCAGCTCCACGACCATTTTCATCATCCTCACCGCATCTACCACCCCATTCATTGTTTTCTTAACTTGTGTTCGCATTTTGCAAGCTCCCTCTCAAGGGACAATCACATGGCTTTCTCCTCATCAAATTTAACATCTCTCCTGACAACTGTCATCCTGTTAGCCGACAAATACACTCGATAGTTATGGGGAGTATCATTGTATCCTAAAAATATCCCAGCCTCTGTTGTTGGTTCTATCTTCTTCCTAGCATCTTTGGTCACATGGAAATAGACAAATGAGCCAAAAATTTTAAAATATGAAACATCCAGTTTCTTACTTGAAAAATCCTCCTCTTATGTACTCATGCCAAGTATCCGATGAGGACTACAGTTCTACACAAATATCGTTGTGTTGTATGCCTATGCCCACAAATGAAATGGTAGGCCCTGATCATGTAACATAGCTCATGCTACTCCTAAAATTTTTCTGTTCTTTCTTTCTGCAACCCCATTCTATTATGGGTTATGAGGTGCAATCAATTCTCTCCGAATTCCTTCTTTGGCACAAAATTTCTTGAATTCATTAGAGATATACTCACCACCATTGTCACTCCTTAAAGCCTTCACCTTCTTCCATGTATATTTTTCTACCAGTGCTTTGAACTCAAAAAACTTGGATAACACCTGATCTTTCTTCTAAAGAATGAAGATCCAACACTTTCTTGAAAAATCATCAACAAAAATCACATAATACCTGTGCTTTGCTGTGTAAGGTGTAGAGAATAGTACACACATGTCTGAGTGAAATCTCTCAAGGATTTCTGCTGCTCGGTTTTCCTTCTCATGAAAAGTGGATTTAGTATACTTCCCCATGGTATATCCCTTGCATGTGTCTATCTGTGCAAGAGTACCCTTTGGAAGACCTGTAGAAATCTGTTGCATGATCCTCAAAGCACTGTGGTGTAGATGGCCCAATCTCTTGTGCCATAACTCACTTGTGTCCCAGCTCACCACCTTCCCTGCTTTACTGCTCAATGTTCGCAACCATCTACATCAAGTTTGTAGAGGTTCTTCACATGAAACCCAACCCTATTTATCTATCCTATGGCTTTGTGACGAAGGAACACCTTTCCTTCACTGAAAATCACATAATATCGAAGATCCTCCAACATAGCAACTGAAACTAAATTATTTTTCAAGCCTGATACATGCATGACATCTTTTAATAAGAAAGGTTTACCTAACTCTCTTTGGAAAGTAACTTTACCAATCCCGGTAGCACTATACCTCCTGTCATCGCCCATCTCGATGTGCATCTGAAGATCCTTCTCCCCCAAGATACTAAAGAGTTCTTTGTTTCCTGTCATGTGGAAAGATGCTCCACAATCCAAGTACCACATAGATCCCATCACAGTTGATGCCATGCATGCGATGAGAGAGAATTCCAACTCAATCTATGAGGCCAAATCTTCACCCACTGTAGCTCCTAGAGCCTTCTTGTTGTTCTTCTTCTTTTGTGGACAATTTGTGGCATAGTGTCATGATCATGACAGTGAAAAAATTTCACCTTTGACATGTCACGCTTCTTGCCTTTTTTGCGGGTCTCAGATTTGGAATAGGACTTCTTCCCCTTCCCCTTCTTTTCCTTACTAGCCAAGGCACACTTTTCCTCATCATCAGTCTTGGATGAGGATCCATCCTTGGTATTCTGCCGAAACACTTCTTGTACCAAATACAACCATAGTCGCTCCCAATCTGGTAACTTATCCCTCCCATTCACAGAGTCCTAGTAACTATGCCAACTCTTGGGAATGCTTAGAAGTGCTAGGCTCATCAAGTCATCATAAGCTACAATAATCCAAATACTTCCAAGCTCATCTCAACATTGAGTGAACTTGGTCAAGTATTTATGGATTGTGTCGCCCTTCTCCATATTGATTTTCCTGAGCTTGTCCTTGAGTGCCAATTTTCTATGGTCACTACTACTTTGAAATGGATCTGTCAAGGCCTTCCACATAGCATATGGAGTTTCCTTTCCATGGAGACTCAAGATAATATGATCTCGAACTCCCTCTAACAAGATCCTCCTCACCTTTTCTACCTTCTTCTGCCATGCATCAAGAAGTTTGGCATCTGCCACTGCGGGCTTGGGAATATCATTATCTATGAATTCCTCCAACCCATTGTCCACCAACACTGCCTCCATCCCGTCCTTCCATGCAATATAATTCGAACTACCCTCAAGTGCATATTCAAGTCTCAAGCCATTGAAATGCATCTTGATTAGCTTATAGCTCCAAAGAAAGTACCTGCAAATTTGAATACTGTTCACCACAAACTCAAATTCTTCTCCATTATTGTGATTCTTGGCACTCTGATACCATTGAAAAAATATCTGACACAAATCTGATACCATGTAAAAATTAAAGCAATGGATTGAATCCGATCATGTAATGTACTAAAACAAGATATTGAATCCTTCTACAATATTTGCGGAATATAAACCATGATCGCTCAATCACATGCTAGTAAGAGAAAGAAGTAAATCAATACACAACACCATATATTCCTGGGGAAAGCAAATGCTCAAAACCCCTCCATATTTATTATATAATCAACCAAGGAATCATGAAACAATACAATGTATTTGTGCTCACCACAACCTCATACACCCTACCAATTGCTTCACCTTGATCTAGGAAAAATTGGACAAACACATAGCCAATTATCAACCTACCCTCAGCCTGCCTTGATCACACAATCCCTAGAGAATTCAACCCCTATTAAATAGGAAATTCAACCTTCCTTGATTGTGTAATTCATCATGGGATTCCTGTGGTTATATAACTACATCTGGGCAGTTTGCTAAAAATACGACTGATTGTTTACTAGCCTTGAACCTTTGTCTCAACTAGGGTCTCCACCAGAATTAGCATGCATGCAACTATAAATAGTGAATCATCAGTTAGTTGGTAGATCACTGCTGGTGAATTAAATCTATTTTAATTCATTTGATCTTCCACTAGCTCATCAAACAGTTATAACAAGTTAAACTGATTTTAACTCAGTTAATGTGAGTTAATTGATCCCACTCACACTACATTAATGCCACAATTACAACTGGACCTTTTTAATAATATAACCACTCTACATGCCTATCCTTTGACCCTCAACTCGAAATTCTTGAGCTAACTAAGTCTATCACACTTACTTAGCTATTACAAGTTTTTATGAGATAAGATTACAATTAATTTTCCAATTTATTTAAAATTTGGTTGCACATTAATGTGTTGCTAGGATCCATCACTGTGTGACCTGTGATCCCACACTAGAGTGCATGTGTTGCATTTTATTGTTGAATTTCAACACAAATTTAGCTGAGCACACCAAGAAAACTAAAAACCACATCTGCATTGAGGGGTCCAAGTTCATTGCCAAGATTAATTACTTCCATCATAAGAGGTTTAGGGAGACCATTAAAATTAAGCGACCAATCAATCTTAACAAAGAAAATAGTTGTAAAATAAGTAAGAGTTGGAATCCTGCCCTTGTTTCAAGGTGTACTTTATTTTAAAATTATCCTAGTTCCCCACTTATTCCTTTTCTTTTAGGTCTCAATTAACCTCTTTCATTACGTGTTGATACGTCCTTTTTTTACATTAAATTATATATATATAACTCTTATTTAACATTATAGATATTATTATATATTTACTAGGATGTATATAAAGTGTTCATATTCTTATTATTAACTATTTATGATTTATATAATTTTTTTTTAAATCTATTTTTTTTTCCTTATTTATAATATTATCTTATCATATTATATTATAATTATTTATATATTATGAGCTAATTTATTTTTTTAGGTTTATATATTAATAAAGATATATATTATATCATTTTTTTGAGAGGTATATCCTAACATATTATATTACAATTATTTATATATTATGAGCTAATTTATTATTTCAGATTTATATATTAATAAAGATATATATTATATTATTTTTTTGAGAGGTAATTCTTTTTGGTTCCTAATTTTCTCTAATGTTTCATTTTGGTTTTTGACCTGCGTTGGTTTGATTTTTGAAGTATTTTTGAGATTTTCACCAAGTTTCTCTTGCATCTTTACACTATTTAGTTTTTGAGACCAGATCAAATTTCTTATTATTGTTTTGATGATGTACCACATTAGCTGATTTGAAACATCAACTCAGAATTGCTCATTGTGATGGATCTAGAAAAACTACATCAACAAATTATGAATCACAAAAGCTTGAACTCAGATAAAAATTTCATTTTACATGATGTATAATATATTTTCATTTTAATTAGTATCCCACTCCTTTCGGGAAATATGAACATAAAATAAAAAATAAAAGGCTTAGCTTTATTTTTAATCCATATTAATCGATATGATGTTCTTAAAGTAATAAGATATTTAAACATATAAATTTTAAACTTTATATAAAATAAAGTTTAAGTGTAACAATAATATATGGCACTATATTTTATTTCAAATTAACAAAAACTTATAAAAATGAGGAAAATTATGAAAGGATTTTTGTTTTGGTAAATAAACATTCCATTTATAAACTAGAGGTCAAAATACATCATAGTCCCTTCCTACAGTTGTTTTCCATTGGGAAACTATACTAGTGGCAGAAGAAATTCTTTTACAAGCCAAAATAAACCACATAATAGAAAATACAAACTACAAAAGAATATCTATCTAAGCTAGCTTAGAAAGCCAATCACATCCAAAACCAAAACCTAGTTGAATAATAGACATCTAGAACTAAATAAAGAAGCTGAGACATGCTCCAAAAATGAGATGTAAGACAGAACATAGTTGGTTAAATGGAAACTGGGACATCAATCAGAGCTAAGAGGTCTCCTAGAGATACTTGACCTTTATTTTTCTGAAGGAAATTCCCAATTTTGGATAGTTGGCGGGCCATTTGATGGTTCTCTATACGAAAGCCAAGAGGAGGATAAGGAACCTCCCCGTGAGAGGTGAGGGAAGCCATCTTCGCAAAGGATAAAAGTATATCAAAATCCAAGTTCAATTCGACATGCAAACATACTAACTGAGGCGACAACAGGCTAGTGGAAAAGCTCAACAATGTATTTGGAGACAAAACTATCCTCCCCACACTGGAATGGGGAAGTATCATCCGGAGGGTGGAATTAAATGTCATAATGGTGATGCTAGTGGCATGGGTTGGCCTCCTGCCCTCCCTCGTGTGATCAAGGTGTCACAGGGACCATAACTCGTCCTTTCGTCAATATTTTCTAGCGGTAACACCCCAATCATAGCTCATGTAGGTATTAAAAGAAATTTTGATATTTTAAATTATTATGAAAAATCAAAATTAAATGCATTAATAAATTAAATATTTTTTTTACATTTTGTAATTTTAAAGTTGTTTAATTTTATAACAAATTTTTATTTAATTATTAGATTTTAAATTTATATTAATTTAAAATTTTAATTAAATTTAAAATAATTTTAGTAAATTTAAATTTTAAATCATATAAGTAAATAAAATTTAGATTGTAACCCTAATTATTTTTAGATTGTAAACCTAATTATATTTATCTAAGAAAAAAAAAAAATAGTAAATGCTTTTTAACGATATACACGTTTATTCAACTAAATATTTAAAATAAAATTCTATATAATAAATTCTTTTAACGATTTACAAATTTTAAAAATTATATATAAAAATATTATAATTTTATATAATCTAAAATTTCAACAACAATTCATTTCAATGTAAGTAAATAAAGAATACTATGATAGAGATATTTAATTACTATATTCGTTACTTATTTGTATACGACAAATATGATTGTCATAAGAGGTTTATAACTATATAATATTTAGATTAGAGATTATGGTAGAAGTTTAATTATATTTATCAAATTAAATGTTTAAAATAAAATAAAATTTAATAATTACTTTTAATAATAAAGAATATATATTTTTATATAATCATATGATAGGGATATTTAATTGCTATATTGGTTACTTACTAAGTTTATTCATATTTATCAAATTAAATATTTACAATAAAATAAAATTTACTAAATACTTTTAATAATAAAAAATAATATTTTTATGTAACCATATGATAGGGATATTTAATTGCTATATTTGTTACTTACTTTTATATGGTTGTTATGATACGGTTAGCTTACTTTTATATGGTTGTTATGATACGGTTATTCAATTGCTATATTGGTTACTTACTTTTTTATATGGTTGTTATAAGTTGTTTGTATGTGAAAATCGATGAAGGACAAATGGTAATACGTTCTTATTTGTTTTCCTATTATTATCTTACTTACTTGAAATGTGAATTTTAACCAATTCTATAGTTCTAATAAGTTTAGATATTCTATCAAAGTTTGTTAAGTTATAGGTTACTATCAAAGCTCGTTAAGTTACATGTTATTAGAAGTATGTTAGTTTTCTTGACATAACAATGTATAAGTTTATCTATTATTTAATAAAAAGGAAGTCTAGTCTTAACTTATCATGTCATTGTTCCTTATAATATTAACAAAATTTATTGAAAGAAGGAGATGGAAAAATAAAGTTGACTTATTAGAAGAAGGAGAAGAAAAATAAAAGTTTAATTGTATAGACCCCTAATTATGAAGATGATGATGCTTTCATTAAGGTTTTTTTTTTGTGAAGACATGATCTATGAAGAGTTAACGGGGACTCAATAGAGTCATCTTGTTACAACACTCTATTCCTCGAGAAGCCTAAGATAATCTATTTCTCACATGTGCACATCTATCTTATGATTTTTGATGGGTTTATCTTTTTTTTTTTATACTAGAGAAATCAATAACTAGGTCAGTTTCATACTTGCGTGACACAGGGTCAATTTTGATTCCTCCACAAACAAAGGTTAATTTGGGGATTTGAACCTTGAATCACATAGTTTTCATAACACTGCATATCATGACAATTGCGAATTGATATCCCCCCCGAGGGCTCCATTAGTTATATCCTTAACAGTGCCTCCCAAGACAACTTGATTGCCAAGACCATATTTAACAAAATTCATTTGCTAGTGGACTCACATCCTCATCCTTATGCACCTGGATGGAAGTTAATGGTTTCTTTTCCTTGATCATGCACACATGCACTATGTCATTTTCATTTGGTCCTAAATTTTTGAATCTAGTCACTTGAAATATGAATGATACAGGCTGTTGTGGTATGTTTCTTGGACAACCCTATTAATATGATCAGAAGGCCCATGTGATGCATTAAACAACACTTACACTTTGCATAAAGATAACACCAAGTATCTTATATTCCATACACTTGACCTATCACATCGGGTTGTTCCTTTAGATAGGAAACAATCTTTAACCTTCATCTAGTATCATAACACGTGATCATTCAATCCTATATTTGTATTCTCTAGTCATTTTAATAGTTTTGGACGAATATTCTATACCACCTCATATCATGTCACATCCTTTGACATCTTCTTTGCTTTCTCACATGTCTCTTCATTGGTCTCAACTGTCTCCATGAATTTCCATGGGAGGACTATAATAAATTTAGATATCACTTGTTATAAATTTATCTCATATTTTGGAAGTTTAGATTTAAAGGTCTCTTATCACTAGTTCACAACCTAGTGTAACAACCCCGGGTTAAAAGTTCAAAGTTAATAAATGAAAAATAAGACCAAGGTCATGGGACACTTATTCCAAACTGAATGTTGGGAAAATATCCTAGTGGGAATCACTTGTTGTTTATTATGGCTAAGGGAAATTGGCAAAGGAAATGGCAAAGGATTTGAAAAGGGTAAAAGACATTATTGGCATTTGTTTTATGAAAATAAAGGAAATTAGGAGAAAAGGAAGGTGAAAGGTCACATGTTTCATATGAGGAGGAAATTGAAGGAAAATTAAGGAAAATAAAGAAATTATAGGCATCAATAATAAAAAGACACTAGAGCATCAGTTTGGGGCTTTTTGTCAGTTCAATTTGAGAATTAGTATCATAGATGATAAGAGCACCAAAAGGAGAAGGAAAGAAAGGAAAGAAAAGGAAGGATAAGGAAAGTAAGGAAAGAAAAGGAAGGACAATGAAAGCAAGGATCAAGCAAGGAAAGGTTGGATCAAACAAATTCTTCAAGAATACTTGCAGGTAATATGTTGCATGTATGATTTCCTAGTTGGTTTTGGTATGCATGGTATATGTATGTGTGTATTGCGTTTACTTGTTGTCATTGGCATGGGTTTTTTCGAGTTTCAATAGTAGTTTTAGCCTTTCCTTTCCATTTCTAGATAACCATGGTGTGATGGAATGTTGAGATTCAACAAGAAAATTTCAGCACCCATGCTAGGGTGGGGCCCACAGTGATATTTTTGGGCACATGTCTATTTTGGTTATCCCTTAGTTAAGATGGAGATTAAACTGTAATCTATTCTAAATGTTGACTTGAAACAGTTAACTGAAAGTGATAAATTCAGTTAGATAGTGGATTTCGAGTTAGAGGTAGTTGGTGAGGCATGTAGAGTAATTCTAGTTGTAACACAGTTCGAAGTGTAGTGGTGCATGAGTTAATGCAAGTTGTAAACAATTTAACTCAGCTAAGTGAGTTAAACTCAGTTGTGCTAGTTGTAACTGAAGATACACTAGTGAGAGATCAAGTGAATAAAATATTAATTAATTCACAATCAGTGATCTCACATGAAACTAAGGATTTACTATTATTAGCTGCATGCATGTCAGATCTAGTGGAGACCCAGTTGAGTTCTAGGTGAAAGGGAAGTTGACTATCGGTTGTAGGATTATTGGGTTGCACACATGCAACCAAACACCCATTGGAGTGCCCATGATACTTGCATAACCAAGGAAGGCCAAAATTTCTATCTTTTAGTGATTTATTCCATCAGGGATTGCACAAGCAAGGCAGGCTGTCTGGAGGCTGAGAATTGGCTATGTGTTGGTCAGTTTTGCATATGACAATGTGAGACAATTAGCTGAGTACTGGAGGGCTCTTGTGAGAAGATTTTTGTATGTAATTGTTTCATGATCCATGCTTAATATACAATATAATATAGTGGGGTTTTTAGCTGTAATCTTTCCCTGGGAAATTATCTATGTTGTGTGTGATTGATCTTTCTTCATGTTCATGTGATTAGCGATTGTGTTTTTAATTACGCAAAATATTTGTAGAAGCGATTCAGTATTTAACTTTAATACATTGTTATATTGAGTGAATCCAAGATATACATGCATGTTGTATAATTTATACATGGTATCAGAGCACAAGAAATCACAATTGTGAAGGAGGAGCTGAGTTTGTGACAGGATAGAATTCGAATTTGCAAGAATACTTTCTTGGTGCTACAGCTAATTCATGATCGAAATGAATTTTAATGTCTTGAGGTTGGAGTATGCACTTGAGGGTAGCTCGAACTATATTGCTTGGAAGGACAGGATGGAGGCAGTAATTGAAGACAATGGCTTGATGAAATTCATTAACAATGATGTTCCTAAACCCGCTGTGGCAGATGCTACAAATATTGATGCATGTCAAAAGAAAGTGGCAAAGGCGAGGAAGATCCTGTTGGAGGGAGTACGTGACCACATTGTATCAAACCTCCATGGGAAAGCCACACCATATGCAATGTGGAAGGCTTTGACGGATCTATTCCAAAGCAGCAACGACCATAGGAAATTGGCGCTCAAAGATAAACTCAGGAAGATCAAGATGGAAAACGACGACACCATTCCAAAATATCTAACAAAGGATTTACAATGTCGGGAGCATTGGAATAATATTTGTTGATGATTATTTGTTGAGCAAGGCTCTCCTAGGACTTCCCAAGAGTTGGCATAGTTATCAAGGCTCTGTTAATGGAAGGGAAAAATTTCTATATTGGGAACGACTGTGGTCAGATTTGGTGCAGGAGGAGTTCAGAAGGAACACCAAAGGTAGATCTTCATCTAAGAATGAAGATGAAGAGGATTTTGCTTTGGCTGCCAAGGCAAGGAATGAGAATGGGAAGAAATTCCATTCTAAATCCAAGTCCAATAATGGAAAGAAGCAGGACATGTCCAAGGTGAAGTTTTTTCACTGTGACAAGCATGGGAATTTTGCTACTAACTGTCCACAAAAGAAGAAGAACAAGAAGGTTGGAGGATCTGCAGTTGGTGAGGAAATTGCCTCGTAATATGAGTTTGACTTCTCATTGATCGCATGCATGGTGTCTAGTGGATTGGGATCTATGTGGAATTTGGATAGTGGCACTTCCTTTCACATGACGAGAGATAAGGAACTTTTGTGTGACTTGGAGGAGAAGGATCTCTATATGCATATTGAAATGGGAGATGACGGGTAGTACATTGCTACCGATATTAGTACCATTACCTTTGAGAGGCATTCAGGTAAACCATTTTAATTAAAATATGTAATGCATGCACCAGGTCTGAAGAAAAATTTGGTCTCAGTCGCAATGTTGGAGAATATAGGCTATGATGTTGTTTTTAGTGAAGGAAAAGCCTTTCTCTGACATAAAACAACAGGACAAGCCAAGAGGATAGGGATTCAAGTTAGAATCTCTACAGGCTAGAGGTAGATGGCTGTGTAGCAATGATGAGCAAGGCATATCAAGTGGTGGGATGGAATGAGGGTGAATTATGGCACAAGCGATTGGGCCACCTTCACCATGGAGCCTTGAAAGTCATGCATCAGATTTCTATTGGTCTTCCCATGGGTACACTTGCGTAGTCAGAAACATGTAAGGGATATACTACGGGAAAATATGTAAAGGCCACCTTTCATGAGAAGGAAAACCGAGCTTCAGGGATCCTTGAGAGAGTTCACACAGATGCATGTGGTCCTTTCTTTGTTGCTTAACAAAAAAAACATAAGTACTATGTAATCTTTGTTGATGAATTTTCTCGTAAGTGATGGATTTTATTCATGCAGAAGAAAGATCATAAATTCTCTAAGTTCCGTGAGTTTAAGGCATTGGTGGAGAAAGAGTCGAGGAAGCAAGTGAAGGCTCTTAGGAGTGATAATGGTGGAGAATACATATCTAACAAATTCAAGAACTTTTGAAGCAAAGAAGGAATTGGAAGAGAACTCATAGAGCCTCATAACCCACAGCAGAATGGGGTTTCAGAGAGGAAGAATAGAACTATTATGGGTGCAACATGAGCGATGTTGCATGATCAAGGCCTACTGATGCATATGTGGGTGGAAGCATGAAACACATTGGCACATGATAAAAAATTGTTGTCCTCATAGAGTACTTGACATGAGTACACCTGAAGAGGCTTTCACTAGTAAGAAACCTGATGTTTCACACTCTAATATTTTTGGCTCATCTGTTTATGTGCATGTAAACAAGGACGCTAGGAAGAAGCTGGAACCAACATCTAAGGTTGGGATTTTTTTTGGGGTACAATGAAACACCCCATAATTATCGTGTGTATTTGCGAAATAATAGAATGATTGTTGTGCAAAGGGATATAAAATTTGATGATGATAAAGCCATGTGATTGTCCCTTGAGAGGAAGTTGGAATTGCATGCAGAGGAGGAACAGTTGGTTCCCAAGGATGAGTCTCAAGATGTGGAACAACCACATGAGGAGGTTCATGGAGTGGAGGAAAACACTCATGTAGAGCCATCGATTAGAAATGGTAGAAGGCGCACCACAGAAGCTGATAGATTAAGACTTGATGCTGCAAATAATGTAGGAGCCCCTACATCATAACGTAGACAGAGACATTCTCCTGACCAATTTACTGGATACATGGCTCTTTTGAGAAAAAGTATTGTGACTGAACCATCTTCCTTTTAGGAATCAATGCAAAAACCAACTTGGGTTGATGTAATGGTGGAGGAGTATGACTCCATTGTCAAAAACAGTGCATGGGAGATAGTCCCAATACCGATTGACAAATTAGTGGTTGAATCGAGATGGATCTACAAGGTAAAGCAAGCTACTGATGGGAGTGTGGAGAAATAAAAGGCTAGATTTGTGGCCCGAGGATTCTCACAGATCGAGGGGATAGAGTATGATGAGAATTTTGCACCTGTTGCAAGGTACTCTTCGATAAGATCCATCCTTGCACTCTAAGCGCAGATAGGCTGGTGCATTCACCATATTGATGTGAAAACTGTGTTCTCAATGGGATCATTGAGGAAGAGGTGTACATAGAGAATCCTAAAGGTTTCGAAATCTTCAACAGTGAGTTGCATGTGTGCAGAATCAAAAGAGCACTGTATGGGTTGAAGCAAGCACCCCGTGCTTGGTACACTCGAATAGACAGTTATTTCATTGGACTAGG
Source organism: Pinus albicaulis (assembly GCA_034641835.2). Classification (NCBI taxonomy): domain Eukaryota; kingdom Viridiplantae; phylum Streptophyta; class Pinopsida; order Pinales; family Pinaceae; genus Pinus; species Pinus albicaulis. Next base: position 155,468,328 of record CM076571.1, on the reverse strand, counting down.
ATTCACCAAAAGTGAAGCAGATGAAAACCTGTACTAGATTGTGGTTGAGGGTAAGCTATTGATTATTATTCTTTATGTTGATGATTTAATTTTGACTGGTGATGAGAAGCTAATGCACTCATGCAAGGAAGATATTGAAAGGTAGTTCGAAATGAAGGACATGGGACTCCTTCATTATTTCCTTGGATTGGAAATATGGCAGCAGGATGGTGAAATTTTTATGTATCAAGGCAAGTATGCAAAGGAGATACTAGGTAAGTTTAACATGGAGAGCTACAAACCCATGGATACTCCTCTTCTAGGAAATTGGAGGAAATAGGATGCTACTTCTGGAGAGGTAGTGGATGCTATTGTTTACAGATAGTTAGTGGGTTCACTAATGTATTTGGTGAACACGAGACCGAACATTTGCTACACAGTTAACCAGCTGAGTCAAGCTATGGTTAAGCCTACCAAGCTCTTTTGGAAGGTAGGGAAGCATGTCCTGAGATACCTGAGGGGAACATCAGAGTATGGTCTATGGTACAAACAAACATAGGGAGTGAAGGTTCAAGGATTCACAGATTCAGATTGGGTGGGAAGTCCATCAGATTGAAAGAGCACATCAGGAGGGATCTTTAGCATATGATCGACAACAATTTCCTGGTATAGTAGGAAACAACGATTTGTGGCACTCAGTTCAGTGGAAGTGGAATACATGGAAGCCAATCAAGCTACATGAGAGGCTATCTGGGTGAGAAAGAACTTGGTTGGTTTGTTTGGTTCTCATCTAGATCCGACAGTGATTCATTGTGATAATCAGAGTTTCATTAAACTCTCGATTAATCCTGTGTTTCATGATAGGTCCAAGCATATATATCTGGTACCATCATATCAGAGATTATGTGTAGAGAAGGATGATGTTGCTTCAGTACATTCCCACGGAAGATCAGGATGCATATATTCTGACGAAGGCGCTCACCAGGAGAAAATTCGAATACCATAGAGATAGGATCGAGGTGAAGGATAATCCATTTCTTGTTGAGAGGGAGTGTTGATATTCAATAAGAAAATTTCAATACCCACGCCTAGTTGAATTAAGCACCCAAACTAGGGTGGGGCCCACAGTGCTATTTTTGGGTGCATGTCTATTTTGGTTATCCCTTAATTAATATGGACATTAAGCTATAATATATTCTCAATTTTGACTTGAAACAAATAACTGAAAGTGATAAATTTAGTTAGCTAGTGGATTTCGAGTTAGAGGTAGTTGGTGAGGCATGTAGAGTAATTCTAGTTGTAACAGAGTTTGAAGTGCAGTGGTGCATGAGTTAATGCAAGTTGTAAATAGTTTAACTCAATTGTGCTAGTTGTAACTAAAGATACACTAGTGAGAGATCAAGTGAATTGAATATTAATTAATTCACAATTAGTGATCTCACATGCAACTGAGGGTTTACTATTATTATCTGCATGCATGTTAGATCCAGTGGAGACCTAGTTGAGTTCTAGGTGAAAGGGAAGTTGACTATCAATTGTAGGATTATTGGGCTGCACACATGCAACCAAACACCCATTGGAGTGCCCATGATACTTGCGTAGTCAAGGAAGGCCAAAATTCCTATCTCTTAGGGATCTATTCCATCAGTGATTGTGCAAGCAAGGCAGGCTATCTGGAGGCTAAGAATTGGCTATGTGTTGGTTAGTTTTTCATATGACAGTGTGAGACAATTAGCTGAGTACTGGAGGGATCTTGTTAGAAGAGTTTTGTATGTAATTGTTTCATGATCCATGCTTAATATAAAATAGAAGATAGTGGGGTTTTTAGCTGTAAGCTTTCCCCGGAAAATTATATGTGTTGTATATGATTGATATTTCTTTATGTTCATGTAATTAGAAATTGTGTTTTTAATTCCGCAAAATATTTGTAGAAGAGATTGAGTATTTAAATTTAGTACATTGTTAGATCGGGTGAATCCAAGATATACATGCATGTTGTATAATTTTTACATGGAATTATTTCTTGGTTGAGCTTTGGATTGCGATAAGGTTTTGGACCTGGATGAGGTGGTCTCAGGAAAATACCAAGGGTTGGGGGTGGATATGGTTTTCTCCAGGAAGCCCTAAACATGTGGGTGGAGAAAGGAAAATTACTCAAGGGATGGTGAAGGAATTATGAGGCATCCAATCTCGGTTTGGCTTTGTGATCTTGGGGCCCGTTTAGGTGGGATCACAGTATGGTGAGGGTGGAGGAGGTTTAACCTATGGATTCCCTTGTTTTTTTATGTATTGGTTTATCCCATTAGATCGCACATTCATGCTTGGAATATGGCATGGGGGTGATTGGATGAAAGAAAGATTTTGTTAAAAGCCAATATATGGTCGTGTGGTAAGTGGAAGTCCTTGACTTGGTTGGATTTTACATATGGTTAATAATAGCTAAGTTTCTCTTGTCTTTGATGATTAATTATACTTGTTAGTATGTGGCTTCAATGGTTGTTCTATCATTTTTATCTACCTGGTTATATGATGGTTATAAGCATTGTTATAAGATAGATTTAAGTATGTCTCTTATCACATTTTAATTAATGAATGTATACTTAATGGATGCATGACCTAATTGGTGTGACGACATCTATTGTGAGAAGGAATTGGTCCTTCTTGATAAACCTCAGATAAGTTTGAGATCCCTATGTTTAGATATGCATTCATGATCTATAGGTTGCCTGTTTACCGTGTGTTTGAAAAAATGGCTGTCGTGATTGAGAGGGGCCAGGTCAAGTCATTATTCAAGTTTTTGGATTAGAAGCTTTGTTTCTATGTTATATATTATTCCCAGAAGTTTCAAAGAGTTCTAGGCAGAGGCCTGAATCCTAGCCCTGAAAAAGGGGCTCAAAATTCGGGGTTGCTGACATAAAAATAACTAAAAATGTCCATTATCACTAAGAAGTATGCCTATGGGATCAACTGGAGGCTTAAAATCACTTGGAGGCCTTGTCAAGGGAGTGACTAAGGCTCTAGTTCAATGAAAAAGAGAATTAGCTTAGGGGTTGGACACCTGGAGGGCTTGGGTAGCTCCTGGAGGCCCTGTAACACCTGAGAGAAGTCAGCAAAGTCTTAAGTTATTGACTCCATTTATTTAAGGTTATATAGGAGGTTGAGTCTTATTATAGTGACCCTCAACTCATGTTTACCCTATGAAAACCAGTGAAAGTGGGTAAATATGGGAGGATGTAGTTACAAGGTGGTATTAGAGCGGGTTGTGCTCTCTTTGGGTAAAATCTGATGTTGTCAAGTTTATGGTTTTCAAGCATGGGGTCATAGTATACAGTTGGTACGGTCAGGAATGATGTTGTTATATTGATATGATTATGATTATATATGTATTATGCTAATGTGGATTGATTTTGCAGATGAGATAAGCCTCCCCTGAATGTCAATAAGATATGGTTTTTATTTTAGTATCTATTTGATTTATCTGGCATGACCTACGAAAGAAGAGAAACAGAGATGACGAGAAAAATTGTAGACGAAAGTTCTCGTGACTCTCCCTATAGATCAATTAGGTAATAAGGAGATGAGTGTTACCTGGTTTAGCAGATACATTTAGTAGTTTGAGGGAAGAGATGAAAATTTGAAAACCAAAGAGTGATAGGTTGGTTGAGGCTTAGGAAAAACTTTAAAGGTCTTAAGAAAGGCATGAATAAGTCAATGCAGTGATTCTTTATATATTTTCATATTTGCAGAGACAAGGAAAATTTAGGATCAATCAAGAGCAAGAAGAGAGAACTAATGGAGCCTATGTTAGCATGTCTCGGTACGGATACAAGTTGGATAAAGGGGATACAGTCAAAGGTAACAGATCACTAAATACACCTCACATGAGGATTGATATGTATGGGCATCATTCTAGTTCCTCATCTAGGAGATATTATCACCATCATCACCGTCATCATCCTTACATGAGGAGTGATTACTTTCCTAAGGAGTTCAAGAAAGTCAAGCCTCCTACATTTTATGGAGAAATTAAGATGCCAGAAGATTTAGAGGTAGGGTTGCTTGGGATGAAGAAATTATTCAGATTGCATAACTATTCAAAGAACACGAAAGAAAAAATAGCCACCTTCAGTCTCAAAGGGAAATCATATATTTGGTGGGGAGATGTGAATAATGTCAAGGGTATTTGGGAAGAAGAGTTGATTTGGGATGAGTTCGAAAGATGCTTCAAGAAGAAGTACCTATCATAGAGGTATTATAATGACACAACTAAGGAATTTTATGAGCTGCAGATGGTTTCTATGACAAATGATAAGTATACTAACAGGTTCCTAGATTTGTTGAGGTATTTGCCTTACCTCAAGGATGAGAAGGCTAAGATTTAGAGATTCATCAGTGGGTTTCCAACAACATAGAGAGACCGGATTAAGTTTGATGACCCTAGATCGTTTGAGGAGACCATCCAGAAGTTAAAGAATTGTTATGAGTATTCAAAGTGCAAAGTTGAGCCTAAGAATTATTTTAAGGGGAATGAGAAAGAAATTTCCACTGAAGTAGGGAAGACCTCATGATGCAGATGAGAAGGAAAATGTTGCTCCTTACCAAAAGTTCAATGCGATTGCGAAGGGACATGGGTCACAAATTGTAGAGAAACAAAATAGAGGTGATGGTAGGGGACCATTGCGGTGCTAGATATGTGGCAACGATCATCACAAGAAGGATTTTCCATTGTACTAGGGTGGTAGGCCTCATATCTATATTGCTCAAGAGGCACGGATAGTTGGGGATTTTGGTCATAACATTCCTTGGATTTATGTAGTTATGGAAAACAAGTAGGAAGATCACCAAGAATCCATTATTGAGATGAAATGTAAGATCCATGGTGGATTTTTTTCTATTTTGATTGATCTTGGATCTAATTATAGTTATGTTAATCCTAAGCTAATGGATAAGTGTGGCTTGAGAAAAGAAGTGCATCCAAAGTCTTGTTTGGTATAGTTAGCTACAAGTACTAAGAAGAAAGTTCATCATGGGGTAAGAGCTTATGCATTTGAGCTCAATGGTATTCCTGTAGTAGCACATCTGAATGTACTACCATTGGGATCATATAGTACGCTTTTGGGTATGGATTAGATATATCTTCCTAGGACAAAAGTAGATTTTTATGATAAGGTTATTTAGTGCCTGGATGATAATGGGGAAAATAGAATATTATAGGGAAAGAAGCAACCTACATCATTTAGAATGGTCATAGCTATGCAAGATAAGCACAATTGTAGGAATGGGTGTGTAATGTTTGCAGTTCATATTTCTAGTGACAAGGGTAAGGATGTTGAGGATGCATAAATATTCAAGAGGTACCCTGTATTACAACAATTTCAAGATGTGTTTCCAGCAAAGATTCCAAAGTTTCCTCTCCACACGGAAGTGGAATTTTCTATTGATTTGATACTAGGGGAAACACCAGCATCAAAGTCACCTTATAGGATGAGCACACCAGAGTTAGTAGAGTTGAAGTTGCACCTAAAGGAAATTATTGATAAGGGATATATTAGGCCAAGTGTATCACCTTGGGGTGCACTGGTATTATTCGTAAAGAAGAAGGATGGTACTCTTAGGTTGTGCATTGATTACATGCAACTGAAAATGGTGGAGATCAAGAACATGTACCCATTGCTGAGGATTGATGGATTTTTTGACTAGTTGAAGAGAGAAGCGATGTTATCAAATATTTATTTGAGATCAGGGTACCATCAGGGATGCATTAAAGAACATGACATCTACAAGATTTATTTCAGGACTAGGTATGGGAATTATGAGTTTGTTGTGGTTCCTTTTGGTTTGAATATTACCCCAACTATTTTTATGTGCTTTATGAATAGTGTATTGTGTCCTTATTTGGACATTTTTTTTATTGTATTCATTGATGATATATTGATATATTTGATGAAGGAAGAAGAACACGAATAACCCTTAGCAGTAGTGTTGATGTTGCTAAGAGAGAATCAATTGTGTGCTAAGCTTATCAAGTGAATTTTCTTTCAGACAAAGGTACATTACTTGGGACATGTTGTCTCCAAGGTGTTGGGTATGTGTTCTATTATTTTACCCTATTTTTTGGTGGGCGGACCCACCCATGGTTTTGTACATGGGTTTGCACATGGTTTTGGGGCATGATGGTTTTCGACCTTGGTATTTTGTAGATCCAGTCAACGGAACTACAGTTATATTCTAATCCAGGGTTAATGGATTGGGTTTTATGAATTCTTCAACATGTATATATGTGTTTTAACATTAAAAGGAATATAGTGAAAAATCAAGCTGGTAGTCTCGATTTGGGATCCAGGGGAAAATATCTGTGTATATCTGTTTTATGTTTTATGATCTCACTATTATTTGTTTTCTATTTTTAAGATTCGTTTGCAAATAATTTTTGTACAGGGTTAAAACCTACATTTCGTATCATAGTTGTTTCGGTTCAAGGGGACACCTTTGATGTTGAGGGTATTTTTTCTTGGGCCTTTGGTAGACCCTTTTTAGTGGAGATCTGCCGGATCGATTCTTGTGGTGAAATAAGATGGTGAGCAGTGCAAAGATAGAGATCGAGAAATTTAATGGTCAGATTTTTGAGTTGTGGAAGCTGAAGATGGAGGATCTCTTGGTGGATAAATATTAGTGGATTGCAGTAGTTCCGGGTACTAAACCAATGACAATGTTAGATGACTACTGGAAGAAGCTAGATTGTAAGGAAAAGAGCACAATATGGTTGTGTGTCTCAGATTTGGTATTGTTTAATGTATCCGGGGAAGCTACGGTGAAGACTTTGTGGGACAAGTTAGGGACTTTGCACCAATATAAGTCTCTGGTGAACAAATTTTTCCTATGGAAAAGCTGTATAACCTGAGGATGAAGGATAGAGACTCGGTGACAAGGCATCTGAATGCCTTAAATACTGTGGTAAGTCAGTTTTCATATTTTGATATTAAAATATCAGATGAAGATAAGTGCATCAATTTGTTTTTTTCTCTACTAGATTCATGGGACAATATGGTTATTGCAATATGTAACAATACAACTACCTTGAATTTTGATGAAATTGTATCATCGTTGATGTCGGAGGAAATGAGATAGAGAAATATGGAGGGCTAGAATGGAGATGCCTTATTTGTACGAGGAAGGTCCCAGAACGGAAACAAAAATAAATTTTCGAGTGGGAGATCTAAATCTAGAGGGAGATATATATCTCTAGGAAAGCATGTAAAGGTATGTTGGAAATGCAGAAAGGAATGGCACTACAAAAAGGGCTGCAGATCTAAAGCTCCTGAGAAAGGAAATGGATCTAATGATGCTCCTTCTGCAGAGGAAAAAACCACCTCAGAAGAAGGTGGGGATGTGTATTTGGCTTCTTCTTCAAATACACATGTAGATCATGAGGTATGGTTTATTGAATCAAGTGCATCCTGTCACTTCACTCCCCATAGGGAGTGGTTCTGTGAGTATGAGAAGTATGATGGTAGTGATGGTTTCTTAGGGGATGATAGGAAGGCAAAAATATTCGGACATGGAAAAGTCAAGTTGAAGCTGCATGGTGGAAGGATTAGAACACTTACTAGTGTTCTATATATTCCTGGGTTGGCCAAAAATATGATTTCTGTAAGCAAGATATATGATGCAGGTGTAAAAACAATGTTCGAGAAATATACCTACAAGATGGTTCGGGGAGCACTGGTATTAATGCAGGGAGTTCAGATTGGAACTCTATATAAGCTTTAGGGTAGCATTGTTATTGATGGGTGCAACAGTTATGTGGTTCCTGAAAGCGGAGAGGAAACCCTAGCGGTCTCTGGAGAAAAGACCATGCTATGGCATCAAAGTCTTGGACATATTGGAGAGAAGGGCCTTCGGATACTGCATGGTAATGGTATGGTAGAAGGTATGTCTAATTTCTCTCTGGATTTTGATTTCTGTGAACATTTTGTATATGGGATGGAAAATCAGGTGAGTTTTCCTTCTGGTGCTAAGAGGGTGAACAAGATATTAGAGCTTATGCACAGTGATGTGTTTGGACCTGTGTTGATTACATCACCGGGAAATTCTGTGTACTATGTTTCATTTATATATGAATTCTCGAGGAATACATGGATATATTTCTTTAGGAAGAAATCTGAAATCTTTGACAAATTTAAAGAATTTAAGGCTCTGGTGGAAAACCAGACAGAGAAGAAGATAAAGGTGCTAATGATAGATAATGGTGTAGAGTTCTGAAAGAAGGAATTTGAAGAATTATGTAAGAAGTGTGGTATATCACTGAAGAAGACTAATTCATAAACACCTCAACAAAATAGAGTTGCAGAAAGAATGAACATAATGTTGATGGAAAAGGAAAGAAGCATGCTCAGTGGTATCACGTCAGGACATGAATTCTAGGCAGCAACAATGGAGACTGCATGTTACCTGGTTAACAGATCACCTTCATCAATGTTGGAGGATAAGACTCCACATGAGGTATGGAATGGTAAGAACCCCTCTCTTTCACATATGATGGTATTTGGATGTCATGCATATCTACATTTTCCAAAGGAGAAAAGGACCAAGTTGGATAATAAATCTGAAAGGTGCATCTTTATTGGGTATAAGGATGGTTTAAAAGGTTACAAGATTTGGAACCCAGAAACAAGGAAGGTGGTCTACAACCAAGATGTGGTGTTTAGAGAGGTGAAATATGTTGTTAAACATGAAGTCCTACCAAAGGAACCTGAGAATATAGAGTTTGAGCTAAAGGAGGATGAATCAGACTCTACAATAGAACAAGATTCAAAAGAGGAAGAGCCACAAACTCTAGCTGTGCGAAGATCATTTCGGGAAAGAAGGCAACCATAAAGGTATATTTCATTTTATTTCTGTTCAAAAATGTCTTTAACTATCATTGATGATGATCCCATAACTGTCAGGGAGGCAGTGGATTCAGAGGATGGAAAAATATGGAATGGGGCCATGGTTGATGAAATGACATCCTTGCACAAAAATGAGGCATGGGATTTGGTGGAGTTTCCAGCTAGAAGGAAGCCCATCGGGAGAAAATGGGTGTTTAAGAATAAGATGAATGTAGAAGGCAAGGTGGAGAAATACAAAGCTCTATTGATAGAAAAAGGGTATTCTTAGGTGCCGAGAATTGATTTTGGTGATATCTTTTCTCCTGTTGCCAAGGTTACTTCTATTAGATTAATTTTATCTGTTGTTGCTACATTTGTTTTTGGGGTAGAACATATGGATGTGAAGAAAACATTTCTTCACAGGGATCTGGAAGAGGAGATCTACATGAAGCAACATGAAGGATTTGTGGTGAAGGGTAAGAAATAACTAGTATGCAGGTTAAAAAATATTTTTTATGGGTTAAAATAGTTACCATGGATGTGGTATCAGAAATTTGATACCTATATACGGGGACTTGGCTTCACCAGAAGAAAAAAGGATCACTGTGTGTATTTTAAAATAATTGGTAACCGTGTTATTTATTTGTTCTTGTGTGTGGATGATATGTTGTTGATTAGAAATGAAAAAGAAATTATCCAGGATTTGAAGACCCAATTGTTCTCAAAATTCAACATGAAGGATCTTGGTGCTGTAAAATATATTTTGGGCATGGAAATTAAGAGATATCAGGAAAAGAGGAAGCTCTGGTTAAACTAGAGGAAGTATGTCGAGACAATATTGCAGAGGTTCAATATGCAGGATAGTAAACTGATGAAGGTTCCTATTCCTATAGGTGTAAAGCTATCTGTTGAACAGTGTCCAAAGACACAAGAAGAGGAGGCAGATATGTCTCGTGTTCCATATGCAAGTGTAGTGGGTAGCTTGATGTATGCAATGGTCTATACTAGATGAGACATTGCACATGTTATGGGAGTATTGAGTAGGTTTATGTCAAAACTAGGGAAGGAGAATTGGACATCAGTGAAGCGGGTTTTTAGATATTTGCGTGGCAATAGTGATTATGGTTTGTGCTACCAGGGAAGACCAAGACTGAACAAAATTTTAGACATTTGTGGTTTTGTTGATCCAGATTGGGTTGGAGATCTGAACCAAAGAAGAGCTACAAGTGGGTATGTGTTTAGCCTATTTGGAGGTGCAGTGAGTTGGATGAGTAAAAGACAGTCTGTAGTGGATCTTTCAACTACATAGGCAGAATACATGGCAGCCACTCATGCAAGAAAGGAAGCAGTTTGGTTGCAAATATTGTGTTCGAGTATGGGGTTGGTGCAACGAGCTATAAGGATAGACTGTGATAGCCAAAGTGCAATTTTCTTGGCTAAGAATCCTACTTATTATTCAAAGGCAAATCACATTGATGTTCAATATCACTTTGCGAGAGATATGGTTGAGGATAAAAGGGTGTTGATGGTAAAGTTTGACATTTTGAATAATGTTGCAGATGCATTGACGAAGTCTGTGAGCACTGAGAAGTTTTCCCGGTGTAGAGAAAAAATGGGTGTTTTAGAGATGGAATAATGACTAAGCTCTCCTGTGGATCCCTGCTGAAGGAAAACAACAAGTGGGAGAATGTTCGGTATGTGTTATATTATTTTACCCTATTTTTCGGTGGGCGGATCCAGCCATGGTTTTGTGCATGGGTTTGCACATGGTTTTGGGGCATCATGGTTTTAGGCCCCTGGTATTTTGTAGAATTGGTCAAGGGAACTACAGTTATATTCTAATCCAGGGTTAATGGATTGGGGTTTATGAATGCTTCGACATATATATGTGTGTTGTAACACTAAAAGGAATATAATGAAAAATCAAGCTGGTAGTCCCGATTTGGGATCCATGGGAAAATGTCCGTGTATATCTGTTTTATGTTTTATGCTCTCGCTATTGTTTATTTTAAATTTTTAAGATTGGTTTGTAGATAATTTCTGTACAAGGTTAAAACCTACACAAGGAAGACATATAGGTGGAATCGAAAAATATTAGGGATATCATGGAGTGGGTAGCTCCTAATAATGTGGATGTAGTCAAATCATTCATGGGGTTACTAGGTCACTATAGGAGGTTCATCAAGACTTTATCACACATTGCATATCCTATTTCATCATTGCAAATAAAAGGCAATAAATTTTAATGGATAGAGGAATGTGCAACCAATTTTGATCAGTCGAAGTAGTTGTTGACAAATGCTCCAGTTATTAAGATTGTATATTCAGATCAAGATCTCATGGTGTGTACATATGCCTGCAAAATATGACTCAATGGAGTATTGATGTAGGAGGGACAATTGGTGTGCTTTGAGTCCAAGAAACTGAATGAGCACGAGAAAAAATATGTGACTCATGATCTTGAGTTGGGAGCTATTATTTATGCCTTGAATATGTGGAGGCATTATCTTCTCGGCATGAGGTTTGTATTGATGAACAATCATAGTGATTTTAGATATATGTTTGATCAACCAAATCTAAATGGCAGGAATGATAGGTGGTTGGCCATGATCAATGAGTTTGAATTTGATATTAGATACATTAAGGGTAAGGAGAACAAGGTTGCAAATTCTTTCAGTAGGAGACGGCAGATTAACCATGTTGTAGCGGTGGTCTCATATGGGACATATTTAAAAGATCAGATCTTACAGGTAGGTTACAACAGGGTACATGTGATCAGGATGTGGACTATCATATTATGATAACTGGTTTGGTGATATTTAGGGACAATATTTATGTGCCAGATGATAGTGGGCTCAAGAAGCTTATCTTGAGGGATTTTCATGTCAAGCCATATTAAGGTCACCCAGGATATCAGAAGATGTTGACAACATTGAAGAAGTTCTACTATTGGAAGAATATTAACAAGGAAGTGGAAAAGCTTGTGTCTAGATGTTTGGAATGCCAATAGGTGAAATAAAAATGTAATGATCCAGGTGGGTTGCTTCCGCATTTTCCGATTCCAGAATGGAAATGAGAGGCCATTTCCATGGATTTCATTATAGGTCTTCTGAGGATATTGAAGAAACATGATTCTATGATGGTTGTGTTTGATAGGTTGAGCAAGGTAGCTCAATTCATTCCAGTGAAGACTACTTATTAAACTAAAGAGGCGGCATAGGTCTTCATCAGGGATATCTTGAGACTACATGTTATTTCAAAGAAGATTGTGTCAGACAAGGATGTTAAGTTCACTTTCAAGTTTTGGAAGGAGCTGTTTGCAGGTTTGGGGACAAAGTTGCTTTCAATACAACATATCATCCACAGACATATGGACAAACAAAGAGGGTCAACGAGATTTTGGAGGATTTGTTGAGGATGTATGTTATGCACTAGCAAAGGATATGGGAGGAGTACCTTCTGTTAGTGCAAAGAGTCACTCCTTGAATGCATAAGGAGTAAGCCTTACACATCATAGTTCATTTCAAATTTTAAATGGGTTGTTTGAGTGGTGGGATGGTTTCTCAAAGATTTTGAAATGATTCTTTTAGATTCTTTAAAACTTTCATGCATTGGCAAGCCGTGGAAATTATAAATTGTATGGGTAAATTGGTAGTATAGGGAGAAGAGTGTAACAAATGGAAGAATATGGATAGCTGGTACCTATTCTAGGAAATATTCCTATCCTAAATAAATCACACAACTAGGATGGTGGCTCTTTACACAAACTCTATTTATGCAAAGTAAACAACATTCATAAAATATATTGCATGTAACAAATGGAAGAATATGGATAGCTGGTACCTATTCTAGGAAATATTCCTATCTTAAATAAATCACACAACTAGGATGGTGGCTCTTTACACAAACTTCGTTTATGCAAAGTAAACAACATTCAGAAAATATATTGCATGTATAAAGTATTCCACAAATCCTTTATGAAATCTTCAATGACATGTTCTATAACACACATATAATTTGCAGAAAACTGAGAGTAGATAATTTACCGTTAAATCCTTTAACACCTTCTCACTCACACCTTACTATTTCTGTAATTCATATTTTATAAGAAATTAACAAAGAAAGAAGACACACCATACACTAGATGGTCCTTGAGTCAAAAAATTCTCCAGCATGAAGTAAAAAAGACTTTTTATTATATTTAGTATTCAAGTAGACCAACATCCAACCTGGAAATGGTATTTACAAATGGTATATATAGCAAGAGAGGCACCAACTGCATCTCTTCTAAAAAGAAGGAAACATTACTCCTAACATTACATAGGTGTTAAAAGACATTACAACCATATCCCATCGAAATCTAACTGAAAGGATAAATGTAGAAGAAAGAAGAGAAGAAATATGGGTTGAAATGCTAAGTATGTTGTCATGCTGCCCCTTTTTCTACTGATTTATCTCCTTGTGTCTTTGGTCTTTAAATAACCATGTATATTCATTTAATAAGACCTCCAACAACCTCATAACCACCTTTAACCATCACTTGTTATATCCTTTTGGTTATGGGTTCTTATCCTTCCTGAAATGGCTCAAAAAATTTGCTGACAGGTGTCAAAATTTAGTTAAAACAGACGCTACCAGAAATTCTGGTAAAAACATGTAATTGGGAAAAAAATGGAATGCTATTAGAATTTCCGGTAGCACTCTGTTTATTTTTCAAAAATACACATAAAATGTTGAAAATCCTATGCAGACTTATATTCCTTGACATCTAAGTTGATGTTCAAAATTGTGATTGATAAGACAAAAGGTATTTGTATCAAAAAACATTTTTACCTTCCTTAAATGTGGGCTGCAACTTCAACAAGATTATCCAAGTCTATCTTGCTATCATCAACTGATCTAGATCTACTTTTTCTTTTGGCTGCTTCCTTGACAGTGGGTTTCTCCTCCTTAGAACCCTTTTGTATCTTTCTTCTCTTTGAGGGCTCTGAGTGCTGCTCTGAAGGGGTTTTGATTTTGTTTTTCTTCATGGATTTTTCTGTCTTTGACCCTTCTGATTTACCTTTTATATCAATGACCTCTGTAATTAAGCTTGGATTATGTAGAGCCTTGGACTTAAGCCTAAAATTGTTGTTGTCTCTGGTATGCCTCTTTATGGTACCAACAAAAAGTTTGGCATCTTCTTTCTTCTTCTTACTGTTGATCTCATATCCAACATCCTTGAGGAGTTCTTCATCAGATTTTTTAGGCTGATACTCTTTCTGCATCTTCTACTGAATATCTGCTTCTAGAATTTCTGATAGCATCTGCGCTTTAGATTTCTCTGTAGTTGCAGTCATTCCTCTTCGGGCTCTGGTGTACACATTAGGAAAAGGAGGAACAGGGGGCACCATTTTCATAGATTTGGGCTTAATTATTGAGGATCTCTCCCATTTTTCCAATTTTCTCTCAGCCTTGGCTGCAGAAACATTTTCTTTCTTGCTCTTGTCCTTATAGATGTTTTCCTTCTTAGCCTTCCTCTTGGTTCTTTTTGTAGGCTGAGGGTGTGGTTGTGAAACTGGAGGTGTAGGTGCAGGTTGGCTTGCCCTGTAAAACAAAAAGTGATCCCATGTTTGATTTATTTTCTTTAACTCTTCTTCAACTTGAACCTTGATGAGAGCTTGATGATACAAGCTATATTATGAAACAATAGTGTGAGTTTGGATCCTTTCTGACATCTTTGTCAGAATTTTCAACAACAAGTATGGTAGATTTAAGATCTTCATACCTGCAACATTAGAAAGAAACCTCATATGATAAAGAAACACAATTGTATACCTCCTTTCACAAGTGAGGTATACCTTGATAAGTTTAACAACTTCTACCCAATCATTTTTAAGATAACTACTTGGAATTCCCTTGGCCCAATTTGGATATTTTTGTGCATCCTTGAGGAAACTATTGAGGTCTCCTCATGTGATAACCTGACCTTTGAACCACATCTCTCCTTCTTGTGGAAGGTTAAATACTTCATCAATGGAGTCTTCTAAAATCTGCAATGTAAGACCATAAATTGTTTCTTCTTGTCCATTAAAAGAGTTTGCAAACTCTTGAGCTACTCCTGAATGAGAACTCCCTAACCTGGTGCACAGAGAATACCACCCTACCCAGATAAACAAGCTTCTCACCTTCGAATTTGCATCCACTAGGTCTGAACCCTGTGACTCAATTCATTTTATTTTCCCACCCGTTTTAGTCATCTTCAGAAATTAATGACTCTGTCTCTTGAAACTAATAGGTGGTAGAGTTGGAAGAGTTTCACCTTACAGGTGTTACTTGTGTTTCCTCTAAAATATCATCTGAAATCTATAATCCTCCTCAAACTGCAACTCTATGCAATTCGATATCCAACATCTAAACTCTAAAATGATAATACTCCTACTTTTTGGGTGGTTTTAAAACAAAAACTATGGTTCATCACCCCATGAAAATTGATCTTCGTTATGGAAATTATTCCTGATCTTAGTGTGCACCATGTGATAGCCATTATTACCCTCAGTTGGCTACGTATCTTCATATGGAATGCTACAGATGTCTTGAGGTCGTTAGAGTCATGTAATTTAAAGTATCACAAGGTGACTGGATATTTATTCCTTGTATATTTTCATATTGTATATATATATTTCAGTATTCAAAGCATTTCCAAAGAATAGAAAAAGAATAAAAAAGAAGAAGAGAAAGAGGGTGTAAAAAAGGAAAAGAAAACCCCACAAAAAATGAATAGTTCTGAAAGTGCTGCAAATTAAAATTCAACTACTCCTTGGAAAGGTTTTTTCAATCATACAACTTAAGCATGATTTTAAAATTTTGAATTTTTGTTGATAGGTTAGAAATTGAGGATTTTCCAAACTGTTTAATCTTGGGTTTTCAGTAGATTAGGTAGAAATGAAATTGGTTCGACAACTTAATCTAGGCCAGTGGGAGAAATAAGGGATAGAGGTTAGGTTATAAGTTCAAAAGAAAAGAGACTTAAGGGTTTGCAAGCCCAAATGCACCCTACAAAAGAAGAAGAAAATGCTAGATTTGTAGTTTGGGTAGGTAGAGATGATAAGGAGAAAGAATGAAAGGAAAATTTAAAGTTCATTCTACAATGTACAACCTAAAAATTGAATTTTGTTTCCTATGGTCGAAGAAGAAAATATAAATAAGGGAGTGTTTGTGCTCAAAGTGTTAGAGCAGGGTTATGTTCCAAAATTTTGGGATTAAAACTGTAATCCAAATTATCAAGACATACTCTATGCCTTAGATTTTATCCTAAGTCCTGAAGATATTAATTCCATTTGTTCCTAAAAATCCCCAGACACTCTTTTCCATTTTATCCTAAGTCCTATACTACCCCTGACACTCATTCATTTCTCGACCCCACCATCACATCACATGTCCCATCCACGCTAATCATCGCCCACCTTATCCACCATCTCCGCACCTCACTCTCCATCCAATGGTTCTTAACGCCTTTCAACCCCCTCAGCTTCTGAAGTTTAACAATGGGGGGGGGGTTCTAAAATAGGCAGTACCCAACACCTCCAAACTAGTGAAGTGTCACCCCAATGATTTTTCGCGCCCCCCCCCCCCCACCGATACTGTTTACTACTATGACCCCCCTCCGAAAGTGGTTTTCGCAGCAAAATAAACCATCACACCCGCTGACTGTTGGACTAGCTGTTTCCCTTTGCCTCTGTGCCATGACCCCGCCTACCTATCCCTTATGTTTACTCACATCCGCTCCCACCTATCCACTTCAACCAATCACATTGCCTCCCACCAAGAAGCCATTGTGCCATAAATGGCCAGACCATTATCCAATGGGCCCATGCCTAATCAAACGGTCCACCAATCACAATTAAAAGCTGAATTCACACTCTAAATCAGAGTTTAATTTTCTAATATTATTCTAAAATTACAGGTACTGAATTCACAGAGAAATCAAGAGAACTATTGCTGAAGAGAATATGTTGTTCATCAAAGAAAGGTTTCCAACTCTCGACAACTTCGGTTACGGTTTTTCTCAAGCCTTCGTCTCTGTTCACATTTCCCTTTCAATTATATCCCCTTCCCAGTGCTGATCAATGACAAATACCTCTCTCTGTTCCCTTATTCTTTCATCCCATTCTTCACTGCATAGAGAGAAATAAGCTACAGAAGACAGAAATGCCTCCAAAGCTGGATCAACATCCTTTTAATCCTATGGTCGACCCACAAGTGGACCTGGATCACTTCGCTCTAGCGGAAAAAGACTATAAAATCCATGAGATAGAGTCAGAATTCGATTTATTCGATGTCTACTGCTGGCTCAAGGATATGTTCCTTGAAGAAGTTGATGATATAGGTCTATGGGAGACCCAATTACCTCTTTACATCTTTCCAAAAACTCTTAGTTGCCCAGAGTTCATCGGGAAGTGCCAAACCTGTTATGAATTTAATCATAGAACCATAGTCACCCCAATAGGAGAAATCCTGTTCACCATCAATGCCCTATCCATCGAGAAAATGATGTAGGCCCCCACTCCTGAACAAAAAATCCCTTTCTCTTATGAAACCCTTATGGAATTTTATCGGAAGCTTGAATTTGCCAGCAGAACCAAAACTTTGCAAATTTTCATGGCAACTGATGCCCCAATGCCCACCAAGAATCCACCCTATCCTTCATCTATCTTTCCTGATAGGACCCAACACATTGTCACTGTTTTATCTTATTTATTGGGGTATCACACTGATTAGTGGGTAGATGAATCTATGATAGGATTTTTTTCTATTCTTTCCTCAGATGTTAAACCCACAGTCATGTTTAAATATGCCCAGTTTCTTGCTGATGCTTTACATGACCAATTTTTAAAGTTTAATATAGAGGAGGTTTTCAAATGCACCTCTATATTGGTGTAAATGTTTATTTATTTTCAGTCCAACAGGTTTCAATTTCAGATGACCAAGGTAAATGAAGATGCTGAGCCTCATTCCATCATATTCTGGACCACTCTGCTAATAAAGGATTAGAAGAATTATACATACAAGGATTTTGTGGATTTTTTTGTGCACCTAGCCATCATCACACTCAGTAGTGCAGCAAAGCCAAGGATAAGTGAAGAAATTAGGAAAACCTTGTAGTTGACAGAGCAAGTAAAGACAGTAGATTGGTACTTATACCAACATTACACAGAGATCCGAGTCTATGGTTGTGAGCTAGCCCCCTACAAATGAGAGCCTATGGTTGTGAGCTACGTTCCTCTCCATGATGGTATAAGGAAAATGATACATGAAGATTAGCTCCACTTTGTTTTTGTGAAGAAGAAGTCTCAGTTTAAGATCAAGGCACAAATTGAGCCTTTCATCTGTAACAACAGAGTAGCAAAGGAGGAGGAAGATAACATACTGAAGGGGATGGGTTTCAGTCATAGTTTCACTTGGTCTTATGACCCTGTAGGGATTATCTCCAAGAAAGGGTGGAAAACATGTCCACACCCTATGTTCACAGACACAGGCCTCTAATTAAGCAGTATGAAAATCAAGCAGAATGGGTGACAAACACCCTACAAGAGGATGAAGAGTAGGTGATTTCCACCTCAGGCATTCAGACCCCAACACCACAAGAGAGGAAGAGTGCAGAAGAAAAGGAAGACAAGGGGAAAGAGCAAGAGAAAGAGATAGGAAGCAAGAGGCCAAGAGAGGATCAGTCACCTTCGGTGACTGATACCTCTAGCAAATAATTCAAATTGAAATATAGGAAGAGGGTTGGAATTCACATGAATATTGATCAAGGAGGTGAATCAGAACAACAGGCAATAATTCACATCATGGAAACCCCTAGAACATCTATAGTAGGTGGTCAAACAATGGCCTCCCCTACATCCTCAGCCATAGTGTCTATAGCAACAGGGTTTGCAGACATCTACTTCCAAGCCTGCCATAGAAGGCCAAGAGAAATCAGTTTATGACACATTCAGGGAGATAAAGATGAGGAATGAGGCATTGAAAACTAGCACCGAAAACCAATTTTGGAAGTAGACCTCAAGTTCACAAAGCAGGCTGATATCTGCCTTTGACATTGAAAATGGGAGGATGTAGATGGCATTTCTAGAAGCCTTGGTCCCATAGCCTCAAGGAATAGGAGATTATAAGAAGGCATCATTCGAGTTCAGTACCAAGGACATCCATCCTATTGATCAAATGGAATTACACAAGAATACTGGGGAGATGGTGGCCTTAACCTTGACAAGTACTGCCATGAGCTTGTCAAAAATTCAGGTATCCTTATCCAATACTCAATCACAACTCAAGATGGAGAAAATATCCGCTATTGCCAAATACTCAAGAATAAAATCTTTAAAATATTTAATAGTGAAGCTTGGGTATGACCCAACCAGTGTTCAAGCTATGGGGGAGCTTTTGAAGGAGAAGAATGCTGACATAACAGCCCTTAGGAAACAACTCAAGATGTTAGCAACAAAAGACCCTTTGGCTAAAGGCATTGAGGAAGATGAGTCACAGAAAGCTGAGTTGATGAAATTAGTCATGGAACAGTCTGCCCAAATCAAGCAAATGGAGACTGAGATGGAGAAGCTACTGAAGGAAAAAGAAGAAGCAGCTCGATTGGCACTCATCCCACTAGAAGTTGTCCCCATTTCATCAATTCCATCAGCTGTTCCAGCAACTGCTAGAGAATCCAGTGGGAAAGATCAGCTATCCAAGGCCATGGAAAGCATGACCTTGCAGTCACAAGAGATCAATAAATTGGATTCACAGATAGGAATACTAAGGGATCAAAAGGCTAGATTTGAAACTGCCCATGAGATAGCCAAAAAGCAGATTGAGAGGTTGGAGAAGGAAAAGAAGGAATTTCAACCATCAACATTTTGGGCCAAATGAAGCTAATAATTTGGGGCAGTATCATAGAGCCAGTAGATGAAATCTGGCATTCCATCCACATCATTTTTGAACATAAATAATTGATTGAAAATTGCAGAGTGGCTATTGAAAAAACAAATCAGGAATTGGGAAATATGCCAATCACAGCCCCTAAAATCATAAAATTCCTGAAATCCAAAATCAATTATGAGCTTGAAGAGCTAGAAATGCAGGACAAAACATCGACCATATTAGTGGGGAAAAGGGTTCTCACTAAGAGGAATTTGGTAAGACAACTGGAGGAGAAATGTCACGAATTGGACATAGCCATCAATAGATTCTTAAGCAGAATTGAGCCCCTGAGGGAAAAGGGGTTTCCCTCACTGTATGTGATAAATAACAAACTAGTCCAAAAGGGAGATTATATGACCAAGCTCAGGGAGACAACTAAAGACACCACCAAATTCTCCCACATCAAAGGAAACGTGACCGAGAAGGTTGTCTTGGATATCTTGAGCAATGACATCTTTATTCAACATGAGCTGAAACATTTTTTCCTCACCAAGCCCACTTTTAGCAAATACACAAAGGTGGATGAAGTGTATCAACAGGTCATAGAGAAGAGAATTTCGGTAAGAAGGAGTGGGCCAAATTGTGCATGTACCAAGATTGAAAAGGCACAATGAACACATCGACACAACCAAAGGTAAATGAAAAGCACCTAGACTACATCATATTTAATGATCCAGCAAATGTGACCCAAAATTAGAGCCAAATTTCAAAGCCACCCATCGTTGCCTCTTCGTGACCACCTCAGCCACCTTCAACCTACTTTTTGAGTTCACGAAGAGTTGACAAAGTTTTTGGATTCATGAAAAGCTGCTTAAGTTAATTCCAAGGGCGGTGTTTTTCAGAGATATTTTGTCTGTGTCGTGCATGACCACACTTGTCTTGTTTTTTTTCTTAACTTGTAATTAGTGAAGGTTTTCGAAGTAGATAGGGCAACTGATGTAGTTTTTAGTTAAATACTGCATGCATTGGAAGTATCAATGTTGGTTGGACCTTGTTGGACCCTGCATTGTAATAACTATTGTATTGGAGCACTGTAATTTTTGGGAGCTGGAGCATGAATAGTAAGAAACCATTTGCAGGATACTTGAGATGTGTCTGTTTGGTGATGTGATTCTCTTCTCTCAGTTGAATGTGTCCATTTTTTTTTTTCACACTGCGTATCATTTTAAGCTGATTGTAAAACATAAATTTTAGATTAAGATTTATTGTTGGAGCACCTTAATTCTATTTTTGATTACAATCTAAATGTTTTCTTCATGAAGTATGGTTAAGAAATTCTTAATTTCTTTTTAACCACTACTGCAAATTCACTGCTTCTTTCACCTCACAATTCCTGCTACTTTAAGATCTAGCACACATAGTTAGCTTGCCTTGTGATGCTTTTGAAATTTTGATGCAATAGACCAGCCTTTTATGACTCCATATCCCAATGGATTAGCTTCTGCATACCTGCTCATCCAACCAACACAATCAATCAAAATAACCAAATCTCACCATCACTGTAACCAGCCTAACATCAACATTCATAATCTTAAAGTAAAATTAAATCATAAATAGAGAGAGCCCTCTCTAAGTCTAGGAAGTCTAGGCCCTGGATTCCAAAGTGGTTTGATGTTGTCCTCTATCGTTTATTCTTGCCAATATTATAAATTAGAGGGCCACAACAGAGGTGATAGCCATTATTACCCTTAGTTGGCTGCGTATCTTCGTATGGAATGATACAAATGACTTGAGGTAAGCGGATCTGTGACTGGTAGTCACCTCCGCTATCTTGCTGATGATTGGTCGAAATTTCCAGAAACACTACTATGTGACCAATCAAATGGTCATTTCACTAAGTTTGATGACCACGATCTCCTCCATTCGGAAAACAAATACCTTGACATGAGATTAACTGTGTTGGAGTGATAGACAAGACGAGATTAACAATTGGGTGTATTACTGCGGGTTGAAACCTAAGCATTACTGTATACCATGAATTGAATTAAACTAAACTGACTGCGTACGACTCCTATCATAAGATATAAAACATTTAAAAAAAAATATTTGAAACGTATTTACACTACAACACGTGGCTTGAAAAAAGAAGATGTGATTTTTCGTTTATTTTTAAAAAACAGAGGATGCTTCTAGAATTTGTGGCAGCATCAGAATAAAATAAAAACAAATAGAAACAAGAATATAACAGACTATTTGAAAAGGCTAAAACAGGCATTACCAAAAATCTCGATAGTGACCAAATTTCTTTTGAAAGTTTCAAAGTCTAATCCTTAAAACAAAAAAATTAAAATGGAATCATGAATTAGCAAAGAACTGTGCTAACGCCTTCCATTGGTTTATTTTTCTTACAATAATGGTTATTAGGATTCACTAAGGATGAGTCCATTTGAGGCACTGTAAAGGAAAATTTTTAATACTCCCATCATCTAGAGTGATCCAATGAATATTGATATATTGGTAGAAATGGAATAGGAAATGAAGTTTATAAAGAAGAATATAAAGGCAACACAGGACAGACATAAGACTTATGCAGACCAGAATAGGGAATTTAAGGAGTGTTTGGTTGGGGAGCATGTGTATTTACGCATCAAGCCCAAGAGGAGCTCCTTGAGGATTGGATCATGTGTCAATTTGGCACCACGGTATTTCGGGACTTTCGAGATCCTTAAGAGGATTAGACCAGTGGCCTACAAACTTGCACTGCCTCTGACAGTGAAATTCCATGATGTTTTCCATGTTTCATTGCTTAAAATATTTGTAAAGTATGTTGATCATGTTATCGATTGGTTTGTATTGCAGGTGGAACAAGAAGGAGAATTATAGCTGGAACCTCAGTGCATATTGTAGTGGAAACAACTCATGCTTCGAAACAAAGTAATCGAGTAGGTTAAAGTGTAGTGGAAGAACATTGGGCTCGATAAAGCTACATTGGAGATGGAAAATCAAATGTTGGCTCTGTATCCTTCATTGTTTTCTGGTGGAGGAAAATGAGTTTTTGGTATTTGTACATATTTATGTATGGTTTTTATTGTAATTACCACAAGGAGTCGTGTTATAAATCTCCAATAAGCGGTATGATTGTTATGTTTTCATGCTTGTCATAATGATTTTACTTTTTATCAGGTTGTTCATTGGGAATACTTCAACGAGTTGGGTTATAAAGCTCCATGGGAAGTATGTTTTGGTTTTCAACGGTTTTGCTGGTTGTAGGTGTCATAGAACACCGAGGATGGTGTTCCCAAAAGGGGGAGGGGTCTGTAACAGACCTGGGTTAAAAGTTTATGTAATAAAGTTCATAAAGGAAAAATAATACCAAGGTCATGGGACACTTATTCCAAGCTGAATGTTCGGAAAAATATCCTTGCGGGTATCACTTGTTGGTTATTATGGCTAAGGGAAATTGGTAAAGGAATTGGAAAAGGATTTGAAAAGGAAAAAAGGAATTATTGGCATTTATTTTATGAAAATAAAGGAAATTAGGAGAAAAATAAGGTGAAAGGTCACAAGTTGCATGTGAGGAGGAAAATGAAGGAAAATTAAGTAAAATGAAGAAATTAGAATCATCAATAGTAAAAAGAAATTAGAGCGTCAATTTGGGGCCTATTTTTAGTTCGGTTTTGGAATTAGTCTCAGAGAGGAGAAGAGCACCAAGAGGAGAAGGAATGTAGGGAAAACAAAGGAAGGACAAAGAAAGAAAAAAAATTCTAAGGAAGGACAAGGAAAGTATATGAAGGAAAAGGAAAGCAAGGATCAAGTAAGGGAAGTGGATCAAGCAACTTCAATAGGAATACTTGCAAGTAACAAGTTGCATATATGATTTCCTTGTTGGATTTGGCATGCATGGTATATGCATGTGTGTATTCGATTTCTTTGTTGTCACTGGAATGGGTTTTCCCGAGTTTTGACAGTGGTTTTAGCCTTGCCTTACCATTTCTAGATAGATGTGGTGTGATGGGATTATTTATTGGTTGAGATTTGGAATATCGAAAGGTTTTGGATCTGGGTGAGGTGGTCTCAGGAAAATCCCAAGGGTTGGAGTGGAGATGGTTTTCTCTGAGAAGCCCTCAATAGGTGGGTGGATATAGGAAAATTCCTTAAGGGATGGTGAAGAAATTATAAGGCATTCAAGCTTAGTTTGGTTTTATGATCTTGAGACCAGTTTAGGTGAGATCATGATATGGTGAGGGTCGAGATGGGTTAACCTATGGATTCCATTGGTTGTTGAAGGATTGGTTTATCCCATGATATCCCACATTCATGCTTGGAATATGGAACAAGGGGTGATTGGATGAATGAAATATTTGCTTCAACCAATCTATGGTTGGGTGGTACGTGGAAGTTAATAACTTGGTGGGATTTTTCGTATGGTTAATAAGAGCTAAGTTTCTCTTAGTCTTTGATGAGTAATTATACTTGTTAGTATGTGGCTTTAATGGATATCATATCATTGTTATATATATAGTTATATGTTGGTTATAAGAATGGTTACATGATAGATTTAAGTATGAATCTCATTACCTTTTAATTAATGAATGTCTAGTTAATGAATATGTGGAGCCTCAAGACTTCCTCAATTTTGACACTCCTTTTCACTATATTTCCTTCTTTTTGACAACCCCATAAGATCAAACAAGTGTTGAAATGCACATTTTAACTTGGTAAGGTATCCTAATGATCTATTTTCCATATTTCAATTTTTCCTTATTATTAGAATGGAATTTATATTTAACTATGGAATTAATGAAATTCTGTAGCCAAACTCTATTTCTGTAGCCACCACCATGGTTCGAAAGATTATGAGGAATTAATAAAGCAATGAAACATATGGGTAGTTGAAAAATTATCCGGTCATGGATCCTATCTGATATAAATGGAGTATGTTAGTATTGTTGTTCTAATTCCTCTTTCAGATTCTGTAAACAATGTCTTATATGTGATAGGGGTTCAAGTTGTCTTACAAGTGATTAAGTCTCATGAGTGTTTTTATGTTAATTTTATAAACAATTTAACATAAAAGAATGACTGAACAACAGTAAATAGAAGTACAGTACATCAACATACAACACATCAACACAGGGATTTGATGAAGGAGTTCACCCCTCCTAGGGTACATCTCCTTGGTCCAACTTCCATGGCTTGGGCCTCTATATTATGATCAAATTTGCAAAATGATGTGTTCAAAATGCTTTTCTACTCCTGAAACCTGCACCAACGAGTTTATAATGCCCAAAAATGGTGCCTTAGGCTCTTTATGCTCTTGATTTGGTCGATAAATGACTAAATTATGACCTTCTCCCATTTTTCCACAAATTTTCGCCTAAATTTAGCTAATTGGAGCTAAATTCGATTAGCTGGCGCTAAAACTACCAGTTTCGCCAGATTTGGTGGACTGCCAAACTAATATGGATTAGTTTAATTGAATGATGTTAGTGATAATTAAGCGTGTTTATCTATTAAAATCATGCTTAGTGGTTAATCAACATTAGCGTAAATTAAATGAGGATTAATGTAATTAACCTCGGATTAGCATGTCAACTCCGCGCTTAGTGGATAGGCCTCTGCTGGTGGTTTTGCGGTCCCGACCATATGCGCTGGGGGCTGCCCCCCCACTTTCCCCCGCCGATGATGTCATTCAAACTTAAATATACACAACAATGCATACATATTAAGTTCTATTGTTATGGCATATTGGTATTTGGTGTTTGTCTTGCTTGGGAGGTCGCAATGTCGGACCTTGATGCCTCCGCCTAGACTTGTAACAAAATTTTTCTATACCGTAGAGGGGGCACATGGCGGACCCATGCCAAGCCACGTGTATCCTCTGCATTGGCCCACTTTAAATCAATGTTAAAATGCCAATAAACCACAAATTCAAACCAGTAAGATACTTCCACTTCACAGTCCCTCATTCGATGAAGAAAATTGACCATCTTTGACCTTGCGCTGTTAACATGCCACATAAACAGTATGAAACTAAGTGGGCTACCTGTTAGCCCTTCGTAATTTTTAATATTGGCAAGAAAAATAATAGAGGACAACATCAAACCACTTTGGAGTCCAGGACCTAGCCTTCCTAGACTCAGAGAGGGCTCTCTCTGTTCTTTATGATTTAGCTTGATGATTATAATTGCTGATATTAGGCTAGTTATAGAGATTATGAGAATTGTTGGTTTTGATTGGTTGGGTGGTTGGAAAAATAGAGCTTTGAATCTTAATCCATTGGGCTATGGAGTCATAAGAGGCTGAATTGTGTATCAAATTTTTCAAGGGGCATTCATAGGGAAAGTTAACTATGCAGAATGGATCTTACTGGAAGTGTGAATATGAGATGAAAGAAAGCAGTGAGTTCAGTAATAGCTAAAGAGAATTTAAGAATTATTTAACTATACTTCAGAGGAAAACATTAAGATAAAAAAAAAAATAGAATTAAGGTGCTCTCTCAGCAAATCTTAATCTAAAACTTATGTTTTGTAATCAAAGAAACTCATGCACAACATGAAAAGACAAAGGAAAAAATTAACACACAGGAAAGAACATCACCATTAACATAGCTCATGAATCCTGTGAACAACCTATTTATTATTGATGCCCAGCTCAAAACAGTTACAGTGCTCCAATACAATGATCTTTTACAACACAGAGTCTAACAACGTTCTGCCCTCCACTTGAGAATGAAAATTTGAGCTGTATTTAACTAAAACTTGAGTCAGTTTCCCTAATCTATTTGGGTCAAACTTCATGTATTACAAAAAAATTGAAATTAAATAGGCATGGCCATGCAAGGCTTGAGCAAAAGATCTCTGACAACATCTCGCCTATAAAATTAATTTTGAGCGGTTATTTATAGATCTAAAAGCTTTGATGGCTCTGACATTTGGCCCTACTTTTGAAAAGATCAGCATTGGGTAATTAATTCTGGTGCAGTGCTGGCTAATTTCATTTATTGATGCTGGTGCTGATGTGTTTTTCTGTATTTTCTACTTCTGCTGGTATACCATGACATTTTTATATGAACGCCCTTTGCCCGACTCGACCCCCTTTTCTTTCTACAGTGACATTTAGCCTTGCTCTACATTTTGCCCCTTGTCGGGTCCCACTTGTTATCGCACGTCACACTTCATTGTATTTAACATTTTCCATTCACACTTATCCTTTAAATTTTGCGATTTGTGACTGTGATCAGGTCCCACCTGGCATCGCACATCGCACTTCACGACCTTTACCATTTACCTCCGCCTATCTTTTACCTTTTGCGATTTGTGACCGAGTCCCGCCAGTTCCACACATCACACTTCGAAATTTTTATAATACTTACCTCCCACGGTTATATTGTAAAACTTGCGATTATAATCTTTTCCGTTGATGTTCAGATCCAATGGTCCTCACTTCTCCTTTGTTTTGTTTTGCTGACTTTTCTTCTTTGGTCATGCACACTCGTTTCTTTTAGTTTTTCATAGAATACTTGACTTGTTTCACGACTTGCCCCGTGTTCACAACTTGACCCAATGTGCACGACTTGGCCCTTTGTTGTTTTTCTGCCTTAACTGCTTCTTTGTTTCCCTTTCTTTCTTTGATTATAATTTTTCTCTTCTCTGCCCCTTTGCTTTTTCTAATGGTCTAATGCTGCTCCTTTTTTGACTTACCAACAACATTTTCACCTTCTACTGAATTGAAAGGAATAGTAGATTCTTTTGATGCTATTGACAGTCAGGATTTCCCCTTTTCCAAAAAATAAATGATGGCCATGGAATATTATTTTCAGTATGGAAATCTAAGAAATAATCAGTCACTTGGTGATACTGTGAAATACAGGAGTCTACCTGTTTTCCTTTTTCTTCCAAATTTTGCTTGTTTGTGAAAACGAACAAAACTCATGTCTGAAGCCATACGAATTCCATTTCATGTGAAACGAAGTGTGCCAAAGCACTATGTAGTTGTTCAGGGTGCCATTCTGAAGAAATTTGATTTTTGACCATAAAACTAAGCACCTGATCATTCCTCCCCACTGGAAGCCTTTTGGACCCCAAAAGATCATATTTAGTTTTTGAATAGATGAGGGTACGGGTTTTCTCACCTTCCCAATTTCCATCCATTTGGCTTTTGAAGGATTTTTTACTTTGAGTCACACTCGAAAATAGTTGAAATTGCCTCTTGTTGATTTCCTTGTTCTTCTGTCAAGTATAGTGTCTTTCTGAAGCTCGACAAATAAATCTGGGGAAAAATCTTCAATAGATGGCAGCTAAAAATTCTCTCCTTGATCTTCATTCAAAAGAGGCTCATACAATCTCAAATTTTCAACATTAACAACCGAGTAAATTTGCATGTATGAAGGAAAATTAAGATTGAAGGCATTGTTATCAATCGTTTCCAGAATTTTGAAAGGACCATAACGGAAAATTTTCAAATTTTTACCTTCTCCTTGAAGCCTTTCCTTACAAATGTGAAGGAAAACTTCATCATCAACTTGAAACTTATGACCCACATGATGTTTGTCATGCCTCGCTTTGTACTTGCCTTGAATTTTTTCTAGTTGATCTTGAATGGTTTGATGGATCAATTGAATTTTCTTTATGAATTTTTTTTCTTTATCTATGTTTCTATGCCCATCGATAGCTACATATTTCTAGAAAATGAATTCCAATGGTGATTTTGGCAAGTATCCAAGACATGCCTCAAATGGAGATGTTTGAGTAGAGGAGTGTTTTGCATGGTTGTAAACATGATGAATGTAATGCAACTATACATCCCACAACTTAGGATGTTTTCTGCAATACCCTCAAAGAAGATGAATTATTGTTCTGTTGACCACCTTTGTTTGACCATTTGTTTGTGGATGAAAGTTTGTATTCTTCTTCAACTTAGTGTCCATCAAGT
Organism: Pinus albicaulis; assembly: GCA_034641835.2. Lineage (NCBI taxonomy): Eukaryota > Viridiplantae > Streptophyta > Pinopsida > Pinales > Pinaceae > Pinus > Pinus albicaulis. The sequence continues at coordinate 155,439,652 of CM076571.1, read as the reverse complement.
CTGTTGGAAATGTTGTCATTGATGGCAAAGGAGATGACAATGGAGGAGCACCGGAAATAGAAACAAGGAAAAGAGAGAAGCAAAGTAGCAGAGAACAGAGGCAGCAGAGAGGTAGCAGAGGTAGCAAAAAGAGAAGTAAGGAGCAGAGGAAGCAAAGGTAGTGAATTGAAGCAGAGAACTATTCAAGGTGCAGAGTAGTGAGGACAATAGAATAGGGCCATTTAATAGCAGATCTGGAGAGACAGAGTAATGAATATGCCTAAATTCAATAGATATATGGTAACCTCTGAAATAGGCTCTGAGATGAAACCTTGCAATTGAAGGAAGAATAGATGTCAATTTAGGTGGATTTTATGTTTTGAATTAGATGCGATTAAGGCTTGTATATTATGTGGAGAAATTAATTGAAGTTTAATTATACAGAGAAATTCAGGGTCACTCTGATCTGTATATGTGACTGTGTGATTAATTGACTTTTAAATTGAGTAAATTGATCAATGGAAGGATCGATTCCCGCAGGATTTCAATCACATGTCTCAAATTTATATGTGTCAAGTTAAATGCACTTTGGAACAAATTGAATTAAGTAATCCCTGCTCGAATGATGTTTGATTCTTTTTAGATGTCTGAGTTATTATATTATGAAAAAGTTGAATTGGTGGCCTCGATGTGAAGAGGTCTAACCCCCTCAGACCCTGATTAAGACGAATCACTGTGTGTAAAGACCCTACAAGGGTTAACCCCAGCGTTATACGAAAAAAAAGGGGGCTACACTGCATTATGAAGTATGAATGAGATTGTCGGGGGATGATGATATATCGGAGTGTTGCAGAATAGTTTTCAAAGTGACAGTGCTGATGAATAAATGGTACGCAGAGTCTGAGCAACGTAGAAGTGGAGTTATGCACTTGATGGGAGAAAGACACTAGTCAGAGGTTCTATAGTTGTTTGAGATCGTGAATCAAAACAGTGGAAAATGAAGCTAAATTAAAGAAAAGCTCTTTGTTTGATGGAGCGAAGGAACTGTGAAGCGATGGCATGGTCCTGAAATGAAACATTAGAACTATGCGACGGAGCGGTTTGACTACAAATGAAACATTGTTAAAGAGCACGACGGAACCCTGAGGGAAAAGGAGAGGAACCACGAGGTATGAACAGTGACAGTGGGTGTGGAACACCAGACGGTTTTCATCGCACTGCTTTTGTATGATAAGCTGTATTCCCAATTCGAGTGCGATCAATGCCATAGGCAGGCACGTGGCCTTAAGCGGTTTGGAAATATCGCTCTCATCGCAAGTTAAAGTCCGTGCATCTAACTCGTGCGATTGCCATAGGATCGGAGGGTTGAAGCGCAATAAGACAACGACCGTTGGATGTGAGCAAAAGTTAACCACTGGGCCCTAGTTCATCGCTTAAGTTCGGAGGACTAAACTTCGTGCGATCTAACTGTGTGACCACCGTTGATCTACCAGAGCGGATGCGATAAGCCCGCAACTGTTAGATGAGAAGGGTCGTTTAAGAGCTGGGCCCCACTCTTAATTTGTGTTGAGGACTATAGTTTAATGCAAGGTCGAGGCTTATAAAGCTTTCTCATTAAGTTCACGGTTTATTGATGTTGTAACATTTGATTGGAGAGCTTCATATATTGGGCATTATGTTTATGGAATTGCCGTGGGTAAGTCTAAGGTATGCTATAATGCATTATGGGCCTGAGTGTTAATGGAAATTTGAGGAGTATACATATGGGGGAATATATATATATATATATATATATATATATGATGTGTCAAGTCGAACCTTACAGGAATTAAAACTGAGTATGGGGCACACATTAAAATACTTGGGTCCTCGAATATTAAAATCATATATTAAGAGTTTGGCTCTTGAACAATGGTAAGTTTATAAAGCCGTGGGTATATAAAGAAATGACTTCCGCACACAACCAAAGCTGCCGACATTCAATAAAATGTTATTTTATCAAAGGTTAAGCCCGAATTGATTTTGTATGTGTAAATCGAATGGACAGAAGAGTGGGACCCTCATGAATCGCATCGGATAATCGTAAATCAATGAATAGTGAATCATCGGAGCATCGAATCTCACAACTAAAAGTTGCGATTGCGATCAATCACAATTGGAAGTGGTCAGTTGCGATTAATCGCATCTGCAAATAGATTAAGGGTTTAAAACATTTGATTTGAGGAAATATTGATATATGTTGATATATATTATGGTTGGCATGTAACAATAAAGCCGTGAACACATAATGAACGATTCAATGATTGATTAACCATTGGGTTATGGTTTCTAAGGTTCGAATATCAAAATAATAATGCCAAGAATCAACATTAATTGCTTGAAATAACATAGAGAGCATATATTGGGTTTATGACCATGGCGATATTAAAGCCTCCGCATTCAGTTATTTAAACTGCCAGTGAAGGAAACCAAAGCATTGGAATTTGCCCATATTTAAAGATCAACAATTATATATATAGGGCAGACACACAATCATGGTGAACAAGAATATGCACAGGAATGAATTTGACAAGTGTACAAGCACAAAAAACTAGAAAATATGTAGAAGAAAGTGAGCAGAAGAAGGTAGAATAGTTCCCTGACAACAACAGAAAAGACAAGTCCAGCAAAGCCAAAGGCCAGAAAATGGGCTGAGTGAAATTGTCTTTATGTAACTAAAAATGTGAATGTAAATGTTTTAATTGATTTTATATTGTTTGTGATGCATTGGAAAGTCTCCGGAAGAGAAAAAAACTCCCACTGTAATATTGAAATTAATGCATATTGTTATATTTTTTCTGAATGAGCGGGTAAAAGAAATGAGAAGGCAGAAGGCAAAGAGGCATGGTTGTCCATTTCAAATTCCCTGAGGAATGCTAACAGTCATAAGGGAATTTCTATAAATAATATAATCTTGATATGCATACAGAGGTTAGAGAGAGAGAGGTTGGAGAATGCGGAATTGAGGCAAAAAAGATAAGAAGAAGGAGGAGCAGAACGAGATGCAGTGAAAAGTTAGAGAATGCAGAAATGAAGCAGTGAGGCAGAGAAGAAGGAGGAGCTAATAGTGAATATGAGAAGATGCAGAAATGATATAAGGCAGATATGAAGACTGATGAACAACAATGAAGATGGTACAGAACAAAGCTGATATCCAAGGTAAATCAGCAAGTGTTTTTCTTTTGAAAGAGTAAGGAAGTTGGAGCTTCCCTATCAAGTTGTAGCTTGATAGATGTCAGTTTTAGTTGACTAAGGTAGGAGCCTCCTGTAGGTTGTAGCCTGCAGAAAATAGATGGGAGTTGGTGCTTCCACATCAAGTTGTAGCTTGATAAAATGTCAGTTGTAGCTGACTGAGGTTGGAGCCTCCTGTAGGTTGGTGCCTGCAGAAAATTGATGGGAGTTGGAACTTCCTTGCAAGTTGTAGCTTGCAGAATTGAGGATAGAGCCTCCTGTAGGTTGGTGCCTGCAGAAAACAGTGGTGAGAGGGAGTTGGAGCTTGCCTTTGCATCACAACAATAATAAGATGTGGTTTTCTCCCTTTATGGGTTTCCACTTATATCTGGTGTCTCTATGCATGATGTTTATGTGTTGATCTGGTTTATATCATCTTCTTAATACTTGCTGCTCTCATATTAAGTCTACTGTTACATTATATTAATGCTTGCTACTCACATTCTAAGATTACTCACATGTTAAGTTGAACATGAAATGAAGGTGTAAACAAGTGTTAATGAAAAATTTCTAAAATTCCATGAATGTGTTAAACTGATTCACCCCCCCCCCCTTCTTAGTTTAACTAAGGGTTCAACTATTAGTATCAGAGCAGGTTCCTTTTGTGTAAGCTTAAAGGCTTGAAGGAGATCTGGTTGAGTCATGGACTATCAAAATGTACCTGTGTTAAATACAACAAACTTTCCTGAATGGAGAGATAAGGTTAAAACAGGATTATTGGCTTATGAACCTGAAGTATGGAAGCTTGTATGTGATGGTTACTGCACAGACTCCCCCACGGTGAAAGAACAACAGAGGAATGCCAAGGCAAAATGTGTGATATATAACAGTTTTCATAACAAGGACCTTGAGTTGATAATGGATTTAACCTTTGCAAAAGAAATCTGGGAAAGATTGCATTTCATGCATGGAATAGACACAGAGGACTGCATTGTCAAGAAGGAGAAGAGAATTAAGAAGAAGAAAAATTCAGGTCAAAAGGAAAATATTCAATCAAATGAGGTACCTGCTAGTGTGAATGGTAGTGAGAACCATGAAGAAATTGCAGCTGAAGAAAAAGAAAAACTTGACACAGCCTTGACTGAAATAGAAAGATTGAAGAATGAAAACAAAGACCTGAAGACATTGGTGCAGATATGTGATGAGAAAGAATATGAAGATAAGAAAGAAATTATTGGCCTGAAGACACAGCTTGAAGAAGCAAATAAATTAGAAGACACTCTGCTGCAACAAATGAGAGAGAAAAGTCTGGAATGTGAAAAATTGGAAGAAGAAGTAGTGAGCCTTAGAAAGAAATTAAAAAAGGCCCAAAAAGATTTATTAATGAATACTCCTCAAATGAAAATCTCTGGATAGTTGGACCAGATTCTAAAGGCTCAAAGGTCACCTCTCATAAAGGCTGGGATAGGATATGAAGGAGAAACCAGCAAGTCCAAGGTTGAAGATAGCAGGAATGTCATTTTTGTAAAAGTTGTAAAGGACAGTGAAGCAACTCAGCAGATTCCTACAAAAGTAGAAGCCAGCAAGAACATAATTTGTGAAGAAACCAATAGAACCAAGCGGCAACAGGAAAGGACAGAGAATGAGAGGATGAAAGAGTCAGCTGGAAAAATCTCATACACTCATAAGGATGAATTGAATAAATTTGGAAGAAGTCAAAGAAGGTTCTTTCCACCTATGAGAAGTATCACTTGTTTTTCCTGCCACAAACCAGGACATGGTGCAGCACATTGTAAGACAAAGAGAATCAATCATTACCAGCAAAATATGCAGCAAATGAGAAGAACACCTCAAGCGAGCAAAGGGAAAAGACAAACCTTCACCAGGTACACTAATCATTTCCATGGCTACTGTTATGCATGTAATAATTTTGGACATAAATTTGTTGATTGTAAATTGTGTTCAAAAAGGGGAATGAAATATTATACATCAGCTCAAACATACCTAGGCAAAGTAAGATGTTATATATGCCTCAAGCTTGGTCACAAAGCAAAATATTGTAATCTACCATATACTTTAAAGAACTCCAGAAAAATGAAGGATTCAAATCAGATCAATCAAAACTATGAATCAAAAAGAAGAGCAGACATTATGAAGAACCCCAATAAAGTATGGAAGGAAAAGAGAAAGGGGGAGCCTATTATCACAATAACATAATGAAGATATCATAGTCTCAGGGGGAGCTACTCTAGGAAGCAAAGCAAGCATACATCCAGTGATAGATATGAAGCAACATCTCAGGGGGAGAGCAGTTCATAAAAAAATAAATAAATAAATAAATAAAATCCCACAAAAGCAGTCTAAGAAGAGCTCCATGAAATAGCTACTGTTAAAAGGTCAGAAAGAAGATTATCTGAAGCACACAATAGCCTACATGTTGATGGAAGGAGAGAAAGCAGCAAGCAGCCATGACGATCGAAGAAGACATTAGCACATTAAAGTGATGATCACATTGTGCATCATTCTGCTAGTATGAGCAATGATTCTTAAGAAAGATGAGTAAGAAAAGAGCCTATCATCATTGTATCATTACTTCTTTCATCTATGAAAATGTCCCTTGGAGGAGTACAGCTAAGTAAGTGATAAATCTCTGAGTAATCTACCCATGAAGATTTCTAATAAATGAATTGAAGATGTCTTCCTGAAGATTATTATTTTAGAACAACTGAATTGTATGTAAAGCAGAAATGACTCTAGAGCAGTCCTAGAAAGGAAAATGCAGTGACACTCCTTTAAACCAGAATGACAGAAAGAGAAAAAGATTAATGAGGGTAAGATCAGATTCAGTATATTGATGATTATTGTTGGATTCTGTGGAGAGCTTAATAGCAGAAATTATGAAGGTTATCTTATCTATGGGTTCATGTGTGAGCTGAAGTGAAAGTGGTATCAATGTGGGTATTTGGTACAAGTAGCATGCCCATCAACAGAATACCAAGTATTATTAGTGGAGCAGCAACATGGTACAGGTCCTCAGGATTAAAGGATTATGGCAAAAGTACATCAAGGTAGTATTCCCAACGTTATCTGGATTCTGCATTCAGCTGGAAAAGTAACAGGAACCTTTCAACGATTAAGTGTAATATCATTATCAACATCCTAGCTCATATCATCACCAACAGGCAAGAAAAGTGAACCACAACTACAAAAGATATATTGGCATCATCACAATTGAACAAGTGTTGTATTGTAGATGAGTATTGCAGAAGAAGACATATTCCATCTACAATTTTCCTTAACAGAAATGTATTGGCGCACTACATCAGATAGAGACTAAAGTATATCTGAAGCATTCTCAGTATTTTAGGTTTAATCCAATGATGCATCTCTGATTAGATAAAGATGGTACAATGTGTTCTATGAAGTGTCATTATATTCACCTTCAGCTTTATACAAGTGAAAGGAGTCAGTGCTTTGGGATTTTATCAACTTACAGTGTACATTCAAGTTCAATAATCCTCAAAAGTGTTCTCTCAACAACTCTTGTACACCAGTTTGGAGTAGTAGGGTAAAAAGTCAGAATAAGAAGGCCTAAACACATCTAAGAGAGAGGAAATGAAGAGATAGAAAGAACACTAGGAAATATGCAACCCTTTGCCATTGATGTCAAAGGGGGAGGAAAAGCAAGTAACAGAAGATAGGGTCTTCTAAAAGAAACCAGGCAGAGGAGACTATTGTAAATGTTGGATTATTGGATTATTGGTGGATGGGTTGCCATCAATGCCAAAGGGGGAGACTGTTGGAAATGTTGTCATTGATGGCAAAGGAGATGAAAATGGAGGAGCACCAGAAATAGAAACAAGGAAAAGAGAGAAGCAAAGTAGTAGAGAACAGAGGCAGCAGAGAGGTAGCAGAGGCAACAAAAAGAGAAGTAAGGAGCAACATCAGTCAAGGAGCAGAGGAAGCAAAGGTGGTGAATTGAAGCAGAGAACTATTCAAGGTGTAGAGTAGTGAGGACAGTAGAAGAGGGCCATTTAATAGTAGATCTGGAGAGACAAAGTAATGAATATGCCTAAATTCAATAGATATATGGTAACCTATGAAATAGGCTCTGAGATGAAACCCTGCAATTGAAGGAAGAATAGATGTCAATTTAGGTGGATTTTATGTTTCGAATTAGATGCGATTAAGGCTTGTATATTCTGTGGAGAAATTAATTGAATTTTAATTATACAGAGAAATTCAGGGTCACTCCGATCTGTATATGTGACTATGTGATTAATTGACTTGTAAATTGAGTAAATCGATCACTGGAAGGATCGATTCCCACAAGCTTTGAATCAAATGTCTCAAATTTATATTTTTCAAATTAAATGCACTCTAGAACAAATTGAATTAAGTAATCCCTGCTCGAATGATGTCTGATTCTTTTTAGATGTCTGATTTATTATATTGTGAAAAAGTTGAATTGGTGGCCTCAATCTGAAGAGGTCTAACACCCTCAGACCCTGAATAAGCTGAATCACTGTGTGGAAAGACCCTACAAGGGTCAACCCTAGCGTTATACGAAAAAAAGGGGGCTACACTGCATTATGAAGGATGAATGAGATTGTCGGGGGATGATGATATATCAGAGTGCTACAGAAGAGTGTTCAAAGTGACACTGCTGATGAATAAATAGTACGCAGAGTCTAAGCAATGTGGAAGTGGATTTATGCACTTGACGGGAGAAAGAAATTAGTCAGAGGTTCTATCCTTGTCTGAGATCGTGAATCAAAACAGTGGAAAATGAAGCTAAATTAAAGAAAAGCTCTTTGTTTGCTGGAGCGAAGGAACTGTGAAGCAATGGCATGGTCCTAAAATGAAACATTAGAACTGTGTGACGAAGCGGTTTGACTACAAATGAAACGTTGTTAAAGAGCACGACGAAACCCTGAGGGAAAAGGAGAGGAACCACGAGGTATGAACAGTGACAGTGGGTTTGGAACACTAGGCGGTTTTCATCGCACCGCTTTTGTACGATAAGCTGTATTCCCAATTAGAGTGTGATCAATGCCATAGGAAGACACGTGGCCTTAAGCAGTTTGGAGATACCGCTCTCATCGCAAGTTAAAGTCCGTGCATCTAATTCGTGCGTTTTCCGTAGGATTGGAGGGTTGAAGCGCAATAAGACAGCGACCGTTGGATGTGAGCGAAAGTTAACCACTGGGCCCCAGTTCATCGCTTAAGTTCGGAGGACTAAATTTTGTGCGATCTAACTGTGCGACCACCGTTGATCTGCCAGAGCGGATGCGATAAGCCTGCAGCCGTTAGATGAGAAGGGTCGTTTAAGAGCTGGGCCCCACTCTTAATTTTTGTTGAGGACTATTGTTTAATGCAAGGCCGAGGCTTATAAAGCTTTCTCATTAAGTTCACGGTTTATTGATATTATAACATTTGATTGGAGAGCTTCATATATTGGGCATTATGTTTATGGAATTTCCGTGGGTAAGTCTAAGGTATGCTATAATGCATTAGGGGCCCGAGTGTTAATGGAAATTCGAGGAGTATACATATGGGGGAATATATATATATATATATATATCTACATGGTGTTATATATATATTATGTGTCAAGTCAAACCTTACAGGAATTAAAATTGAGTATGGGGCACACATTAAAATACCTAGGTCCTCGAATATTAAAATCATATATTAAGATTTTAGCTCTTGAAAAATGGTAAGTTTATAAAGCCGTGGGTATATAAAGAAATGACTTTTGCACACAGCCAAAGCTGCCGACATTCAATAAAATGTTATTGTATCAAAGGTTAAGCCCGAATTGATTCTGTATGTGTAAATCGAATGGACAGAAGAGTGGGACCCTCATGAATCGCATCGGAGAATCGTAAATCAATGAATAGTGAATCATCAGAGCATCGGAGCATCATATCTCACAACTAAAAGTTGTGATTGCGATCAATCGTAATCAGAAGTGGCCAGTTGCGATTAATCGCATCTGCAAATAGATTAAGGGTTTAAAACATTTGATTTGAGGAAATATTGATATATGTTGATATATATTATGGTTGGCATGTAACAATAAAGCCATGAACACATAATGAACGATTCAATGATTGATTAACCATTGGGTTATGGTTTCTAAGGTTCAAATATAAAATCAATAATGCCAAGAATGAACATTAATTGCTTGAAATAGCATAGAGAGCATATATTGGGTTTATGAACATGGTGATATTAAAGCCTCCGCATTCAGTTATTTAAACTACCAGTGAAGGAAACCAGAGCATTGGAATTTGCCCATATTTAAAGATCAGCAGTTAAATGCCCATATTTAAAGATCAACAGTTATATATATAGGGGAGACACACAATCATGGTGAACAAGAATATGCATAGGAACGAATTTGACAAGTGTACAAGCACAGAAAACTAGAAAATATGCATAAGACAGTGAGAAGAAGAAGGCAGAACAGTTCCCTGACAACAGCAGAAAAGACAAGTCCAGCAAAGCCAAAGGCCAGAAAATGGGTTTAGTGAAATTGCATTTATGTAACTGAAAATGTGAATGTAAATGTTGTAATTGATTTTATATTGTTTGTGATGCATTGGCAAGTCTCCGGAAGAGAACAAAACTCCCACTGTAATATTGAAATTAATGCATATTGTTATATTTTTTCTGAATGAGTGGGTAGAAGAAATGTGAAGGCAGAAGGCAAAGAGGCATGGCTGTCCATTTCAAATTCCCTGAGGAATGCTAACAGTCATAAGGGAATTTCTATAGATAATATAATCTTGATATGCATACAGAGGTTAGAGAGAGAGAGGTTGGAGAATGCGAAATTGAGGCAGAAAAGATAAGAAGAAGGAGGAGCAGAACGAGATGCAGTGAAAAGTTAGAGAATGCAGAAATGAAGCAGTGAAGCAGAGAAGAAGGAGGAGCTGATAGTGAATCTGAGAAGATGCAGAAATGATATAAGACAGATATGAAGACTGATGCACAACAATGAAGATGGTACAGAACAGAGCTGATATCCAAGGTAAATCAGCAAGTGTTTTTCTTTTGAAAGAGTAAGGAAGTTGGAGCTTCCCTATCAAGTTGTAGCTTGATAGATGTTAGTTGTAGCTGATTGAGGTAGGAGCCTCCTGTAGGTTGTAGCCTGCAGAAAATAGATGGGAGTTGGTGCTTCCGCATCAAGTTGTAGCTTGATAAAATGTCAGTTGTAGCTGACTGAGGTTGGAGCCTCCTGTAGGTTGGTGCCTGCAGAAAATTGATGGGAGTTAGAGCTTCCTTGCAAGTTGTAGCTTGTAGAATTGAGGTAGGAGCCTCCTGTAGGTTGGTGCCTACAGAAAATCAATGGTGAGAGGGAGTTGGAGCTTGCCTTTGCATCACAAAAATAATAAGATGTGGTTTTCTCCCTTTATGGGTTTTCACTTATATCTGGTGTCTCTATGCATGATGTGTATGTGTTGATATGGTTTATCTCATCTGCTTAATACTTGTTGCTTTCATATCAAGTCTGCTATTACATTATATTAATGCTTGCTGCTCACATTCTAAGATTACTTACATATTAAGTTGAACATGAAATGAAGGTGTAAATAAGTTTTAATGAAAAGTTTTAAAAGTCTATGAATGTGTTAAACTGATTCACCCCCCTCGCCCCCCCCCCTCTCAGTTTAACTAAGAGTTCAACAAAGTCCCACAAGCTTGAACAAAAATTCCCAAAAAATCAAGAATCTCAATCACTTACAATAGATGTAGGAAACCCAAAATGAACCCAAACATTTTGAAAGAAAAGATGAGTTGTTTATTCATCTGCAATTTTCTTTTTACATGGCATCAATATACACATTTTTTTGAACCTATCCACAAATACATACAAATAATCATGACCTCTTTTTGACAAAGGAAGACCTCCTACAAAATCCATAGCAATACTCTACCATGGATGTGAAGGAACCAAAAGTGGTGTCTACAATCCTAACTTCCTACTACCAGGCTTACTGACTACACATAATGAAATACCTTTAATAAAACGTGACACACTTTCAATTATACGAGGCCAATAACAATACCTCTGAAGATTTGCCACTGTTTTTCTTAGACTAAAATGTCCAGCAATAAGATAAGTGTGTGCTTCCCTTATGACATTCACTCTCTCCCCCTGTGGAATACAAATCTTACCCAAATGATACAGCAAGTTATTATGTACATGGCAATCCAATTCCTCAACTTGGTGACCTTGACTCAAGTTTGCATAAATGTCTTGAAAGTCATTATCAAATGCATATTGTTCAATGTAACTTTCATGTAAAACAATATTCTTGAGTAAAGTAGTTGCACTAATAATGGAACTAGAAAGCATATCAACAACCTTGTTGTATATGCCTTTCTTATACTTAATGAACCAGTGAAATTGCTGCAAGAAACCCATCCATTGAAAGTTCCTTGACTGCTGCAATTTAGTTTGTGATTGCAAGTATTGCAATGGTTGGTGATCGGTGTGAAGGATGGTTTCCTTTCCCATCAAATAGTGTTTCCACTTCTTCACACTTTGAACCAACACATATATCTCCTTGTCATAAATAGGATAAGTTATCACTACACCATTGAACATTTCTGAATAGAATGAAATGGGCTTACCATGTTGTAAGAGGATTGTGGCCATGGAATAGTCCCTTGCATCGGTTTGAATCTCAAAGGGTTGTCTCAAGTCCACTAGTGCTAGTATTGGGGATGAACTAATATTCTCCTTCAAAGCATCAAATGTTTTTTGTTGCTTGCCTCTCCACTGTGCTCCATTGGAAGACCTTCTTAACACTACTCAATGCATGTAATAGAGCTACAATAGAAGAAAAATTAGCAATGAACTTCCTCCAATATTGTGTTGATCCTAGAAAACTTCTTACCTCAGTGACTATCTTGGGTGTAGACCAATTGACAATGAGCTCAACCTTAGAGGGTTTATCTTCAACTCACCTCCTCCAACAATATGTCCCAAATACACTAAATCATTTTTACCAAATTCACATTTTGACATCTTCAAAAACAACTGTTCTTTTCTCAATATATCAAGCACCTTTCTTACATGCATGACATGTTCACATCGTGATTTGCTGAATATCAAAATATCATCTAAGTAGAAAATGAAAAACTCGTCAATAAATGGTCTCAATACATCATTCAAACTCTCATGAAAGTAGTTGGAGCGTTGCAAATACCAAAAGTTATAAAAAGCCACTCAAACAATCCTTGTTTAGTTTTAAATACAGTCTTCGATATGTACTATTCAACTATTCTAACTTGATGATAGCCAATTAAATCTAACTTAGTGAAATACTTTTCATACCTGAATTGGTCAAGAAAATAATCAATTCTTGGGAGTGGATAACGATTCTTTACCATGATTTTTTTGAGTGCACGAAAATCCACATGCATACGCCATTTTCCATACTTCTTAGGCACCAACACAATCGGTGAACCACATGGTGAGGTAGATGGGTGCATGATACCTGTTGAGCCTCAAAATTGTGCTTTCCTTCATTCCATTTTACCTCATTTTCCTTTGTCCATTGCCATCCTAGACCCAATTGATCAATGAATATAGTTAAAATTACTTCTAGAATGATTTACATAACTGACTTGCTAAGTTTTGTGATTTTTGCCATTGTAAAGCATTTTGACCGGAACTAGCTGCAGAATGCAGACATTCCGTAGCTAACCGGCGATTCTGCAGCTGTCTTCACGTTTGAGTATGTTCCAGGTGGCCTCTCAATAAAAACCGCATATGGGCATAATCCACGTCATGTCTACATGGTTCGTTGCTCATCATGGAGGAAGAAACAAATTCTGGGTACGGTTTTGGAACGTGGGAACACATTTAGGAAAGCAGACTTCTATTAGGACTGTCTCAGTCCAGATGTCTTTTTCCTCTTCACGCAGCCACTTCAAGAGTCCTAATGTTATTCCGATAAGGAAAGACAGTGTTCCTGAATTGTTGCAAGTCTTGTTATGTGCATTTGCTTTATAAACACTTGGGAAACCGAGAGCTATGTTAGATTTTATATTAGATTTGATGCTAGATTTTGTTTAGACTCTGTGCTACATTTCTGAAGACGCAGAGTGTTATGTTCAAGTTCTTTCATCTTTAATGGAGCAGACAGTGTTGTTTTGAAAGCGTGATTTAATTTGGAGTTGAATTCCGTCAGGTGGTAGAGGGCCCCTGCCTCTTGCACGGATTTATTTTGCGTAAATTAGATAAGTCTTCTAGCTGCCTTTACGTTTTGAATTTGAATTAATAGTTGTTTTAATTAGCTACTGTAGTTGTACTCATTATAACTCTTCCACAAGAAGAAGCTCTTCCAAAAGACTATAATGATGAATGGGAAATGACTATAGTATTGTAGGATTAGGAGTTGAATTCATAGTTGTTTTTAATTATCTACTGTAGTTATATTAATTCTAACTCTTCCACAAGAAGAAATTCTTCCAAAAGATTATAATGATGGATGGAAAATGGCTATAGTACTGTAGGATTTAGTTGTAATTTTTGTCGTTCAATATCAAAGTTACACTTGTTCTAATCACTCTTCCACAAGAAGAAACTCTTCCAAGAAATTCTTAAGAAGTTCAAGACATGACCGTGATAATGAATGATTTAGTTGTGTGTTTGCACTAAGTATCATCTCTGTTCTTGCTCTTAAACGCTTGCCCAAAACATCATAATGACGAGTAGGATATGGATATGATATCTTAGTTTTTCATTGCTTTCAGTCCTTTTGCTTGCATTTGCATTCAATTACACAGTCAGAATTGTTCTAATACCTCTTCCAAAAGAAGGAACTCTTCCAAAATATCACTAATGATGGACAAACAGATTGTGTAATTTCATAGAATAATGCATGATAGCATAGTTAGCATACTCCGGAGTTTAATTGCACTTAACTCATGTTCAGTTACTTTGTTTTGAGTTTGATGATGACTTGTAGTTCAGCATTGTTCTAGATTAGTGGCATCTTAAGTTCATTCTTATATTAACCCATTGCATTACACTCCATATTCAGTTTGCATTCACTGCACATTAGATTAACTTCAGTTGTTAAGATTAATAAAACAACCTTCATTATTCACAAACATCTTCTTGTTCTAAAATCTACAATTGATCCATAACCATATGAATGGAAGACAACATCATTTTAAGGCCTGAAGTATCTCTGCAATTTCCTTATCATTTCATAAACAGAGTCCTCCCTCAAAAGCCTACTTTGAAAAGAAATCAATAACTTTTGAGTAAAGGTTTTGTGACATTCAATTGAATTGCAGAATAGAGATAGGAATTAGTTTTAGAATAGAAGATCTTAGGATGGTATCAATGTTTTTCCTCCAAATTTGTTTCAAATCTCTAAATAAGGACAAAATGTTGCATCATTGTAAGATTAGTTGTTTAACTGTTTAGTTAGAGGATTTGCATACTTAGTGATCATTTCTGAGGTTTAGTTTGTGTTTTGAATCATTTACTTAAAATTCATTATCAAGCTTTGCTTTTACTTTGTCATAGTTTAGATTTGATTCTGCTTCAGTGTTTCCAATTGCATTTGTCAGTTTTTATCCATCAATTAGGCTTAACTCTGTTTTTGACCACCAGCTCCTTTCCATTAGTTTTCTAGGCATTTTCCTTGTGAACATAAAACCACCAAAAGGCCAAAAACATCATAAATCATCACAAAATACCAAAAACATCACAAAACACTACACACAACGCATTAGGAAACAAACACCTAGGTACATACAATACACTTCACTTCAGCAGTTTACAAATCCTGGTTGACAATTAAATGAGCTCAGTTTAGGAGACTAGATTGAGACCAAACAATACCTTTATTCAACAATTCTTGGATTTTCTTCTTAATTTCTGCACTTTCCATTATCGACATGAAATACACGCTAATGTTAGGGAGTGGAACATCCTGCTGCAGTTGTATCTCATGTTGGATTCCCTTCTTGGGAGTTAACCCCTTTGGTTCCTGAAACATCTCACCATGCTCACTTACCACATCAAACAAATCATATTTTAATTTATCATCACAACCTTCAAAAGATTCATAATCATTATAATTCTTTTGTTTGATCATAAGAAGTACACTTTTTTTTCTTCAATTTACTAGTATTTTCATTTGCCCAGCATTAACTAAAGAGGCTTAATTTTTTGTGATGAGCTCTCATAATATATTCCACTCCATATTTTAACAAGTTGTACTTGTTCTCATGGCGATATAAGACTTCTTTCCTGTCATAGAGATATTTACTACCCAAAACAATTCCTGATATGTCAAGCGGTACAACATCTAACTCAACTTCATCAATAAAGTTTGCGGTAATTGCAAACCGGAAAATACATCATTAGGGGAATTTTGAGGTCTAAAATGGGCCTCCTAAGGAAATTATAAAATAATAGTGGAAATAATAAAATAATATTTGATTACATCATCAAATTTAGAGGGAAAATAGAAAAAACTACTTTTTCAACTCGTATTTTCAATTTATCTCCCTATGGGTTTACTTAAATTTCGGGCGGAAACACTCGTTGGATGGAGAATTTGATTTCTCATCCAAGGAGTACCCATGTTACATACTTTATATGGACCTAACTACATGAAAAATGAGAAATACATGAAAAACGTAATTGCAATCATGTTTTTTCATGTATTTCTCATTTTTCTAGTAGCAAGGTCCATCGAAAGTATGCAACATGGGCACTCCTTGGATGATGAATTAAATTTTGCATCCAATGAGTACTCCTACACAAAATTTGAGTAAATCCTTAGGGAGATAAGTTGAAAATGTAGTTTTATTATTTTATTATTTTTTAATAATTTTACATTTTTACTCCAAAAATGGTGAATCATCCCCCATGGTTGACATCATCATCTTGAATCCTATTGGTTTTTATAAAATTTATTTTGGTTGTATATTTTACTTAGGAGGCCCATTTTAGACCTCAAAATTCCCCTAATGTTACTTGTAACCTCTAAATTTGCATCCTTGGTTATCCAACCCAAAAGGTATGGCTTGTGATACGGTTACCGTTTCAAGATTAAGCTTCTTGACTAAGTCTTTAGATATTAAGTTTGCTTGAGACCCGCTATCAAATAATGTGTCAATTTTGTCTTTTTTGAGATCAATCTTACATGACACAACTCTATTCTTGTTTCTTCACTTGGAGTGTTACTATGACAATTTGATGAACTAGTACTTGTTATGGCTTCTTTTCCCTTTGTGACCATGGCTGAAATTTCAGTCACATCTCCCGAGTGTGATCTAAGATCATGTTGTGTGGTAGCGATTGTCTTTTGTTTCCACTTGTTGTTTAATTTCATGGGCCTCAATTCTGGATGAAGCTTCCGACAGTGGGCTTCATCATGACCCTCTTTGGAATAGTTATTGCATGTGGTTTTCTCCCCTTATTTTTAATGGATGCATTTTTCTTTTGTTTACCCTTGAAACCATTTCCTTTTTCACCACCCTTAAATGGTTTATTTTTACCCTCTTCTTGTACGTTTTTCCCTCTTGCATCAAGGTGTGTAGCTTGCACACAAACCTCATCTAGACTAGTAGGATTAAACATGAGGATTGTATGTTTCAGGTAACTATGAAAACCCCCTATGTACTTCAACAAAGTTTCTTGAGAATGAAAATCAACACCTAACATAGGATATCTTCTCCTAAATTCATGAGTGTAATCTTGCACACTTTGACCTTTCAACTATCTAAATTTTTTACAGCTCATAATGGATTTTTTTATGTAAGATAGAGGATAAAATTTCCTTTTAATGGAAACAATAAAATTAGACGAAGACATTGATATCTTACCGTGTTTTCTAATCTCATCTTGTGTCCTTGTCTTCCCACCATACAAGTGATGCACCCTCCATTCTCAAGGAAGCCAATTGAATATTTATGTCATCCTCTTGAAGATTATGCATTTGCAAGAAACCTCCAATTGATGAATCCAATTATCCAAATTCTCTGCATTCACTTCTCCATTATACATCAGTAGCTCAAAGTTAAGATCAAGTTTATGTAAGGGTGATTTACTAGCTCCTTTTGAAGTATGTGTATGAACAGATGGAAGGTTTGTGGTAGTGGGAGATGATGAAGATGTAGAAATGATACCAATGGATTCAATATGATCATGTAATTTAGTAAAATAATATACCGAATCCTTCTACTATATTTTTGGAATATAAAACATGATCGCTCAATCACATGCAAGTAAGAGAAAGAAGTAAATCAATTGCACAATATAAGATATTCTTGGGGAAAGAGACTGATCAAAACCCCTCTATCTCTATTATATAATAAGTCAAGGAATCATGAAACAATACAATGCATTCTTGCTCATAATAATTTGTTGCACTCTACCAATCGTCTCACATTGATCTAGAAAAAATTGGACAAACACTTAGCCAATTCCTTGCCTTCCTCCAGCCTTCCTTGCTCATGCAATTCCTAGAGAAATAAAAGCCTATTAAATATGAATTCCAACCTACTTTGATTGCGCTATCCATCATGGCCTTCCTATGACTTTATAACTGCACCCATGCAATTTGCTAATAATACAAATGATAGTTACATTCCCTTTAACCTCTGTCTCAACTAGGTCTTCATCAGAACTAACATGCATGCAGTTATTAATAGAGAATCATTAGTTATCTGATTGATCAATACTTGGAAATTAAATCTAATTTAACTCATTGGACCTCTCACTCTCATCTCTCAGTTAGAACTACTTAAACTAATTTTAACTCAATTAATTTGAGTTAAATAATTACACTCACACCACACTAGTACTACAACTGCAACTAGGCCCCCAAAATATTAGGATCACTCTACATGCCTCATATTAGACCCTCAACTCGAATTTCTTGAGCTAACTCAGTCATCATGACTTAGTTAATTGATACAAGTAGTTATGAGATGAAATTACAATTTATTTAAAGGAAAAATAAACTAGACACACATTTTCTTGTTGAATTTCAACACTCCCTCTCAACAAGAAAGGGATTATCAGCTACCCTGATCCTACCTCTTTGGTATTCGAATTTGCTCTTTTCCAACACTTTCTTCAAGATATTTTCATTCTGATCCTCAGAGGGAATGTAATGAAACAACATAACACACCTCTGAACACAATCTCTGAGATGGTGGTACTAGATATCAATATGCTTGGACCTGTCATGGAATACTGGATTAACCGAGGGTTATATGCAAATCTGGTTATCAAAATGTATCACTGTTGAATCCATCTTATGACCAAACAAACCAACAAGTATCTTCCTCATCCAAATGGCCTTGCATGCAACTTGATTAACTGTCATGTACTCTGCCTCGGTTGAAATAAGTGCAACTGATCTCTGTTTCCTGTTGTGCCAATAAACTGTTGTTGATCATATGCTGAAGATGCCCCCTAATTTTCTCTTCCTTTCTAATGGACTGCCTGCCAAATCTGCATCGGTGAAGCCTTGAAGCTTCACTCCCTCTATCCTTCTGTACCATAATCCATACTCTATAGTGCCCTAGAGATATCTCAAAACATGCTTCCTCGCCTTCAAAAAGAGCTTGGTAGGCTTAACCATCACTTGAATAAGCTGGTTAACTGTGTAGCATATGTTTAGTCGTGTGTTCACCAAATACATAAGTGAACCCACAAGTTGCCTGTAAACAGTGGCATCCACTACCTCACCTGAAGTAGCATCCTCCTTCCTCCAGTTACCTGCAAGAGGAGTCTCCATGGGTTTGTTACCCTCCATGTGGAACTTCCTCATAATCTCCTTGGCATACTTTACTTGAGATACAAATAGCTCCCCATCTCTTTGCCATATTTCCAAGATAAGGAAACAGTGCAAGAGTTCCATTTCCTTCATCTCAAACTCTCTTACAAGATCCTCCTTGCAAGAAGTTATGAGTTGCTCATCACCTGTCAGTATCATATCATCAACATAAAGTACAATAATCAAAATCTTACCATCAACCACAATATGATATAGGTTCACATCTTCTTCACTCATTGTGAAGCCCAACCTGGTGAAATAGCTGTCGATCTTGGTGTACCAAGCACGAAGTTCTTGCTGCAGACCATACAGTGCACGACTACCTATAAAAGGTCTCAAAACCTTCTGGCTGCTCAATGTACACTTATTCCTCAATAAATCCATTGCGAAAGGATGTATGTACATCCATCTAATGTATCTACCAGCCCATCTACGCTAAGAGTGGAAGGATGGATCTAATCGATTAGTTCCTTGCAACCGGTGCAAAAGTCTCTTCATAGCCAATCCCCTCTACCTATGAGAATACTTTGGTTCCTCTAGTCACAAATATAGCCTTGTATTTATATACACTCCCATCTGCTGCATGCTTCACCTTATAGATCCACCTGAATCCAACCACTGGCTTCCCCATTAGTCTTGGGCCACTTCCCATGCACTATTTTTGATAATGGATTCATACTCCTCAACCATGGCATCAACCCATACCGGTTGCTACACTGCTTCCTCAAAAGAGGATGGTTATGTCACTATACATTCACTCATAAGAGCCATGTATCCAATATAACTATTTGGGGACCTTCTTTGCTTGCATTATGATGTAGGTGTACCTACATTCTTTGTCTCTTCTAGCATCAATTTTTCAGCCTCTCTGGAGCGCTTCCTACCATTTCTGGTGGATGGCTCTGCATGAGTGGTTTCTACCACTCTCTCTTCCTCTGCTTGTGGCTGCTCCACATCCCGAGGTTCACTCTTTGGAACTAAGAGTTCCTCATCTGCATGCAAGTTAATCTCCTTGTCAAGGGACAATCACATGTCTTCCTCCTCATAAAATTTCACATCTCTATGTAGAAATTATACAACATGCATGTATATCTTGTATTCAATCGATCTAACAATGTACTAAAGTTAAATATTGAATCACTTATACAAATATTTTGCGGAATTAAAAGAACACAGTCGTTAATCACATGAGCATGAAGAATGATCAATCACACACAACACATATAATTTCTCGGGGAAAGCTAATAGCTAAAAATCCCACTATCTTCTATTGTATATTAAGCATGGATCATGAAACAATTACATGCAAAAAACTTCTCACAAGAGCCCTCTAGTACTCAGATAATTGTCTCACATTGTCATATGAAAAACTGACCAACACATAGCCAATTCTCAGCCTCCAGACATCCTGCCTTGCTTGCATAATCCCTGATGGTAAAGATCCATAAAAGATAGGAATTATTGTGTGCCTTGACTATGAAAGTATCATGGGAACTCCAATAGGTGTTTGGTTGCAAGTGTGCAAGCGAATAATCTTACAACCGATAGTCAACTTCCCTTTCACCTAGAACTCAACTGGGTCTCCACTCGATCTGACATGCATGCAACTAAAAATAATAAATCCTCAGTTGCATGTGAGGTTAATGATGGTGAATTAATTAATATTTAATTCACTAGATCTCTCACTAGTGTATCTTCAGTTACAACTAGCACAACTGAGTTTAAGTCACTTAGTTGAGTTAAACTAATTTACAACTTGCACCAACTCATGCACCACTGCACTTTGAAATTTGTTACAACTATAATTACTTTGCATTCCTCACCAACAACCTCTAACTTGAAATCCACTAGCTAACTGAATTTATCACTTTCAGTTAACTCATTACAGTCCAAATTGAGAATACATTACAATTTAATGTCCATATTAATTAAGGGATAACCAAAATAGACATGCACCCAAAAATAACACTATGGGCCCCACCCTAGTCTCAGTGCTTAATGAAACCAGGTGCTTAATGCACTAGGCGTGGGTGCTAAATCTTCTTGTTGAATCTCAACACTCCCTCCCAACAAGAAAGGGATTATCCTTCACCCTGATCCTGTATCTATGGTATTTGAATTTTCTCCTGGTGAGCGCCTTTGTTAAAATATCTGCATCCTAATCTTTCATGGGAATGTACTAAAGAAAAATGATCTATCTCTGCACACAATCTTTGAGATGATTGTAGCAGATATCTATATGCTTGGACCTATCATGAAACACATGATTAATTGAGAGTTTAATGCAACTCTGATTATCACAATGAATCATTGTCGGATCCATCTGAGAACCAAACAAACCAACCAAGATCTTTCTCATCCAGATAGCCTCACATGCAACTTGACTTGCTGCCATGTTTTCCGCTTCCACTGAAATGAGTGCCACGGATCGTTTTTTCTTGCTATACCAGGAAACTATTGTCGATCCAATGCTAAAGATCCCCCCTGATGTGCTCTTTCTGTCCAATGGACCGCCAATCCAATCTACATCCATGAAGCCATGAAAATTCACTCCATCCGTCCATCTGTACCATAGACCATACTCTGATGTTCCCCTCAAGTATCCCAGGGCATGCTTCTCCACCTTCCAAAAGAGCTTGGTAGGTTTAACCATAGCTTGACTTAGCTGGTTAATTGCATAACAAGTGCCCAGTCTCGTGTTCACCAAATATATTAGGGGACCCACTAACTGTCAGTAGACAGTAGCATCCACTACCTCTCGAGAAGTAGCATCCTATTTCCTTCAATTTCCTGGAAGAGGAGTATCCATGGGTTTACAACTCTCCATGTTAAACCTACCCAATATCTCTTTTGCATACTTTCCTTGAGACACAAAAATTTCACCATCCCGCTGCCATATTTCCAATCCAAGGAAATAATGAAGGAATCCCATGCCCTTCATTTCGAACTACCTTGAAAGATCCTCTTTGCATGAGTGTATCAACTGCTTATCACCAGTCAAAATTATATCATCAACATAAATAACAATGATCAATAGCTTGCCTTCAACCACAATTTGGTATAGGTTTTCATCTGCTTCACTTTTGGTGAAGCCCAGTCCGGTGAAATAGTTGTCTATTCGAGTGTACCAAGCACGGGGTGCTTGCTTCAACCAATATAGTGCTCTTTTGAGTCTGCACACATGCGAATCACTATTGAATATTTTAAAACCTTTAGGTTTCTCTATGTACACCTCTTCCTCAATGATCTCATTAAGAACCACAAATTTCACATCCATCTGATGAATGTGCCAACCCATCTACGCTGAGAGTGCAAGGATGGATCTTTTGGAAGAGTACCTTTCAACAGGTGAAAATTTCTTCTCATAATCTATCCCCTCAATCTGTGAGAATCCTTGGGCCACAAATATTGCCTTGTATTTCTCCACACTCCCATCAACAACTTTTTTTACCTTACAAATCCATCTCGATCCAAACATTGATTTGTTGACCGGTCTTGGGACTATCTCCCATGCACTGTTCTTGACAATGGAGTCACACTCCTCCACCATTGCATCAAC
Organism: Pinus albicaulis; assembly: GCA_034641835.2. Lineage (NCBI taxonomy): Eukaryota > Viridiplantae > Streptophyta > Pinopsida > Pinales > Pinaceae > Pinus > Pinus albicaulis. Next base: position 155,417,071 of record CM076571.1, on the reverse strand, counting down.
CCAAGTTGGTTGCTGCACTTCTTCTTGAAATGAAGATGGTACAATCACAATACATTTTCTCATAAGAGCCACGTATCCAGTAAATTGATTAGGAGACTGTCTCTGTCTGCATTGTGAAGTAGGGTCTTCTACATTTTGTGCAGCATCAAGTCTCAATCTATCAACTTTTGTGGTGTGCCTTCTGCCATTATTGATGGATGGCTATGCATGAGTGTTTTCCTCCACTCCATGAACCTCCTCATGTGGCTGATCCACATCTTGAGACTCATCCTTGGGAACCAATAATTCCTCCTCTGTATGCAAGTCCAACTCCCTCTCAAGGGACAACCACATGGATTTATCCTCATCAAATTTGATATCCCATTGCACAACAGTCATTCTGCTGTTTTGAAAATACACATGATAATTATGGTTTGTTTCATTGTACCCCACAAAAATCCCAGCCTCAGCAGTCGGTTCCAGCTTCTTCCCGGTGTCCTTGGTCACATGCACATATAAAGATGAGCCAAAAATATTAAAGAGTGAAACATCAGATTTCTTACTAATGAAAGCCTCTTTAGGTGTACTCATGCCAGTACTCTATGAAGACAATATTTTTGCATATGTACCGCTATATTTCATGCTTCCACCCATAGATGCATCAGTAGGCCTTGATTATGCAACATTGCTCATGCTGCACCCACAATAGTTCTATTCTTCCTCTCCGCAATCCCATTCTGTTGTGGGTTATGAGGCACTATGATTTCTCTTCAGATTCCTTCTTTTCTGCAGAATTTATTGAATTTGTTAGAGATGGTATTCTCCACCATTATCACTCCTAAGAACCTTCACTTGCTTCCCCTATTGTTTCTCCACCAGTGCCTTAAACTCATATAACTTAGAGAATGTTTGATCTTTCTTCTGCATGAAGAAGATCCAACACTTACGAGAAAATTCATCAACAAATATTACATACTACTTATGTTTTGCTATTGAAGAAACTGAGAAAGGACCAGACACGTCTGTGTGAACTCTCTCAAGGATCCCCGAAGCTCGATTTTCCTTATAATGAAAGGGGGCCTTTACATATTTTCCCATAGTACATCCCTTTCATGTGTCTGATTACGCAAGTGTACCCTTGGGAAGACCAGTATAAATATGTTGCATGACTTTAAAGGCTCCATGGTGAAGATGGCCCAATCACTTGTGCCATAATTTTCCCTCATCCCAGCTCACCACTTGATATGCCTTGCCCATCATTGCTGCACAACCATCTACCTCCAACTTGTGGAGATTCTTAACTCGAATCCCTATCCTCCTGGCTTGAACCGTTGTTTTATGTCACAGGAAAGATTTTCCATCACTAAAAACAACGTCATAGCCTCTATCCTCCAACACTGTGATTGAGACCAAATTTTTCTTCAGACCTGATACATGCATTACATATTTTAATTGAAATGTTTTATGTTAATTTTGGAAAAATAGGTCCAAACTCCATGTTGTGATACTCAGATGAAGATGCTAATATTTTTATTCGATTCCTATTTCGGAGAGGTGCAAGATCGATCTAAATATCATCTTGATCCGATGAGAAGAACATTTATTTTGAATTAATTCCACTTATGTGCAAGCTCGGCCATAATTGAAATGTAGGCTTGAAGCCCCAACAGATGTGTCACACACCCTCACTGATGGATATATATAGGTCAATGTTGGAGGTCATTTTCACCATCACTCATCACACATTCTCTCTCATCATCTGATTGGTTCAATCATCATCTTGGAGGCTCTTCTTCTCTCACACATGGGAAATTGTAGCAAAGGATTTTCTGGTTTTGACCTAGGGTTTCAACGTAGATTTGACCAGTGTTGAATTTGGTCAACACATGATCAAAATAACCCCAAACTCTCCCAAAATTTATATTTTTGCAGTCTTCATTTTTGGCACAGAAATCGAGGCTGGATGCTGACTTTGACCTGGCTGTGTTGACTTTTGTTGTTGCGGTTTTTGCATTGACTGTTGACTGGACAACGTTGACTTTGGGTTGACTGTTAGAGAGCTATCCAAGAGGGTTGTGTGACACATTATGGTTGGCTGACTATGTAGAGACTTTGTTGGTTGAAGCATCTTGTTGACCGTCGTAACGCACCACAACAGATATATTTTGCTGATCAAGTTAAGTGTATTTTTAGCTTGTCTTTTGTCGATCTATTGGTATGTTATATCAAAATTTTACTTTCTTGTTTATGTGATTGATGTTTGATATTGGGAATAAAAGTAAAGTTGCATCAATCATAGAACATCTACGAAAATCTACATGGTATCGGAGCTAAGGTGAAGAAAAAGCCCAAGTTTGTAGCAATCACCGAAGAGGAGCATTTTTCAAGGAGCCATGGGTACCTCAAACTATAACGGCTTCAAAGATGATGATAAGGTGACTGGGAAGGAAGACTTCCATGCTTGGAATATGAATTTAGATCTAATGTTGGAAGACCAAGATGTCATGGACTAGGTGCAGGGTAAAATCTAAGAGCCTCCATCATCTGCACCTGCTAACACCAAGTCTAAATATAAGAAGGGGGGAATCAAAGCAAAGCTGATGATCAGGGAATTAATTCATAAAATTCTGGTTGCCTACATCTCTAAGTTACACACATCCAAGGATATGTATGATAAATTGGTCAACATGTTCAAGGCCAACAATGCAAATCAATTCCTTTTATTTAGGAACCATCTGAAGAATCTGAAGAAAGGCAGGGATGAATCTGTACAATCTTATTTTTTGAAATTGATCGAAATCAGAAATAATCTTCTGGCCATTGGGGAGACAATAACCGATTGAGAAATGGTTCTCACCACACTTGGAGATCTCTCCTCTGAATGGCATGTATTCAATACTACCATTATCAATAACAATGTGATACCTGATTTCGACGAAGTATTACTGAGATGCGTACAACAGGAAACAAGAAAGAAGGAATATGAAAATGAAGGTAATGTCGCCTTCACCGCTCGTTCTAAGAAGAAGAACAATGGTGGTCCGAGGAACCATGGAAGAGCATGGGCGCAAGGAAAGAAAGGAATATGTTACACATGTAACAAGACCGTCCACTATGCTATAGAATTCCCTAATAAGCATAATTCTCCTGGGGATTATGACAACAACAAAAACTGGAGGAACGGAAATCAAAGGAACACCAGGTTCAAAGGAAAGAGGAAGGCTCCCTCTGGTGACAATGGAAATGGGAAATCTTTCAAAAGGTTGAGAAATTCCAGGTATGAGGAATCTAATGTTGTTGATGATAAAATAAATGAATTCATTCTTGTATCTACCATCTCTGCTGCATTTTCACCTGACACTATGGATATCTAGTTGATTGATAGTGGTGCCTCAAGGCACCTCAATGGGTTTAAGGAAGCACTTTTTGATTTGGTTAAGAAGGATGTTAATCTAAAAATTATCATTGGAGATAATGCCACATATCCCATGAAAGGGAAAGGGACTGTGACCCTCCACTTATCTCAAGATCAAGTCCTCTTCTTGCAAGATGTACTATATGTACCTGATTTGAAGAAGAAACTTGTGGCTATTTTGGCCATGGAAGAAAAAGGTTTCAATGTGGCATTCGTTGATGGGAAGGTACACATTTGGAAGAAGAGCTTCAAGGAAGCTATCACGATTGGGTTTAGAGTTGATATACTCTACCAGGTTGGAGGAAGTCCACTGGGAGCGATGCCGTGTGATAATATCCGATAAACTAAACTATGGCACCAGAGGTTTGGACACCTTCATTACAAAACCCTTCCCGGAGCAAGGAAGGTGATGATGAGGATGCTCAAGTTTAAAAATGATCATGAAGGTGTATGTTAGGGTTGTGCCAAACGAAATCATACAAGGGGACCTTTCCCCTCAAGTGTCACACCTTTTTGGTATGCTTCCCATGACATCCTTGGGAGGATGTGCTGGTCCGCGGTTGTCATTGATGTCAACCCAAGCAGCACCAGGGGCTAACCCAATATTGCATGGGAATTTTAACCTAAAAAATTAATATATTATGGGTCAATAATTCTATTTATGGTTTCTACTTGTCGATATGTTTCCGTTGATATATGGCACACCATGTAATTATTTACGATTTGAGAGATATTCATGTTTGAAGTTTGTACCCCCAATTAGTGGGCTAAAACCCCAAGGGGTTGGGGCATGGGTCATTAAAAAGTCATAATTAATATTTTTTAAGCTCCTAAAATCCCTCCAACATTCACTTGTTGAAGCCCCTCTCAACTTAAGCATTTATATAAATTGTGATCTTCATTTCCTCAGGCAAGGGATTTCGCTATCTGAAAAAGATCATCGTGGAATTTTCGCTCTAACTTGTTTTCTATGAAGGTTCACAAACTGAAATTTTTATGAGGAAAAGCTGAAATCCCGAGGAAGCCACTGTAAAAATTGCAGAGCAAGGTGTACAATGTTTTTGGAGATATGATCTGTGGAAGTCATGGTTTTTGCAGGCTCCTGAAATTCATCTCAAAGAAGTGACCTTGGTAAATTCGTCATAACTCTCTCTCTGAGTATTGGATTGGAATTCAGTAAAAAGTGGCGAATAGTGCATATTCTTTAATTTTCACTCTATCAATTTCAAAGCCAAATTAAAAAACAATGACATGTGGCACGTCGTACAAGTGCGCTCTTCTGAAACAGTCCGTAATTAGGGCATTGTGAGAGATTGGGTATAAATATCTCTTGAAGAATCCAAATTGGGTCAGACCTATGACATTGGAAAGATGACTTAGGGGACTACTATAGGACCAAAAATTAGATATTGAGGATCTGAAATAATAGAGATACACTAGATTCAATATCGAGCTCCTAGAAGGCAAAGAAAAAGTTAGATCATGTGTTGTCAAGGGTTGCAAAGGACCAGAATTTCTATGGAAGAAAAGCAAAGCAAGGTGCAGCAGAAGGTAGCATGAAAAGAGCAGCAACCAAGGTGCATAACAGCAGCAAGAAGTTCATCATATGAAGTCTTCAAGTGGGCAGCACTGCATACAATCATTGTAAAGGTATCATTGTACTAAGTCATTGTAAATACATTATTTTAAAAATTGTACTAGTGTCTATCTGCCAAGAGTTGAAGAGGCAGTGTTGGGAGGCCGAGGATCATCATTAGGTGGTTGTGTCAAAGTTGGGGTTATGGTCTAGTATATCTTCTTCTTCTACATCATTCTATATCATTGTAAAGTGGACCATTTTCCCTGGTACGGGAGTTCATTCTTCTTTATTCTTCTATAGGGTGGTAGGGTGGTGCTAGGGTGAGTTGTAGCTCATTGGGTGTTGGGGCATCCGTTTAGTGACTACTGAAGAATCTCGGGTGTTGGAGCGTCCATCCAATGGGAGCTGGAGAAGAATGCTTTTCTAGATTCTAGGAAGTTGGAGCTTTATTTTCAATTGGAGTTGAAAAGAATTATTAGAAAAGCATTAGGTGGTTTTTGTCCTGGAGTGGATTTCCACCTTAAAAACTGTGTGCATTTGTGTTCCTCTTGTTTGCTGCTATCATTGTACAAACACTGATAATAATTGAATATTAACTAATGCTCTAATCAGAGTAACATCGTATTCACCCCCCCTCTCAGTATTTCCAACAATTGGTATCAAAGCTTGGTTCCTTCAATAGCAGTTTAACAGCTGGAAGGAGGTCATGGAGCATACCAAGAATGGTGTACCTCTATTCAATGAAAATAATTATGCACTCTTGAATGGAAGAATGTAGGTCTATCTCTTGGCGCAAGGTTACGAAGTATCAGACACTGTTCAAAATGGATTTACATCAGCCACGAATGAACAAGGTAAGAAGAATTTGGTAAATGATGCAAAAGCAAAGAATATTATTATTAGTGGACTTATTGAATCTGCTTATCATAAGGTGTTGGGTTGTAAAACCGCCAAAAATGTACGCGACAAGCTTGAGAATATATATGCAAGTGACTCAAATGTCAAAGAAGCAAAGCTTCAAATCTGTAGAGCGAAATTTGAGCAACTCAGCATGAAATAAGATTGCAACATTGCTACATACTTCCAATACATTGATGAAATAACCAATAATATGGAAGGATTGGGAGAGCCAGTTGACGAGAAGACTATTATACGGAAGATTCTTAGAACGTTACCAAGGAGATTCAACCCAAAGTTATCGATCTTAGAATACAGTGCAAATCTGGACAAACTCAGCAAGGAAGAATTACATGGAGTTCTCATAGCATATGAAATGAGACTTGATGAAGAAAAGGGTACTTCAAATCCAGAAACTACATTTGTTGCATCTAAACAAACCAATAAGGACAAACAACCTTCAGTTGAAATGACATGCACCTGCAAGTGTGAAGAAAAGGGAGATGATGGAGAAGGTTATTCAGATGAAGAATATGCTTACGTTACAAGAAAACTAAAACTTGGTAAGGGAAAATTCAAAGGTAAACTTCCATTGATATGTTTCGGTTGTGGAGACGTTGGGAATTTCGTAGCAAAATGTCTGAACAAAATTGATGGCAACTCAAAAGGAAAGAAAGGCTTTAAGAAATTCAACAATTAAGGCAAAAAGAAAGGATCCAAAAGGAAATTTCTCTCTAAAGAAGATAGCTCATCATCCGATGAAGAAAGTGACAGCAAAGAAGAAGCCAATGAGAAATTATTGTTTATGGCCAAGCATAATAAAAAAGAAATATCAAACAATGAAGAAGAAGGGTTGGCCATAGAATAATTTTATGAGGAGGCAATCAAGCTTATAAAAGAGCTCAATGCTGAGAAGATCTGTTCCAATACTCTTGAAGAACAAGTTCAAGGTCTCAAAATTGAGGTTGAAGAACACAAATGTATTGAAGAGTCACTTCAAAAGAAGTTGGAAGAAAGCAACCAAGAAAGGGAAGCATTAGAAGCCAAAGTAGTCTCACTGTGTAAGGAAGTGAAGAAGGGAAAAACTGTCCAAAACTATGCCAACAGCTCAAGGGCATTGGAAGAACTCATCAAAAATCAACGATCTTACAACGACAGAACTGGCCTTGGTTACAAAGAAGAAGAAGCAGGACCTTCTACAACAAAATACAATGAACCTATGAGATCTGACATACATGAAGACTTCATTGGACAAGATTCGCAAGCACATCCTTGGAAGACGATTCCTCGATGAAGATTTTCATCCAGGTACCAACATATTTTTCATGGCTATTGTTATTCATGTGGAAAATTTGGTCATGAAGGTGTATAATGTCGCACATACCCTAGGAACCAATACAATTCCAAGAGATTCTTCAAATATGAACCTCCCAGGGCTCAACGAAACATCAATAGATTTGAACATTTAAGAAATAATATGGAATGTTACAAATGTCAGAACTTTGTACACATAGCCAGAGAATGCAAACTTGAAAATCCTCCTGAAGAATCTTCGAAGCCATAGAATGAACGAACATGGAAGAAGAAGAACACTGATAATTGTGCTCTCGCTCTCAAGGCTAAAAAAAATAAAGATGTGTGGTATGTTGATAGTAGTTGCTCAATGCATATGACTGGAGATAGAAGGAAATTTGTATCTCTGAAAGAGAAGAAGGATGGAACCATATCCTTTGGAAATGATGGATCTTCAAATGTTATAGGATCAGGTACCGTCACTCTCGGAAGCAAAGATGTTATAGCCAAGAATGTTCTATTGGTTGAAAACATGAATCACAATCTTCTTAGTGTTGGACAAATGTGTGATCAAGGACACACAATGCTATTCAACTCCACAAAATGTGAAATCAGGAAAGGCAGGTATGGTAAAATTGTGGCTACAGCAAGTCGAGCTCCAAACGACATATATGTTCTGGATGAAGCAACTAAAGCATGTCTACTAGCTAAAGAAGATGAAAGCTGGTTATGGCACAAACGAATGGGTCACATAAAATTTGACAATCTTGTTAGGATAAGAAAAAAGGAAGCAGTACGAGAAATGCCGAAAATCTCAAAACCTTCCAACACACTATGTGAGGCATGTCGGCATGGAAAGCAGACAAAATTCGAATTTAAAATAAAAGAACACTTTGCATCACATCCATTGGAATTGATACATACTGATCTATGTGGTCCTGTGAGAACAAAAGGCTTAGACGAAGAATTATATTTCATGTTAATGATAGATGACTATACCAGGATGACAACCGTCAGTTTCCTAAAGAAAAAATCTGAAGCATTTGAGTGCTTTAAGATCTACAAGGAGTTGGTTGAAAATGAAACTAATTTGAAAATAAAGTGTTTAAGATCAGATAATGGTGGAGAATTCACTTCCAAATTATTTCAGCAATACTGTGACTAAAATGGAATAAAAAGGCAATTTTCAACAGCACGAACACCTCAGCAAAATGGAGTTGCTGAAAGAAAGAATAGAATTGTACAGGAAATGGGTAGAACAATGTTGAAGGACTCAAAATTGGATGAAAAATTCTGGGTTCAAGCAATTGATACGGCAGTCTTCATTATCAACCGAAGTCTTCTCAGAAATAATTACAACAAGACTCCATATGAATTATGGAAAGGAAAACCAGCTAATGTAAAATATTTCAGAATCTTCGGAAGAAAATGTTATATCAAAAGAGAATATCAAAATTTGGGTAAGTTTGAATCACGTGTTGATGAAGGTATCTTTGTTGGTTACTCACGCAAAAGAAAGGCCTATAAATGCTATAATCTAAGACGAAAAAAGATAGTGGAGAGCATAAATGTTACATTTGATGAAGATGGTGTTCTAGCGAGTAATGATGAGGATCTAGAATCTTTGAAACTTGAGACAGAGGCTGAAAAAGACACAGATAAAATTGTAGAACAAGAAGCAACTATCAACGAGGAAGATGTAAACAATGATCATCAAGATATACCAGAACAAAAACAAGAAGCTCCTCCAAGGAGAAAAAAAGAGTGGATTCAAAAGAACCATCCATCAAATCAAATCATTGGTGACATAAATGAAGGTCGACAACTTCGTTCATCACAACAAGCTCACGTTGCTTTTCTAGCAACCTTTGAGCCTAGTAGTTTTGAGGAAGCTAGCTAAAATGAACATTGGGTAGCAGCTATGAATGAAGAATTGGATCAAATTGAGAAGAATAACACCTGGGAACTAGTTCCATGACCAAAAGATAAAAATGTCATTGGGACTAAATGGGTGTTCAGGAACAAATTGAATGAAGATGGGTAGGTTACCAGAAACAAAGCAAGATTGGTTTGCAAAGGCTATGCACAAGTGGAAGGAATTTATTTCGACGAAAAATTTGCACCAGTTGCCAGAATGGAAGCCATCTGAATGTTTCTCGCCTATGCATGTTCAAGAACAATCAAAGTCTACAAATGGATGTTAAGTCATCATTTCAGAATGGCGAATTAGAAGAAGAAGCTTACATCGAACAACCTGAAGGTTTTCTACAATCACAAAAATAAGACTATGACTGTAGGTTAAAGAAGGCTCTATATGGTCTCAAGTAGGCTCCCAGAGCATGGTATGCTCGTCTTGATGGATATCTACGTCAACAAGGGTTCAAAAAATAGATAAAGATAATTTAACAATCGTTGAGGTATATGTGGATGATATAATATTTGGTAGCAATGATGATCGACTAAGTAAGAAATTTTCTACAAAGATGCAAAGTGAGTTGGAGATGTCTTTACTTGGTGAGATGACATACTTCTTGTTGAGCCCTAAATTTGTCTTTTATTTTCACCAAATCCACTTAATTCCATTTATCCTTTATCAGTTATAGGCCTAAAAGATCAACAAGAATGATTAAAATCACTTTAGGAATACATGCAATGACTGACTTATTATACTTTTGTGGTTTTGTTGTCATAGTGATTTTTTAGCAGACTTAGCTACAGAATGCAGTCATTCTATAGCTAGTCATATATTCTGTAGCCATCTTTATGTTTAAATAGGTTACATGTGTCATTTGAGGGAAATACGTATATGGTTAGACTCCAGAAATCTCCTGCATCATTCCTTGTCCTCCACGAAGGCTGAGCAAAAAATTGAAAGTAGTTATGCACGTGGACAAAGCCAAAACCAAGAAGCAGACTTCTACAAGGATAAGGACTCTGCAGGTGTATTCAGCAAAATACGAGTCCTCAATAGGAGTTCTAGTTCGATTTTGATTATAAAATACACCTATGCCTATTTCTACTCAATGTTAGTTATGTAGTTGCTTATAAAAATAACTCGGTGAACCGAGAAACAGGGAGTTGATGTTTTGTTGTTAGTTTTCAAAGACTGTGATACTCTATTTTTGAGCGTTTTTCTTCTAATGAAAGAAGCATAACTTTGATGCATGATTTGAAGAAACTTTAAGGAGTTAAGGATTCATGTGCCAATCAGATGGTAGAGGGCCCCTACTATCCGAAAGGCTTTTTTCATATTTTCTAGATAAGTGACCTTTAACTCTGTTTTGTTCTTAACTTAGGCAGTTTTGTGAGTTTATTCTCTTGCATCATGTTTTATGTCATTTACTTACATCGAATATTATAGTCAATCTTGTTCTCATGAGTTGTTCCAATATATCACTAACACGTGAATGAGATCTAGCTGTAGTACTTTGAGTTAATTGTATTTTAATTCAGTTCTGTTCATTGCATTTCAGTCCTGTTAATTAGATTTAAAAGACCCTCATTATTTTATAAGTTTCTCTTGTTCTCAACTTCTTCTAACACATCACTATCATATGAACAAGAATTTGTTATATCATTTTGAGTTCTTGACTGTTCTGCAATTATGTAAGAGATTCTCATAATTTTACAAACAAACTTTTTCCCAAGTTGTTCCAAGAAATCTCTAACCCTTGAATGAGGCTTAATAGTAACATTTTGAGTTGCAGAATGAGTTAATTCTAATGTCATAAGTTATTTTAGAAAAGGGTTCCTTACTATGTTGCAGATGATCTTTTCTCAAAATGTTCCAACAAATTTCTAACAACGAATAGGATTTTCTTTGTGATGTTTTAAATTGTTGTTTACTAAAGAGAACCTCATTACATCAAACTAATCCTTTTCTCAGTTTTTTCCAACATACCTCTAATGAAATGAATTGGACTAAGTTTAATGTTATGAGTTAATTTTCTTATCAGCTTTACAATCTGTGGATTAGCATTTTCTATTCTTGGTACCATTCATAGTTTAGAGTAGATTTTATTCTGTTCTAGTGTGATCAGTAACTTCTCTTTGCTAGTAATTCAGTTTTTCCCTTGAGCATAAAAACACAAAATCAAAAACACTAGAAAAACACTAAGCACAATGAAGTAGGAAGAAGATACCTAGGCACATATGGTGCACTTCACTTCAACAGTTTACTAGCCCTGGTTGACAATTTATGATATCAATTTAGGAACACTAAGTTGACTAGACACTTCTTAGGGCTTCAAATATCTCAGTAAGAGAAAGGAATATTTATATGTCAAGCCAAGTACATCAAGGAAATGCTCAAGAAATTCAAAATGGAAGATTGCAAACCTGTCCTTACTTCGATGGTAACAGGTTGCAAATTGAGCATGTGGGTTTACTCATGTAAGGATGTGATTGTGAGGTCAGTATGCATCTATGACGGTAGTCTTCTATATGTAATAGCCTCTCACAGATGTCATGCAAGCAATTGGACAATTAGCAAGATTCCAAGCAACACCAAAAGAATCACATATTATTGCTGTCAAAATAATTCTTCGATATCTAAAGGGCACAAAAGAATATGGCTTGTGGTATCCCAAGGGTAACAATCTAATTATTCAAGCCTTTACAGATGCATATTGGGCAGGAAGCGTTGATGATCGTAAGAGTACTAGTGGAGCAACATTCTATCTAGGTGATTGTCTTGTATCATGGTTGAGCAAAAAAAACCTCAATCTTGTTATCTATAGTGGAAGCAGAATACATTGCAGCGATAGCATGTTGCACTTAAGTCCTTTGGATGAAACAAAATTTGCAAGATCTTCAAGTACAATTTAGTGAGCCTATTCCCATATTTTGTGACAACACTAGTGCCATCAGCATATCCAAGAATCCTGTCATGCATTAAAAAAAAAAACACATTCCGATCAAATATTATTTTGTTAGAGAACAAGTCGCCTCGAAAGAATATCAAATCCTAGTATGTTTGTACAAAAGAACAATGATGATATCTTCACAAACTCCTTTACCTCATGAAGAATTTGAATATCTTCACAAAATTGGATTCTTCCAATTTCTCATTATATTGCAGTCTGCAGGATCTGTGTGTTGTGTGTGTTAGCGAGAGTGGAAGTGTGTACAGGTCCACAGGATGGTTGTGTTTCAGGGGGAGTTACCGTTTGCCATTGATGTCAAAGGGGGAGAGAACGTTGTAGGAAGAGGTGTCATGATCGTAGGGTGAGTACTTGCATTTCCATCAATGCCAAAGGGGGAGATTGTTGATCAACGATTGTCATTGATGTCAACCCAAGCAGCACCAGGGGCTAACCCAATATTGCATGGAATTTTGACCTACCAAATTAATATATTCTGGGTAAATAATGATTTTGATGGTTTCTACTTGCCAAGATGTTTTCGTTGATATATGGCACGCCATGTAATTCTTCACGGTTTGAGAGATATTCATGTTTGAAGTTTGTACCCCCAGTTAGTGGGCTAAAACCCCATGGGGTTGGGGCATGGATCATTGAAAAGTCATAATTAATATTTTTTAAGCTCCTAAATTCCCTCCCACATTCACTTGTTCAAGCCCCTCTCAACTTAAGAATTTATATAAATTGTGATCTTCATTTCCTCGTTAAGCAAGGGATTTCGCTATCTGAAATAGGTCATCATGGAATTTTCGCTCTAACGTTTTTTCTATGAAGGTTCAGAAGCTGAAATTTTTATGAGGTGAAGCTAAAATCCTGAGGAAGCTGCTGTAAAAATTTCAGATCAAGGTGCACAACATTTTTGGAGATATGATCTGTGGAAGTCAAGGATTTTGCAGGCTCTTGAAATTCATCTCAAAGAAGTGACCTTGGAAAATTCTAATTATCAATCTTCCAGGAAATCACATAATAATTTTAGGAACCAAATTCGCCATAACTCTCTCTTTGAGTATCGGATTGGAATTCTGTAAAAAGTGGTGGATAGTGCATAGTCTGTAATTGTTTCTCTATCAATTTCAGAGCCAAATGAAGAAACAGTGACACGTGGCATGCCGTACAAGTATGATCTTCTGAAATAGTCCATAATTAGGGCATTGTGAGAGATTGGGTATAACTCTCTCTTGAAGAATCCAAATTGGGTTAGACCTGTGGCATTGGAAAGATGACTCAGAGGACTGAAAATTAGATATTGAGGATTTGAAATAACAGAGATACACCAGATTCAATATCAATCTCCTAGAAGATAAAGAAAATCTGGATAATGTGTTTTCAAGGGTTGCAAAGGACTAGAATTTCTATGGCAGCAAAGCAAAGCAAGGTGCAGCAGAAGGTAGCATGACAAGAGTAGCAACCAAGGTGCATAACAAAAACAATAATTTTATGATATGAAGTCTTCAAGTGGGCAGCACTACATACAATCATTATAAAGGTATCATTGTACCAAGTCATTGTAAATACATTACTGTAAAAATTGTACTAGTGTCTATCTACCAAGGGTTGAAGAGGTAGTGTTGGGAGGTCTAGGATCATCATTAGGTGGTTGTGTCAAAGTTGGGGTTATGGTCTAGTATATCTTCTTCTTATACATCATTCTATATCATTGTAAACTGGACTATTTTCCCTGGTACGAGAGTCCATTCTTCTTTTATTCTTCTATAGGGTGGTAGGGTGGTGCTAGGGTGAGTTGTAGCTCATTGGGTGTTGGGGCATCCGTTCAGTTTACTACTGAAGAATCTCGGGCGTTGGAGCATCCATCCAGTGGGAGCTGGAGAAGAATGCTTTTCTATATTCTAGGAAGTTGGAGCTTTATTTTCTATTGGAGTTGAATATTAAAGAATTATTAGAAAAGAATTAGGTGGTTTTTGTCCCGGAATCGGTTTCCACCTTAAGAACTGTGTGCATTTGTGTTCCTCTTGTTTGTTGTTATCATTGTACAAAAGCTGATAATAATTGAAGATTAACCAATGCTCTAATTGAAAGGAATACTGATTCACCCCCTCCCTCTCAGTATTTCCAACAAGATGTTCTTATTATATGATGTTCATAGATGAATTCTCTCATAAAACCTCGATATACTTATTGAAGCAGAAGGATGAGGCTTTCATGTGGTTTTGTACTTTCAAAGCCTTGGAGGAAAATCGAACAAGGAAGAAGATCAAGATTTTGAGGACCGATAATGGCACTGAATATGAGATGAACGAGTTCAATAAATTTTTTAGAGAAGTTTCCATCAAGAGGGAGACCACAACTATATATACTCCTGAGAAAAATAACATTGCTGAAAGAAACAACATCACCATTGTGGAAGTTGCCCATGCCATGCTATATGACCAAGGTCTTCCAAAGTTTTTGTGGGGAGAAGTTGTGAACACTGTTGTGTACTTACAAAACCGATGCCTAAATTCTGCTCTAGAATCCAAAACTCCCTAAGAGGTTTTCTCTGGTAAGAAACCTGACGTCTCTCATTTTAGAGTTTTTGGTTGTCCCGTTTATTTTCATGTGCTGAAAGAGAAGAGGAGCAGGATGGAAGCTTCTGGGAAAAAGGGAATGTTTTTGGGCTACAGTGAAACTTCGAAGGCTTATAGAGACTATGTGCCTGGTCAAAGAGAAGTGGAGATATGCCACAATGTTACCTTTGATGAAGATGCCTCCCTCAGGAAAGTAATCAATCTTTCGAGCTCTGAGGAAGATCATGAAGAAAGGTCTGGAAATAAGGAAGAACCGAAGGATGAAACGATGCCCGATGTTGAAGGACTGATGGACCCTATTGATCCACCTCCTTCAATAAAGAGAAGACCCTCATGGCTTAGGGATACTCTCGAGGATGCCGAGAGACATATGGCCCCAAGGGGGTCATTTTGTGAAAGCAAGAGGCTAAATAGATACTAAGCCTTATCTAGCAGCCATGAGTACAATCATACAATCTGAGCCTAAATATTTTTAAGAATCCATAAATAATCAAGCATAGAAGGATGATATGCACGAAGAGCATGAGTCCATTATGAAGAATGATGTCTGGGATGTGGTTCTGAGACCAGAGGACAAAGCAGTTTTCACCTTGAAATGGTTCTCTAAGATCAAGCATGGATCTGATGGTAGTGCTGAAAATTTTAAGGCAAGATTCGTTGCCCGTGGCTTCTCTCAAAAGGAAGGCGTTGACTATGATATATTTGCACCTGTGGATAGATATACCACCATTCGATCTATCATAGCCATTTCTTATATACAAGGATGGAATATTCATCAGATGGATGTGAAGAGCGCATTTTTGCATGGTGCGATAAAGGAAGAGGTGTATGTGGAGCAACCTCTGGGGTTTGAAGTCTAGTATCAATACACCCATGTTTGCAGGTTGAAGAAACCCATTTATGGGTTGAAGAAATTTTCCTCGAGGGCTTGGTACAAGAGGATAGATAGCTACTTGATGAAGCTAGGCTTCACTCGTAGTAATGCTGATCCGAAACTTTACTTCAAGATTGATAGAGAAAAGCCTCTCATTCTGGTGTTGTATGTGGATGACCTCTTCCTCATAGGTGTTGACCCTTTCATTCATCAATGTAAGAGGGAGTTCACTTCTGAGTTCAAGATGAAGGAACTAGGACTGATGCATTACTTAATAGGCCTGGAGGTTTGGCAGAGACCTGGTGAGATTTTCCTTTCTCAAGGAAAATATGTTGTGAAGCTACTGGAAAGATTTGGAATGGTGGACTGTAAGTCTGTGTTGACACCGATGGAGCTCAACTTTAACAATTTGAGTGGCAGTGCTGCTGGGCTCATGCTAGCAAATCCTACTGAGTATCGTCAACTTGTAGGGGCCCTGATGTTCTTAGTGAAAACCCACACAGACGTATGTTTTGTAGTGAACACTTAGAGTCAACACACACTAGTACATTTGGGGGAAATTCCGACACTTGGTTCCGACGCTTTTGACCAAATTTCAGAAATTTCTTGAAATGTTTTCAATCCCACCCCAAACCATCGCTATACCTACGTATAGAGAAAAGTGTCGCAAAACCGACACTTAGACAAAGTGTCGCAATTGCGACGTTTGGAGGAAGACGTCGCAATTGCGACACTATGCCCCGAAATTTCCCGAAAATTTTTCAATCCCGCCCGAAATCGTCGCTATACCGACGTTTAGAGAAAAACGTCACAATACCGACACTTAGACAAAGTGTCGCAATTGCGATGTTTGGAGGAAGACGTCACAATTACGACACTATGCCCCAAAGCGTCGCTATTGCGACGGCTGCCTCCAAACGTCGCAAGTGCGACACAATGTCTAAGTGTCGCAATTGCGATGTTTGGAGGCATCCGTCGCAATAGCGATGCTTTTTCCAGCATTGGTATAATGACACTTATATGCGCGCTACATAAAAATGATTTTATTAAAAACTATGATATCACATGCGCATTCACCCTCCGCTCTTGCAGAACAGCATTCGCCCTCAGCATTCACCCTCAGCTCTTGCAGAATAGCATTCGCCCTCAACATTCACCCTCAGCTCTTGCAGAATAGCATTCGCCCTCAGCATTCGCCCTCAGCTCTTGCAGAACAGCATTCGCCCTCAGCATTCGCCCTGAGCTCTTGCAGAACAACATTCGCCCTCAGCATTCACCCTCAACTCTTGTAGAATAGCATTCACCCTCAGCGTTCATCCTCAGCTCTTGCAAAACAACATTTTCCCTCAGCATTCGCCCTCAGCTCTTGCAGAACAACATTCGCCCTCAACTCTTGCAAAATGGTAAGTTCTTACTGCAAGCCCTTCCTCCTATAGTAGGGTTGACTCTATTTGGGTTTTTTTGGTCAATTCCATTGGATTGTGTTAGGCTATAGGGTTCTCTCTAGATGTCTTCCAATGTTCTTTCTGATGAGTTTCAAAGAGGATGTGTAAGATGTGTTTGTGCTTGCATGAATTTTACTCCACCAGTTTCATGAAGTTTAAGCTATGGATTTTAATCGACAAACTCATCCATCTCAACACCCAAAGAATTCAAATTAGTTTCTAGGCGATCTATATTGAAGGTGAAGTGCAAAGTGGCAGCATAATGGGAGACTGAAAGTCATCAACTTTATCACAAGGGTAGTACTCCAGATCAAAAGTGATGAGCTTTAGTTCTCCAGATTTGGGGATTTTCTGATATTTGGGGATTTTCTGATGACATACCAAAGGTCACGTTGATACAACCATATGAAGGTCAATGCTGAGATCATTTTCATATAGATATAGGTCACTGATATATACGGTTAATATAAACATCACTATCCATGCAAATCGAATGGTTACAAAATCTGTGATTGTGGTCGCTCTCCATTATAGACACAGAACACTAACATGGGCCTTGCGCGCAGCTTTACAACAGAAATGGAATTACAAATCGCTTTCCATTAATAAATCCGATAGTTCTAAGTTTGAAAAAAATTTCATAATCTTGGGCCGGATATACTACGTAGCAAAAAATTGTAGGTATCATTCGTGTCAAACATATTAACAGACTTTTTTCATTTAACCGAAGAAAGGGAAACAAGCAAATGCTACCCATCATACAACAAGCCATACATAAAGAAAAAGAGTTTTGAGGACATATTTGAAAAAGAATCCTGTCCACCGATATTTATAATCATTTGAGTTATTCAAGTTAAACACAATGTCAAGAATCAAGATTAAATACTCTCTATTATCTTCATCACCGAATACAAGATTTAAATTTTTCCCAAAGAAACGCTTATTATTTTGGCAACCATTATTTCTCCGTGCTTTAAAAACCCTACATTTAAATGAAAACAAGCATTGCATTTCAACTACAAAAAATTATTAGTGTTCAAATGTACATGTGTGCATCACTTGTGTAGGGTATTCCTTTTCCACTTTCACATTATCCAAGAATGTGTGCAATATAGTTTATATTTTTTGTGATTTAGATTGTCTTGAAAAAGGAAAGGTAAATTATTTCCCATGGAAAAGGAAGGTTTTCCCTTTTTACTACTGGAAATGGTACAACAAAGTTCCATTTCTACCCAAAACTCCTATGAAACAAGGAACCAAATAAAGGCCATGTCCTCAATGGACATCATTTGGCTTTCAAAATGGCCATTGCACCGTGTTGTTTCTTATATTACATCACAATAGTTTCTTGGGTCATTTCTTGTTTCTTGAGATGAAAAACAACCAAAGAAATTGTGAAGATCCTTTCAAGAAATAAATGACCATTTCTCAATAATATCTCAACTATTTTTTATTTTATTCAGTGGTTGCTTACTTTGAGAGAAATCTGATACTTTTACAGTGAGAATATAACATAAAAACACAAAATGGGAAGTAACTGGCGAGGTAGATGACCTTTAGTTGTTGTCAATTAAGAATTGATAATACACGATGCATGTTATGTACTACAAACTAGATTCCTTCCTAGAGTTAGGACACAAAGTATTGAATCAAAGTTGTAGTTTCTAACTTCTTGTATTGGTTCATCAATCTTGAAATTCAGAGATTACATGTCTTCATTGCTTCATGTTTGAATAATTTTCATTATATCGTACAATAGGAAATTAGGAATTATGATTATTATTACTTTATGGATCTGTTAAGTTACTTTTAAGTTTGCATGGTTTAGTGTGAAATTATTCTTGTGTGCCCCTAGGCCCAGGTGAAGGAATGCCAAGGATTGAGAACCATAGTTTTTAAATGGTATTGTTTCTTATACCCAAAAAACCCTCAACATCACTTCTTATTAGTTCTTAACAATAGTGTTGTAAACAATTTGAGAATTGATATAGAAAAATCTCGCACTTCTCAAGATAAAGTCCCAAAGCTAAAGTGTGATACCATGTGTAATTCAGTAGCCCCATTGTCACCTCACCAACCTCTTTTCACTTCGGGCTAGCTCTCCTCCAACTCAAGGGGGGTTCTCCCTAGTAGATGTTAGGGATCTAATGGCCCAACCAAAGGCTATGACAAGAGCCCCCTAACTCTCTATGTTTACTACTATCAATTAAAATATTGAACAATAGGGTTAGACATGCATCCTGAAGATAAAATTGCCAGGGTATTTTTGGGTAATTTCAAAGGGAAAGTCCCCAAACACATATAATCAAGGAATTATAATGTGATTTCAAACATTAAATATCAACAAAATTATTTAAAGGATATTGAAAGGAAAAAGGTGATGGAAGATAGAAAGTGCCTTACTTAAATGCTCTAAGGATTTTTCAATAGTTGCTCCAAAAGCTTCACTTCAAGGCCCTTCAAGATCGTCTCCAACAATGTTATACCATCAACTTCAACAATGTTGTTCCAAAAATATCCTCAAGGTCTTCACAACAAGTTTAATAGAAGTTGCTCCAACAATATATTCAATAAGGTATTCATTGTCAACTCGTCTCTTGTTTGGGTGCCTTAATGTGCAATGACATGTTTCCAGGACTGAATTCAATGCAAGGCATATTTGAAACTATAACTCTGTCGTCCGGTGTCTTATTAGAAATTATTTCAGTTTTCATTTTGTGTTTTCAAGTTAGATATTGTTTTTAAGTTTTTACATTTATAATTTTATTGCAATGTGGCAGACTGATCAGGGCAGTACAGGAACAACCTCGAGACGGGATGATCGCGGAAAGAGGCCAGCAGAAGAACATGTAAAGTGCCAGCATTGCTCTATATTCAGGTATTTTAGCTATTTACATAATTGAAATAATATTAATTTTGTTCAAATATGCAGACACCTAGCCATGGTACGCCTGATGATTCCCTCTTTGAGGAAGAGATTTTTTCATCCCTATCTCCAGTGTTGTTGTTGCAAAAAAAGGCACGAGATGCAACGTCAGAATTTAATGCTTTGATAGATGCGCCTCAAACACCTGAAACAGAAGAGAGGATACAACATCTTATGAGGCAGCTAAATAGATATCAGGTAATAATAAAAAGTCAAAAGGATATTTTTTTTGTTCTACATGAGATGAATTGTGATAGTTTGATTTTTAATTTTTACATTGACTAAACTAACAAAAAGTTATTTTGTATGTAGCGTTATCTGGTACTTGTTGAACCCGGTGTTGGTGGTAGTGGGACACAAGGGCAAGAGACTAAACTAACAAAAAGTTATTTTGTATGTAGCGTCTTCTGGCATTTGCTGAACCCGGTGTTGGTGGTAGTGGGACACAAGGGCAAGAGATTTCCCAACAACCCTCTCGTACACCTTCTACTCCTTTAGGTGCTAGCTAAGAAACACACCCTGCCCAAGCAGACACCCAGCCAACCGCTGAACGTGTTGGCAATGATGAGGCTGATATGGCCAACTACATTATTGCGTTTCCTAGAGCTACACGTGTCAGCTCCACAGGGACCATTAATGGCACGTTGTTGGTGAACGATGAGGGTGCCCCTATAAAGCATGTACAACTCCCAGGTAAATTTTAATATTTTAACTATTTCATGTACTTTATCTAAAACATATTTATCATGATTTTTATTTTTAAATTAATGATAATATCTTCTTCTTTTTTTCTGTGTAGGAAACAATGAGTTCTACAAGTTTCTGGAGAGCCATGCGTTGGTAATTTTTGGCCCAACCATACGCACAGGGTGGAATTCCCAGAATTCCAACCTGAAAAAAGAACTTCTAGATTATCTAGAAGCCCTTTTTGGGGTCGGCACATTTGACAGAAAAGCGGTGGCTCAGGTAGCCGGCAAATATTTGAAATATACCAGGGACACCTATAGGACGCAATTGTAATTTAACCCTAGATATGAGCGTCCTCTCGCAGTTTCAGAGAGTGAGTGGAGAGCACTCATCCATGACGGAAAAGAGAAAAGGGCAAAGAAAGAAGGAAAAATGCCAACTGGACCCGCAATGTAAATTACAACTTTAATTCAATAGCTTTAATTTTCTTTATGTCTAAAATAAAAGTGTGCTACGTCATATCTGACTTCAATCTTTTGATGCTAGGTTGCCTGACACCTCAAAGGCAAACAAAGCTAGGATTGAGAAAAAGGGCCATCACAAGCTCGGCCAGGGTGGCTACTTGAAATTAGCTGCAAGAATTGTAATTAAGTAGCTAAACATCTTATAATTAATTGTATCGCCTTCCAACGCTTTTGTAATCCTATCAGATATGATTAAAAATACACAATCATATGTAATGTAGGGTGATGACTTCGGAACAGAAACTACAGAGGAAGATAAAAATATCGCTTTCCATTTCGGCTATCAAGTTGTAGTTGAACGTCGCAGAAGCTTGGGGCAGGTCCCAAGATCCAGAATGCCTGATAAGGTAAAACATTAACCTTTCAATATGTTTTTTTTCATCCATAAATTTAATGTCTAACAACTTTGTTTAAATCAGGGGAGCAGCACTACCGATGAGGCAAATAACCCAGTTTTATAGCCAGATGTAGATGATCCTCACGTGCAACCCGATCATTGTAGTGGGGACCAGGCCGACAATGCTGCTATCAGTGAGGGCCGTGACGGTAATTAATTTCCACTTATAATTTTTTCTAATTATACCTTGATGGTTGTCCTTATAACGTTTTTTTTTTAAATGACAGAGAATGTTTCCCTTGAGGATCTTACCACTAGAGAGGAAGACAGGGCAACAGTCCCAACAACGACAACTGGTGCACCAGGTAAATAATCTCATTGCAATTTTTTTTATTAATATTACCGAACTAGTTCAATGATATTTAAAAACTGACAATTAAAATTTAATATTATCTATTTTTGTAGGCGATGCCCCATCACTGGATGAGACCAGACATCATGACTATGCAACTAGGTCAGCGGCGACAACTGGTGCACCAGGTAAATAATCTCATTGCAATTTTTTTTATTAATATTACCGAACTAGTTCAATGATATTTAAAAACCGACAATTAAAATTTAATATTATCTATTTTTGTAGGCGATGCCTCGTCACTGGATGAGACCAGACATCATGACTACGCAACTAGGTCAGCGGCGACAACTGGTGCACCAGGTAAATAATCTCATTGCAATTTTTTTTATTAATATTACCGAAATAGTTCAATGATATTTAAAAACTGACAATTAAAATTTAATATTATCTATTTTTGTAGGCGATGCCCCGTCACTGGATGAGCCCAGACATCATGAATACACAACTAGGTCAGTGGTGCGGGTTGAAAGGCACGAAACAGGAGCAGAGCACGATGATATTGATGATGTAATTAGGAGCTTTAAAAATAGGAAGAAGAAAAAGAAAATTTGACAATGTAAAATATTGTATTATTATAAGACAAACATTACCATACTTGGAACGTTTTTTTGTGTTATATAAAAAACTCATTTATCATACTATTTTTATGTCAAGCATTAATTGCAATGTTTCCTTGCGTACTTTTTGTTGAATTGTTTTTTTATTAGTTATTGAATATTTTTTTTTTATGCTCATGAAAGTAAAAAATGAAATATAGATTGGGTATTGGGGAATTGAGAGTAATGTGAGGGGGGGAGGGGCCATAAGAGCTTCCACCTTCACGTGGTTGGCCCTGTTTAGTAGAGAATAATTTATTGGAGCGATTTAATCTTGGAGCAAACCTCCCTCGATCCAACGTAGAAACAAAAAAGTCACTGTTGACTTAGTTGCTACTCTTTCAGATCGTGGGAGGCTTGTTCCAAGTTCATGCGACTCCAATAAATTGTTCTTGAAATGAAGAGGAGCTTATTCAAGTATGTTTTGACATTTTCAACATATGTTCTAACATTATCATAAGAATGCATCTTAGAGTAAAAAATACTACATCAATTACTTGTATTTATTGTATAGATAATGATGAATTTTGATTGACTTGGCAGTGCAGGTACAAATCCTCTTGCATCATGAGCAATACAACTTGTCAACCAGGGTCATGTCCAGGATATTTTTGCTTTTGCGCTTGACCAGGTTCGTAATGTCACATTTTGTAAGTTCCTTTACAGTTCATAATTCAATATTAAGCTTGTTCATGATTATTATCTAGGTTTTTGTATGTGTTTTTTCATCTATTTGATTGTAAGCAACTCTGCATGTTTCCTGTTGTTCACTATGATTTCTCCCATTACCACTCCCAGAATGAATCCGACTTTATTGTTACATAGGTTACTTTATTGTTACTATGATTTCTCCATTTACGATTTCATAGGTTACATCATGTAAAGTTGTCAATCTCAAGTTGGTGATGAGATTTAGTTCTCCAGATTTGGGGCTTTTTTGATATTTTCTCCCTCATGTCATTCCTGCATCACCTCGTTGTTTGAGCATGCCAATTGTCTACCACTTGTACCAATTGGCACATGTCAATCTCTGAGTGGTGCCACATTTCACCTATTTTCCGTGAGAGTTTAGGGTTTCTCTAACATAGCTTCAGAAATCCGATTCAGTGCCTGCTTGAATATTGTCACATAATACTCATGGTTTGGATTGATGAGCATGTTCTGAATGGTTGGTTGATTCATAAGAACCACTCATATAGTCATCTTGAGATATTTCAGAAGTTTTCTCGGGTTTCCTTTTTCACCGTTTCTAGTGGGTGGGATGGTGTGGGGTGATCCATCAATACCGGTGCTCTTGTAGTAGGGAATTTGTTTTTGGGGATATAAAGGAGCATTTGATGTAGATATCCCATTGGATGCATTCATATATGGGCACGAGAGGTCAAGAATTTAAATTAAAAATATGCAACCTCTAGCATGGCAACCTGAAGGCCGCGAGAGACACTAGTTAAAGATTGTTTTGTGCTGGCCTTAATATAGTCGTGATTTATTTCTATTATCTTAATGCAAATATATAGTCCGGTCTCATTAAAATGAGGATTGTGGTTGTATTTCTCTTTGGTTGTTTCTCTCTTAATGCTCCATAAGTTTCCAAAAGTTGCGATAGTTGTTTAGTTTGCCTGTTACAACTTAAAAAGTGGTTTTTAGCAATGGGAGTCATGTTTTTTAAGGTTCATACTAATATGAAGATCTTGTAATTCTATATTCAGGATAAGAGAAGATGGCCTCTGCTTTGGGCAGCATGACAACAATTGCCACATCTACCTCATTGGGTAACAATGGAAAGGGGAAGAAGTTGGGTGCAATGTTTGATAATTATGGCAGACAATTGTCTTCTCTTTCAGTTTTTTCACCCATTTCCTTTAATCGCTCAAGCAGAAGAGGGAATCTGAGATTACGCGATAGAGAGAAGGTAGTTAATACAAGAGCTATGGAAAAGGAGTTGTACTTCAACAAGGATGGCTCAGTGACAAAAAAATTGCAGGTCAGAGAAAAAATTATGTTTAAAGGAAGGTCACCCGCACGTGAAACTTCACTGCGGTGGATCTTTCCTTGTCCACTTATATTCGATTTTAATGTGTTATTTTAATTTTTCATGGAGGGTTGTTTTGGCATATGGTCTGGCATTCAATTGCACACTTACTGAAAGCATTGTCAATTTGTCTTGTAGGCGGTGTGAACAAACTTGCTAATCTTGTTGGAGTCACCTTTGGGGCGAGGGGCAAAATGTTGTCTTGGAGAGCAAGCATGGTTCTCCGAAAATAGTTAATGATGGTGTGACAGTAGCTAAGGAGGTAATTTGTAGATGTGTGCTCTGGTTTTCTTTTTAACATTGTATTAGTTCCCCCTCTTAAATGTCTTAGATTTGGTAGGAATAATTTGAAAACTCAAAGGTGAAAGGAAACATATTTGTTACCCAGTGGTCTACTTGGCCTATGGACTAGCCACATTAGAGTAATGCATAAAGCTTTTCACAACAATAAAAGGAAAGGGTTACGGCTGAGTCAAATTTTATTGTTATTGACATTGTAATGAAATGTATCTCAATGCTATGGTTTTGGCCTTTTTATTGGTTGAATTAGAGGACCCAGTTGAAAATATTGGGGCCAAGTTGGTAAGGCAAGCTGCGGAAAAGACAAATGATTTAGCCGGGGATGGAACCACAACATCTGTTGTTCTTGCACATGTTGGAATATTGAAAAATTCCAGAACAATGAATGGAGAATAAATCTCCCTTCCTCTAACACAAAGAAAATAAAAATTTCTTTGATAGGAGACAGAGTTTCAATACTTTGAAAACAAACTTCTATTCCCTTCAATAACTCAAAAAAAAACTATTACACTTCTTCCTCACTAAGAGGGATTACAAAATTATGACTGCTACAAAACGCAGTGCATAAAACCAACTCACTGTCTGTTCAAAACAAACATACTCTGTCTCTAAAACACTCTGCTGTGTTTTTCACTTTCGCATTGTTGTGCATACACACTTAAAAAGTTACACTCAGTCTTTCACTTTTTACACACTGCTGTGTAATAAAAAATTTACGTACTGTCTATAAAAAAAACTACCAAGCTTTTTTTTCCTTTTTATTTTTATATGCCGTAACATATAAAACATATTATAATAAACCCTCTTTAAAAAAAAAAAAAATTAAAACTAAATTCTATGGCCCACCTTTCATTTCGCATATGATATATATATATATATATAACATATGTTTAAAACATATGTATATATTAAAGCATACATAAAATTAAATTATCAAAACATTAAAGAACCCTTTCCGTCGGACTTCAAAAGTATGAATAGATTGAATTTCAAACCAAATTCGCGTTCCAAAATGGGATGCTGACGTCTGCCTAATTTGTAACGTGAATTCTCAATCCAATGTGCCTTATAAAAAATTCGAGTCCGGTTTTCAGGTTTTCAGATTCCCTTCAATTTCATGCGATCCAATATTAATGCTCCACATGTCCTCCTTTTGAATTTACAAAACTGTCGGGTAAATTTCTGTTTGTTTAATTTCTGGTTGGTGAATTGCGTTAATGTTGGTTGTTGTGTTTAAATACAATCCTGTACAGAAATATGGCTGTGGCCGTCTACAAAAAAAACTTGCAGGAATTTTAAATGCTGAATTAAATTTCTGGATTATGTGGAAGTTCAAAGAGTGACATAATCCCTTCCCCACAACTAATTTATAAGATAGTGGAAAGTATGGTGAGAGGAAAATGGTGGGATTTACAATCAACCATATTCACTTTGAAAACAATGGGGAATTAAGAGACCATTATACCTAACAAGTCCTTATAAATATTGAAGCCGAGGCACAAATACATGACAACAACCTTTATATGAGAATTATTTTATTTGAGTAAGGGAATAGTAGTTGTAACTTAAGGTTGCAACAATGGTTCCATAAAACAATTACTTGTATCCGACTGCAGTAACTATGGATTAAAGTTGCAACAACTATGGCTTGAGGTTGCAGAAGTTGTAACTTGGGGATGCAACATTTGCGACTTAGAATAAAACACATTATATATATATATATATATATATATATATATATATAAAGAGATTATTATACCTGAAAAATACTTGTCAATATTGAAGTTGAGGTATCGATACACGGTAACAATCTTTATACGGGAATTATTTTATTTGAATAAGGGAACAATAGCTGTAACTTAAGGTTGTAACAACAGTTCCATAGAACATTTGCTTGTATCTATTTGCAGTAACTATGCGTTAAAGTTGCGCCAACTATGGCTTGAGGTTGTAGGAGTTGTGGCTTGGGGATACGATATCCACGACTTAGAATAAAAAATATTATATATGAAAGAAAGTATATATATTAAGAGATCATTATACGTAACAAGTCCTTGTAAATATTGAAGTTTACGCATAGAGACATGACAACAACCTTTATACGAGAATTATTTTATTTGAGTAATGGAACAACAACAATAACTTAAGGTTGCAACAATGGTTACATAAAACTATTGCTTGTATCTAGTTGTAGTAATTGGGTGTTAAAGTTACAGTAGCTATGCCTATGACTTAGAATAAAACAAATTATATATAAAATAATATATATATATATATATATATATATATATATATATATATATATATATATATATATAGAGAGAGAGAGAGAGAGAGAGAGAGAGAGAGAGATTAGAAAATATATTACAACAATATTTATTTAACTAGTATGTTAAAAAAATAAAATTTACCCGGTCGCAAGTGTGGGGGCATCTGGAAAGGTATGGATACCAATCCATTTAGAATATACATGGCATCAACACCCAAATCCGTGATTAGTTTTTGAATATGGAAGATGAAAAAAAAGAGATACATGCCTAAACAAATTAAGAAATGCTACTATTTTGATCACTCACACATTTACATATGCTATTGTCTACACACCTTCTATTGGTGGATGATGTTATCCTATTTCTTGCAGGATATAGTAGATAGGACTAGTATGTGAAGACTCATTAGAGCTCTAAAATCATTTTGGGTTTCATTTGGAATATAAGTAAACCTACTCAAGTCTACCATCACTTTCAATGATTTGGAAGATATGTTAGAAAAAACAATCAACCAAGTGCACCCATTTCAAATACTTGGGATTTATGTTAAGATTTAATGACTATAGGTATGGATATTGGTTCTTTCCATATCAAAAAGTGGGAAAAATAATCACAATATGGTTATCCTTGGGTGGCACATTAACCTTAGTAGTGTCCATGCCAGGATATTGGCATTCCCTAGCTTATATTCTTGTTGGTATCTTGGGAAATATTAGAAAAAAATGCTTTCATTTTATCTAGAAGGAAAGGAAAAGCAAAGGAGGCATCCCTATAGTAAAATGGAAATGGATTTCCAAGCCAAAAATCACATGATTCGTTGGATACTAAAGAATATTCATCATTTTTGGAAAGCATTATTTTCCAAGAGTCTTTGGAGAATCATAAAAAATTTAGGCTTGTGGCAAGATGTAATAAAATCAAAGTAAATAGGCAAAATTTCATATAAGGATAAATTTAAAAAAAGTTCCAATAGTTCTTCCCACCATTTATCTTCTAGTATTCTGGTCCATTGAAGTTTTCTCAATGTTTCATCAGCCTCAGTATATCTGAAAAAGGTAGGCTGAATTGGAAACAAATGCTTTACTTCATGCTCAAGATAAAATAAATTTTCCAATCTGTCATGAATATTTTTTCCTGTTGGCAATGCTGCTTCTGATGTACTGGTTGAAGAATTGGCCTGATTTTCAGCATACTTGTCCAATTTTTCAACATATCTTTCAAGGTCCATTAGTTTATCCTCTGAAACTATAGGACTGAGCAATCCTTTTTTCAACAAAATATCAAATCTTTCTCTGAAGGCAATGATTTCTTCTTGCATATCTGGGCACCTTCGTTCTAGATTCTGCATAAGGGTTCTCTTAGTAAAAACTCTTTTTATTTCCAAAATTTTTCCGGTCCTGTCCTAAATACCAAGTTCTGCAAGTTGGTGTCTGGTTTGAGTGTTTAGAAACTGTATGAGTTGATTGGCTTCCTCAGGCCTATTTCCCAATTCTTCTCTTGTACTTTGAACTTCTCCTATAGTCAATTTGACTAAATCATTCTATTCATACATAATCTGAATTGAAGACCAGACATCCTTTATTGATTAGATAATGTTGTCCCAAAGAATTTCATTTATTTCCTTTAAAGGTTTCTCCAATGTGAGATCATTTTCCAATGCTTTAACCAATTTTTCTAATCTTTTGACCTCTCTTGTTTTATCAACAACACTCATTTTTGAGAGATCATATCTTTGTTCTAAATTAATAAGCTGTAAATTTGTGTGCTGGAGTTTTGTTACTTGAAGTTTCAATTCATTCATTGACTTTATTAATTCTTTAGAACTCAAATTGGAAGTATTTACCTGTGATAGCTCTGTTGGCTGACCTGTTGTGGATGTACCTGTACCTGTAATTGCCTCTGTTGTTGATGCTGGAATAGTAGACTGCTTGTTCTTTAATGCCTGTTCAAGCTCTTTTTCTGTTTCATTTAGTTGCTCATTCAGTTTCAAAAGAAAGTCCATCATTTCTTCTTCATAATTTTTCTTTATCATCTCTTCAGTTTGTGGATGTCTTGAAGCTGGAAATTTCAACTGCTTTCTCAAAGCTGCAATATCATCATCTTTTTTCTTGATTAGGGCCTCTATACCTTTGACATCTTTAGGATTGTGACCCAATCCAATGATTATTTCCTCCAATGTCTTTATCCTATTGTCTTTGGCCTGAGAAGAGGCTTTTTCAAGCCGCAATTGTGCATTAGTGTTCTCCAAAGAATCCTGCAACTTCTGAGTTGCCATTGCTTTATCGGTCAGAGTAGAATAGATCATTTCACCAGTCTGCTTATGTAACTCAATCTGATCTAAAGGATGAATATCCTTTTCTAAGACTTCAAAATTTGTTCTAATATAATCTACAGCTGTTTGAGGCTGCTGCACTTTTGGTTTGAAGTGACTCATTATCATTTTGCCTTGCTGAATGTCATAAGCTGACATCAATCTTTCTTTATTCTTAGGAGCCATCTTCAAATACTGATTGTAAACCTGGAGTCTTAGTGGATCATTCCTGGATTTTATATTGATAAAGGTTTTCTTTATATCTCCTGCATCTTTAACCGGTGGTTTGAAAGAAGATATTTCAACACTCTGTTGCTTTTGCAGCTCTTTTCTCTGTAAAGTAGTGGATGCCCCACTGACTGTACATGTTTGTTGACTATCCAAATCTTCTCTCTGGCTATCAGGAATTTCCTGAACAAAATCTACTTCTGGAAGAGGATTTAATTTTTGTCTTTTAGCATGAGGCTATTCTGAAGATCCACCAACAGGGGTAGCAACTTTAGCATCTCTCTTCTTGCCTTTTTCTATATTGATAGGAGTTTGTAAAATTGAAATTTCTGGCTCATTGATTTGAATAGGAGGAATTTGTACTTGAACCTGTTCTTTAGAAGTCTCAGGTTGCTCTGTCATTATGAATTTTTCAAATACTTGTATGTCAGGCTCTTTTTCTTTTCCTTTAGATTGTACTGTGGCCAATGCACTGATTTCCTGTAAATTTTGCGGAGAAGTCCCTGCAGAAGAAGGACCAATACCTGGTATCTGCACCTGTCCAAAAGAGTCTAGGTAAAGTATTTTCTCAAGGTCTTTCATTACATTTTCAACATTGACCTGCTCACTATCCTATTCTACCAATGTTCCTTCCATCCATTCATCCATATTGGCATATTGTTCAATTTCTGGAATTTTGTGATGAATGTATGGTGATAGTTTATTTTTCATTCTTCTATCACAAATAAAGCTATTTGGGTCATAAGGCACCTAGTAATTTTTTTTTGTAATCTGAGATATTCTTCTAAGATTCTTTCTGCTTCCTCTCCAGCATCTCTAGAGTTACAAACAAAGGGACCTAATTGAATTTTGATCATGAGTTGAGCCTTTTTCTTTGCATTGCAGAAATGAACTATATCTGAGTTAATCATCTGCTTGAAATACTCTAGTGTAAAGAGTCTCATGGGGACATATTTGGGCAACTTGAATGGGCACAATTCACATCCATATATTCTGATCTCAGTGTGATTTTGATACAAGTACCAGTCACCTACCCTATATTGTTTTGAGAGCTGTAGAATTTTCTTGATTTCATTATTGACTCTAGGAGGGGAAACTCCTGTTAACAAAGTGGTTGTAGGGTGTAAAAATAGGTCAATAAACTCATTATAGGAGTAAGGAGAATCAGAGGAATTATGGGTGATGGCAGACCAAAATATCACAGACCTAGGATTTCCTTTGGCATCAAGTTTTTGAACATGGAAAGGGAAACTTTCTGATTGGTAATAAATCATGAGATGATATATAACAGAAGAATATTTGAACACTTTTTCATTCTCAAATCTCATGAACTGATCATGGATTTTATCATCAATGTAGGATGCAAAATCATACTTGACAGCAGGGAACTGTCCAGGGGTAAATATAGACAACAATACTAGGGTTAATTGATCAACATATTCACTAGTATTGAAACCCATGATAAAGGATATCATATTCAGAATAAGCCTGCCCACATCAGTGAAAAAAGTATAACCATAGGGGAGAGGGCCTTTGGGCTGATGCTCTGGTAACATGAAGGTTTGACAAATGCGATTTAACTCTTCATGGGACAAATTGGCAGACTTTTCAAGTAATTCTCCCATGGACAGGGGAGTGAGGGCTTGACCAAGTTGAAATTGCAGCATTTCATTTATCGACTGAGTAGTGATTGGGAAAAGGATGTTCTGACTCAGGGACAAAACTGCTCTTTGATTAGGGTCATAGAAAAATATGGACTGAGGGGAGAAGATACATGGGGAGATTGGATTCCCATAATCCAATTATATCATAACCTTTTATAAAGTTATCTCTGCAGCGGCAAAAGGTTCGAAGAGGATTATCACTAAGAACGAGGTCTTTAATTTGAAAATCTCTATCTGCTAGGGGTAGATAGTCTAAATCTCTATGAGGGGCATTCAAAGGTGCGATGTTTAGAACCACTGGAACCTCCATTTCTGGTTCTTGTGGATTCAGAAATGAATTTCGGGTTTTTGTGAAGAACAAACACAATTACAAGTTTTGGGAATGCAATTTACAATTCTGGGGATTGAACAAGACCAAATTGAACTCTGTTTCTGTCTTTCATGTGGAATTTAAAACAAAAGCTAGGATTTCACAGAGTTTTAACGGGAATTGGGGTAAATACCTATTTTTTGGGAGATGAACAATGATTAAACAGGTACAGGCTATGGCGTACGAACTCTGGATTACTGGTATGCAATTGTCTTCAGCAAAATATAGTTGATGGCGCTTGACAGTTTGTTTTTGAAATTCTCTGCATGAGACTTTGGTCGTTCACAGAATAATGAAAATGACGCGGGCAAAATTGTTTTATTCACAAAGTCCAAAGGGTGATGGGGTTTTATTTATTTATTTAATGGATGACGTCAGTAAGTACGGAGGATGAGTCACGGGAGGCAAGCGGTAAGCGGTTTCCATCGCACCGCTTTTGGGGAAAAGTGGTTTTGGGCGGAGGGCGAGCGATTCCATAGAATGATTGACGCGTGGCATGGCACTGTTTGAAAACCGCCGGGCCATTGCGCGTTATTGTTCGGACGCGGATGGCTAGCGATATCATTAATAACCGTTGATCTCAGATGGGTTGATCGAACGACGATGGGGACGTGGAAGTGACGGGGATTTAATATGGAGGGCCCGACGCAATTAAACGTTAATTAATCTCATCGGGGGGAATCTAATTGGCGGAGTTAATTAATCGTGAGGATTAATCAATTTGTTTATAAAAATGCAGGAAAGTGATCGGGAAATGATTTAACCAAGGTTAGCGGTTAAGGGAGGTATTGAGGATTTTACAAAGGGTTTATAGTTTTAACCTTGGGAAAGGGAGTCGGGGGATTAAAATACACAGGGGAAGAATTATTTTTGTATTAAAACATGTAATAAAACATGTTTTAATTATTTTTTCAATATACTTTTATTATATGATAATTAAATCAGATTAATCTAATTACCATAGGGGGCAGAATTTAATATTATGATATATTTAGCCAAAGGGGGCATAAAGTGGGTTTTTTATTTAAACATGTGGGAATAAATAATTTTGGCTAAAATTTATTAATGGGTTTTTGGGGATATTATATAAAAAGGAGTTATATATAATAGGAGAAGGTTATTTTTGTAAGGATTTAATACATAAAATCAATGTTAATATGACAAGGGGACAATGTAAACTCAAAATACATTAATATAACTAAGAAAGTGAAGATTTAAAAGTAAATTGCATTATAATCACTTCATCACTTAGACTTGGAATAAAATGTGATTTTGAGGGTTTTTTATGAAATAATGCATAATTTTCCTAAGTAAAATGGGATTTTACTTAGGAAAAGATGTTTAGAAATGAGTGAATGTTATGAATAATGACTTCAAGTACTTAGGCTTTTCCAATTATTGGGCCGAGGGTCCGGTCCCTCCAAAATTCAAGGAAATGCCTTGAGCCCCTCTAATTTTCAAATACCTTAGTACTTAGGGGAAATTAGTGAAATATTTAGGGGAAGATGAGAAGGGAAGTTAATAACTTTGACTTTGCTTTGCTTTGAATTTCTTTCAGTATAGTGTCTGCCTTTTCACTTTGTGATGAAAGTAAATATTAACACATTTAGAGTCATTGTCCATCACATGCAATTCTGCAACATCATCTACCTACCCTACCTACTTTACTCTACCATTTTTCTTCTTTATTAGGGTGCACTTAGACTGGCAAACCCTTATCACACTTTCTTTTCTTTTACATGTAGAAATCTATCTAAGTCTAACCTTATTACATCCAAGGGCTCAGATTAAGCTATTGAACTCCTTTTATTTACTCTACCTATCTACTTATCTGTCAAGATTAAACAGTTTGGTCAGATTTTATTCTCTATCTCTAAAACATGAAATTGAAAGATGAAATAGCCAAGCTTAAACTGTTTGACTATTCATAAATTGTGTCATAGGATACAAGTTGCACACAATTTTATTTATTACATAAGAGCAAAAAGTAGTGGCATTTAGACTTGCACACTTTCCTTGGCCTTTCTTTTGGTGGGGTTCATTTTCTTTTACTTTTTGGCCATTTTTATTCTTTTTACCCTTTGATTTTTCTTTTAGGGTATACCCTCTTTACATTTTTTAAATTTTTTTGATTTTTTGATAATATGGAAAACCTTTGCAACAAGAAAATGTATGAACATATTACATAGCCCATCAAGTCAATCATGAAATATGACACCTATTGGTATAGGAGTCTAACACTGGCTCCACTTGGGGATGGCTTTTCTTGGTGAAAAGTCAAGAACAACAGGTCAGTTGTCCTCATCCATTGACCTTGGTGAACCTGTAAATGTCTTCAGTCTTCTACAAACTGAAATCTGATCTGAAACTAAAACAACACACAAAAGTTTTCAAACCAACTTAATGAAAAACTAGCTGAAAATTGAAAACTAAAAAAAAAATGATTCAAATATGCTTGCATGCATAAAAATATTCTACATTTGCACCAAAGTATATCTCTCTTTCAATCCCAATGCTCCATAGAGTTCATCCCATCCTTTATAAATTTTAGTTTTTTTTTAGTACTATTTTCATTTTTCCATTATGGCAAGCTTCTTCTAGCCACCTAGGAATAGAAAATGTAATTGGATATAAATTTGAGGCCTCTTCTATTTTAGAAAGAGCATCATGTACTAAATTTTCCTTACCCTTTTGGCAGATTATCTCAAAATTAAAACTTTGCATTTTTTCTCCTCATTTTTGTTAATCTTCCAATGAAATCCATAGCTTCAAAAAATACTTTATGCTATCATGGTATATCTTGACTTTAAAGTACCTCCCAATGATATACTATCCCCATTTTTTATTCCATGTAATATTGCTTCCATTTATTTTTCATACGTAGATTTCACCAAATATTTTCTTTGAATTCCTTGCTTTTAAAAGCCAATGATATCCCTTATTGTGTTAATGTTACGTAAATTCCTTGTCCTAGTGCCTCACACTGTACTATGAATGTTTTACCAAAATTAGGTGCAACCGATGTTGATGTAGAAGAAATGGCATCCATTAAAAGAGAGAATGCCAAAGTAGCCTCATCATTCCATATAAATGATATTTTCTTCAAGAGATATGTGAGTGGACTTGAAATGCATGCATAATTCTTAACAAATGATCAATAATATCATGTAAGTCTAAAAAATCTTCTATGAACCTTGATTTTCTTAGGAATAGGTCATTTTGTAATAGCTTGCATCTTTTGAGGCTCCAACTTCACTCCTTCCTTTAAAACAATATGAACCAAATACTCGAATTCTTATTTCCCAAAAGCACATTTTGATATTTTTACATAAAAATGTATTATCAAAGAAAACCAACAAAAATTTTATAAGATGGGATCAAACAAAATTGTTCTTAAGTCGAGCACGCCGGACTTCAAATGACCATAAACAATAATTCAAACCAAATTCGCGTTCCAAAATAGCCCGCTGACGTTGGCCAATTTTGTGATGCGAAAACCAAATGAATTCTACCCTAATATTTTTCGGGTCCGAAGTTGGGCTGGCCTATGGGGGTAGAGTTGTGACGCAAATTTATTATCAAATTCGCCCTAATATTTTTCGGGTCTGGATTTCCACTGCGCGAGCGGCCCAAACAAAGATCCGCTCCAATCAATTTCTGCCACGTGTCCTCAATCAAAATTTTCCCTGTTCCCAGATGCGGGTGCATTCAATGACATTTAAGGTGATGGGACATGGATGTGGCGATTTCATATCAATCCAATTAATTTTTAACGCTGTTCAATTAGCTGATATTTAAGTTCCAAGGTTTTCACATCAAATCGCATTAAGTTTTAACACTGTTCAAGATTGTAACTCCACTCCTGTTAGTGATTCTACATGCTCCAATATGATCCAGCCTTCAGCTCTCATTAATGAGAGATTAATTATGATGGGCGTTCTTCGATTGCATTGCAGTCGGGTCGATAAAATGGCGTTTCGCTATGGTTTTTCAGACGAGCTGGTTGCTAGGTTACACTGACTGCTCACTGTGACGAGAAGGAGAAGTGGACAACTGAACTACTGCTTAGACCTTGGTGCATATCTGCATTTCTCTCGGTCTGGTCTGTGTCTGTCTTCCTCGGTTTCGTGGAATCCTACTTCTCCGTCTCGTCATGTGCCCACTGCTGAGACTGCACCCATGCCTCTCCTGTGTCAAAGGATGCGTTGCCGCAGGGGGAGCACTAGAGGTCAACCCCTGCATTCTCCCTCCAGCCCCTCAACTGATTCATCTTCCCAGTCCAGTGATTATTACGCAGGTCATTATCCAATCGCTAGAAGTGGGCGGGGTCAGGTTCTAGGATCTGGCCACCTTATGGGCTCCCCTGCTCCTCATTTCCCCACCGCTTCACCTTCTCCCACGACGCACACTGTGCTTTTTTCCTTTAATTTCTCTCTAAACTGCCCACGAATCACAACTTCAATCACCGTGTTTTTCCATGAGGAGGCCGAAATGGAGGAACAATGCACCCATCCGGCGGGTCTGAGCTCAGAAAAAGCTGGCCAGCATTCGGGCCTTCAGGAGGGGAGCAGTGGCGTGAATGTGGAGATAGCACCTGGCGATCCTGGACCTTCCGAAGGATGGTGCTGAATCATCAGGGAACCACCAGAGGAGTAGTTTGGTTAATTTGGTTTTCTTGCTTCGCAGACCCACTTAATTGGGCATGTTTTAGATTATATTACTGTGTTGGACCTCTGTAATATTTTTGAATTCTGTAAATGTTCAAGACTGGTTTCCCCATATGAGGGCAGTATTATTTTTTGATTTTTTGATGACAAATTTTCCATAAGTCTGGACAATGTTCTTGACTAAATTCATGCTGTAATTTTATTCCCATTGTTAATAGATTAACTTTACTTAGAAACAAAAAATGTTTCCCTGTTTCTATTTTAAACCTATTTTTTGAAATACAGAGCCATGTTTATATGATTTTTTATAGTCAAAGCACTATAGGGTGGTTTATTATATTTAATATTTCACGGTCGAATTATGTTTATAACAATTGGAAAAAAAAATGTTTCCCTGTTTCTATTTTAAACATGTTTTTTGAAATACAGAGCCATGTTTATATGGTCTACGTATTATACTCTTTCTCTGTATATCTACAGGAACCTTTTTGCTATGAACAGGGTGGATGCTGTAGCGGGCTACTAATGGAAACAAGCAAGCCTGAACCTTACATCTCGGATGCAACAGATGGTCACCAATTTTGGAATCAAGCAAGCCTGATCTTACAAGCGAGCCTGGGTTTCTACAGATGGTTTTTATTTCTGGGAACAAGCTAGCCAGAACATACAATCGACCCTGGGTTTATACATATTTTTTCTCTATCATGGATGCTTTTTGTGTGAGGTGTATATCAACAGTACATGTCTCTACACATTTCCTGTATCCGCTTTATGATACTATTTTATGTGTTGACAGGTTATCACTCTGCCTTCAAAACTAGCGATGCTGGTTCATTGATATGGTCTGATGGTCTTTTTATATTTTGGACATATCACACTCCTCACATGATTAGCGTTTTTCTCTGTTCAAGGATTTTGGGTACTTTAATTTGTATTTGGGACAATGGACGTCGGTACTCTATCTGTTGCTTTACTATTCTACATACTGCTATTTCACTTTCTTATAGATGCCTCGGGCATATTTGGATGCTTTCTCAGATTGTCGATAATCTCCATGTGGACCGTTACTGGGTTTTATATCATGTCCCCGTATGTGACATGGGGTATTTTTCTATCATTGTCTGGGGTGGGACTTCCACTTTTCTGGATGGATATTTGGGTTCCAATCTTCAGATGTGAAAATGTAATGACTTCATGGACTGTTTTACTTCATATAATATATTCAAAACAACGTTTTTTCTCTTGTGAAAAAAAAATGATTAATGTTTATCACTCTGCCTTCAAAACTAGCGATGCCGGTCTATGTTGCTGGTTTATTGATATGGTCTGATGGTATTTTTATATTTTGGACATATCACACTCCTCACATGATTAGCGTTTTTCTCTGTTCAAGGATTTTGGGTACTTTAATTTGTATTTGGAACAATGGACGTCGGTACGTACTCTATCCGTTGCTTTACTATTCTACATACTGCTATTTCACTTTCTTATAGATGCCTTGGGCATATTTGGATGCTTTCTCAGATTGTCGATAATCTCCATGTGGACCGTTAATGGGTTTTATATCAAGTACCTGTATGTGACATGGGGTATTTTTCTATCACTGTCTGGGGTGGGACTTCCACTTTTCTGGATGGATATTTGGGTTCCAATCTTCAGATGTGAAAATGTAATGACTTCATGGACTATTTTACTTCATATAATATATTCAAAACAATGTTTTTTCTCTTGTGAAAAAAAAATGATTGTTTATAGTTGAAGCATTGCAGGGTGGTTTATTATATTAATATTTCACGGTCAAATTATGTTCATAACAATTGGAAAAAAAATGTTGCCCTGTTTCTATTTTAAACCGTTTTTTGAAATACAGAGCCATGTTTATATGATTGTTTATAGTTGAAGCGTTGCGGGGTGGTTTATTATATTAATATTTCACGGTCATTGGAACACCCACAATTCATAACAAATATTGGAGATTTACTGTCCTGTTTTAAAGTTTCATTTTTTTTTTAAACTGAACCCGTCGTCGGTATACCGATGCTTTGTAAGCGTCGGAATTGCGACAGCTTAAAAATGTCGGAAGAGCGACAGTATAAAAACGTCAGACGAGCAACGTTCAAAACATCGGACCACATTTCGTCGGAATTGTGATAGTTTACAAACGTCGGAAGAGCGATGTTCAGAATGTCGGACCACATTTCGTCGGAATTGCAATAGTTTACAAACGTTGGAAGAGCGACGTCCAAAACATTGGACCACATTTCGTCGGAATTGCGATAGTTTACAAACGTCGGAAGAGCGAAGTTAAAAACGTCGGACCATATTTCATCGGAATTTTGATAGTTTACAAACGTCAGAAGAGCGACGTTCAAAATGTCAGACCACATTTCATCGGAATTGTGATAGTTTACAAACATTGGAAGCATGACGGTTTGGGAAACTTCGGAAGAGCGACGCTTTTTTGGAAGCGACGGAAAAAGTGTCGGTAGTGCGACACTTTGTTAGTGCGTCATAATTGCGAAGTAATGGCAAACCACGTTTTTCCCATCCTTGAACTGTTTCTCTTGCGACGACTATGTGTCGGAATAGCGACGAATTGGCCATCGTAAATTGGGCCAAATTTACTAGTGATGGTACACGGCTTCATAGGTGGTTGAATTATTTTTCTAGGATGTATTCAGGCTTCATGATCTTCCCAAGGCCATAGTCTGTGACATGGACAACCGTTTCATGGGAGGATTTTGGCAGGAGATTTTACGTTTGGTGGGTACCGAGTTATAACCCATAGAGGGATGGACATACAAAGATAGTAAAAAGGTGGTTGGAAGGCTAATTGTGGAACTATGCATGGCTGTGTTATCTTCACTTGAGAGAATTATGCTACAATAGGACATTCCACATGTCAATCGGCATGTCTCCATTTTATTGTTTATACGGCTATGATGCTTTAACCTTTGATAATGTGATGTTTGGATAAAGAAAGGTCCCCAGGACCAAGGAATACATCCAAGAGATCCAAGACATACTCCATGCTCTCAAGGACAACCTGGCTACAAGATCGAACCAATAGAATTTGTATGCATATTAAGGTTGCGTGGGGAGGAATTTTTAGGTAGATGATTTGGTATACCTTCATATTCAGTTGTACATGTAGTCCATGCTAAAGTAGAAGGAAGTTGAGAAGCTCAAGCCCCACTTTTATGGGACACACAAAGTGATATGACATGTCGGGCATGTAGCATATGAGTTGCAGTTGCCAACTAGGAGCAAGATCCACAACGTTTTTCACATCTCATGCCTGAAAAAAGCTCTTTGGAATTAGGTGGTTTCCACTAGGGAACTCCTACCTATTGATGATGATGGGCATCTAGTTTTATAGTCGAAGGCCATTTTAGACACTCAAGAGAGGAAGCTAAGGAGCAGCATAGTCAAATAATATATGATCAAATAGAGGGACCTTCAAGATGAGGATGACACATGGGAGGGGAAGGAAATTTTGCAGCATCCATATTTGTAGTTGTTTGAGGACAAGCAACGTTTTGGTGGGAAGGATTGTAATAGCCCTAATTAGCTTATATCTAAATAGAAATATTATTTTTTTCCAATTTTTTTTTCTTAAGTTGAGTAGGTAAATAAAAGGGTGAAGGGACCCATAAACCCAGCAGTTAGAATAGAACCACTTTCCTAGAGCTAATGTGGACAACATAACTCTTGTGGGACCAAGAGACCAAGAGGGCAGCCTAGCATGTGTGGAGGCCAAGGGGCCAAGTTGCAGCACAATTAATGAGTGGACCCAAGGTTGTTAGGGTTTCACAAGAATAAGAAGGGGGTGAGGACAGCCATGGAGATCATTCTTGCATATTTTTATTTTTTAGTCTTTATGGATTGAGCACGCTTGAGCTGTTTAGCTGAGTCTATAGTGCTTCTTACCACACAGGTGTCTCTGTGCGGAGATACCAACCTCATCCTCAGGGGACATTGAGTTCTCGTTCAGGAGAGGAGTTTTATTTTTTGACGAGAGAAGATTCAGTATCTTGGCATCATGCCACATGTATTCCCTCCTATAGCAACGTAGTTACCTAGTGATTTAAAAATTCCAGCAGAAGAGGGGTTTTGGAGAGTGAGAAATTGCAAGGAATTTTCGCTTGGAATCCAATGAGGGGATCAACCATTCAATATTTGAGCTTTGGGGAGTAGTTACAACTACCTTATCTATCAGTTCATCCCATAGCCTTGCATACCCAGTAGTAGTGCGTTTTCAAACCCTAGAGGGTGATTTTTGAGTGTCAACCTTTCCAGAAATCCTTTCTAGGTTATTTTGGGTTTTCGGAGTAGAGTCTGATGTCCAAACCTCGGAATTTTCTGAAAACTAGATTAGCCTCATCTATGTAGCCCTGTTTAGCTAGCAACAAAATTCCTAGTAGGGTAGTGTAGAGGAAGATTTCAGAAGAGAAACAATAGAGTAGTGTTTTGGGTGCGAGAATCTGAGGGCCATTTCAGCCAGCTTAGTCGGCTAGAGTGCTATCTTTTTTAGCACTGTTGTAGTTATTTTTCATCTCCAATATTTTAATAAAATGGTTCAATAGTTCTAGCTACTTTCATGGTGTTTTTAATGTGTTTTCCATACTGTTGTAGATTTATTCTCTGTATGCTTTGAATTGTTGTCATTTTCCCATTTGGAATATTACAAGTTGTAGGTGCCTCTATGTAGTTTCTTGTCCATTTATGCATATTTTTCATTTTTGTGGTAGCGTTCTTCAATGATGTAGACTTTCATTTCATGTCAGTATGCATAGCCATAAACCATGACATGGTTCGGTGTAGCTTTAAAATTTATTCATAGAAGATACCCATGGATTCTCTCAGGGTCTCAGCCTCTTCCTTCATTGATTTCTGTAACTCCTTCATGCTTGAGTGGGTCAAGCGAAGGGATTGATTCTACTCTTCTCACTTCTTTCTATATTCTTCTACTCTAATGTCTCTCTTTTCTGTTGCATAAAGCTTACCCTAGAGTTTCGCAATCGATTTGCTCATCCTACCTACATTTAACTCAATTTTTGTCACGAAGGTTATCCTCATTGAGGCGATCATCTCAAGATTCACTATTTTACCCAGAACTATTTATTTCACCATGGTCATAGAAAGAGGCTCTGATGGATTCTTGGCATAAACATTTATCCCATATTGCACAATATTACAAATGGCTTGGTCGAAAGTAATTCTTATTTGGTCTAACACTTCTTCTTCAACCTCATTAGGAATTCCTAACTCTTTGAGATGTAGATGCCCTCTGGCGATAGGTGTGAATGGAGGAATTTCAATTGGAGGAAGTTTGAGACTCTGTTTCTATGAATGGACTTTTGAGTGCTTTCCCATGCACTCCAAGTATGGATTTCCATGAGGATTTCATTTTTAGATTTGCAGATTAGATTTTTCATTGGAGCTTGATCGATGTTAGCTCAGCTAAGAGTAGGGAAATCATTAGTGTTTGAAGGATCATATGGATTTTTTCCAGGAGAACCATACTTGGTATTACACCATTTTTCCGATGCAGATTTAAAAGGTCAGTTTGTTCTAATGCTATCTAAAATCCTAGGTATTTTGTCGGATCCTTCTCCTTCTTCTTTTACCATTTTTATTTCTGCTCTGTTCTATGGTGGTAGATCAAATATTGGGATCTGTGATTGAACTAGAGCCAATTTTTCTCTAGCAAATGAAATAACATTTTCAAATTGAAAAATTCTAGTATTATGTAGGGATAACTGTTTTAGTAGTAGTGGAGTATTTTTCTCCTCTGGATTCCTTTCTTCTACATGGAATGTCTGGCTATAAACTTCTATTGTAGTAATGGCTTCTTCTAAATCAGGATTTTATTTTCCCGGACTCAACTTTAAATATACTACTACTTCCATATTTTTATCTAGCTTCATATTTACATCTTTTAGCTTATCAAAATTCTCAGAATATTTTTGACTCAAATCATCTAAACTAGAATGGATTCTTGACACATGGGATTGTACTTTAAGCACTTATTGTGATAGGCCATATAGATTCTGTTGGGACGAGGAAAAGCTACATTTTACCCCTATATTTAGTGTGATTTATCATTAAATTTTATATGTTTTCCTTCATTTAAGAAATAAATCAAAGGAGAATAATGTAAAAGTAGGATAAAATGAATTATTGATAAAAGGTGTGTTTAATAGTATGAAAACCAAATTTTTTTGTCTTTATTGATAGGGAATAAAAAAAAACCAATTGCTGACCAAAAAAACTAAACGATAGCAGTACAGAAAAGTAAATGGAATTGTGTCGGTTCCTATGTATAAGAAAAATATGCAGAGACACACCTATTCTTGAAGCATTCGGTTGATGGCTACGAAGCCTTAGGATCTCCTAATCCGGAGGATTCGTTATTCTGCTTTTTTTCACCTTTAAGTTATAAAAGGTTGTAGGTGAAAGAGACAAAGAGTTGTTCATGAATTATAATTTTTTGTAATAAACTTATTCAGACAGAACCTTCGAACTCGTGATGATTTATTGCCCCATTAATTAATCAAGAAGTTGGTTTTTTCATTATAATTAGGTTCTGAGTATTTCTTGCCAGAATACTTCTAGAGGTTTCAGGCCTGGTCCTTGGGAGTTCTCATATTATTTTGTGTTATATGTTTATTTCTTGATTCTTGCAATTTAGTTATTATTTGTGCTTTGTAGCATTACCATTCAATTCATTAAACACAAGTGTGATTTGTTACAATTTCATTTTCAATAGGTTGAAGTTATCATTGATGTTCCTTTATTATAGAGTGATTCCTTTACATTCATTAGATTGATTTCAACGTGGCTAGGTAGTTTCTATTCAATTCCGCATATGGTTATTTCTTAAGTCTTTCCATCATAAGTGTGAATGTATGGTTTTATATTCAATTCCAAATGTTGCTATTAGTTGAGTTATAGAGAATTCCA
The DNA here is from genome assembly GCA_034641835.2 of Pinus albicaulis. Taxonomy (NCBI): domain Eukaryota; kingdom Viridiplantae; phylum Streptophyta; class Pinopsida; order Pinales; family Pinaceae; genus Pinus; species Pinus albicaulis. Next base: position 155,373,849 of record CM076571.1, on the reverse strand, counting down.
TTACAAAATGTTAAATAATAGATTTTTTTTCAATTCATTAGGATTTTTGTTCAATTTATCAAGGTTTTTGTTCAATTCATTAAGCGTGTTGTTCAATTGCAAAAGACCCTTTATTTCAGCATTGAGTGTTTATTTCTGCATAGGTTTAGATTAAGAGTTGATCTTTGATTTATTCTAAGTATTTCATAGTTTACTTTTGAGTTGGTTTGATTGAACATAGAGAATTAGATAATATTTATTACAATTATTTAGAGTATTTAACCTCTAATTTCACTCGGATATATTTTTCTCGCACTCTTGAAATAAAATGTCTTTCCCTGGGTTGATGATTAATGTGAAGCATTAAGGTTACCTTTAACAGTCACCTTCTTGACCCAACATTTTGCTGTTGTTTCCAGGGAGAATATTTAGGAGTGATGTCTTTTTATTTTTTTCCTTTTTCTGTGAAAGAATTGGGTACTGAAAACGAGAGGTAATAACCTGTGTATTAGCAAGAAAAATGCTTGCTCTCTAGCCCGCTTCTCAAAAATTGGCAGAGGTTAAATAGGATAGGTGTTTTTTTTTTATGACTAGGAAGAAAAATATATAATTACATTGAAACCCCCCCATCTAAATCAGCAAAACCCAAGGGGTCAGTGGTCCTTGGAAGAGCAACATTCGTAAACGAAATCATAAGGAAAGATGAATCCCAAGCATCTGTAGGAACTAAAACCATTCCTGAAAAGAGTCCTACTATAATCCCTCAAGAAGAAGCCTCACCATCTAAAGCCCATTCCAAGATTCAGAGTGCAACAAAATGGTTTGAACAGAGCATTCATACTATAGAAAATTTGAGTCTCGACCCTTCGCGAGAGGGAAATTCTTGAAATTTTCAAGAAGGAGAGGAAGAAACCAGTAGTGCAGTAAAGATAAAAACTCCAGAGCCTGGATCTCCTAAAATATTGGTTGAGACAGAGACACCCAATATTCCAGATCGAGGTAGTGCTGCAAGGCCTCCTCAAAATCCAACCCCTTGTTCCACTCAAACTATCCTCCCATCCTCCTAAACCAGGAAATTCCTGAATCTTATTGGTACATTTTTTATCAGATGCCGCATAACCAAAACTAGAGACAAACCTCAACATTGGAGTATCCCATTGTTGATCTGGCTGCAAATTCCCCTATGAAATCTATCCCGTTACAAAACATCCCCACCTTCCACTGACTCGCCTTAGAAGATCCAGTTGCATTTTTATTTGAATTTTATGTTTTTTGTAGGGGATATGACTACACCAGTGACCCTAGAAAAATGAAAATATTCCCCTCTACATTGAAGAGGGCAACACTACATTGGTTTATGGGACTTTTTACGGGAACCATTAATAGTTGGGATAAAATGAAAAACTCTTTTCTTAATAAATACCAAGATTGTTGTCGGACTCGAGAAATAAAAGATGAAATCTTCCACATGCATGCAAAAGAAAATGAGACATTAAAATAATATGTAGAACGATTTCAATATAATTTGAAAATATCTCCATATACTACACTGTCTAAAGATGTCCTAAAAGCAACAATGATTAAAGGAATGAAAGAAGAATGGGTAGAAAAACTTAATATAATTGGAAAAGGAGACATCTGTCAAGAATATTATGATGACATTATTACATCGTATATTAGGTGCTCTTGAGGTAGTATGCTGAATAGACCACCTGTACGGGATTTAGTTACTAGGAATTACAAACAGTCAGGTGGCAGCGTAACCAGAGAATAATTCGCTAATATCTTAGAAGATTTAAAAACTGATAGCTTGGGCACCCTCATAACATATCTAGATGTCCTACAAGCCAATCAAAAGAAAGCTTTAGCACAATAGAACTTGGTTTTTTTTTGTCCATGTTGTCAGAAGAAGCACAGCCAGTGGGAGTATCCATTAGACATGGTCCAGAGATGTGCTATCTGTACCAAGGACCATGCCACTGAGTAGTGCCCTTCACTTCCAGGGTTGAAAGAAGTTTTTAAAGAAGAATAAGAAGAAACAAAATAGATGTATCTAATGAATCAACATAGACATTGGCAAGCATGACCAGGTATGTCACAAGACTCTTCTCAGTTCTTTCCTTGTCTACAATTTAATCAACAGAACTCTGGAACATCATGGAAAATCCAATCACCTTTTTCTGTCTGGCCATCCCAATAATTTTCCATGCCCCCTTGGCTCACACAATCCTCTCTAGGTAATGGTTGGCCAAGCTTTCCTTTATCTCCTCCATACTAGCAAAACAATCCATATGAGTCCCAGTGGCCTGCTTCCACTTGAAAAACTATGAATTCTTCTCAAAAATAGCAGAGACCCTTGGGAATGACCAATTTACCTATGGGAATAGGGGCTCAAACTCAACCCACATTACTAGCTCCATACCCAATCCAACAAAATCCTCATTCTATTATATGCCCTTAACTTCTAGCTCAACCAAATCCTAATCCTAATAACAGATTAGTTTAGATGATGTTTATTGTTGAGAATATAGACTCTGAAACTAAACAAAAGGAATTCAATGAACTTAGGTTGAGATCATGGCATGTTATTTCACCTAAAGAAGATATTTCTCTGCCACAAATTGAGTCTGAAATTCCAACAATACCTAAAAAATTGACTTTGACTGAAATAGAGATACAATAGGGGAGGGACACAGTTGACCAAAAAGATCCTGAAAACCTTATTTTTTCCTCTCCTCCATTACCTAAGAGATTAAAAATAACCAAACCACTGGTCTCTTCATATTTTGATATCATAGTGTAATATCCCAAAATGGGAAAGCACAACAAAGCCTGCTGGAATAACGCTCTCTCCAAAAATTGGTGCACTGAAATGAGTTTGAAGCTCCTAGATCTCTTGGATCAGTGGACCTAATTTATAAATCCAAAAGGAGAGCAAAAAAAAATCAAAATAGGTGAGGTAAACAGACCTCCCACCACCTAGTATGGCTAAAAAACACCCAAAGAATGGGGCCACAGTCATGCACAACAATAATGCTTCAAAAATAATGCAGTTCCACTGAGTTAAAGTAGGATATAAATATGGAAGCTCCAAAATTACATGTACATCAGTAAAATAGATCTATAATGTGGCCCATACAATGTACAAGAGAAAAATAGAAGATTTACATGAAGAAACCCTCAAGATTGAGGTGCTGCAACAACATAATGAGACTGCAAAGATTGACAACATTATTTTATGTGTTGAAGTGGCTGTGTATTAAATTTCAGATCTAGAACATATCTTTGTAGAAAATATTAGATCTATGTCAGATCTGTATACTATATGAGTTCCTCTACAGATTCCCCTTGGGGTTTTGAGCAAAACATGAGAGTATAGGAATAGATCTGAGATCTAGAATCACAGATCTGTAGCAATATTCAGGAATTCTGCAATAAATAGAATCATAAGTAAATTATATCTGAAACAAACATGGATTGGATGGCCAATCCATGGATCACCACAGTGAAAGGGAGAATCCTATCACCAGATATCTCTCCTCCAAAATGCAGTCAAAACACCCTGCAACTGAATACTTGCAAATAACATAGTTATCGAAGGAAAACTGCACTGTAGCCTCTAGCACTGGTTTGGCCTGATGCAAAGATCTGAAAATGTAGCTCCAAAGATCCAGAATCCTCTTGCCAATGGGATAGGAGACTTCCCCATTGAAAAGAGCATCTAGATTTTCCTAGATCTAAGTAGATCTAGCTTCCACTTGTTGCAGCTTACAAAGACAACCAAATCCTCAACAATATCTGAGTTGTAGTTTGAAGATGTAGCTTGGCCAACTATTGGATAGCGGACAAGATGTAACAAGACTCCTCCAAGAGCTGCTCTAGGAAGGAGGTTGGATTCCCGTCCAGGAACACCCAAGTGCTAAAAAACATTATCCTTAGCTAAACAGCTAGAGAATGAGGGATGTCTAAACAGAAAATACCTTCAGCAATATCAAATGATCAACCCTCTCCTTGGTGTCCTTGTCTTTTTTTTATAATGTGGAAATCTTTCCAAACCCTAAACCATCTTGATGAATTAGCTTCATTCACATAAGTGGCCTCCAACATGGACTGCATTGTGCCTCTAGGAGATACATTGCATCTAGAAAGTGTTGTTGATTTGGTCCTATTGACCCAGCCAATTGATCCAGCCTCTTTCCCACTTAAGTTTGTTTATGAAAATATCTCATATTTAGCTTTGTTCACATTGCGCATTGATTTATTTTGTTGTTAGGAGTTTTATTGATCCTCCTTCACAATTTTATTCATGAGAGAGAAAAGTAAAACAAAATTGTATATTCCCATTAGCTTGGGCTAATTGGGAATATTACAGTCCTTCTCTCCAAAAAATTTCTTGTCCTTAAGCAACTGATAGGGTGAGTGTTGCAACTCTCTGCATAAACTGAGTGTTCACCAATCCATCCTTCCATGAGTTGTCTCTCCAAAATCATCATGAGATGTACATAATCCATCCCACAAAGTGTCAAGAATGCCACTGAAAAAAACATGGTTGAACCCCTACTCTCCCTAAAATATGTAGCAAAGTATACAAAGAGAGTCTCCATCCCATGTGGTACACACATACCTCCTATTCTTCCTCCATAAAATTCCAAAAATAGGACAAGTACATCATCCATGTATGGAAGAAAAATTACAATTACATAAACAAAAAATTGAATAAGAGGAGGTGAGTCATAGTCCCACATATGGTACCAGCGCAGGGCATCTCCTTCCTACATCAGATCAAGATGTGGTAAGTGGTATTCCCACCACTTACTTGTTGCCCATGTTATCTCACTTTGGCTGAAAGTGTGAGATAAGTTTGGTGCCTTAGGGAAGCACCCATCATGATAGAGAATCTCCCTTTGTTCATCAAGGGAGTGGCCAAATTTAGAAATTTGAGTGGCCCACTGTCTGACATGAAATTTACATGATATATCACTCCTCCTTGGAGCCATGGCCTGCATAAACATGGTGAAATAATATGTATAGTCAGAAAATAAAACTTGACTTACATAATCAGATTCCTCACCATCAATACCTCTCATACACATGGAGTTGTGCATTGATCTTTCTCCTCTTCCTAGGGAAGGAAGAGATGGCTGAAATAACCCCTTTATGGAGTCATATTTCTGCCCCAACTCCACATACTTCATGCATCTTTGAAAATTTTGATACAGTTCTTCTTTCGAGCCTTGCCAATCAAAGCTTCTCATGATGATGTTGTAGATCCTCATGGAGTACATATCACTGAAACATAACTCTTTGTAAGCTCTTTGTAGTATCTCCTGCTTGAGCTTGGACGCTCTAGACAAGAATAATCTACCATGATGATAGATTACCTCTTCTTGGACTGAATATCCCTCTTCATGAAGCTAGTCATCAAGTATCATACAAGTGTGTAGATCCTTGGAATAATCCACTAGAAGTCGGGATTTCCAATACAAATCTAGACTGTTCAACAATGACAGTGCAAATGATGCATCAATATAAATGTTTTCCATGTTGCTGATCTCATCCTTGACATCTCCTATGTCAAAGGTGTGTTTTGGAAGGCTGATCCTTCCATTTTTCTCCTCCCACAGCACAGATCCAGATATGAGAGTGGGTGGTGATGATAAGGGAACAAGATCTCCCTTCTTCTTGAGCTTACCCAAGCCTCCCAGTGATGTAGCTTTGTCTCATAATGCTCCAATCCTTCTTTTATTCATGATTGGAGCACCAAGATGTGATACACCTTTCACCAACTCTGAATCAGGTGGTCTTCTAGGTGGCTTTCCACAAGACAGTGATGCCTCATGGTTCATCCTCACATGCCTGTCAAATGGGAACAACATCTCCTTACTTCCACTATGTAATTTAACCTCTAATTTCTGTGTGTAAGTCTCATGATAATGTGATGTCACTCTTAATTATGCAAGAGTGCTCTTGATTGGAACATATTCTCCCTTCTCTTCTTCATGCACCAGTGGATCATCTCTTGTTATGACAACGTTATGACCACTCCTTTGTTGTGTCTTATTGTTTACTAGCATAGACACTTGCTGCTCATATTCGTCATGTATAGGATTCTTGGGACCTTCTTGCAAACATACAAGAGCACTCCTAGTAGAAGCAATGGCTTCATCTCCATATCTTAATATAAATAGATCTCCTCCTACTGTCACAACGTTGCAGGAATATTTCAGTTCTTCTTCTTTATTCTCCTCATCAACGGAGTATGCCTCGTCAATAAGAGATCCTATTTCTTGATCTCTCCTTGAGGAAAGGATACTCATGTCTTCTTCTTGAGAATAATATTCTTGTTGAAGTGGGGCCTTTGACCTTGGAAAATCATGTAACATATCTTCAACCCTCTCAACAATGTTCTGAAATGGAGTTATCCCCATGTATCTTCCCATCTAATGCAAATGTTCTGATTCCTTGGGCTTACGTTGCTTACCCTGGGAATTTTTAGATGGGATAGAATCAAATCTCTTCACTATCCTCCTAGTGAAATTTTCATAAGTAGATATGTTTACATTTTTCAATGAAGAAGACTCAAACAACCACCAGGCATATGCTTTACCTTGGAGGTGCAGCGTTGCTACCTTCATGGCTTCTTCTTCTAAGACTTGATGCAGCCGCAAATATGTCTCAAGCTGCCTTACCCAAGATTGGGTTGAGCTCTTTGTTAGTATGAATCTTGATTCGAAGTGTACAAAAAAATACCACTTTAGCTGTGCATAATAAACATCCCTAACAGCAAAAGATGGTTGCTAATATCTTTAGATTTGCAGTTAGTTAATCAAGAAAATTGTGCTGCAAAAATCCCAGATCTATGCATAAAAAGACATTAAGCAGTAAAATTAAGGTTTTTCTCCATGCATCCAATAGACAAGACAAGAACAATATTTTTTGAAGAATTTTATATTAATGGCACCTGGGAGGAAAACAAGAAAGGTGTTTCTAGTTCTCATCAATGGGATGGGTTCTTGGAAGTCCTCAGCACTTCAGATCTAGAATTTCTCTCTCTTGTTGGTGTAGAAAACCCAGAAAAATATAGAACTCAAAGAGAGCTCACAAAGAAAATAATAGAAAATATGACAATGATAATGGCTCAAAGTCAGACCAAGAGTAGAGATCCAGAGTGATCTAAGAGGAAAAAAAAGGTGATGAATGGTAGGGAAAACCCTTCTATTTTTAACAAAATATTAGGTCATTATAGATCCTGGTGCATGATTAAAATAATATTAACCAAATATAGATCCACCTTTTATGGAATATTTTATTATATTTGTTGGAGGGGAAAGGAATTTGACTTGGGTCAAATCCCTTTATTTGTAAATAATAAATAAATAAATGATTTATTTATGATTTTAAGGAAGTGGTTGAATGCTAATTAAATAAATAATGATTTATTTAATTATTTATAAATTATTTAGTCATATTTAACAAGGAATATTATTTAAATAAGGTTTAAATAATTATTCCTAGAAAATAATAAGATAAATAAAGATTTATCTAATTAATTTCCTTGTTTTGGGTTAAATATGACCAGGAATAATAATTAAATTACTGTTTAATTAATTATTCAATGAGGAAAACCAAACAAATATAGATTTGTTTAATATTTCCCTTTGGGGTTTCCTGTTTAGACCATAAACAGCCTAATAAATGTGTTTTATTAAGTTATTTTACATGGTGAAAGAAATTTAACTTAGGGTAAAATTGGTCTTACATGGTGTACTTGGGTCCATCTAATGATAATAGGTTGGATGACAAAAAAATGGTGTAACAGATTGTCCCCCAGCATGTGAGTGTTAGGAGAAAATCATATGACTGAAGTACGTTGTAAGAACTCAATCACTAGACATCAAAAGGGAAGTCAGAGAGAGGAATGTAAGGTAGAATAATGTGCTGAAAAACTAAACCCTGAGGAGATGAGACTTACAGGTGCAACAAGTCTCTTTTTATGAATGGGTACCTGTGTTAAAGGCGGCGAGGGAGGCATACCTATGCCCACCGAGACAAAGTACAAAACAATAGTGTGTCCAGCAAAACAAGGGACCGAACTATAAATTACATGCTGGCATAAACATGAGCCAGATAAAAGATATAATGATGAATCCCACATCCATGCTATGCCTGGGATAACAGCCAGGACTTATACAATAATATATGAGTACATGAGAGACAAATACAACCCCAATGCCCCTATAAATGGGGAAGGGCTCGCAAAATCTGACTGATACATGCAAATCAAAGAGGCACTGCAAGTGGCTAAGGCATACATCATCAAATTTTGTGGAGCTGTATTGAAGGGTGAAGTGAAGAAGTCATCCAGGTATGTGGGGGGCTACCTATAGAAACACCCCCTCATGAGGGTTGGGACATCTCACACACACCCGAGAATCACCGATATCAGCTGCTACATCACTGAACCATCAAGTATATAGATCTTGATCATGCTGAAAGGAGCTGGAGCTGAGAAAAAATCAAGTCGAAGAAAAACAAGGAGTCCCTTTGCCTGATCTGAGGCACTGGACAAGAGTGAAAGCTAGAACCAAGGTACACCGCCCTCTAGACCTATCTTCTAGAATGAATGAGCTGATGTCGATAGAAGGAGGTTCGCCATAGTTGAGGCAATAACGGATCCTAAACTAAGGCATGAGAGAAAATAGTAGAACGACTGACAGACTAACACCAATGATGATGATGAAATGGGGGGAACTGAGTAGTGAATGGATGAATTCCCTTTTTAAAGCATAAAGGGCATGGATGACCTAGCAACGACTAATACAATATCATGAGGGAAAGGGGATAGTGGAACTAAAGGCCATAATGTGCGACACAAGAGAGGGACCAAGCAATGAATGATGGAGGACTATAGCGTGTTACAAAGGGACTCAGGATAGACTCCATGAATGTGATGATGACTCAACTCGAATGCTTTAAACACGGGCGACTCGATGGTACTGCCACATAGTAAAGGTCTAATGGGGGACCATAAAAACATGAGTACAATATGGTAACTCGCGATGAACATCAACACGAGCATGGAAAAGTATGGAGGCCAATTGGTGCCCCTAGTATGAGTGTTGCAAGTGAATAAATTTGATTTTGAGGAGGGGTGAAGTGATGCTTCTTGGATAAAATATGTCATGGTGAAGTATCAAGTCACTAAAAACTAACAGATACCCATTTGAGGGCTCAGTGAGAGCTTTAAAATGATATAGATGGTTCATCAAACTGAGCTACAGTTTGGTTGCAACAGTCGAAAGAAAAATCAGGGGTTTTCTTTTAATAAAGCATCTTCCCTCCAAATTCACTCATTTTCAGGTAGAGCTATGGTTAATGTAGAGAGGAGAGAAGGCCCTAAATCATGCGGAAATCGTAGCAGACAAACCAACCGTTGGAATTGAGATCCGGTAGTTTCAGGTAAGAGGCACAATCCTACTCTTTCATTTCAATGGATTGAAAGTTCAGTTTAGGTACCCAGAGCTCATGAACAGGCCAGGTCGTACGTTTTGGGGTTTGTTCTACGACCTGGGTAGCAGGTACTGGGAAGAAAACTGCGACCTGTCCCAGGAAATGACTTGAAAAGTGTGACCTGTTAGAGAAAGGGGGTTTCAATGTTGTTTTTGGCTAAGATCTGGGATTTTTATGGTTGATGGGCATAGGTGCCCCCAAGCATTTTGTGGTCATGCCAAAATGTATTTAGAAAAATGAGAATATAAACACATTTTAACGATGTGGTGCACCATTTGTTTTCATTATGGTTATGCAGTTTGAGAAAGGAAATGGAGGATTACCAATCTCTTTTAGTACTGCATATATGAATCAAATGGACTTTAAGTTTCCAGGTTGGCATACCTGGTGTCGCTATCCAAAAGAGAGGATTTAGAGATAATGAACTGATGTTCTCTTAGAAAACCCATAGGTTTTTCAACAAGAATGTCTAAGAGACTTGGTTGCTCATGTAAGATGAAGGAACGATAAGGAGTATCATCCCTAGAGTGATCTGAATTGATATGGGACTCTAGAGGTTCTTCTAAATGTGGAAGAATAATGGTACTAAAGTTGACATGACCAGATACACTAGGAGAGTTGTGGAGAATTGCTTCTCCTGGTCTCTCAAATATGGGTGTTGCCTTACCCAAACATTGGGTTTCAATGTAATGGTCACAAGGTGCATGTGGTTTGAACGCATGGGTTCGATGTAAGGGGGAATAGGTAAATTCAAGGGTGGTGATTCCTTCCATAATGTCATCATCGTGATAGAAGATGGGGTGACTAGTGGAAGAAAGACCACTTGATGTGGAAAAGCTTTCTGACTGATCATCATGAGAAGAGAGGGTCACATCTGGATCATCACAAGGGTTGACAGAAGAGTAAGTAGATAAAGGACCTACTGATGCTAAGCCTAGGGTGATCACTGAAGGGAGGTCAAGCGAAACATCAGGGGAAGTCTCCAAGGGGACTTCCACCGAGGGTCTCATGGATGATGATAGGTAGAAAATGGTGGCAGTAGGCTCCGTCATCTCGACATCGGGAGGGGGAATGTCAATGGGAGTGGGTAAATCCTCAAGCGAACCTGAAGCATACTGCGCAAGTATGGGAGAGGCAGATTGATTTTGGTCAATATCGTACTCTTGAACTACCTCTAAGGAGGTGCGGTAATGCGTCAGGTGGGGAAAATGGTGGGAATAATGGCCATGGACACCACACAAGGTACAAGGTTTGTTGGTGTGAATAGTCTTTGGGTTCTTGGCTGTAGTCGAGGAATAAACAGAGGTTTCAGGGACTATAGAATCAGGGAACTCGAATTTAACTGTGGGTTTAATATGGGGCAACTCGGGACAAGTATGGGTTGCATTACCGACGACATCACACAAGGCGCAAGGCTTTGCGGGCGGAGGAGGGGTAGGGTCAGTCGGGTTGGCCTTGTCTTTGGATGCCCCCTTGTGAGCTTTGCCTTTCTTTCCCAAAGTTGTCACAATAGGAGAAGGGTCCTGTTGAGGTGTGGGTGGCACTATAGTAACAGAAGAAGCTAGGGGAACCGTTTGAACCAGTGTAAAAGGAAGGTAGGGTTTTGGGTGACTAGGTGTGGGAGCAGCTGGAGGGTCAAGGTACCAGATGGGAATACCCCGGGTCAGGTCGGGGAGAGAAAGGGTGGCCATGATGGGAACTGAATAGAATCTGGGAGGGGGAGCAAGGAAAGGTATTTGACCTGCTGGGTAATAAATAGGAGGGACAGCTCCAAGATGGTTGAGGCTTGGTGGAAATGACCCAGGAGGATAAAGGGGCTCATGGGTACCAAATGTAGGAGAACGGCCAGAAGGAGGAGGTCCTGCTGGCTAAGATGATGGGCTAGGAGTAGGTTGCAGCAGGCGAGGTTGAGGTTGAGGTTGCTGACTAGCCGAAGCAGGCCCCTTAAGGGCATCCCAGGATGATTGCATCATGCAAACATTCGATAAGCTAGGATCAGAGACAAAGGGAGGAGGAAGACCAAGGAAGGTTCCAAGAAAAGAGGAGTCTTTGTAGACGCCGGGAGAGACACTGGTTAAAGAATCGACGGTTTGCTTATTGGCTATAGAAGAGATGGTCGTCTCAGGGGAGGTCTGAGATTTTGTCTCATGATATGTCAACTAGTCAATGGTGACTATCTTTCCATTATGAGGGAAAAACATCTTGCGGTGTACCATGGATGGGACAAAATACATGGCATAGGTGTAGCTACGCCCCATGTTATAATCAAGAGGGGCATCAATGACTTCAACGTCAACACAAACAGTCTTTCCCGCAAGAGTGATAGGACAATTACAGAATAGGCCAATGGGCTGGGAGGTGTGGCCATCCCATGCTCGAAGGATGATCGTGGAAGGGAAAAACTCAGGAGATCCGAGTTGTTTCCAAACCGAAGAGGACATCACACAGGTGGATGCCCCCTCATCAATGATATGCCTAGAAACGTTAGCGTTCTGGATTTTGACTGGGATTTGGAAAGATACGGAAGTAGGAAGAGGAGGATGTTTTGATTGATGGGCATCGAAAACAATCAATTGGTCATCAGCAGGATCTACAGTGCCCATGGCAGATAATAGAGCCTTTTTTTGATAAGGGCATGACTGGAGGAGTTCCTGTGTGGAAATGGCAGCAGGGGATTGTGCCAAATCAGATACTATGCCATAGGAATGAGTAGCTCAACTAGAAGCAACATTTTGGCATAATGGTCCCTTAGGAATCTTGGTATGAACCTCAACTTTGGGATGAGGGATATGCAAGGGACCATTGGATGTTGAAAGAGGCTCTATAGAACTTGAAGAAGGTGACTCAGGGACAGACAGAGCAAGAGGCTTGGGGTACTTACAGGACCAAGTTTGAAGGTTAAGGTCGATAATTAGAGGTTGATCAGAGTTCATCATAAGGATCTGGTAATTGGAGGAGCCAGAAGGGGAAGGTTGAGTGGCCACCTGTCCGTCAGGTGGTTGGGTAGCCACGAATCCTTGCTGGGGGAAAGGATTGGTAAACACAGCCAGTTGAGTAGTGGCCACATTGGGGGGAGCAGTAGGGGAGGCATGTTTTCCTCGCAATGTGGCTTGAGACTCCCACATCTGCCGCATCTGTGGTAAAATGGGACAATCATGAGTGTAATGACCATAAACACCACAACACAAATAAGGCTTATTTGTATGAATATTCTTGTCCGACTTGGGCTGAGTGCCCTGTTGCTGGTTAGCAGCGTTAGAGTCAGTACCTTGAGGATTGGGTCCAAATTACCAGGGGCAGATTGGTTTTGATTACCTTTTCTCTTCCTTTGAGAAGAAGGAGAATTAGTCATGCCCTGTTGTGCAAATACTTGCCCTGGAGGGGGTGGTAGTTGTTGTTGGTGGGGTTGAGAAGGAAACAGAGGCGGAGGTGCAAATGCTGGAAGAGATGGGGCTCCAAGTTGTGGATAAGGATAATGGTTATGTTGGGAAACATTGAGGTAAGCAGGAGGTTGGGCAAAAGGATGAGTTATGTCATATCTTAGATACATGCTACCTGGAGGGGAAAAAGTGTTGGAGGTGCTGGCCCCTCCTGGAGGGAGACCATAGCCCATAGGAGATTGAGTGTATAGATGAGACAGAGTTCCAATGATACTGTCGGTAGAATGACATGCCCTCGAGGCATTAACGCCACTGGGTCTGTGGAGGTCAGGAAGGACGGTATAAACATAACCAAACTGAGCATAGATCAGGTCATATTTCAAGGCTATTTGGAGGGCAGCTTCTTCAGTTTGAGGGAAACGTGATGCGACATCTTTTCCGATGGCAGGCAAGAGAGATATAAGGAACCAATCCATGTAGACACGATCTTCAAAGGTAGGAGCTCGACATAAGCTCTTTCTTCTCTGCCATTCCTGAACATGGTTAGATAGGCGGGTTGCAGATGATTTTCGGAAAGAATTCAAGAGTTCGGTACCAGTGTCATATCAGAGAGGGAGCTAGAAATAAGATAGGAAGGATCGGGCAATGGTTGCAAAGGTGGTATGGGAAGAGGAGGTATGATCAACATACCACTTAGAAGCTTCGCCTGTAAGCGTGCGTTGGAACAACCGAATACTGATAGAATCATCGGTATTGGAATTGGATGAACACCACATGTGAAAAGATCAGATATGGTTGGAGGGATCTTCTCTAGCAAGGCCTTCGAACTTGGGAATGTCAGAGGGAAGCTTGGTTTGCATAACAGGCTAACCAAAATCATGACAGATAGGGTCATTTATCAACTGATTAAAATCAGGGAGACTAAGGCCTACCATGTAAGGGAGCAAGGGGAAAACCGAGGTAGTTCCTGTGGCAGTTCCGCTAGTAGCATTCCCGGTAGTAGGGCCGAGATTACCGCTAGCTTTAGGCCCTGGAACAGACATAGTGAAGGTGACAAGGGGAGAACCATAAGTAAAAGGAGAACCCAATGAATCAGAAGATGATTTGGAGTGCGGACTCCGCGGAGCACTAACTCGACGACGACGGGAAGGAGTAGGTCGACCAACCGGAAACTGAGGATGAAAGCCAAGAAGTCTCCGAGATATACACCTTCGGGGCACAATGATGACAACACAAACACGACATAAAGGGAAGAAGAATGACCAACAAGGGCAGGGAGGTGTAGAATCAAGTGATTACAATGTCGAGGCAAGGGCAAAGAGGTGCAGTGTCAATTGATTTTACAATGTTTTAAAGTCTTTGCCTTGCGGTGTTAACCAGACTTTTCTTCGCTTAGGGTGAGTGTGTGGTGTGCGTTAATTTTAATTTTTAAACCCAGACATTTTGAGAGAAAAATAAAAAGTGTGTTGCGTAACTGGAAATAAACATGCAGAGAATAGTATATAATGCGGAAATAACAAAAAATTAATAGTTAACAATGCATCAATCTAACCCAAGGAGGTGGGTCTCTCAAAAACCAGTCTAATAGAGGGAAAAATTATAGTCAAAACACATTGAAAATAAGCCAATATATATAAGGTCGGGAGGGACAGGGATCTAAAGGATAAATCTGCTGAAAAAAGGTGCAGAAAATAGAAAAGAGATAGAGGCAAGGTTGTTGTGAAAGAGGAGGAAAAAAGCTAAAGGCAGTAGGGAAAAGGAGGTGACCCTAAAGGAAAACCCAAAAAAAACTATATGAGGTGATTTGCATGGAAAAATAGCTGATCTAAAAGGGATATGAAGAGGAGATATCAGATCTATAAAAGAAATGGTTGAAACTATGAAAATTTAGACACTTGCAACAGTTAAAACTCTTCCATAAAAATTGGAGGGTACTGAAGCTCTAGGGGGCTAGATTCCCACTTAGTTGAGTAAAAAATAACAAGAACAGGTCTAAACGGGTGGAGATGGAGGCTGGAAAACCCTGACAGAAGCTTCAAAAAAACCCAGAAAATTTTCAGAAAATCTGCAGAAAAAGTGCAGGTCGCAGGTTCTGACCTGTTTTCTGTCCAGGTCACAGTTTTGAGGCTGAAAGGTGCATCCTGCAGTCCAGGTCACAGGTTTAGGGCTGAAAAGTGCGACCTACACTTACGGGTCTCTCGGCAGTAGATTGCAGAAAAATTTTCCATCTCAGTTGCGGTTGATGTCTGTTACCTGCGCAATAGGGCCAGAAACACACAAAAGTTAGAAATTGTAATGTTTGAGGGTTTTATGGGTGAAAAAAAACATAAAAATATGAAAAAAAAATTTAAGAGAAACCCTAGGGTTTGATGCAGCTGGATATACAGGAATATGAAAAATGACAGCGGTCGTAATGGAAAACCCGTGTGGAGTCGCCAATTGTTAGTATGAATCTTGATTTGAAGTGTACAAAAAAATACCACTTTAGTTGCGCATAACAAACATCCCTAACAACAAAATATGGCTGCTAAAATATTTAGATCTGCAGTTATTTAATCAAGAGAAATGATGAAAAAAACCCAGATCTATGCATAAAAAGACATTAAGCAGTAAAATTAAGGTTTTTCTCCGTGCATCCAATAGGCAAGACAAGAAAAATATTTTTTGAAGAATTTTATATTAATGGCACTTGGGAGGAAAACAAGAAAGGTGTTTCCAACTCTCTTCAATGGGATGGGTTCTTGGAAGTCCTCAGCACTTCAGATCTATAATTTCTCTCTCTTGTTGGTGTAGAAAACCTAGACAAATATAGAACTCAAAGGGAGCTCACAAAGCAAATAATAGAAAATATGACAATGATAATGGCTCAAAGTCAGACCAAGAGTATAGATCTAGAGTGATCTAAGAGACAACAAAAGGTGATGAATGGTAGGAAAACCCTTCTATTTATAGCAAAATATTAGGTCATTCTAGATCTTGGTGCATGATTAAAATAATATTAACCAAATCTAGATGCACCTTTTATGGAATATTTTATTATATTTGTTGGAGGGGAAAGGAATTTGACTTGGGTCAAATCCCTTTATTTGTAAATAATAAATAAATAAATGATTTATTTATCATTTTAAGGAAGTGGTTGAATGGTAATTAAATAAATAATGATTTATTTAATTATTTATAAATGATCTAGTCATATTTAACAAGGAATATTATTTAAATAAGGTTTAAATAATTATTCCTAGAAAATAATAAGATAAATAAGGATTTATCTAATTAATTTCCTTGTTTTGGGTTAAATATGACCAGGAATAATAATTCAATTACTGTTTAATTAATGATTCCATGAGGAAAACCAAAAAAATATAGATTTGTTTAATATTTCCCTTTGGGGTTTCCTGTTTCGACTGTAAACAACCTAATAAATGTGTTTTATTAAGTTATTTTACATGGTGAAAGAAATTTTACTTAGGCTAAAATTGGTCTTACATGGTGTACTTGGGTCCATCTAATGATAATAGGTTGGGTGACCAAAAAATGGTGTAACACTCTTAGGTGATCCATCAAAAAAAGGTAGAGAAAATCTACCGAAAGTGGGCTGCATGCACTCTCTCCTTCTATAGTTGTAGGATCTCCTTTCTTCTTTAAGCTGACAGAACCTGGGAAAACTCAGATGCTCTTTGAATCTCCTTGACTGAGATTCATACTCTTGGAGATATTCACCAAGAGTTTCCTCGTTTGGTGTTCCTTTTCCTCCTTGTTTCAACAAGAAGGTGGGCATGTAACAACGTTCTAGATCAAGTTGTGTGGCTGAATGCTCACATACACAATAAGAAGTACTGGGGATCTCTTGATGTGAAAATATTCTTGAGGGATCTGCAAGTATTTCCCTCCTCATTCCTTGAATTTCTTCCTTTAGCTAATGCATAGCTTAAGAAAGAGTGTTAGAAAACTCTTCTCTTTTAATCCTTCCAGATAGAGGGGTTTCACCCTTCTTCTCTTTGTCCTTTGTGTAATATTTATTTTGTCTTATTCTTTGGTACCTCTCCTCTTTGTTAGTGAGAGGTAATTCTCCCTCTAGAGACATATTATCTCTGCAAGAAAAGCACAAGTTGTGCCAAGAAATATTCTTTGATACCACTATAATATCCCAAAATGGGAAAGCACAGCAAAGCCTGCTGGAATAACACTCTCTCCACAAATTGGTGCATTGAAATGATTTTTTATCTCCTAGATCTACTAGATAAGTGGATCTAATGTCTAAATCCAAAAGGAGAGAAAAAAAAAATCAAACTAGGTGAGGTAAACAGACCTCCCACCACCTAGTATGGCTGAAGAACACCCAAAGAATGGGGTTGAAGTCATGCACAACAATACTACTTTAGAAATAACATAGTTACACTGAGTTAAAGTAGGATATCAATACAGAAGCTCCAAAATTACATGTACATCATTAAAACAGATCTATAATGTTTCCCATATAATGTACAAGAGAAAAATAGAATATTTACATGAATAAACCCTCAAGATTGAGGTGTCGCAACAACATAATGAGACTGCAAAGCTTGATATAATTATTTTATGGGCTGAAGCAGTTGTATATTTAATTTCAGATCTAGAACTAATCTGTGTACAAAATATTAGATCTATGTCAGATCTGTACACTACATGAGTTCCTCTACAAATTCCCCTTGCGGTTTTGAGCAAAACATGAGAGTACAGGAGTATATATGAGATGTAGAATTACAGATATGAAACAATATTTAGGAATTATGTAGTAAATAGAATCATAATTAAATCATATCTAAAAAAAACATTGATTGGATGGCCAATCCATGGATCACCACAGTGAAAGGGACAATCCTATCACCGAATATCTCTCCTCCAAAATGTTGTCAAAACACCCTACAAATGAATACTTGAAAATAACACAGTTATGGAAGTAAAACTATGTTGTAGCCTCTAACACTACTTTGGCCTGATGCCAAGATCTAAAAATGCAGCTCCAAAGATCCAGAATCCTCTTCCAAATGGGATAGGAGACTTCCCCATTGAAAAGAGCCTCTAGATTTGCCTAGATCTGAGTAGATCTAGATTCCGCTTTCTACAGCTTACAAATACAACCAAATCCTCAACAAGATCTGAGTTTTATTTGGAATATGGAGCTTGGAAAGCTACCAGATAGTGGACAAGATGTAAAAATACTCCTCCAAGAGATGCTCTAGGAAGGAGGTGGGATTCCCAACCAGGAACACCCAAGCGCTAAACAACACTATCCTCAGCTAAAAAACTAGAGAATGAGGGATGTCTAAACAGACAATACCTTCAACAATATCAAATGATCAACCCTTTCCTTGGTGTCCTCCTCTTTCTTTTATAATATGGAAATCTTGCCAAACCCTAAACCATCTTGATGAATTAGGCTCATTCACATGAGAGGCCTCCAACATGGATTGTGATGTGCCTCTAGGAGATACATTGCATCTAGACAACGCTGTTTATTTGGTTCTGTTGACCTAGTCAATTGATACAGCCTCTTTCCCACTTAAGTGTGTTTATGAAAATAGCTCAGATTTAGCTTTGTTCACATTGAGCATTGATTTATTTTTCTATTTAGGAGTTTTATTGATCCTCCTTCACAATTTTATTCATGAGACAGAAAAGTAAAACAAAATTGTATATTCCTATTCTCTTGGGCTAATTAGGAATATTAGACATAAGGGAATTAAAAAATATTTTCATTTAAATTCCTCTTGTGTAGGCTATACAAGACATCCCTATCTATGCTAAAACAATTAAATAATTTTGTGTAAAAAAACATGTGAGGAAAGCAAAGACCTTGCCAATAGTTCATGTAGTAGGGGCACTATCAGATTTAATTTTGGGTAAATAAAAACTAATAAAATATGAGGATCCAAGAAACCCCATAGCCAGAGTTCATATCTATGGCCACTCCTTTTCAAACACATTAGTTGATTTGGGGGCAACTATTAATATCTTAACTGCAAAAACATGTGAGACATTAGGTATAACAACCTTTTAACCCACATATACCTTGCTGGAACTTGCTAACAAATTTGTTTTCAAACCATAAGCTACATTACAACACATCCTGGTTTATGTGGACTCATGGGAATACCTGACACACTTTTTAGTTATTAACCCAAAAAGTAGATTTTATAGACATCCCCTGATATTGGGACGACCTTGGTTAGCAACGGCCGATGCTTACATATGATGTCGAACATGCAGCATGACGATTACTAGAGGAGATGCCATAAATAATATTGCTATATATCCCCCTGCCAAACCAAGTCTTCCCACTGTATATATTCACAAAAAACCACATACATACTGGGAACAAAACATTCTTTCACCATTGACAATAGTTGAAGCACCTGAATTCAATGATCAAACTGAAGATGATGTGATCAATAACTTTATAAACCAACCATCTACTTCAAGGAATTTAAAGTGCCAAATGTTAAAAGTAGTTCTTGATAATGAATAACAGGAAGACCCCTTAGAAGATACTGATGACCAACACATACCTACGATTGTTGTTCACAACAGCATGCCAATTGAAATTGAGCCAGGTAAAATTTTAAATATCAATGACAGTTTGCATAATTACCAGCAACAAAAGCTCGTTAAATTATTAAAAAAATATAAAGGATAAATTTCTTCGGACTACCCAAATACGAAGGGTATATATCCTCAACTATGAACGCATCATATTTACATTGAAAATGATGCTTTCCCTATTCAGCTGCCTTAGAAAAGGTTAAACCCGCATCTGAAAGACTTTGTAAAAGATGAATTAGAAAAACTACTATATGTAAAATTCATTTATCCTTTTTCCTACAGAAAATGGGTCTCTCCATTAGTATTTGTTCCTAAAAATAATGGTAAGTGGTGAATCTGTGTGGATTAAAAAGAACTGAACAAAGCCACACAAAAAGGCCACTTCCCCCTCCCCTTTATTGATCAGGTCCTTGATACATTGGTAGGAAAGCAGTTATTTTCTTTTCTTGACGGTTTCATTGGTTACATTCAAATCCATATACCCCTTAAACACTAAGATAAAACAACCTTTACCTTCCCCTAGGGTACATTCACCTATAGGGTGTTATCGTTCGGTCTATGCAATGCCCCAACAACATTTCAAAGAGCCATACTTACTATTTTTTAGTATTTTTTCTTATTTAATAAATGAAGGGCTCAAGGTATACATGGATGACTTTATTCCATATGGAGATGAGTTTGATTAGGAACTAAAAACAATAGAAAAAGTACTGGAATGATGTATTTCTACTAGATTATGCTTTAGTAATGAAAAGTGTCACATGATGATTATCAAAGGTGTAATCCTAGGAAACTACATCTCTGCAGCTGGAATACAGATAAATCCAGCAAAGATAGAGGTAATTCTATTATTAGCCACACCTTGTACTCCGACAGAGGTACGTAGTTTCCTTGGATATACAGCGTACTATCGTAGGTTTATAAATATTTTTTCACAAATTGTTGCACATTTGTATGTGTTAACTGGAAATCTTGAATTCCATTGGTCTAACAAATGTGACACTGCTTTTTCAGATTTGAAGAAACTTGTCTTGACTGCACCAGTCTTGCGTGGCCCCAATTGGGAGTTTCCCTTTCATATTTCTTTAGAGGTGTCAGATACAAGGATAGGAGTGGTTCTCAGTCAAGAGGAGGAGAAGAAGCCCTACACTATTTACTATATCAGCAAGAATCTCACTCCTGCTGAATTAAATTATATATTGACTAAAAATGAATTCTTGTTTTTCATTTATGCTATAAATAAATTTAGACATTACATAAATGGCTATCAAGTATTCCTATATACCGATCATTCTTCCATTAGATATTTAGGTAAAAAACTTATTACAAATGGAAGAGAGACTCGTTGGTTATTTATTTTACAGGAGTTCGATATAACTATTAAGGACCATTCATGAAAGGAGAACGTAGTTGCAATTTCCTGTATAGAGTTCCAAAGACAAATGACCCATTGGCAGTAGATGATCAATTCCCTGATGAGAATTTTTTTGTTGTGGCAGTAAAATTGCCATTGTACGCAGATGTAGCGAGTTATTTGGAAGTAGGAAAGCTACCAAAACACTTGACAACAAAGGAACGAAAGCTGATTGTTCAACCTAGTGCTAGATTATCCTGGATTGGTGGATATATTTTCCATACAGGAGTTGATATGCATATATGTGGATGCATTCAAGAAGATGATATTTATGACACCTTGAAGGTCTGCCATGACGAACCATGTCGCAGAAATTTTGCAGATTGCAGGAAAATGCACAAAGTATTACAAATGGGCTATTATTGGCCCACAATTTTTAAAGATGCAAATAAATATGTAAAATATGACGATATTTAGCAAAGAATGGGTCGCCCTGGATAATCTGATGAGATGCCATTGTAGCCACAGTTGGTAGTAGAACCTTTAGAACGATGGGTGCTGGAATTTGTTGGGCCATTCAACCCGCCATGTAATTAGAAGGCCTACATAGTGGTTTCCACGAACTATGTGACAATGTGGGTAGAAACAATGGTTTTTCCTAGAGCTACAGAAGATCCCGTGATCAATTTTATTTTTGAGCTATTTGTGCACTATGGCTTACCTAGGGAAGTGATAACTGAAGGAGGGGCACAGTTTGTGGACATAAAATTATGCCCACCTTACGGAACCACCATGTTGCTCATAGAGTCATCTCTCCCTATAACCCATAGGAAAATGGGCAGGTCGAAAGCACCAATAATGTCCTTGAGGAAATTCTCACTAAAACACTCTCAACACATCACGGGGATTGGGTTGTGTTGTGCTATGAAACAATCCCCCCCCCCCCCCCCCCCACCCCCCCGATTTTTCTATTTTCAAAAAAATCTAGACCTTTGATAAATAAGAAATAGGGACCCTTCTTAAAAACATATTTTTGTTTTTCATAAAAATCAAATTGCACAGAAAGAAAAACACCGCTTTTAATTAAATAAAAAACAAAAATAAAAAGAAATTAATAAAAAACATCGTTATCGCAAATCGCATTTTCGCATAAATATTCTTTTTATTAAAAAGTTAAAACAATAAAACAATGAAATCTGGATTGTGCAATCGCCGATTTAAGGTTTCGCAAGCAACATTACGAATTGCATATTGCAGATTTTCGTTATACAACTTTAAGAAATTTTTATCAAAGCTCTGATTCTGTGATTTTGCGATATTGCGACTTCTGCGATATTGTGATATCGTGTGCGATATTGCGATATTGCGATATCGTGAAATTGCATATCACATTAAAAAAAGGTAAATATGCTTCATTAAGATAGGTTTAAAGGGCACGATGTGATGGAATTGACAGGTTTGAATAAATATTTTAAGCAAATATAAATCATGTCAGGAAATATTAATGATGTTTTATCCTCCCAATGTAAACAGTTATTGATTCGTTATGATTAATTAATAATATAGCCGTTTCCTGAATTTTTCTTTCAATATAGATCATTTCAATAGATCTTCCATCATTTGATCATTTACTCTATCTCTAATAGGGATATCCTTTCAAGATATGTCCATCTGCAAAGTGACTCAGAAACACGAAAAACAAATTTTTGCAAAACTCGAACAAACAGGAATGGCGCCTATAGTCCTTGATACTGTCTGCATCACTGATGGAGGAGCTACTATGTGGCAATTTATTTACACTATACTCGAAGACAAAGAGCCAAAAGTAGTGGAAGTCATGGCAACTGCCAATGATGCAACACCCTCAAATTTATAGTTCAAATATATTGCATGCTCTTTCCTCCATAGGATAGCATCAAGAGCTACTCTTCTTCCATATAGCGACATGATTAGGTGGGTGATTGACAACTCATTGATCAAAGAAAGATAGTTAAGAACCTGCAAGGATGAGATTCTAGGTTCTTTCAGACCTGAAGATCTTAAAATCATGTATAAGCTGCCCAACCCACAAGACACCTACAACAGTTAGTTTGTTGCAAATTTTTCTAAGAAGAATGAAGACCCGTTCAAGGAAATTCAAGGTTGGAAGAAACTAGACAAGTTCAAATATGAGAAAACTGGTATGTATCCTATCGCGTCATTAGCAAATCTTTATAATTTTATAGCAGCAATGCTATGCAGATTATATGGTCTACCTAGTAATACCAAGTTCTCCGTAAATTGGCTTCCCCTAATTGACTCCTGTGTTAATTCCCTTATAATGAATTGGGCGACTATTCTCTCTGAGATTCTAGTTAAGGAAATTAATGAATATTTCCAAATGAGAACTTATTCGTCCAAATCTGTTCCCCAATTTTTTATGAGTGCATATATTTTTGATGCCATCTATTTTTCCACCAAATTCCAGTTATGGGATGGAAATGGACTCTTGAAGATCCTACCCCGATACATTTGAGTCATAAGGAGATATGGGAGCATAATTATGCACCACATTTTCATAGGCTATGTTATGGAGTTGTATTACCGTTACACAAATTTATGTTTGACATAGTGAGCCCTAGGTTCACTAAGGAAGCCCTTGCATACCTTCAAATGATAGGAAGATGTTTTGTTGAAGAATCATTTTCATATATCAGAATTTTTGGAAGCTCTGATCCCCCGCATATTCTTCCTTTATATGTTTCAGATAAGTTGATGGCAAGAAAAGTCACTTACCAAAATGTTGGTAATGGACTCACTAAATATTTGAAAGATAGTAAGAAGTATTTATGGCCAAGTTTTCCAATTTCATGTGGTTCAATTACACTCAGAAATTTTAATCACACATTGAAAGAATGTTAGAAGATTGAGCTTTTGAAGCTCCCTATTTACCCTCCAGGCAATTTGATCCAGAAAATATTTCTAATAAATTTACTCTGTCAATCAAACTCAAACCTATTGTACACACTAATGACAGATTTGAAGATATTTTTCAATCTTCTGGGACTTTTGAAGAAATCCTAAATTTTGTCAAATTGAACCTGAATTCAGAGAACAAAGACTCATACGGATCCCACGGGATGTTTTGGTTACCAGTTATATGATTGAAGCAAGCCAAGAAATCAAAGAAGAACAATCAGATTCACAAAATCAAAGTGAATTAGATAAATTATGTACTTCATTCAACAATGCATTAGCAAATACTCCAGAGGCATCATTATCACAGAAAAATATAGAATTTCAAACCCCACAGGGACAAATAGTTTCAACAAAAGAAATCATTGAAACTCCTGAGATAATATCCTAAGACACAAAAATCATTCCTACAAATCCTACTGATGAGATTATCCTCAAGGTGACTGATATTCCACCACTAGATGTGTTCTACAACCCTCTTCATAAAGATGTAGTAAGGAAATAGAGGAAAAGAAGAAGGATTGAAAAACCCTTGGGAAATGAAGTTATGGAAGTAGTATGGAAAGATAATCCATCAAATCTGATGAAAATTTAACTCGGCTATCTCAATTCGCTGGTGCATACACCACTACAACAATGGATAACGCAGCAGAAGTATCTATTTTGGTCCAGGAAAAGGATGTCAAAATCATGGAACTACAACAGTAGCTAAATGAAGAAAGATATAGTTTAAATCAAAAATTGGAACAACAACTCCTCAAAGTATAGCAAGAGATGGAAATGCTTAAGGTAAGTCATGAAAATGACTTATCTAGCAAAAATTCACTGATTGAACAATTGAGAGAAGAACTTACCAAATATGAAGGAATTACTACTACAGAGGAATTCATAAAATAAGCATCAACATGAAGTACCTTACTCTCAAAACAACAAAACCTATTTGTTGTACAAATATCAAACATAATTCCACACTTGGAAATTAGTGAACAGTTGACAAACATAGTCATTGATAAAAGAATTGAGTTCAATGAACTCAATACCAAAATATCTGATTATATTGAATGAGAAGATTCAAAAGAAGGGAGAAAGTCAAATCTCCCAAAGATCAAGGAGACTTTCAAAGATATTCTTTTTACAGATTGGGATGCACAAGTGAAACAAGAATAATTGGCCATAGCCAGAGAAATAGGAATATCAAAGAATATGGTCAAAATGATTAACCATATATTACATACTTATGGACTCATTAAAGAAGGAAATCTCAAATCTGTTCCTGATATCAGGGATTTAGAACAAAGTTGGAAAGACGCAGGTCAACTCTCGGAAGAATCACTTACACAGCTAAAGAAAACTGATTGGGAAGCATACTGGCAGTTATTGGTCAAACCACATAGTCAGATCATGGCACGGAACTGTTTTCTGAATTCTATACAAAGAATACAACCGATTTTACTGGATGCTATATTTGTTGCACAAATGAAGACACAATTCGGCAAACCTCTACAAGTTCAACCAATGTCTGAAATTTGTGATAAGAAAAGCACAGTTGGAGGTAGCTTATCATCGGGCATGATTATTAGTTAGTTTTTTTTTATATAATTTCACTTTTTAGCAAGTAGATACTAAATATGAGGAAGGTTGTTTGAAACCACCTCATAAGATATTTTGTATAATATATTTGTTTTTAAGTAGTTAGTATAGTATTTAAACCCTTCTCATGCATTTAGAGAAGGGTCTAGAATTTTATTGAGAACATTTTCAAAGAATGCTTAATTGTAAGTAAGTTTGTATATTCCTTGATAAAATAATGGAACACGGCCTTTTCAGTTTTATCATTTTGTTGATCACTGTTGATGCACTTTTGTATTCTTTTAAAGACTTACTGATAGAAGAGTTGAATGTGGCCTATTATCATTGATCAGATGAACATGACAGTAAACATATGGTACTATTATCATGTATGCTAGTTTTGTTTTGAATATTAGTGATGAATCTAGCTTTCATGAATTATATATGAAATTGATTTTTTTTGTCTGAAATATCAGTTGCACTATTGTATGATATAAAAATAGAAATTGGTTTGTTTCATAATGATCATCAAATATATGCGATATGTTTCTCATTTTCTTTTGATTAACTATTTTTCAAGATAATCATCTTACAAAGTAATAATTCTATTAATTCTATGATGATCTTAATCATCACAGACTGAATAGATATCATTCTAGATCACATCAAATTAATATTATCTTGGGTTAGATTAAATTAGACTTAATTCAAAGTTTTTCATTTTATAATAAATTTGTTTTTAGTTTTTATTAATTCTTCATGAAAATCCTTTGAGAGATAAACCCAACAATCAAAGCAAAAACCCAACTCTGGGAAACTGGTTCCATTATATCCAGTCG
The DNA here is from genome assembly GCA_034641835.2 of Pinus albicaulis. Lineage (NCBI taxonomy): Eukaryota > Viridiplantae > Streptophyta > Pinopsida > Pinales > Pinaceae > Pinus > Pinus albicaulis. Next base: position 155,347,681 of record CM076571.1, on the reverse strand, counting down.
GAGCCACTATCTCAAACGGAAAAGGAATTGTCTTAATGTCTAGACCAGGTAGTTATCCCCCTTGTTGTTGCCACAGATTTCTGAGGCCTCAACATTTTTGGTGCTAGAAGGAGGGCCGACTATGAATGGCATATAAGACTAAACCTCAAACTAGAAGTCCTCATAAGATTCGATCTCCCCAAAATCATTCTACAACTTCATGATCACACTCTAGATCACCAACTCAGAAATCAGAAATAGTAGAAACCTTTCGATCATCTCCTGAAGTATCTTGACATTCATCTGCTTCAGAATTCACTCCCGAGTCTCCCGAAGTTCAGTCTTTAATTCATAAATTAGAAGAAATATCTATTTATATTGAAAAGCCTATTAACCCAAAAGCTTCTGAAGAAAGTGTTACTTCTCTATTTAGAGAAACCGATATATTAACTAGACCAAAAAGTGAAAGACTTGGAATTCCCATTTTAAGTTTCCAATAGAACCACATCAAAAAAAAATTTATATATCCAGTTCTAAATTAGATACAAGTGAAGTCACATCAAATTTCCCTTCAGATACTTCTTCACATCCTCTTACTCAATCTGCATTTTCTCATTCTTCCATTTCTTCTACTCAAACAAACAATGTTATTACAAGTAGTATTGTCCCAGTTGTAAGTTCTACATTAATTCCCCCTACTTTTGGATCTACTCCTATATCTTCACAAACTTCAAATCCAATTATGGCTAATCAACCTTGGACGAATCCTGGTGCTATATTAATAGAAAATCCAAATCCTCTTCCAAATCATCTAGAAAAATGGTTACCTAAATATAATTCAGATGATGGTCTTCCTGCGGAAGAACATATAAACAATTTTATGTTAGCCATTAATCTAAAAGGAGTTTCTCATGAAGATATTGTAGCTATATCGTTTCCTTATACTTTACAAGGATCTGCAAGATCCTGGTATTTTTCACTTCCAACAGGATTTATTGCCATTTGGGAAACTTTTGAGCAAGTTTTCGTTGCAAAATTTGGAGATGATATAACTATTGCATCCCTAATCAATGCTCTTTCCAATCTTAAAACAAATTTAGGGGAAAGGATCAAAGATTTCAACTCCATATTTAACAAGTTATTAAACAAAATTCCAACTGCTTCTAAACCTACTATTGATGTAAAAATAGAGTGGTATATTTCTTCTTTGCCTTCTAATATAGCTATTTTTTTTTATAGAGCTGGTAAAGCTACCCTTTTAGAGAACATGAAATAATCTCTTATTGTAGAGAAAATAATTTTAACATTATAAAAACAATCAGAAATAGAAGACAGGAAATCTAAGAAAGTGACATTTAGTCAAGATTCAAAAAAGAAGGTCTCGAAAGATCCATTTCATCTTGAAGGTCTTCAAAAAGTATTAAAGACTATGTCAAATGATATGATTGAAATAAATAAACAGGTTGCTGAAACTTCAGCCCCTAAGAAATCATTTCGCCCATTTAAGAAAAAATATTCTTCAACATCTCAGCCTCCAAATGTGATTTCAAATGCTGAATCCGATCAAGATACCGAAGATCCCTCACCATCTGAAAAAGAACCAGAATCTGAGGAAGAAGTTGAACTGAAAGGGTTATGGGATTTCATTCTTCCCTCAAAAGAAGGAAGAGAAGCTATGCCTATGTCTACTAGAAGCAAATCTTCTTCTGATTCAAATATATCAAATCAGAAACAGAAATCTCTTCCCACAAAGGAGAAAACAACAGTTAAAAAATATAAAAATATCCAAACAGATCCCATCTCATCTGATCCTATTACTACTTCCAAAACTTTGATAGTTTTAGATACAGTGGAATACTATATAGTTGAAGGTATGAAAAATATCAAAGCAAATATTTCATTACACAAAATCACCAAACTCAAACAACAACACAAAATTTTACTTAGAGAACTTAAGGCAATCCCTATAGAGCCTATACAATCACCAGTTATAGCCCAAGCTTATAAAGATATGGGAAAACCTCCATCATCTCCAAATGAAGTAAATCCCAATGATTTGGTCTTAATTGGTGATATATCTATTTCTTACACTCCTCCTTTACTTTTGACTTATGATATTTTTAACAAAAATGTTCATAATTGTCTTACTGATTCCGGAGCTTCTTCAAACATCATGCCAAGAACAGTATGTACAAAATTGAACATTACTCCTCAAAAATATGTTGTACATATAGTTCAATTGGATAGAACAAAAGTATAATTCATTGGATAAATGCTATCAGTATCCATTAGTTTATCATCCAATCCAAAGGTGCTACAAGTAATTGATATATTGGTAGCAGACATCCCTGAATTTTATGGTCTCATTCTAAGTAGGGATTGATCTGAAAAGTTACATGGATATTTTTCTACTGATTGGTCGCACATGTGGTTACCATAAAATGGTAAACCAAATCAAATCCGAGTTTATCGCAAAAAATTTATGAAACATACAGTCACTAAACTAGAAGAAGCAAATGAACCTATAGCTTTCACCAATAACATTATTGGAAATTATTCAGTTGAATCATTTCTTGGATCATTCAATGCCAAGATTTCACCTTTTCTAAGAAACACTGCTATTTCTCAAATTGAAAACTTTTCTCAAACAGATGCTTCTAGATGTGTTAACCTTAGCAATCAAATTCCAAAACAATATTTATTTTGGACTCTATACTTTGATGGTTCAAAATCAGAAGATGGTGCAGGAGCAGGTTGCATATTAATCGATCCACAAGGAGAGAAAACAATGTTAGCTTGCAGACTTGAATTTCAATGCACAAATAATATTTTTGAATATGAAGCATTGATACAAGGCTTGTATAAAGCAATTGGATTGAATGTTAAATAATTGCAGGTATATGGAGATTCTGAAATAATTATTAGACAAGTCAGAAATACAATCCATTGTATTTCAGGACATTTCAAACATTAACAAACTTGAACTTAGAGTCTTACTTCCCATTTTACTGCATTTATTATCTCCACCGTTCCTAGATTACAAAATGCAAGTGCTGATTTACTTGCTAATGTAGCATCTAGACTTATACCATCCCAAGAATTTGGCCCAGATAGATTTTAAATTGAGTTAATTTTTAGGCCTTCCATTCCTGACAATGTAACAAATTGGAGAGTATTTAATAATGATGCAGATATAGTATACTTTCTTACATCATACAGAGCTTATGAAGGTCAAATTGTAGATGAACATGAAAATGATTCAGAGATTGAGGATAAACAAATTACAAATCCAATTCCTAAATATGTAGTCAAAATGGAAGATCTCTATGATTTTAAATATAGGTTTAAGAAGACTACCAATACAAAAACACCGAGTTCTACTGTAAAATTTGAATTAATTAATCTTGGCACATTAGAAAAACCTCAAAACATCAACTTAGGTCTTGATTTAAAACCTGAAGAAAGGATGTCATTCATTAAGTTATTGAAAACATATAAAGATATTTTTGCATGGGATTATTTAGATCTTAAGACATATGATACTTCCTTAATTCAGCGCACCATACCTATTACCTCAGATGATAAGCCTATACAACAAAAACTTAGAAAATCCACCCAAATTTAGAAATTCAAATTAAATCTAAATTAAATAAAATTTTAAAAGCCAAAGTCATTTTTCATTTTAGACATTCGAAATGGGTGTCAAACATGGTCCCAGTTAGAAAAAAGAATGGATACATTAGGATTTGCATAGACTTTAGAAATTTGAATACAACTTTCCAAAAATATAATTTTCCCTTTCCTACCATGGAACAGATATTGCATTCAGTTGCAGGATCTGAATTGATGTCTTTTCTTGATGAATTTTCAGGATATAATCAGATTATGGTACATCCGGATGATAGATTAAAGACAACATTCAGAACAAAGTGGGGAACATACGCATACCAAAAAATGCCTTTTGGGTTGATTAATGCTGGTGCTACATTTCAACGTGCTTGGATATAGCTTTCAGAGGACTAATCAATAAATCAGTTGCTATATACTTAGATGACATTATTGTTTACTTTAAGAATATAAGCAATCATGTTAATCACCTAAAACACATTTTTAAAAGATGTAGAAAATTTGGTATTTCCTTGAATCCAAAAAAAAATTATTTCACCTTATTAGAAGGTAAATTATTAGGGTTCATTGCCTGTAAAAAGGGAATCCCTGTCGACCCTGATAGGATTCAAGAAATTGAAAACACCCCTTTACCACATAATAAAAAAACGATGCAATCATTTATAGGAAAAATTAATTTTGTAAAAATATTTGTTCCCGATTTTTCCCAAATCATCTTACCCCCGCAATCAATGATCAAGAAAAATTCAATTTTTAAATGGGGAAAAGAAGAGAGAAATTCTTTCAAGTTGATTAAAAAATCCATCATTGAAGCTCCCTCTTTAACAACTCCTGTTTTTTTTAAATCATTTGTATTATATACATTTTCTTCTGATACATCATATGTAGTAGTTTTGACACAGTTAAAAGATCAAAGCATTGAAGCACCGATTGCATTTTTTTAGTTCTAACCTTCAAGGTGTTGAGTTAAATTATTCAGCTGTGGAAAAACAATATTATGCTGTATTTAAAGCTTTAAAACATTTTAAACCTTTTCTCCTAAAAACACATACTAAAATAATAGTACCTTACTCAACAATAAGGCAATTATTAATCCAACGAGAAGTAGGAGAGAAGAGAGAAATTTGGGTTATTGCACTTCAAGAATATGATGTAGAGATACATCCTGCTAAAATTTTTAAAGGAGAAGGTCTTTGCAGGATGTTAACTGGAGCTTCTCATTTACCAACAGAAGAAGATCAATAAAATGAAATGTAACTGTCCAAGGAATTACATGATGGACCAGCTGGAGGTCATTTCGAAGGAAACACCACAGCTCATAAAATACTGCATGCTGGCTACTATTGGCCAACTCTATTTAAAGATGCACATGAATATGCAACAAAATGTAAAGTGTGTCAAACTACAATAGGAAGAGAAATAAAAGTAGCATTTCCATTACAACCAGTAAATATCCAACAACCATTTGAACAATGGGTGTTAGATATTATAGGTGAAATAACTCCAAACTCGTCTAAACAACATAAGTATATTTTAATTGCAACAGATTATTTCACAAAATGGGTAGAAGCTATCTCATTAAAGGTGGTTAATACGCAAAGTATTAAAAATTTTATTGATCAGTTCATAATCACTAGGTTTGGTCTCCCATCAGCTTTGATATTTGATAATGCATCTTACTTTTCCGGAAATGACATGATTGAATTTGATTTAAAAAGAGGTTTTAAATTAAAATACTCTGCTAATTATTATCCACAAGGTAATGGATTAGCTAAATCTACAAATAAAAACTCATCAGGATCATGAAATGAACTATAGAAAAAAATCGTAAAAACTGTCACAAAGCACTATTATTTGCTCTTTGGGCAGATAGAATCACCCAGAAAGCCTCCATAGGTACTTCTCCATTTATGTTAGTTTATGGGAAAGAAGAAGTTCTACTCACAAACGTAATAATACCATCATTCGCTTTAGTGTATTTTATTGATGAAAATCCCTCATCTTCCCTGCAACTTAGACAAGATCAAATTCTTAAAGTGGAAGAACAAAGAGAAAAATCTAATGCTATACATACTCATCATCAAAAAATAGTGAAAACCTCATTTGACACATCATCCACTAGTTCAATTTTTTTTGAAATAGGAGATCTTGTTTTGAAATGGGATAAGGCACATGAGGAGAAAGGTAAGCATACCAAATTCCAAATATTATGGCTTGGTCCATTTCAAATCATTGAAAAAATAGGCTTATCCACCTTTTTTTTGCAAGATTTATCAGGTAAGAAAGATTCCTTTCCTGTAAATGGTGAAATTCTCAAAAAATATTTCTCTTAGGAAATCAAGCTTCTAAATTTTGTTTTTTCTTTAAGAAAATAAAATTTGAAAATAGCATCATTTTTGGTTAATTCAAATTTTCAAAAAATTCTAATAAATTATTTTGATCTTTCGCTTCTATAAATAAGTAAAGTAAAAAGATGACTATAATTATGAGAATTGAATAAACTTTATTTTATTTTTTAAATTTGAAATTTACTAAAGACATTTACTTTCTAAAAAGACTCATGATATCATAAAATATAGTTGTTATGTATCAGTCACAAAAGGAAAATTTTAACTTAGCAAGTATTCTCTACAAAAAGGTATCTACCAACTCTATAATTATCATCCATAAATCTTAAACGAGGTAATGATTCATACCATCTAATAAAATTTCTTCTTTAAAGTATAATTCAAAAAATAAAAGAAATATATAAAATGAACAAGTTCAAAAGAAAAATAAGTCTCATCACAATCAGCTTGTTCAGTCTAAATTACTATCAGTGAATGGCATTGTCATTGTCAGGCCACCAAACCTGGACAATGATTTTGAAAATGTATCAAGAAAAAGAAATTTAATGATATGCTATAATTATATTTTGAAATAAGAAATCAAATTTGGATGGGACCATGAATCATTATTGGTTAAAAGTTAACCTTTTCGAGGCTATAAACGCCTGCTGGCAATAGTGGCTCTATTTGTGATAAATGAGTAAAAATCTATCAAACCAATTTTAGAGAAAACCTACTTTATATTTTTAAATCTAAGTACTTATTGATACAGATACCTATATATTATCACTGAAGGGGTTAATTAAGAAGAACTGAGATAGGTAAATAGATTATATTATGAAAAAATATTTTTTAATTCATGAATCATATTATTTTTATTCTTATATCTTTTTCTTGTTTTGAAAGTTTAGAAATATCAAAATAAACCAATCAGAGATATCTGGTTCTCCCAAGTGAATTGCCAATTGTTGTGCTATGAAAACCCCCTCCCCCCCATTTTTCCAATTTCAAAATAATCTAGACCTTTGATAAATAAGAAATAGGGACCCTTATTAAAAATATATATATTTTTTTGATAAAAATTAAATTTAAAAAAAAAACACTGCTTTTAATTAAATAAGAAAATAAAATAAAAAGAAATTAATAAAAAACATCCTAATCACAAATCGCATTTTCGCATAAATCTTTTGTTATTAAAAATTTAAAACAATAAAATAGCAAAATCCTGATTATGCAATCGCCGATTTAAGGTTTCGCAAGCGAAATTACGAATTGCATATCACATATTGCATATCCCTTTTTTTTCATTTCCACTTGATGTATGTTTGTGATGATTACTAACTTCTAACTTCTACTTCATGTGCATTCATGATTTCTGCCACATTTCCTCTTTTCTTGTGCTTGAAGGCCATGGACACCCTTCTCTCATTGGAGTGGGTATGAATATCCATAATAAGCAGGCATGCGAATTAACTATGCAACTCCATTCGGATATGCTAATGGGACAATAGAATAATTGCATTAACCTTATGCAGTCACATTTCTAACAATGAATTTTATAAAAGCCACATGTAGTGTTTATATATATATATTTTTTAACTAACAGAGCCGAAAGAAACACATGTAGAAGGGTGAAGAAACCAGTTCCAAAACACAGTAGCCATGGATGGAAATTCTCTTCACAATGAACCCATAATTTCAAGTCTCATAATTAGCTCGCACCATTATCCAGCAAGCTGGTTGGATTCCATGTATAAGAAGACTACAAGGGTTTAATATGGAGACAACAATTGAATTCCTATAGAACTTGCGGGAAGGGCACACCATATTTAAAAGCATAATTATAACAGTCTCTGCAAAATTAATTTCTCAAGTCTTCAGACAACCAATAGAAGGGGAAAAATGGACTGATAAACATGTCCTCATACAAGAAGCAATTTCATTGTATCATGATCCAAGTGAGCAACTGGTATGAAAGGGAAAGGGTATTGACCCTGCGTCCTTGAAGTAGCCTTGGCAAGAAATGGAAATATTCATCCAAAATTATATCACATGTGACAGATGCAAGGATGTGCTAAAGTCTCATCAACTCAAACTGTTGTTTTTTCTCAAACAAAATATTTCAGTTAATTTACCTTTTTTCTTGAACTCTATATTGCATGATACCGTTTTTCGGATTAGGAGAGCTAAAAACCTTGAAGCAGTTGTCAATCACCATGGATTGATCATATTGATTATTATTTATGAATAAAACAAACATCAGTTATAATGCGATATCTTTGACAATCCTTCCCTACCAGCCCCTAAAGAAAACCCTAAAAGAGCAGAAATTGAACTTCCTACAATAGTCATGCCTAGGGAAGCTAGAGGGCAAGAAACCCATGTTTCAACCTGAGAACCAGTAAAATGGAGATGGTTTGAAATATTACAACTACAAAGAAACACCTCAGCATTTCCAGATGTTACTGGGCCATTGTATACACCACCTCCGAGCCCTCAAAATGAATATTTACAAGACTATGAGAAGGAAATGGCTCAAGTATTAGAACAAATGAGAGTGTCTTGCGAAATTAGGAACCCATATGAACAATATGAGGAACAAAGGGACCATTCAAACCATTCTGCCTCTGCTGGAAGCTCTAGACATACTGAAATCCTACCTTCCAATGATGAATTATAGGATTTGAAGGTTTTATCTCTCTCTGATAATGAATGGGTGAATAGGGAAGACCAGATAGAGATAATATCTAAGTCTGGAAACTAGTGAATGGATACTGTTCTATTAGAACATGACACAACTATTGAGACAACTCCTCTGACACCTGAAGAAAATATTGCTCCACCCAATCAGGACATCAATGTTGGAATAACCTCTTGGACGTCTGAAGAAAAAATTATTTCATTTAATGATAACCCTAATACTGGCACAACCCTTCCTGAACCTAAAGTTGTTGTTGTTCCTTCTCCTATCAATACCCCTTCAAAAGAAAAATAAGTTGATGTTAAGTTGAGAAAGATGAGCAAAAAATGCAAAAAATTGAGGAAAATAGTAAAAAAACTAAGAAAATGGTTAAAAGAAGTGGAGAAGGCCTGGAAGCCTAAGAAGGAATTAGCTAGCATGGGAACCCAAACAATTTTTTTCACTCAAATGGTAGATATTGTTGAAGTCTCTATGTAGATTTATTTGATACTTACATAGGACTAAGAAACTCAAATGCAAGAAACACCTGCTTACACTCCTTTGGTAGAAAGAGCTTCCAGTCAAAATAATTTCAATGAATTAACTCAAGTTCAACATGAATTGACCCAGCATAAGAAGGAAGTAGTGCCCTTGCAAGAACATCAGGCATTGCTAAAATTATTTAAATACCTTTCTGCAATTGAAGATGAAACCTTTGCCCAACTTAGGAAAGAAAGAGTAAAAGTGAAAAGGGCACAAGATCAACTGGAACAAGCTAAGAAATAAAACAATGTTGTTTTTTCTCTTTACTCAGATGTATTGACTTGCGGGGCACCGGCCACCAACTATGCCTTATTTTAGTAGAAAGGTATTTGTTGATGAAGATCAAAGATGTCAAAGCAGGGAAACCTACTTCATTTAAAACCATTGAAGAATTTTTCCAATGTTGTAATGATCAATATGAACAAGTCAAACACATTTTGTGCGAATTGTATTTGCACAATTTCTTTCTAGAAGAGGATAAAGATAGTAACCCCAGTCCCTTCATTGTGGACATTCAGTTCCAATTTTTTTTTCCTTTGCCAAAAATTAGACTAGATGGGCTAAAGCCTATAATATATTTTAGAAAATAGAACATGGTTTAGATCTATGGGTCAGAGGGGAGCCTACAGAACCCCTTAATTTTTTTATTCAACGTAAGAATTTTATGCAACGTGAAGGAGTGATAGCCAAGTTTGGGCCAATTCACAAAGATATTGTGTATAATGGAAGATCATACTTCTAGGATATCCAGGAAGAAGCTTTATTAGTAGCCAAACATAGATGGAAAGCCTCTACCAATAATGTTAAGAACAAAGAGCCATTTCGTTATAGGAATTTTAAAGTTGTTGCTTCTCGTTTTCATATGTATAGTAATCTAATTTTGAACATGACTCCTATATGGATAGGATGCAGATATATATGCCCCATCATATGGTACTCTCTTGAATACTACCATCATGATTATGAATTATCAGAGGGACATACAAACTCAGCATTTGCGAAAGTGAAACAAAAGCATGGTTTTATACTTTAAAAAGAAGAAGTGAAACCTACCTATTCCTTAACTCAACTACACCTCAATCATTTTTTTGCACGAGGAAATGCAAAAAGGTAATCAGGGGAGTATGTTGGGTCGAAGAAAAGGTACATTTTACCCCTATCTTTAGCATGATTTATCATTAAATTTTATATGCTTTCCTTCATTTTAGAAATAAATCAAAGGAGAATAATGTAAAAGTAGGGTAAAAAATATTATTGATAAAAGGTGTGTTTAATAGTATGAGAACTAAATTTTGTTGTCTTAATTGATAGGGAATTGAAACAAGACAACTGTTGACCAAAATGAATAAATGACAGCAGTCAAGAAAATTAAATGGAATCATGTCGGTTCCTCTGAATTAGAAAAAGATGCAGAGACATGCCTATTCTTCAAGCATTCAGTTGATGGCTACAAAGCCTCAGAATCTCTTGATCCTAAGTATTCACTATTCTATTTTGTTTCACCTTTAAGTTATAAAAGGCTGTAGGTGAAAGAGAAAGAGAGTTGTTCATGTATTATAATTTTCTGTAATAAACTTATTCAGACAGAACCTTCGAACTTGTGATGATGTATTCTCCCATTGATTAATGAAGAAGTTAGTGTTTTATTATAATAATATTCTAAGTACTTATTGCCAGAAGACTTCTAGAGGCTTCGAGCCTAGTCCCTCAGATATCTCCTGCTATTTTGTGTTATATGTTTATTTCTTGATTCTTTCAATTTAGTTATTCTTTGCGCTTTGTAGCATTACCATTTGATTCCTTAAACACAACTGTGATGTTTTACAATTTCCTTTTCAATAGGTTGAATTTATCATTGATGTTCCTTTATTATTCAGTGACGCCTCTACATTTATTAGATTTATTTTAGCATGGTTAAGTACTTTCTGTTCAATTCTGCATATGGTTATTTCTTAAGTCTTTCCATCTTAAGTGTGAATGTATGGTTTTTTCAATTCATAATGTTGATATTAGTTGATTTATAGAGAATTCCATTGAAAAATGTGAAATAATTTATTGATGTTCAATTCATTAGGATTTTTGTTAAATTTATCAAGGTTGTTGTTCAATTCATTAAGCGCGATGTTCAATTGAAAAAGACCCCTTATTTCAGCATTGAGTGTTTATTTCTGCATAGGTTCAGATTAAGAGTTGATTCCTTTTATTGATTCAAAGTATTTCGTAGTTTACTTTTGAGTTGATTTGATTGAACTTCAAGAATTAGATAATATTTCTTACAACGATTTAGAGTAGTTAACCTCTGATTTCACTGGCATATATTTTTCTTGCACTCTTGAAATAAAAGGACTTGCCCTAGGTTGATGATTAATGTGAAGCATTAAGGTTACCTTTAACAGTCACCTTCTTGACCCAATAGATTCTATGCTACACATGTTAGATGATAATTTTTATATTTTTGATGTCATATAATGTCTTGGGGCTTCTCATCCAGCAATTTCCTATATTGTAGGAAATCCACATCAGCTACAACATTCCCATCCTTAAATTTGTGTACATAATTTCTAAGAGCGAGTCTCCTTTCTGGAGTATATCCTTCTCTAGATCATCCCCTTCCTTTTCTATAGGTAGTGTGTATCTCATGAAATTAATGTCTCTCAGAGAGGCAATACATAGAAATTCCTCACATTCTGGATGTTGGTCTAAATGTTCCTCTTTCAAGATAAATTGAGGTCTGTGAAGTCATTGATTTTTTTTATCAGAACATGGACTTCTATAGAAAATACAAAATTTGGATTGAGAGGAGGATCCGTACTTGTGTTTTTCAAAATTCCTACTAAGGTATGAATTATCATGGCTTCTAAGAGAGTGAATTCTAACAGAGGTTTTTGGCACTGTAGTGTCATTCCTTAGTCTAATGACTGGTCCTCTACTTGACTAAAAAACAGACAATCTTTTAGGTTTTGGAGTTGGAAAATACCTTTGAGACAATGGATGGTATTTTTCATTCCACTCATCAAGAATTGTTAATTAGAAAAACCCTATTGTGATAGGAGTGACATTACCATGTCCAACCATGACTCCTTCTGTTGTTTCTCTCTAAGTAATTTGAGGATTTAGAGCTTGGAGAGTTGTGGAGACAAATATTAAACAAACAATGGAATTTAGCTGGGAAACGTTAAACTTCCCATACATATCAAAACCAGAAAAATGGATTTAGGCTTGAAGAAGTTCATTAATATGGGGGTCAGTTAATGAAACTTGGTATCGTGGGATGATAGATGACCAAACTGAACCATTTTTCAAAGGGGCCTCAAAACCACCTAGTAGAACATCAGTGAATTGATTATGGCATGAGTCAATTACACAAGCTAAGCAAGAAAAATTTAAACCAGGTCTGACAAGCGGATTAACACCAGATTGTATTAGTCCAAGATGCACATACTTATAACCTTTTTCTAGTACCCATTGGAAATCTTCTAGTTTTATGAGAGGAATATGATACCTAGTCTGGGTAATATTGATAGGTACATTTACAGAGGGATATATAATATGATTAGTTGCATGAAACTTAAACATCGGAAGGTTATAAATCATACTGGGAGATATCTGAGGAAGATGCCAATTAGGATTTGGGGGTAAATTCTTCAGCTACCATCCTGGTATCATATAAGGGTTTAGACTGTGACTTGTTTAATATCCTTCCAGTCCAATTAGTTTTCTTTGGGGCTTCATATTAGTAGAGAAATCAAAACTACTTGAGGCCATTTCTTACTGCAATTCACTACTTAGTATTGTGCAAGGAGGTAAGGAAAATAAATGTGTGAAGGTAAAATACTATGCACCTGATGAATGGGACTCCCTCAAAGTTACAATTCCATCCTTTGTCTTCAATTCTCCAGAAACACGGTCCACCAGCAAACTTTGCTGCAACAAGATATTATATTACGTCTTCACACAACTGAACACATCTCGCTTGCTATACTAATAGTTAATATGGCTCAGAATTCTTACTCAAATAATAGAGACATTGCACAAGATTATAAAGCACAATTTTATTGACTGATAACATATATTACATCACATACATTACAGATATAGAGATTTATTGTATGAGCATTTATCAACTAGACTAAAATGAGAAAGAAGAAGTTAACATTGTTCAGAGTTTGGGTCGAGTTCTTATTCAAGCTTAGAAGGGATAATGTAATGCACACACACACACACACACACACACACACACACACACATATATTGTTATCACCAAAAATTTATCATCTATCCATTTCTAACTAGATGCATCGAAGTACACCATGTAAGACCAATTTTACCATAATAAAATTGCTTTCACTATAATAAATGATTTAATAAACCATATTTCATTAAGCTATTTCTGGTTAAAACAGGAAACTCCATGAAGAATAATTAAACAAATAATTATTTATTTGATTTTCCTCTAGGAATAATTAATTAAACCATTATTTAAATAATATTCCTTGTAATATCTAACCCAATTATGAGAAATAATTAGATAAACCATTATTTATATTATTTTTCTCTAGGAATAGTTAATTAAATCATTATTTAGTTATTATTCCTTGTTAAATTTGACTAAATCACCTAGGAATAATTAAACAAATCATTATTTGTGTATTACTTTATCCACATTCTTGAAATGATACATAAATCATTTATTTGTTTATTATTTCTAAATAAAGGTATTTAACCAATTTAAATATATTTTCCCTCTAGTAAAATATAATAAAACATTCCAGACAGTTAGATCTAGATTATGGCTAATAATATTTTATTATTCTCCATTTTTGAGGATAACTCAATATTTTGTTATAAATATGAAGTTTTTTCCATTCATTCTTCACTTTGATCATTCTCATTGTCACTATAATTTTAATTTGTTATTTGAGTTCCCATCTATGTTCAACACATCCTTTGGGTTTTATACACGATTGAGAGAGAGACTCGCAAAGCTGAAGTGTTGAGGACAACCAAGCACCCATCTCATTGAGGGGGACTGGTAAGATTTACTTTTTTACTTCAGCAGGTGTTACATAATACAAAAATAATTCTTTAATATTTTCTTGTTTGTTGGCTACATGGACTTAACTTTGCATCAGGTTTTATTTCTTTTTTATGTATAACTACTTTTACTACATAGATCTGGGTTTTTTAAGGATTGTTTTAATTGTCTAATTCATATCTAAAGAGTTACACATCTATTTATTTTTTTAGGGCTATTTGTCACTCATAGCTAAAGTAGGATCTTTCTGTACCACTGCGATGAGATTTTACACTAACAAATGGCGACTCCACTGTTGTGATTTAGATTCCTATGTGAACAACAACTTCAACAACAAGGGTTTTTATTTAGTTTTTTTCGATCTCTTGATGTTGGTTTCTAAATTTTTTCCCTAATTGAGTCAAAATTCTAAATTATGGATGTTTTCTGGTGTTTTCTGCAGGCAATAGGTACCAGCCACGCCCGAAACGGAAAATGTTCTACAACCTGCCACTCGAGAACCAAGGATCAAGAAATCACATTTTTTAGCCCAAATAGTGTGATGTCCACCTGAAATCACACTTATCTTCTTAAAAAGTGTGAGCTCGCCTGTTTACAAGTCAGTAACTGCGATCTGGAATCTTTTTCTGAATTTTTCTTGCAACCGTCAGGGTTTTTTGTAATATTCCCAATTAACCCAAGGTAATCAAAATATACAATTTTGTCTCAATTTTTCGTTTCATGAATAAAAATGTAAAGGAGGATCAATAAAAATACTAATCAGCAAAATAAATCAATGCCACATATGAACATGGACAAATCTGGGCTATTTACATAAGCACACTTAGGTGTGAAAGAGACTGGAGCACTTGACCAAGTCAACCAGGACCAAATCAACAACGTTGTCTAGATACAATGAATCTCCTAGAGAGACAATGTAGTTTTAGTTGGAGGCTTCTCATGTGAATGCAGCTAAATCATTGAGATGGTTTAAGGTTTGACAAGACATTCATCCTATAAAAGGAAGATGAGGAAAACATAATAATGTTGTTGATTGTGTATATTTCTGAATATATTTTCTATTTATACATATATCATTCTCTGTTGTTTAGATGAGGATAGTGTTGTTTAGCACTAGGGTGTTCCTGTTCAGGAATCCCACCTCTTCCATTGAGGAGCTCTTGGAAGAGTCTTGTTGATCTCATCCACTATCAAGCATTTGGCCAAGCTCATCTTCCAACTACAACAGAAATTCTGTTGATGGTTTGGTTGTCCTTGTAATTTGCAGCAAGTGGAGGCTAGATCTGCTCAGATCTAGGCCATTCCAGGGCCTCTTTTCACTGGGAAAGTCTTCTATCCCTTTGGAAAGAGAGTTCTAAAAATCTGGAGCTGCATTTTCAGATCTTGGCATCAGGCTAACCCAGTGCTTCAACCTACAGTTCATTTTTCCTTCCAGGACTTCGTTATTTGCAAGAAGGAAGTTGCAGGCTGTTTTGACACACCTTTTGAGGAGATATCTCTGGTGTTGGGGTTTTTCCCTTCACTATGGTGATCCATGGATTAGATTTCTGATCCATGTTCTATACAGATCTGATTTTATTTTATTGTATTCATCTTCAGAAATTTCTAAAGACTACTGCAGATCTGCTACTTTAGATCTCAGATCTACTCACTGTGTTACATGTTTTGATCAAAACCCCAAGGGGATCTTGTAAAACAACTTTTCTAGTGTATAGATATGAAATAGATCTTATATTTTGTACACATATCTTCTCTAGATATAGACTGTAATATACAGCTACAACAGCTAATAAAAATAATGATGTCAAGCCATTTTTCAGTCAATACATGTGTTGCAGCCCTCTTTCTTGAGGAATTTCTTCTATTCTTGTCTTCTACATTCTTTTCTACAATGTATGGGCATAAATATGGAACTGATTTATTGTTGTATATGTAAATATTTAGCCTTCTTATTTTTCTCCTGCTATTGCTCTCTAAAATTGCGTTATTTTCCTGCAGTATTTTTTCTATTGTTGCAGCCCCATTCTTAGGTGTTTTTTAGCCATACTAGGTGTGGGACGCTTATTTACCTCACCTAGTTTTGTTTTATTTTACTCCCCTTTTTTATTTACATGCTAGATATCCAAATCTGAGGGATCCAAGGGATGAAAACTCATTTTGGTGCACATACTTCTAAAAATTTCGTTATTCCAGCAGGTATTGCTGAGTGTTCCCATTTGGGGATATTACAGTGGTATCAGAGCAACCATATTGGCATAGCCTGTGATTTTATTTATTGAAGAGACAAGATGTCTTCAGAAGAAGAGGGGCACCTCACTGATAGAGAGAAGAGGTACCTGAGAAGAAGATAAAATAATTTTGATTACACCAATGTTGATAAAGACAAGGGAAAAGCCCCTGAATCTAGAAGTGATGAAGATGGGAAAGAGTTTGCAAAGACCCTTCTGAAATCCATGCAATATGTTCATAGAGATATAAAAGAGATGAGATTGGACGGGATCAAGGAATATCCTAGGATATTTCATCTTGGAGAAAGCTTTGGCATGTCTCACCACTAGAATGATCAACCAGTGAACCAGCCACAAGCTCCACAACACTCTACTATGCCTACTTTTATAGCTGTGGAGAATGAAGGGCCTCATGAGCAAGCATCCCTTTAAGACTACTTTGAATAATATGTCTCAGAATCAAAGACTCAAGGACCACTTGATTTTTCAAGGGTTTTGTTACCTCAAGGACAAAATAATACCAAGGCATCAATATAGAGATGGTGGATTCACACAGAATCATGATCGACATCACTCTATGGGAAAATTGTCATCCACTAGTTCTGCCAAAGCATGGGTAGAAAAACTGGATATCTACTTTCAGTTGAACAAAGTCCCTGAAATGGAAGCTATCAAGATTGCAGTGCTGCACCTTGAAGGTGAAGCACACAACTGGTGGTTCCATGGGTTGTCTACATTCGGACATGCCAATGTGATTGTCTATTCTGAGTTCACTAGAAGACTGGTGGAAAGTTTTGACAAAAAGGATCTAGAAAAACCTTTCATGAGCCTTGCAAAGTTGAAGCAGTCAGGTAATGCAAAGTCTTATATCTCTGAATTTCTGAGATTATCTGTCATGGCTCCTGATCTGTCTGTAGTAAGGAGGGTGTACATGTTCATCGATGGCTTGGATGAACCTCTGCATGGGTTGGTTAAATCTATCAAGCCCACTACCTTGCATGATGCCATTGAGAGGGATAGAGACCTTCAATATGCCTTGCCAAAAGCAAAGGAAAATTTTTAGAATAAGCCCTCTTTTCATTTTAAAGGAAAGGAAGAGAAAGTTTCTCCTTCAAAGGAGAACTCATACAAGAAGCCTCTTCATGATGATGTCTGAAAAGATCTAAGAAGGAGGAAGCTATGCTTCCCCTGCCAAGAACCATGGGTACCTAGACGTAGATGTGCTTCTGGTAAAGCACATTATATAGATCTCTTCTCAGATCTTGAAGAAGATGAAGATGATGAGCCAAGGAGGGCTCATAGCACTACCATGTTGAAGGAGATCCAACACCTTCAGGAGATGAGAATGGAACCTTTTATCCTATTGGAGGAACTCTTCCATCCTTGAGGAGAGTACCTAAGTACTTGACCTTAAGATTTCAAGGGTAAATCATGAATCAGAGGGGTTTTGTATTGATTGATAGTGGGGCTACCTATAATTTCATTGATTCCCATCTTGTGCAAAGGAGGGGTATACCCACTGATACTTTTGAGGGATTCTCTGTTTTGGTCCCAGGAGATAGAATAATGCAATGCATGCATTATGTTCCATCACTTTCAGTCACCATGGGATCCTATACTTTGGTGGATCACTTCTTTGCAGTTGACATACCAGACACCAATGTTATTTTGGGTGTTCAATGGTTGATTACATTGGGGAAAGTCACCACTGATTGGGAGGCTTTACAAATGGAATGGGTGGAAAAGAAGAGTGGTTCACTTCAAATAATCAAAATAATTCATATTTACCCATCACACAACACTTCCACATAGAAAACAGAGATGGATTTGCGCAGTGGAAGTAAGGACCTCACTGTCCCTTCTCTCATGTTCATGATATTTCTGCAAGGGACACTCTTATCTAGTGGAAAACCACCTAGGAGGCCACCTGATTCAGTTTTTGTGAGAGATATCTCATTACTTGATGCTCCAAAATTAGATTGAGGAGGGGTGGGAGCATTAGAATACATAGCTACAACATTGGGAGGCTTGGGCAAGCACAAGAAGGAGGGAGATTTTCCTCTCTCATCATCTTCACCCTCTTTCATTTCTGCTTCTGCATTGTTGGAGGAGAAGAAGGGAAGGTATGTCCTTACTACTTATACCTTTGGCATAAGAAATTTCAAATAAGAGATCAACAACATGGCAGGAATTCCTATTGATGCTTCATCAGCACTATCTTTGTTGGGGAGTGTAGATCTATATTGGAAATCCTAGCTGTTGGTGGATTATTCCAAAGATCTCCACACTTGTATGATGCTTGATGACTGACTGCATGAAGAGGGATATCTAGTCCATGAGGGAGTCATCTATCATCAGGATAGGATCTTCTTACCTAGAGCCTCGAAGATCAAGGAGAGGATGCTCCAAAGGGCCTTCAAAGAGTTTTGTTTCAACCCTACCTATTCTATGAAGATCTACAACACTACCATGAGATGCTTTGAATGGGAAGCCTTTGGAGGAGAGCTACATCAGCATTTTCTAGAATGCAAGAGCTATGTGGAGTTGGGGCAGCCAAAGGAGTCTTTGCAAGATTCATTTCAGTCATTTCTTCCTTCTCTTCAAAAGGGAGAAAAATTTGTGCACAATTCCATGTATAGAAGAAACATTGATGGTGAAAAATATGATCATGTAATGCAAGCTTCATTTTCTAATTTGAAACATTATTTCACCATGTTTTTGTAGGCCATGACTCCCAAGAGGAGTTTTGTATCATCTAAATCTCATGGAAAACATTGGGCCACTGCAATTTCTGAATTTGGCCACTCCCTTGTTGTGCAAAGGGAGATTCTCTTTCATGATGGGTGCTTCCCAAAGGTACCAAACATATCTCACATTTTCAGCCATGGTGAGATAATTTGTGCAGCAAGTAAGTGGTGGGGAAGCCACTTACAATACCTTTATCTGATGCAGGTAGGAGGTGCACTGTGCTGGCACCATATTTGGGACTATGACCCATCTCCTCATGCTCAAATTTCTGTTTGTGTATATGTAATTATGCTTCCATACTTGGATGATATACTTATACTTTTCATGGGATTGTGTGGAGGGAGGATGGGCAGTCTGTATGTACCATGTCGGATGGAAAATCTCTATGTACCTTATGCTACATGCTTTAGAGAGAGTGTTGGACCAACCATGTTTGTTTTTGTTGAGTTCTTGACTCCTTGTGGGATGGATTTTGTACATCTCATGATGACTTCAGAGGAACAATTCATGGAGGCTTGGATTGGTGAACACCTAGCTTGTGAGGAGAGCTTGATCTTTGATGGTGTCACTAATGGAGAAGCAGATGTGTTGCAGCGGTCACCCTATCAGTTGCTTGAGGACAAGAAACATTTTGGAGGGGAGGACTGTAATATTCCAAATTATCCCAAGCTAATGGGAATATACAATTTTGTCTCAATTTTTTGTTTCATGAAGAAAAGTGTAAAGGAGGATAAATAAAACCCCTAATTAGAAAAATAAATCAATGCCACATGTGAACGTGGAAAAATATAGGCTATTTACATAAGCACACTTAGGTGTGAAAGAGACTGGAGCACTTGACCGAGTCAACCAAGACCAAATCAACAGTGATGTCTAGATACTGTGAATCTCCTAGAGGCACAATGCAGTTTTATTTGGAGGCTTCTCATGTGAATGCAGCTAAATCATTGAGATGGTTTAGGGTTTGACAAGACTTTCATCCTATAAAAGGAAGAGGAGGACAATAGCAGAAGGTTGTTTATTGTGTATATTTCTGAATATATTGTCTGTCTAGACATATATCATTCTTTGTTGTTTAGATGGTGATAGTGTTGTTTAGCACTAGGGTGTTCCTATTCTGGAATCTCACCTCTTCCATTGAGGAGCTCTTGGAAGATTCTTACTGATATCATCCACTATCAGGAATTTGACCAAGCTCATCTTCCAACTACAATGCAGATCCCGTTGAGGGTTTGGTTGTCCTTGTAAGCTGCAGCAAGTGGGGGCTAGATCTGCTCAGATCTAGGCCATTCGAGGGCCTCTTTTAATTGGGAAAGTCTTCTATCCCTTTGGAAAGAGAGTTTTGAACCTTTAGAGCTTCATTTTCAGATCTTGGCATCAGGACAACCCAGTGCTTCAACCTAAAGCACAATTTTCCTTCCATGACTGTGCTATTTGCAAGAAGGAAGTTGCAGGGTGTTTTGACACACCTTTTGAGGAGAGATCTCTGGTGCTCGGGTTTTTCCCTTCACTATGGTGATCCATGGATTAGATTTTTGATCCATGTTCTGTACATATCTGACCTGCTTCTATTGTATTCATCTTCAGAAATTTCTAAATACTACTGTAGGTCTACTACTTTAGATCTCAGATCTACTCACTATGTTAAACCATTTTTTGGTCATCTAACCCATTATCATTAGATGAACCCAAGTACACCATGTAAGACCAATTTTACCCTAAGTAAAATTGCTTCCACTATGTAAAATAACTTAGTAAAACACCTTTATTAATTTGTTTATGGTCTAAATAAGAAACCCCAAAAGGAAATAATAAAAAAATCTATATTTGTTTATACTTCTTGGTCATATTTAACCCAAAAAAAGGAAATTAATTAAATAAATCCTTATTTATTTAATTATTTCCTAAGAATAAGTTATTTAAATCATTATTTAAATAATATTCTTAGTTAAATTTGACTAAATCATTTATAATAAATTAAATAATAATTATTTATTTAATTATATTCACCATTTCTATAATAATAAATAATCATTTATTCATTTATTATTTATAAATAAAGGTATTGATCAAAATGTATTTCTCAACAATATAATAAAATATTCCTAAAGGGTGGTTCTAGAATTTGATTAATAATATTTTATTCATGCACCAAGTTCTAGACCGCCCTAATATTTTGTTATAAATAAAAGGGTTTTCCCATTCATTAGTCACCTCCATTGCATTAGATCACTCTGGATCTATACTAGGTCACATTCTCCATTTTGCCTTATGAGCTCCCTTTGAGTTCTATGTTTGTCTGGGTTTTCTACACCAACAAGAGAGAGGAATTTTAGATTTGAAACGTTGAGGACTTTCAAGAACCCATCCCATTGAGGAGAACCGGAAAACACCTTTCTTGTTTTCCTCTGAGGTGCCCCCTTTTTCATATAATATAATTTTTTTTTCAAATACACTGTTCTTGTCTTGTCTATTGGATGCATGTAGCCACATTTTACTTTATCTTCTTAATATCTTTTATGCTTAGATCTGGATTTGTGCAGTATTATTTGGATCATCTAATTGAAGCTTTAAATATATTTGGCAGCCATAATCGATGTTAGGGCTATTTTTTATCCGTAGCTAAAGTGGTTTTTTATGAAGAAAGATTCATACTAACAACTGGCGACTCCACACAGGTTTTCTTTTGCGACCACTGTCGTTTTATATATTCCTGCATATCCAACTATTTCAGACCCTAGGGTTTCTCTTCCGTTTTCTGTTTCCCTATTTTTATGGTGATTTTCACCTCTAAAACCCTCAAACATTAAAATTTTTAACTTTTGTGTGTTTCTGGCCCTATTGCGTAGGTGACCGACATCAGCCACAGCTAAGACGACAAATTTTTCTGAAATCTGCCGCCGAGAGACCCGGATCTGCAGGTCACACTTATTGACCCAAAAAATGTGACCTGGCCTTGAGGTCACACTTTTCTGCCCCAAATCTACGACCTGGACTGAAAACAGGTCAGAACCTACGAACTACACTTTTTTCTGCAATTTTCCAGCGCTTTTTTTGGGTTTGTCTGAAGCTTCTGTCAGGGTTTTCCAGCCGCTGTCTCCACCCGTTTAGAACTGTTTCTGATTTGTTTCACTGAAATAAGTGGGAATCTTGCCCCTTAGGGCTCTAGTACCCTCCACTTTTTGTGGGAAATTTTTTGCTGTTTCAGAAGTCTGAATTTCCAGAGTTTCAGCCTTATTTATTTCAGATCTGATACCTCATTTTCAGATCCCTTTAGATCAACTCTTATCCCTTTCAAATCGCCTCATATAGTTTTGTTTAGGTTCATTTCTAGGGCTGCCTCCTTGTCCTTTCTACTTTTAGATGATCCCCTCCTTTCTAGCAGCCACCTTGCCTGTGCCTCTTTGTTGTTCTCTGCACCTCTTTTTAGCAGATTTCTCCTTTAGATCCCTGTCCCTCCCGACCTTAGATCTATTGGCCTCTTTTTAGCATGTTTTGATTAGATTTTTTTCCTCTTATCGACTAGTTTTGAGAGACCTGCCTTCTTGGGTTAGATTGATGCATTGTTAGCTGTTAATTTTCTATTATTTTAGTCTTATTTATTGCAGATTTATTTTCAGTTACACAGCATACTTTTTCTTTTACTCTCAAAACATATGGGTTTAAAAATTAAAATTAACACACGCCACACACTGACCCTAAGTGAAGAAGAGCCTGGTTAATACCGCCTGGAAAATACTTTAAAATCAATTGACACTGCACCTCTCTGCCCTTGTTTTGACATTGAACTCTCTTGATTTTGCACCTCCCTGCCTTTGTCAGTTTTTCTTCTTCCCTTTGTGCTGTCATCTTTGCTCCCCCAAGGCATTTATCCTGGAGATTTCTTGGCCTTCACCCTCAGTTTCTAGTTGGTCGACTTGCTCCTTTCCGTCATCGTTGAGTTAGTCCTCCCCCAAGTCCGCACTCTGACTCATCTTTTGATTCTTTGGTTCTCCCCCTATTACCTTCACCATGTCTGGTCTAGGGCCTAACGCTAGTGGCAAAGCCGGCCCTAATGCTGGGATTGTTACTAGCGGAACTGCCACAGGAACTTCCTCGACTGCTCCCTTTCTCCCCTTCATGGCAGGCCTCAGTCTCCCCAATTTCAATTAGTTGATCAATGGTCCTATCCGCCACGATGTTAGTTGGCCTGCTATGCCAAACAAGCGCCCCTCCGACATTCCCAAGTTCGAAGGCCTTGCTGGAGAGGATCCCTCCAACCATATCCAATATTTCCACATGTGGTGTTCATCCCATTCCATTACTGATGATTCCATCCATCTTATATTGTTCCAACACCTACTTACAGGTGAAGCTTCTAAGTGGTATGTTGATCAGCCCACTTCCTCCCATACCACCTTTGCGACTCTTGCCCAGGATTTTTTATCTTACTTCCAGCTTCCCCTTCGTTATGACATGGGTATCGAACTTTTGACTTCTTTCCGTCAATCATCTATGACCCACCTATCCGATCATGTCTATGAATGGCGGAGAGGAAAGACCCTATGTCAATATCCTACCTTCGAAGACCAGGTCTACATGGACTGGTTCCTTAGATCTCTCTTGCCCCCTGTCGGGAAATATGTCACATCGCATTTTCCTCAAACTGAAGAAGTTTCCCTCCAAATGGCGTTAAAATATGACTTGATCTACACTCAGACGGGTTATGTTTATACTGTTCTACCTGATCTTCCCAGACCCGGTGATTCCCATACACTGAGGGCACCTCATGCCGCCGACAATATCGTTGGAGCGATCTATCATACACATGCCCAACCTCCCACGGGTTATGGTTTTCCTTGGGGGCGAAGAAGCACCTCCCACACTTTTTCCCCTCCCGGTAACACGTCTCTAGGATACGGCATGCCCCCTCGTTTGTCCCAACCTCCTACTTACCACAGTGTTACCCAACCCCCTTATTATCCGTGTACACAGCTTGGTGCTCCAGCTCCTGTAACATCAACACCTCCGCCTCCCTTGCCTTCTCAACCCCCACAAAAGCAGTCACCACCCCCTCAAGAGTAGGTGGATGCACAGCAGGGATTTGTGGCTACCCAACCACCTGACGGATAGGTGGCCACTCAACCTTCCCCTTCTGGTTCCTTCGATTACCAGATTATCATGATGAAATCTAATCAACATTTACCTATTGACCTTAACCTTCAAACTCGGTCTCGTCATTACTCCATGCCTCCCGCTCCGTCTATCCCCGAGTCCCCATCTTCAGGTCCTATAAAGCCTCTATCAACACCCAATGGTACCTTGCAAATCCCTCAGCCCAAAGCTGAGCTTCATACCAAGATTCCTAAGGGCCCATTATGCCGAAATGTTGCCTCTAGTCGGGCTTCCCATTCATATAGCATATTAGATGATTTGGCACAATCTCTGGCTGCCATTTCAACAGTGGAACTCCTCTAGTTGTGTCCTTCTCAAAAGAAGGCTCTACTATCTGTCGTGGGTGTTGTAGATCCTCTTGATGACCAATTGATTGTTTTCGATGCATGTCAGTCATACCATCCCCCCCTTCCTGCTTCTATTGCTTTCAAAATCCCAGTCAAAATCCGAAACGCCAACGTCATTTGGTGTATTATTGATGAGAGGGCATCTACCTGTGTGATGTCTACTTCGGTTTGGAAAAAACTTCGATCTCCTGAGTTGGACCCTTCCATAATCACCCTTCATGCGTGGGATGACCATGCCTCCTAGCCCATTGGCCTATTCCATAACTGTCCTATCACCCTTGCGGGCAAGATTGTTTGTGTCGACGTTGAAGTTATCGATGCCCCTCTTGACTATAACATTCTTTTGGGGCGTAGTTACACCTATGCCATGTTTTTTGTCCCATCCGCAGTCCACCACAAGATTTTTTTCCCTCATAATGGAAATATTGTCACCATCAACCAGTTGACATATCATGAACCCAAATCTCAGACCTCCCCTGAGTCCACCATCTCTGCTGTCACCAATAAGCAAACTATTGATTCTTTGACCAGTGTTTCCCCTGGCATCTACAAAGACTCCTCCTTGCTTGGAACCTTCTTGGGTCCTCCCCCTCCTCCTGTCTCTGATCCCAACTCAGAGAATGTTTGCATGATGCAATCGTCTCAGGCTAACCTTCCGCAGCCTGCTTCGGCTAGTCAGTAACCTCAATCTCACCCGCTGCAACCTGCTCCTAGCTGTTTGCCTCAGCTGACCGAACCTCTTCTGCTTGTACCTTCCCCTCCACCTAGCACTTCGGAGCCTCCCTACCCTCATGAATCGGTTCCCCCAGGTCTCCACCATGTGGGAGCCATCCCTCCTGGCCATTACCCCACCGGTCAGATACCTTTCCTTGCTCCCCCTCCCAGAGTCTATTCGGCTCCCATCATGGCCACCCTCTCCCTCCCCAATTTGACCTTGAGCATACCCGTCTGGTACCTTGACCATCCAGCCACTACCCTGCCATGGAAAATTTTAGGGGCTAGTTTTCGCAAGTGGGCTAATTTTCCATAATTTTTCCAAAAAAAATAATCGCCAATTTTCGTTTTTTTATAAAAATGATTCGTAAAAATTTTATAATATAAAATTATTTTAAGTTAATATTCGCCAACATCATATAGAGAGTATATATAATATAGTTATAAATTTGAATAATTTTACAAATACATCAGTCAAAATTTTATAGTTTTCATATTAGGGACTAGTGAGATTCGCCAATTTTTTAAACTTCAAGATAACTTTCCATCCTTAAAATTTTCCTTGTACCCCGCCTAGTCAACCCAAACCTTATCTTGCTTTGACCCTAGTTCAACTGGTCCCCATGACTTCTCCTGCTGCCATAGTGCCTCAGTCACCTCAATAGGAACCACCTCCTGTTGTGACCGCTTTAGGTAAGAAGGGAAAAGCTCGCAAGGGGGCATCAAAGGACAAGGCTGCCCCGATAAACCCTGCCCCTCCTCGGCCTCCAAAGCATACCATCCCGTATGCTTTGTGTGATGTTTTCGGTCACGCCACCCATACCTATCCTGAATTTCCTCATCTCAAGCCCATGTTTAATGTTGCGTCTCCTGAGTCCACGGTCCCAGAAGCCTCTGTTCCTTCCGCAACCACGGCCAAGAACCCCAAGACTATTCACACCAACCACCCCTATGCTTTGTGTGATCTCTATGGCCATTACGCCCACCATTTTCCCTGCCTCAAGGACTTCCGCACCTCTCTAAACGCGGTCCGCCTATTCGAGGCCCAGCGCAATGAGTCCACCTCTCCCCTATTTGCGCATTTTGCTTCAACAAAACTACTAGACATGATGGCTCCCATTTACATTCCCCCTCCTAATGTCGATATGACAGAGCCTTCAACCACCATCTTCTACCTATCATCATCCATGAGACCCTCAGGGAACATTCCCTCTGAATCCCCCCTTGTTGTTTCGCTCGACCTTCCTTCATCGATCACCCTAGGCTCAACATTGGTAGATTCTTTATCTGCTTACTCTTCTGTCACCCCTTGTGACGATGTGCATGTGAACCTCTCTTATCATGATGATGAGTCAGGTCGCTTCGCCACGTCAGGTGGTCTTTCTTCCACCAGTCACCCCATCTTCTATCACGATGACAGCATTATGGAAGAAATCCCCACCCCTGACTTTATTTATTCCCCCTTACATTGAACCCATGCGTTCGCACCACATACACCTCGTGGCCATTACATTGAAACCCCATGTTTGGGTAAGGGGGCACCCATATTTTAGAGACCAGGAGAAACAATTCTCCACAACTCTCTTAGTGTATCTAGTCATGTCGACTTTAGCACCATTATTCTTCCTCATTTAGACGAACCTCTAGAGTCCCATATCACTTCAGATCACTCTAGAGATGATACCCCTTATCGTTCCTTCATCTTACATCAGCAAACTAGTCTCCTACACATTGTTGTTGACCATCCTATGGGTTTTCTAGGAGAGCATCAGTTCATTATCTCCAAATCCTCTCTTTGGGATAGTGACACTAAGTATGCCAACCCGAAAACTTAAAGTCCATTTGATTCATATATGCAGTACTAAAATAGATTGGTAATCCTCCATTTCCTTTCTCATATTGCATAACCATAACGAAAAAAAATGGCACACCACATCATTAAAATGTGTTTAGATTTCCCTTTATACATTTTGGCATGACCACAACATGCTTGGGGGCACCTATGCCCCTCAACCATAACCCTCCTCAAAATCATATTTTCTCACTTACAACACTTTTCCTTGGGGCACCGCTTTGCCTCCATACTCATTCTTGTTCGTGTCAATTTTCGTCATGAGATACCATTTTGTACTCATGTTTTTTATGGTCCCCTTTGGATCTTCCCCCATTTCATCATCATCATTAGTGTCCGTCTGTTAGTCGCTCTACTATTTTCTCTCACGCCTTAGTTGGGGATCCCTTATTGCTTCACCTATGGCAGACCTCCTTCTGTCGACATCAGCTAATTTACTCCAGAATCCAGGTCTAAAGGGTAGTTTACCTTGGTTCGAGCTCCTTTCAGCATGATCGTCATCTGTATACTTGATGGTCCAGTGATGCAGCAGCCGATTTTGGTGATTTTTGGGTGTATGTGAGATGTTTCAACCCTCATGAGGGGGTGGACCTATAGGTAGCCCCCCACATTCCTAGATGACTTCTTCATTTCAGCCCTTGATGCAGCTCCTTCTATTCAATGATATCGGCCTCAGCCGCTTGCAGCGCCTCTTCGATTTGCATGTATCAGTTAGATCTTGCGAGTCCTTCCCCATGTGTAGGGGGCATTTGGGTTGTATTTGTATCTCATGTACTACAATATTATTGTATAAGTCCTGACTGTTATTTCAAGCACAACATGTATGTGGGATTCATCATTCTATTTTTCTGGCACGTATTTATGCCAGCATGTACTTTATGGTTCGGTTCCTTGTTTACTGGACATCCTATTCTTTTGTACTTTGTCTCGGCGGGCATAGGTATGCCTCCCCCGTCGCCTTTAGCATAGGTACCACTTCATAAAATAGAGACTTCTTTCACCTGTAAGTCTCATCTCCTTAGGGTCTAGTCCTTTAGAACATTAGAATACCTTCCATTTCTCTCTTTGACTTTCCTCTTGATGTCTGGTGATTGAGTTCTTACAACGTACTTCGATCATACGATTTTCTCCTAACACTCGTACGTTGGGGGGCAATCTGTCACACCATTTTTTGGTCATCCAACCCATTATCATTATATGAACCCAAGTACACCATGTAACACCAATTTTACCCTAAGTAAAATTTCTTTCACTATGTAAAATAACTTAGTAAAACACCTTTATTAAGTTGTTTATGGTCTAAACAGGAAACCCCAAAAGGAAATAATAAACAAATCTACATTTGTTTATACTTCCTGGTCATATTTAACCCAAAACAAGGAAATTAATTAAATAAATCCTTATTTATTTAATTATTTCCTAAGAATAAGTTATTTAAATAATATTCTTAGTTAAATTTGACTAAATCATTTATAAATAATTAAATAAACCATTATTTATTTAATTATATTCCCACGATTTCCATAAAATAATAAATAAATCATTTATTTATTTATTATTTATAAATAAAGGAATTGACCCAAGTCAAAAATCATTTTCCATCCAACAAATATAATAAAATGTTCCTAAAGGGTGGTTCTAGAATTTGATTAATAATATTTTATTGATGCACCAAGTTCTAGACTGCCCTAATATTTTGTTATAAATAGATGGGTTTTCCCATTCATTAGTCACCTCCATTGCATTATATCACTCTGGATCTATACTAGGTCACATTCTCCATTTTTCCTTATGAGCTCCCTTTGAGTTCTATGTTTGTCTGGGTTTTCTACACCAACAAGAGAGAGGAATTTTATATCTGAACACCGAGGACTTTCAAGAACCCATCCCATTGAGGAGAACTGGAAAACACCTTTCTCGTTTTCCTCTCAGGTGCCCCCTTTTTAATATAATATAAAAATTCTTTCAAATACACTGTTCTTGTCTTGTCTATTGGATGCATGGAGCCACATTTTACTTTACCTGCTTAATATCTTTTATGCTTAGATATGGATTTGTGCAGTATTATTTGGATCACCTAATTGCAGATTTAAAGATATTTGGTAGCCATAATTGATGTTAGGGCTATTTTTTATGCGTAGCTAAAGTGGTCTTTTACGATGAAAGATTCATACTAACACACTGTGTTACATGTTTTAATCAAAACCCCAAGGGGATCTTGTAAAGGAGCTTTCTTAGTGTATAGATCTGAAATAGATCTAATATTTTGTAAACAGATCTACTCTAGATCTAGAGTGTAATATACAACTACAAAAACTAATAAAAATAACGTTGTCAAGCCATTTTTCAGTCAATACTTGTGTTGCAACCCTCTTTCTTGAGGAATTTCTTCTATTCTTGTCTTCTACATTCTGTTATACAATATATAGGCATCAATATGGAACTGATTTATTGCTATATAAGAAAATATTGAGCCATCTTATTGGTCTCCTACTCTTTCTGTCTAAAACTATGTTATTTTCCTGCAGTATTGTTGCATATTGCTGCAACCCCATTCTTGGGTGTTTTTCAGCCATACTAGGTGTGGGAGGCCTATTTACCTCACCTTGTTTGATTTTTTTTTGCTCCCCTTTTGTATTTAGATGCTATATCTCTACATCTAAAGGATCCAAGGGATGAAAACTCATTTTAGTGCACATACTTCTGAAAAGTGCATTATTTTAGCAGGTATTGCTAAGTGTTCCCATTTGGGGATATTACATTTTTCGAGAGAACTATTTTGGGTTGTCTGACCTATATTTCAGCTTGTCTTAGGCTTGTATATAATTGGTTTTTATCCTTGAAGTAGAGCCAAGTCCCCTAGGGTTTCAGTATACTTCCACCTTTTTAAGAGGAGTTCAACTGAGTAGGTAGTTTGAGATTTTTAGTGTTTTCAGCCATTATTTCAGGGTCTGATCCATCATTTTTACAGATCCTTAAGATAGGTTACTCTTGTAGAAATTATATACAATATGCATGTATATATCCGAACTCTCCTGATCTAACAATATTTATCTTTTTTCTAAATACATAATCCTTCCACTATAATTCTTGCGGAAATTTAATCAATAATTGCAAAACACATGAAGCAATAAAAACACACATAACACAGTTGTTTACCGGGAAAGCCTGAAGCTAAAAACCCCAACTATCATATTATTTATATCATGGAGATCATATGAAAATCTCATACAAACATACAAATCTTATCACAAGCTCTCAGTATAGTACAATCATCCAACACTAATCAGACCCAATCTTGCAAATCCATGCACCGATCTTTGCCACTTGCTAGCCTACCTCCACTGCGCAATCCAATCTGAATACAAAGACCAATTCAATGTAATCCCACTCTCATTGAATGCCTGATTATCATTGTCAACTCCAATGTATATGTAGATACAATTCATGCATCAGTAATAGTCACAACGGATAGTCCATCTTGCCCTTTCACCTATCTCTCCACTGATCTCCACTGAAACTGTCCATGCACTGTAGTTAACTGATGTATTCTTCAATTGATTAATGAGTTATTATTTAGTGAATTAATTATTAATTAATTCACAACACTTTCACTAGTGTATCAATGAGTTAGACTAGATACAACTAGCTCAACTGTGTCTAACTGAGTTAAACTGAACACAACTCCACCAACTACTTCTACAACTCCACCAAACTCTGTCACATGAGTTCTAACTGAAGCCCTCCATGCAATAGTTCCACTTAACCCTCAGGAATAGCATAATTCCTTCTGTCATCTCCTGTACCACATCATGCACCTAACTGAAGTGCTCCAAGAGAATAAGATAATGTTTAGATTCCAAATATTATTAAGAGCTAATAATATTCGACATATCTATTTTTAGACTGGCAATCTAAAAATAGATTCCGCCCAATATGTCTAAAAATAGAAGTCCGTATATTTTTCCAACTTTATCAACCATCCACAAATAGCATCCTAAAACTCATAGAGTATGATTAACATGTCTAAAAATAGACTTTGTGCCAAAAATCACCTATGTGGGCCCCACCTAGTTTAGGTGATTATTTTCCAACTATGATCAGGAATGATGTTTCAGGATGCCTCCTTCACTGTTTATTGTTGCAATATTCAACACTCCCTCTCAAAAAGAAAGGACGGTCTTTGCATGCGACATGCCACTCCATCCATTCGCCCTGCAACCTTTTCAAACGCCATGCAATTCCATGCATCTGCTCTGCAACTCTTCCGAAACTGAATAGGCTCCAAACAACTCAATCAGTATAATGCATCTATCAAATTATTCAACCTCTACTGGTACCAACTACACATGTCTTCAGGAACCACTGCGTTGTTGAACTCTGCACCCATGCACTCTGCACTTGCTGTCAACTCTGAACCGCGCTCCAGTATCTGACACTGTCACTTTGATCTGCCTTCATCAATCCAAATGATCATGCTACTGCTACTCTGTGGGAACCTCGTATCCAGGTTCAATTCATGAGATCCACACCATCTCAATGAATCCTGCCCAGAAATATCCTCATGGGATTACTCATGCATGTCGCTCCACCTCTCACCTGGTGGTATAGCTGCATGCACTCCCTCTGCCCAGCTGGCACAAAATTTCTCTGCATGAGTGGTTGCTCCCACTCCATGATCCTCATCTTGTGGCTGCTCCACATCCCGAGGTTCACTCTTACCTGCATGCAAATACTACTCCCTCTCAAGCTTCCATTGCATGGTTTTCTTGCACTTCCCAACAGTACGAAGCTCCGTAGAAATCCCATCTACTTCAAATCTATAAAGATTCTTCTACATCTCCAGTTGTGCCTGCTCCACAACCTTTTGAGACTGCTTCTCATGCTACATGTTGAGAGGCTCCCTCTCAACCACCAAGTAACTAACCTCTACTTTTCTCCTCAAATCTTTGCATGCATCTTGTACCTCAGTTCATGTAGATTCTTGGCTTTCGCACATTGCCATTGTCCCGCCGTCGCAAAATTTTTTAACAAAAGAGCTGATTTTAAATCGACGATATCTCCCTCATCTGAGCTCCGATTTGACCGATTTGTTTTTTCAATTTGGGTATTTTTTCGCAAGGAATCCAAATATGCTATTTTTTTCTGAAAATATTTCACCAAAAATTTCAGATATTCTTTGCAAACGCGCGCACCCAAAAATTCCTGCTCTCATTCCATGTAGAAAATCTATAACACAGCTCCGATACCATGTAGAAATTATATACAATATGCATGTATATATTTGGACTCTCCTTATCTAACAATATTTATCTTCTTTCTAAATACATAATCCTTCCACTATAATTCTTGCGGAAATTTAATCAACAATTGCAAAACACATGAAGCAATAAAAACACACATAACACAGTTGTTTACCGGGAAAGCCTGAAGCTAAAAACCCCAACTATCATATTATGTATATCATGGAGATCATATGACAATCTCATACAAACATGCAAATATTATCACAAGCTCTCTGTATAGTACAATCATCCAACACTAATCAAGCCCAATCTTGCAAATCCATGCACCGATCTTTGCCACCTGCTAGCCTGCCTCCACTGCGCAATCCAAGCTGATTACAAAGACCAATTCAATGTAATACCACTCTCATTTACTGCATGATTATAATTGGTAGCTCCAATGTATATGTATATGCAATTCATGCATCACTAATAGTCACAATGGATAGTCCATCTTGCCCTTTCACCTATCTCTCCACTGGTCTCCACTGAAACTGTCCATGCACTGTAGTTAACTGATGTATTCTTTAGTTGATTAATGAGTTATTATTTAGTGAATTAATTATTAATTAATTCACAACACTTTCACTAGTGTATCAATGAGTTAGACTAGATACAATTAGCTCAACTGTGTCTAACTAAGTTAAACTGAACAGAACTCCACCAACTACTTCTACAACTCCACCAAACTCTGTCACATGATTTCTAACTAAAGTCCTCCATGCAATAGTTCCACTTAACCCTCAGGAATAGTTTAATTCCTTCTGTCAGCTCCTGTGCCACATCTGTGCACCTAACTGAAGTGCTCCAAGAGGATAAGATAATGTTTAGAGTCCAAATATTATTAAGAGCTAATAATATTTGACATATCTATTTTTAGATTGGCAATCTAAAAATAGATTCCGCCCAATATGTCTAAAAATAGAAGTCCATATATTTTTACAACTTGACCAACCATCCACAAATAGCATCCTGAAACTCATAGAATATGATTGACATGTCTAAAAATAGACATAGTCTAAAAATAGACTTTGCGCCAAAAATCACCTGTGTGGGCCCCACCTAGTTTAGGTGATTATTTTCCAGCTAGGATCAGGAATGATGTTTCACGATGCCTCCTTCACTGTTTATTATTGCAATCTCCAAAAAATCTTACATTTAAAATTCCCTCTTGAGTTTTTTTTGGCCTTTTCCCTTGGGGTCCCATTGGTTGCCCTAGGTATTTCACCTTTAGCATTATATTTTGTAGCAATTTTCCCCTTAGTTTTGGGTTGTTTTATGCGTCATTTCCAGTAGTTTTCAACCATTAGATCCCAATCTCATAGAAATTTGATCTCTTGGCCATTCTAGTGTGTTTTGATTCAATTTCACCCCAACTATTCTGGTTGTTTAAGAGCCTCATTTGGGTTGGGATTTATGCATGGTTAGCTATTTATTTTACCGTCATTCCAATTTCATTTAAAAAATTTCAATTTTTTTTCTTTTTCTTTAAATAACAGTCTGCGCTTAATTAAAATAAACACACACACACACCTAAAGTGAAGAGAGCTTGGTTTACACAAAGCCAAGACATAAACAACATAATTAATTAATATGCCTCACAGAGACTTGTTTATCACTGTTCAAGATTTTTGTGTCATTTGTGACTTGCCATCATTGTGTCCCCAAAGTGTTTTTTGCAGAGACTCCAAGGTCTTCGCCCTCAGTTTATTTTAGGATGTCTTACTCCACCTCGTAGGGTCTGACTTATTCCTCATGTGAGTCCCCATTCCAACTCTATTTCTTTTGGTTCATTGATTTCTTCTTCTCATTCCGCTTCTTCACAACCTCATACAACCACCATGCTAGGCCCCAATACAGGTGCAAGAGGCAAGCGAGATGGTGGCTCTGGCCGTAATCCTGGATTCAATTCTAGTGGAACCACTATCAAAAATATCTTGGTGACTCCTTTTCTACCTATTATGGTAGTTTTAAGCCTTCCCTATTTCAGCCAATTAATAAATGACCCCATACTCCACAATGCAAGTTGGCCAACTATGCCAGCGAATATTCCTTCCGAAATTCCTATGTTTGAAGGAAACAATGGAGAATACCCCAATAATCATATTCGCTCCTTTAATATGTGGTATTCATCTAATTCCATCACCGATGACTCCATTCACCTTCGGTTGTTCTAACACACACTCACTAGAGAAGCTGTGAAGTGGTATGTCGATCAGCCTGCCGCATCTCATATTGATTTTGTAACTCTTGCTAAAGCGTTTATGTAATATGTCTAGTTACCCCTATGTTATGATAATGGCACTGAGTCGCTGACCGCATTCTATCAATATTCTACCACCCTCCTTTCTGACCGTTTCCAAGAATAGCGTAGAAGAAGAAGCTTGTGTACATGTCCTACATTCGACGACCATGTCCATATGGATTGATTTCTTAGAATTCTCTTAGTCCCCATAGTTAAAGATTTTGCATCTCATTTTCCTTAGTCCAAGGAAGAATCTCTTTAGTTTTCCTTAAAATATGACTTGATATATGCTCAGTCTAGTTATGTTTAGACCATTTTACGAGATCTTCCTAGACCTGGTGGTGCAAAAGCACCGGGGGCATCTCATGTTGCAAACGATATCATTGGATATATTTCACATCTATATGATCCTCCTCACATGATTTATGGTTACTCCCAAGGGCAGAACATTTCCTCCAACACCTATCCCTCTCCTCGCAACTTGTATCCCAGTCATAGCATGCCTTATGCATTCGCCCAACTACATCGCCAGTTGTTTCTCAACCTGTTAACCCAAATTTTTCCCCATCTCCTTTTTATCCTTATGCACAACCCAGTCCTCCAGCCCCACTACATTAATGCCCCCACCGTTTTCTCCTTCTCAACCTCTTCTACAACAGCCACCACCTCCTCAAGGTCAAGTGTATTCTCAACAAAACCTAAATAATACCCCAATTCCATTAAAAAGAATAAGAGGAAGGGAAAAAAGAACCAACAAGAACACGGTAACCAAGGTCGCAAAGATAATCAACCGAAGAAACCCCAAGGGAATCAATATAACAGTGCAAACCATCAACAAGGCTATCAACCCAAGTAGAAAAAGACCCTTCGTATGAACAAGCCTTGTTCATGTTGTGGTCTACATGACCATTATACTCATGATTGTCCCCTTTTACCCTATATGCGCTAGTTGTGGGAAGCCCAAGCAACATCCAGAGGAAAGCAACCCACCACATCGTTTCCTCCAAACATTGCGCCAGCTCAACTGGCTTTGTTCACTAATCCTTTCCCTCAACAAGGATATGTTGTTGCCCAAATACCTCAAGCTCGGACCTCTCCTCAACCTTAGCAGTCTAGTACCCCTCATTACCAAATTTTCATGATGAATTCTAACGAGGTCAATATTGTTGATGTCAACGTTTAGACTCGGCCGTGCCAATATGGAAAGAAACCCGCTACATCTACAACTGAGTCTTAAACCAAAGTATCCACAGAGTCCATTATGACACTAAATTTTCCCTTACAGATCGTTTAACCTAAGGAAGTGGTCATTCCCAAGATCCCTAAAGGGCCATTACACAGAAATTTTGCTTCTACAAAATTCACCCAAACCTAGAACATAGTAGATGACTTGGCATAGTATCATGTCACGATGTCAACACTGGACGTCCTCTTGATGTGCCCATCACAACGAAAAGCTCTGATATTTTCTTTGGGCGATGTGGATCCTTCCAAATACAAGTGAAGATCCATAATGCTCATGTCCAGTGATGTATCATTGACGAGGGAGCATTCACAAGTGTGATGGATGGCTATGTTTGGATGCAACTTGGGTCCCCCGATATGTCCCCATTCACCATCATTTTACGTTCTTAGGATGGTGACCCTTCCCAGCCCCTTGGCATGTTCCGCAATTCTCCCGTCACACTTGCGGTAAATATTGTTTCCATTGACATAGAAGCCATTGATGAACCCTTGGATTATAATATCCTCTTGGGTCATACCTACACATATGCGATGTCAGTTGTCACATATTTTGTTCACCGTAAGATGTGATTCCCCCACAATGGAAATATCGTCACCATAAATCAGTTGACATATTATAAACCGAAGTCTCAGACCTCCCCTGAGTCCACCATATATTCAGTGCCCGCTAAGAAAATTGTCACCCCTATCACCAATGTCTCACTAGATTCTATAAATATTTTGTTGGTCCCCCGTGTTTTGATATTTTGGCAAATCAAAAGACAAGGCAACATCAAAACCAATATTTAGATTTACAGGATTTATTCCTCCTACTCTCAGAGAGGGATCTCTCAAATTATTTGTTTTTTGCAAAGGTTTATCTTGTGTGCTTTGAATATTGGTTTTAGACTAGTTATTAAGTGCAAGTGTTTGTTTGTTTGTTTGGTTGAATTGATACAACAAAACATAAAAGGTCTAGGAAAGATAGATAGAAAGGGGAAATGTCAGTTTCATTGCGTAATGGAGTCAAAAAGAGGTCATGACAAACTTATCAATGGATATGGGATAGGGAAAATCTAACTTGGCCACAGGAAACTTTGATTTGGAATGAGATGGACATCAATGATTTGGAAAGAGAATTTTAATTCTCAACAAAGGGAATTTGGAAGCACAACTTGAAAAATAAAGGGCTATTTGATAGACAGGGCTAACCATGAATTCTACAAATCACACTTTAAGAAAATAATGACTTCAAAATAGATTTTAAAATGAAATATAAGATTCTGGGAACACCCTATTTGCCGAAAGATTTTATTTCAAATGACTTAGAAAACATAAACGATTCACTGATAATTATAGTCATAGAAGAGGGAACACCTAAATACATCTATGATCACAACTATAAAGATATTTAAGCTAATTTTTCAAGTAAGGAAAAGGGGCATGATCAGAACAGACCTCCTTGGCTCACAGTAAACAAAGATACTTCAAAGGGAGACTTCAATAACAGACTTTAAGTGGCAGCAGACAAGTAGGGAGAACCATAAGTCATGCTGAAACCAACTTTTCGAGCTATTAAGGAAATAAACAAGCATGAGGACTAAAGAGAGAGATTAAAGACTCTAAAATGCCTCAGCAGAGTAAAAAATAAAACAGTGAAGGATAAATAGGTCTAAGGTGCTTCCAAGAGTCATTTCTTAGCCTAAAACTTCCATCCTACTGTAGTAAGAATTTATGGAACAAAATGAAAACAGGGGAAAACAATAAACAGTTCAGAATACTTCACCAATAGCCAAGCTCATGGATCCAATGATAGAGCCTTCTCAAGAACAAGCATGCAACAACATCATCAGGGCTTCCAAGACTTCAATCTCTTCTTCAACTTCAAAATACTAGGTATTATTTCAGAGAATTTCAGTATTACAACTAGTAATCAAGCAACCAACGTTTACAATGGATTCCTCAACAATTTTTTATAGAGGGATGAGGAGGTTGAAAGAGAGAAAAGATCTTTTGAGTTCAATTAATAAAGTTAATGCTTCTCAGCCTTTGAGGGGCTTAAGGGAGAAGTTTACAGATATTTTCCTGTATTAATTGGTTTTCATTAAGTATTTAAGCTTGTTGGAAGCTTATGTTGACTTTTAAGGCTCTGTGTCATTTCTGTAATAACTCAGCTGATATTGTTGCAATTAATCCTTTGGGCCAAATTAATTATTTGACTGCATTGAGGTGAATATCTGATGTCCTGATAATAACTCGGCCTCTGCTGAATGCTTTGAGGCTACAAGTGCCATTGGGTAGCTGAGAGGAATCAATTAGCCTCTGATGTGGTAGTGGAGGCTCTTTCTGACTGATAAACCTTTGATTTGTCTTTAATTGTGTCTTAATTTGGAGGGTTAGGCTTCTGATTTTCGATCTTAGCCGTAATCCTCCAAAACTGTGAAAACAGTCTTCAATCCTCTGTTCTGCTGTGTTTAAGTCTTCAACACTGATACTCTTTGTCTTGATTTAATTGTCTATATTGTTGATGTCCAGGTGTTGCAAAGGGCTCATATGGCATCAATGCCCATGAAGCATTAGTGAAACGTGAAGTTTGAACCCCGTGGAATGATTTTCCTTAAACCACCAAAGCCTAGAGGATCGTCATCCTCGGCATTATCATTTCTTTCAAAATATTTGAAATTCATTTGAACCTGCAAAAAACACACAACCGTTATGAAATCCTGCGTTATTTGGTAGAAATTCTTTAGAGGTTGTGGGGGGGGGGGGGGGAGCATGGCTGTTGGATGACAACATTCAATGGTGGAAATTTGTGCGTGGTGGTCAAAAGGAGAGTGTTGGGAGATTTTAAGTCAGAACCATTGATCTATGATTGACTAAGAAGGTCAACGGTCGAGATTTAGCAGTGAATTAATAAAGAGAAGGGGTCACATTTTTGTGAATAATGGAAGAAAATGCGAAGAAATAAGGTTAAAAACCCTTTGGTGGAGGAAAATGCAAAGGAATTGAACTTGGTGTTTCGGGATGATCGTGGGCCGTCGGATGAGATCAGACCACAAGATCAACGTTCGAGATTACATGTTGAAAACCCTTTGGAGAGGCAGAGGGCGATGGTGTATGGCCATATTAGATCTCAGCCGTTCATCTACAGATATCAATGGTGGGAGGTGTGCACGATAACACACAATGTAAATGGGAAAAGTGGTTTCGGAGAAGGAAAACCACGGGTTTCGTGCGGTGAAAGGGTGGGGAGGCAGTTTTACCTTTTTGAACATGATATGTGTTCCTGCCTGACACGTGGCATTTCAAAATAGCTTATATTGCGCAGCGCTCAGGAAATTAACCTTCGCGCTTGAAGTTACGCGAAAATGAGCATCGACTGTTGGATCTGGGGTTTTAGATCTAACGGTGGAGAACGAGCGCGATATTGGATAGATGCACGGGAAGATAGCGGGTAGGATGGTTTAAATATGGGCCGTCAGATCAAGGATTGGATGGTTGAGATTAAAAACCGAGGAAGGTAGGACCTACAAGAGGCAGGCCTTTCGGGGTTAATAAGGGTCGTTGATCTGCAGAGATCAATGGTTGAGATTTGGCCCAAAACATTATGAAGCAGGACACATAATTTAAACCAAAGTCAAGAAATGTAATCTGGACCGTCCGATCTGGACACATGGACAGCCCAGATGCAATCGGAGGCAAGCGATCGGCGGAGGTGATGGACACTGGAGTGCCGACACAATTAGATGTGGGCCGTCGATATGCAGATCAGATCGATGGTGGAGGATGGATCGGGGGATGCCAATCGGAAGGGGGAACAAATGCGCTTGAAAAAAACTTGTGATGCGATATTGCGCGGGCTGTTTGATCATCTTAAGATCAATGGCAGATATGGGTTCAAAACATGCATCGGCGGAAACCCCTTAATACTTTATAAAAAACCCAAAGTTCATGAATCACAAAGGTTTTTATGGCTCAGGGTGGATTATATATATGAAATGCTTTGGCGCCCGTCTGCGGGGCTGTTGGTCTATATGGAAGATAATAGGCCTAGGGCTTTATATGTACAAGGGCCAATCGGATTGGAACTTTGGTGTTGGTCTTTCAATCTACCCATTTTGAATTCCCCGATGCGATTAGTGCTTCGGGACTTTAACTCTTGGTCCTGGGCGTAGGTTTATATGGAGGAAAGTGGAGGTTTATACAACGGGGCTCAATCGCATCAGAACAATGATGCAGGGCTTTTCAATCTACCCATTTTCACTAAAATACATCGTTCTGGCGGGTTTAGACCAAAACTTAGGAAAAGTGGGTTTTTTTGAATTAACAAAGGGGAATATGCATCGGAGATGGGTTTATACAAGGTTTAGTGCTTGACTGTGGGCTCGGTGGGTTATATGAAGTGGTAATAAGATCGAGGTTTATAAGACAAAGGGCTTATCGCATCAGAGGCTTCACCATAAGAAATAGCATTGTGCGTTCCAATTTCTCCAATGCGACAAGTGCCTAATGGGATAAGCGCTTGGTTCCAGTACCAAGGAATATGGTGGGGAAGTGGTTTAGGGCTTAGTCCAAGGGGGCTTAAACCTGCAGCTTAAAAACTTTATTTTTTATGAAATTTTTCACAGTTTTTGATGGATTTAGGGGTTTCGACAAGGTTCAAAAGTGAGTTTTAAACCTTGTAAAGGGATTTCTATGAAGGGGAAAGGGGAATAAACAAAAAATAGAGGAATTCCATGGGGAATAAAGGGGTAAAAATGAAGGTTAGTTTTGAGTGAAGGAGGGGAAAAATGGGATTTTGCAGTAGTCTTTTCTTCATGGAAAAATAACAGAATTTCTGAGTTCAAAAGGGGAACAGTAGTGATGATTAACCAAAGAATAGAGTATTTTCAGAAGACTTTAAGCACCAACAATTTTGTCAATAAAATTGTTTCTTGAAGGCTATCCAAAATGATTTAGCCACCTCTTGATATGAAAAATTTTTATAGGTGGCTAACAGTGGCTCCACTTGGGGATGGTGCCTTTTTGAAGGCATCAAGAATTTCAGACTTACATTCTCTGGAGGCTGATCAGTGCCTTATCCATTGGGCTGCCTTTCTTCATTTGGATGGTCTTCTGTTGCTCTAAAAAAATATTAGCAGCCATGAAAAATAATGGATTTTTATCAACACAAGCTTTATACCTACCCAATCCTACTGATCTAACATTTTTTCTTCTTTAGAGTGCACTTGGATTGGCAAACTCTTTTTACAACATTTGACTCTTTTGAAAGCAAGAAAATAATCTAATTATACTTCTTATGTCTCCATGAACTCAGATTAAACAGTTGAGTTCATATGCTTCTCTACCTAATCTACTAATCTGTTAGGATTAAGTAGTCTAACATATTTTTATTCACTAACTTCTAAAACAAGAATTTAAAAGCATACAAGTGAGGATTGGATAGTCTAACTTGATGTTGATCTATGGCGTAAAACAACAAGCTGCACTTTAGATATTATTTTGCAGAAAATTAAATCAAAATGGAAGGGTTAAGGTCTGAAAGTTCAAGCACTTCCTTCATCTTTTTTTAGCTCTGTTTTGACTCAGAAATTAAAACAGATTGGAGTCATTTGTGTTTGGAATCTTAGGTTCATATTTTGAGCTTGTTTGAACCTTTAATTTCTAACCTAATCTACCTACTGATAAGCCAAGATTAAGTTGTTTGACAAATCGAATTCACTAATCTATCAACAGTCAATTTAAAACTAATTAGCCATGATTAGGCTGTATGGCTAACTAGAAGTGTGTTTTTAGTAGTGGTGTTTGAGCTTGCACACTTTTATATTTTTCTTCTCTTTTTGGTATGGGACTTTACCTTTATTTTTTTTACAATATGCCCTATTTTCTCTCTTTTACTGTTTTTGTATTTTTATTTTTA
Organism: Pinus albicaulis; assembly: GCA_034641835.2. Classification (NCBI taxonomy): domain Eukaryota; kingdom Viridiplantae; phylum Streptophyta; class Pinopsida; order Pinales; family Pinaceae; genus Pinus; species Pinus albicaulis. The sequence goes on along the minus strand of CM076571.1, from coordinate 155,305,773 downwards.
TAGCTTTGAATGCAACGTTCGGACTATGATATTTACAATGAAAAAATAAAAATGCTTTGAAACTCATGACTCCTGGCAGAAGTAATGCTTTAGCATCCTGCCATTGACAGAATCTCCATACAGATCTTCTCTATTCAATTCTTTTAATAAAAACGCATTGTGACCCCTCTCAGCATGAACAATATATGGGCCTTTCCACAAGTTCTCAAACTTTCCATGTTTTCCCTTCTCTTCTCTCCTTGAATCCCATTTAAGAACAACATTTCCAACCTAGAAATTGTTTGCCTTAGTCCTCTTATCAAATAGTTTCTTCACACTTTCTTGGACTAACTGCATCCTTTCATAGACTTCTTCTTTGGTCTGTTGTAAATGGATGTTTTGATTGATTCTCCTCTGCATATCATTCTCTTCAACCTGCACTTCTTGAAGGAGTTTCAAGACTGGAACTCCTAATGAGGTGGGGAATATTGCATCCATGCCATAGACCAACTGATAGGGAGACATATGTATTGATCTATTTGTAGTTAACCTATCAGCCCATAAGGCATAAACTAGCTTACTGTGCCATGATTTCTGATTCTGTTCCAACATCTTTTTGATGATATTGATGAGGCTCCTGTTGGAAGATTCATCTAATCCATTTCCTTGGGGATAGTAGGCAGTAGAATGGCCTAATATTATGTGGTATTTGTAACATAAATCAACCATCTTCTTATATTTAAAAGAAGCATCATTATCTGTTATGATTTTTCTGGGACAACCAAATCTGGATAGGATATTTGTTTCAAGGAACTTGATAATGACAGAGTCATTAGAATTTATGGAGGGTATAGCTTCTATCCACTTGGTAAAGAAGTCAGTGGCCGTGAGGATCCACTTATGTTGAGCTGGGGAAGATGGGTGAATTTCCCCAATGAAGTCTAAACCCCATTGTTGAAAAGGTGCCTCAAATCTGATAGGATGCAATGGTAAGGGAAGGAGTTTTCTTTTTCCATAAAAAATTTGACACTTATAGCAAGACATGATAACTTCTGAGTGTCTGGGAAAAGGGTAGGCCAATAGTGACCAGATCTAAGAATTTTGTTCACTGTGGCCTTCCAGTAGAGGTGTCCTCCACATTCTCCTTCATGCAACTCATGCATGATTTTTCCTGCATCATCTTCAAGTAAACATTTAAGCAAAATTCCAACAACATTTTTCCAATATAATACCCCATCTAAGATGCAATAAATAAAATCTTTTTGTTTCAAAAATATAGCTTTAGTTTTAGACAAAGAAGGAGGGGAATTCAAATATAAAAGCACATAAATAATGTCAACATACCAAGGAGAATTTAGAAATGTATCTTCAATGAAAGGAGAAGTGGATTCTTCTATTTCTTCGAACACATCTACAATATTTATGTCTATTTCTTGGAAGTTAGATTAGGCCATAAGTTTTTCTAATCCTTTTCCTTTAATTAATTTGGTGGGTTTGATTTCTAAGTCATATTCAAGAATAGTTGCAATCCATTTTCCATTTTTACCATCAGGGTCTTGACTTAGAATGTCCTTGACAACGGTATGTGGGACAAAAGCAATTATGTGAGAGTGTAAAATATAGACTCTAAAGTCCTTTAAATCTTTCACTAATGCTAAGGTTTGCTTCTCCATGATGTTATATTTGAGAGGAGAATCTCTTAAGGCCCTACTAAAGAAGGATATTGGTTGTTCTTGCCCCAAGTCATTCTTTTGAAGTAACACTGCAGCTATAGTATGCTCTGATGCAAAAGAAAAGATATAAAAGTCTTTGGTAAAATCTGGACTAATCAGGACCGGTGTTTGAGTAAGAGCTTGTTTGACCAGTGCAAATGATTGTTTAGCTAGTAAAGTCCATTTTACACCTACATCTTTCTTGAGCATGTTTGTAATGTTTCTTAATAGCTCAGCTAGATTGGGGATAAACCTCCTTAGAAAATTAATCTTTCCAATGAAATATTGTAATTCTTTGAGGCTTATTGGATGGCTGATTTGTAATATGCCATTTATCCTTGTGGGGTCTATTTTGATTCCCTCTTTTTAAATTATATGGCCAAGAAGTTTACCTTCTTGGAGACAAAAGAGTGTCTTCTTGGGATTCAATGACAAGCCAAATTTCCTATACTTCTCAAAAAAAAATCTCAAGTGAATCAAATGTTCTTCATCAGTTTTGTAGAAAATGGTTATGTCATCAAGGTAAATGATTATGAAATAGCCAATATCTTCAGAGAAGGCTATGTCCATGGCCCTTTGGAAGGTGGCCCCTGCATTCATCAATCCGAAAGGAATTTTGACATACATAAAGGTGACCCAAGGTGTGGTAAAAGCAGTTTTGATTTGATCACTTGGGAGCACTAACATCTTTAAACTCTTTGAACAGTTCTATGTATTGCAATTTTATGTGAGCTAGGAGAGTGTTGGACAGTTAGTCATCTTGGGTTCTACTAGGCTGCTTATGTTATGTTCTTCGACATCTGTTTCCATAGGCTCCATTCTTGGTTCTTTGGCTACATCGTTAAAGTCAAAAAGGTGTTCTAAAGGTGTTAGAACTCTTGGAATTGTATCATTTTTACATTGTAAAACTTCCAAGTCTTCTTGGTCTGCATTTTCAATTACCTCTGCTTCAACAGGTTTCTCATAATGATTTATATCAGTAGAATATGTCATTTCAACTTCTAGGATTTGTTCAATATACAAACAGTTTTCTTGATGGCTAGTTTCTGATATTGGTATGTCAAAGTTATTTTCTGATTTTAAGAAATCATCTATGTGCTTTTTAGAATCAAACACTTGCCAGTGATCTTCGTTATCAGGCATAGTGGGCCTACCTTTTACCTTAACGCTAAGTTTTTCATTTGTCTCAGGTATTTGGCAGTTACTGGCATTGAAAGTGATTTCATTCGCTGGATGATTTAGTGCTCTAAAAATGAAAACAAGTTCATACTTTTCAAAGGTTTTCAATAAATCAAGGGTAGCGTTCTGATATTCCCTAAGCCTTGGATTTCTAGATAAGTATTCTCCTCTTATTTGTCTTATGATAAGTTTGGAATCTCCTAAGATTGATATCCTTTGGGCTTCTAATTGTTTAAGAAATTGTAAGCCTAGGAGAAGTGCTTCATACTCAGCGATATTATTAGTGCATGGGAAATCTAATTTATATGAAATACTCTGATTCATATTTTGAATCCAAACACCTGCCCCTGCACTTGTTTTATTACAGGATCCATCAAAGATTATTGTCCACAGTATATTTTCCTCATTTTCATTTTCTTGTTGCTGTTGATTGCCAATGTTTTGTATCTGATTTGAGGGAAGTTCTGATTATTCTGGTAAACTGGTTGGGTCTATATTTTCCTTTTCTTATTGAGTAATTTCATCTTCGTTTCATAAAATAAATGAATCTAAAATTGATTGAATATAATAGATTGGAGAGTTGTTTGGTTTATCTATGTTTCTCACCATGTAATTCATGTGAGATTCCCTGTATAGTCTTCTGTTTTGGTTAAAAACAGGGATGGTGGCATAAGACATGTCCATTTGAAGGCTTCCCTGAATTTTGGCTCCCCATGACCTTGATAATAGCATGCCATACTTAGGGGGAATGTCAGCAACCACTATGTCCATTACTAGACTCTTAGCAGGGACTTGAGCTAAGTTAACACATAAATATTTGATTAAACCCAAACATTTGACTCTACTTGAGTCAAAGGATTACAAATCTTTGTATGGTTTAGTAATTTCTAAGCCTAAGATTTCCATCACTACCTTGGGCATCAGATTGTGTGAAGCTCCAGAATCTAACATGGCATTGTGTAAAATTTTCTCATGCATGTTCAAACTAACATAGAAGGGAGGGACAACCCCTTCTTGGTATTTTCCTTCAACTTCTAGACCAAACAACAACTCAGGTTTGTCATCTGTCAAGTTTAAGGTGTCAGTATCACTTCCTAGGTTCAAAGCTTTTAAAACTTGGTTTTTGTACATTTATTGGGTTACTAGTTTAGCTAGGGGGGTGGTAATTTTTATCTTGGAAATCCCTCCCTCAAGGTTGAAAGGAACAATTGATTTGTTCATATTTACATCTTTTTTTTCAATCGAATTCCTTTCAGCAGTTTTGATTTACTGAACTTTGTTTTGACTAGTAATTGGGATAGTTTTGTTAGGACCACTAGCTGAAGTGCTAGGGGTACTCTGTTCAACATTTGGCTGGCTATTTTTCTCTTTGTTTAAATCTAGTTTTTTAGCCAAAGTGATGTGTTTTTTTGATGTCTTCTTAGGCTGACTTTCTGCGTTTTTCTTGACAACAGTACTAGTGTTCTTATCTTTTGAATTGTCTACGTTCCCTTTACTCCTAAGATCATATTGTCTGTGTACCTCCATGATTTCATTTTCAAACCCCAATATATAATCATCAGAATATTCATAGGTGTTTGTGTTTTGATCAGAGAAGAAACCTTGTTCTTCCTCAGTGAGGAAAACATCATCCCCACTGTCTGAACCAATGAAGTTCACATGAGATTCTCCCAACCTTTTCATCTCCCTATCTTCCTCATATTGATCCACATAGTTTTGTTGGAAGGGAAGTCTAACCTGTTGGTCACTTTCTTTTTTCTTATCTTGATTGTTTTATCTTCTATAATTCTGATTTCTATTTCTATTTTGGTTATTTTGAGGTTCTCTTGGTGGCACTCTATCATTAAAGTTGATCTTTTCAAGCATCCTCTCCATCACCTTCACTAGGTTATCGATTTTTGTGTCAGAAGTTGAGGTTGAGGGTAGCATGTCATCTTTATAAGTTACCCTCTTCTCTAATATCAACCTATTTCTCTTCTCATTTATGTTTTCTTCTATGCTCACAGCTCCTTTCTGCATGTCCTCTAAGGTTAATTAATCTCTCTCCCTCAATTGATAAGCCATTTCAGCATCAAAGCCTTCGGGATACCTTACTAAGGCCATGCCTTGGGGAGGTTTGATGTGAGGTGGAAGAGCATTGTAAATACTATTGAACCTAGTGGAGTAGCCATGAACACTCTCCCCTTGATTTCTCTTAAGGCTACTATATTTTGTTAGTATTTGGAGAGGTTTCCTTTTGAGTTCCCATTTGTTGATGAATGTTTGATGCAAGGAAGGGAGATCATTTATGCTATTAGGAGGTAGGTTTTTAAACCACTTCTTTACATATCCTCCTAAACTTTGGGTGAAGATCCTCATCTTCACAGTTTCTTCTTCTATCTCCATGTAATCAAATGCATCTTCCATCCTACCTACATGATGTTGAGCTGTTGTAGACTCTTTTCCAGTGAAGTGAGGAATTTTGGATTGGTAATCATTTGGTAAGGGAAGTAGAGGTTGTGGTAACACCAATGGGGCATACCACGTTGCCATGGCTGGAAATAAGGGTGGATTTACAAGGGGTATATTTACAAGGGTGAAAGTGGGCTGAACATGAGTGTTTTGCACAGTGGTAGTATGAATTGGAGTGGAAGAAACACTTGGGCCAGCAAACTGATTTTCAACAGACTTGTTATGGAAAAGTCTAAAGTGATGAAGAAGCTGGGAATCAGGAGGAGTGGAAGGTGAGGCTTCTCTACTAAAGCTTTGTTGCAAATCTGCAATATTAGGATCAGCTTGGTTTAAATCACCTTAAGATCTAGTTCTAAAGATGTTCTTTGTATGATGCAAATGAAAGCATGAATCCTATAAGACAACAAGGTTTTCAGGGATAGATTTTTTTCTTAAGAGGCTCCTATTAGCAGCTGATTTTCCAAAGTTAGAAGTCTGCCACAGATTTCTCTCTGGATTGTCAATGACTAAAGGAGGATTTGGGTTTGGATGGGATCTAGTGTTGATCCTATGTGAAGCTAGACTGTTTTTTCAAAAATGAGAGAAGTTAAAGTTTTAAGGACTGTTTTTGGGAGTTTTTCCTCTCACGATGTCTTATCTAGTATGGGACTAGGCTTCTAAACTTCTTCGAGGATATTTAACATAGTCCTAAAGAGATTTGGGGACGTATATGAGTAATAGGCCTACTGGGGCTAATGGAGTCACTAGGTGGAAACTGTTTATCTTTTATGAAGGTAAAATATTGGATGGTTCCACCACCATGTTTATTGTGAAGTCAAACTGATTTTTTTTGGGTTTTTCTGAGTTATTTCGGTCCTATAGGTTATGATAGTGACTTAAGTCTGATTTAACACTTAGCTAAGGTGTTTAAACATGCATAGTTCACTCTTATGGCTTGGTAATTGGTTCCTTCAAGGTTTGATAAGGTCTTACAGGAATCCTAAGTGTTACTTAGTTTGTCACTGATTCAATTAAATCCTATCATGATTACCATTTTTGTTAAGCAGTTCTTGAAGAAGACTACTTATGTTATACTGGACAGGGAGTGTTTTGTTTTAAATATTTTAGTCAGGGTCCCACCGTGATCGCCATTATGTTGGTCCCCCGTGTTTTGATATTTTGGAAAATCAAAAGACAAGGAAACATCAGAACCAATCTTTAGAGTTACAGGATCTAGTCCTCCTGCTCTCAAAGAGGGATCTCTCAAATTATTTGTTTTTTGCAAAGGATTATCTTGTGTGCTTTGAATATTGGTTTTAGACTAGTTATTAAGTGCAAGTGTTTGTTTGCTTGATTGGTTGAATTGATACAGTAGAACATAAAAGGTCTAGGAACGATAGATATAAAGGGGAAATGTCAGTTTCTTTGGGAAATGGAGTCAAAAAGAGGTCATGAAAAACTTATCAATGGATATGGGATATCAAAGGGAAAATCTAACTTGGCCGCAGGATCCTTTGGTTTTGGAAAGAGATGGACATCAATGATTTGGAAAGAGAAGTTTAATTCTCAACAAAGGGAATTTGAAAGCACAACTTGAACAATAAAGGGCTATTTGATAGACAGGGCTAACCATGAATTCTACAAATCACACCTTAAGAAAATAATGACTTCAAAAAAATTTTTAAAATGAAATCTAATATTCGGGGAACACCATATTTCCTCAAATATTTTATTTCAAATGACTTAGAAAACATAAAAGATTCATTGATAATTATGTTCATAGAAGAGGGAACACCTAAATACATCTATGATCACAACTATAAAGACCTTTAAGCCAAATTTTCAAGAAAGGACAAGGGGCATGATCATAACAGACCTCCTTGGCTCACTGTAAACAAAGATACTTCAATGGGAGACTTCAATAACAGCCTTCAAGTGGCAGTAGACAAGAAGGGAGAACCATAAATCATGCCGAAACAAAATTTTCGAGCTATTAAGGAAATAAACAAGCATGAGGACTAAAGAGAGAGATTAAGACTCTAAAATACCTCAGCAGAAGAAAACATAAAACAACGAAGGATAAACAGGTCTAAGGTGCTTCCAAAAGTCATTTCTTAGCCTAAAACTTTCATCCTTCTGTAGTAAGAATTTATGGAACAAAATGGAAATAGGAGAAAACATTAAACAGTTCAGAATACTTCACCAACAGCCAAGCTCATGGATCCAATGATATAGCCTTCTCAAGAACAAGCATGCAACATCATCATCAGGGCTTCCAAGAATTCAATCTCTTCTTCAACTTCAATAGACTATGTATTATTTCAAGGAGTTTCAGTATTACAACTAGTAATCAAACAACCAACGTTTACAATGGATTCCTCAACAAGTTTTTATAGAGGGATGAGGAGGTTGAAAGAGAGAAAATATATTCTGAGTTCAATTAATATAGTTAATGCTTCTCGGCCTTTGAGAGGCTCAAGGGAGAACTTTACATATATTTTCTTGTATTAATTGGTTTGCATTAATTATTTAAGCTTACTGGAAGCTTGTGTTGACTTTTAAGGCTCTGTGTCATTTCTGTAATAACTCAGCTGATATTTTTGCAATTAATCCTTTGGGCCAAATTAATTTTTGGACTGCATTGAGGTGAATATCTGATGTTCTGATAATAACTCGGCCTCTGCTGAATGCTTTGAGGCTACAGGTGTCATTGGGTAGCTGAGAGGAATCAATTAGCCTCTGATGTGGCGGTGGAGGCTCTTTCTGACTGATAAACCTTTGATTTGTCTTTAATTGTGTCTTAATTCAGAGGATTAGGATTTTGATTTTTGATCTTAGCCGTAATCCTCCAAAACTATGAAAACAATCTTCAATCCTCTGTTCTGATGTCTTTAAGTCTTCAACACCTTTACTCTTTGTCTTGATTTAACTGTCTGTGTCTTGTTGATGTGCAGGTGCCGCAAAGGGCTCATATGGCGTCAATGTCGATGAAGCATTGGTGAAATGTGAATTTTGAACCCCGTGGAATGATTTTCCTTAAACCACAAAAGCCTAGAGGATCGTCATCCTCGGCTTTATCATTTTTTTTAAAATATTTGAAATTCATTTGAACCTACAAAAAACACACAACTGTTATGAAATCTTGCGTTATTTGGTAGAACTACTTCAGAGGTTGTGCGGGGGGAGCATGGTCGTTGGAAGATAGCATCCAATGGTGGAAATTTGCGCGTGGTGATCAAAAGGAGAGTGGTGGGAGATTTTAAGTCAGAACCGTTGATCTATGATTGACCAAGAAGATCAACGGTCGAGATTTAGTAGTGAATTAATAATGCGAAGGGGTCACATTTTTGTAAATAATGGAAGAAAATGCGAAGAAATAAGGTTAAAAACCCTTTGGTAGAGGAAAATTCAAAGGAATTTAAGTTGGGGTTTCAGGATGATCATGGGTTGTCGGATGAGATCAGGCCACGAGATCAACGACGAAGATTGCATGTTGAAAACCCTTTGGAGAGGCAAAGGGCGATGGTGTATGGCCAGATTAGATCTGAGCTGTTGATCTACAAAGATCAACGGTTGGAGGTGCGTGTGATAACACACAATGTAAATGGGAAAAGTGGTTTCGGAGAAGGAAAACCACGAGTTTCGCACGATGAAAGGGTGGGGAGGCGATTTTTCCTTTTTGAACGCGATATGCATTCCCTCCGGACACGTGCAATTTAAAAACAGCTTATATCGCGCAGCTCTCGGGAAATAAACCTTTGCGCTTGAAGTTACGCAAAAATGAGCATCGACCGTTGGATCTGGGGTTTCAGATCTGACGGTGGAGAACGAGCGCGATATTGGATAGATGCGCGGGCAGATAGCGGCTAGGATGTTTTCAATATGGGTCGTCAGATCAAGGATTGGACAGCTGAGATTAAAAACCGAGGAGGGCAGGACCCACAGGAGGCAGGCCTGTCGAGGTTAATAAGGGTCGTTGATCTACAGAGATCAACGGTTGAGATTTGGCCCAAAACATTATGAAGCGGGACACATAATTTAAACCAATGTCGGGAAATGCAATTTGGACCATCCAATCTGGACACGTGGATGGCCCAGATGCAATCGGAGGCATGCGATCAGTAGAGGTGATGGACATGGGAGTACCGATGCGATTAGACGTGGGTCATCGATCTGCAGATAAGATCGATGGTGGAGGATGGATCGGGGGATGCCAATCAGAAGGGGGAAGAGATGTGCGTGACAAAAAATTACGATGTCGTACAGGCCGTTTGATTGACTTAAGATCAATGACGGATATGGTTTCAAAACATGCACCGGTGGAAACCCCTTAATACTTTATAAAAAAACCCAAAGTTCATGAATCGCAAAGGTTTTTATGGCTCGTGGTAGATTATATATATGAAATGCTTTGGCACCCGTCTGCGGGGCCGTTGGTCTATATGAAAGATAATAGGCCCAGGGCTTTATATGTACAAGGGCCAATCGCATCGGAACTTCGGTGTTGGTCTTTCAATCTACCCATTTTGAATTCCCTAATGTGATTAGCACTTCGGGACTTTAACTCTTGGTCCCGGGCATAGGTTTATATGGAGGAAAGCGGAGTTTTATACAACGGGGCTCAATCGCATCGGAGCAATGATGTGGGGCTTTTCAATCTACCCATTTTCACTAAAAGACATTGTTTCGGCAGGTTTAGACCAAAACTTAGGAAAAGTGGGTTTTTTTGAATTAAAAAAGGGGAATATGCATCGGAGATGGGTTTATACAAGGTTTAGCGCCCGACTGTGGGCTCGGTGGGTTATATGAAGTGGTAATAAGATCGGGGTTTATAAGACAAAGGGCTTATCGCATCAGAGGCTTCACCATAAGAAATAGACTTGCGCGTTCCAATTTCTCCGATGCGACGAGTGCCTAATGGGCTAAGCGCTTAGTTCTAGCACCAAGACATATGGTGGGGAAGTGGTTTAGGTCTTAGCCAAAGGGGGCTTAAACCTGCAGCTTAAAAAATTTATTTTTTATGAAATTTTTCACAGTTTTTGATGGATTTAGGGGTTTTGGAAAGATTCAAAAGTGAGTTTTAAACCTTTTAAAAGGATTTTTATGAAGGGGAAAGTGGAATAAATGAAAAATAGAGGAATTCCATGGGGAATAAAGGGGTAAAAATGAAGGTTATTTTTGAGTGAAGGAGGGGAAAAATGGGATTTTGCAGCAGTCTTTTCTTCATGGAAAAATAACAGAATTTCTGAGTTCAAAAGGGGAATAGCAGTGAAGATTAACCAAAGGATAGAATATTTTCAGAAGACTTTAAGCACCAACAATTTTTTCATTAAATTTTTTTCTTGAAGGTTGTCCAAAATGATTTAGCCACCTCTTGATATGACAAAATTTTATAGGTGGCTAACATATTCCACGTTACTTATTTCATTTCCTACACCCCTATTCTCACTGAGCCCGCCTCATCGAGTTTTTTCATGTAGCAAGCATCTCGGGCTAGCCAAAAGTGGTCTCGTATGACTAACCAATAGCCAGCACCTTCGTAACATGCTATTGCTCACTCGACGCATCCATTAGGACCATCTTCTCAAGCTGGTCTCTCTCCCAACATTTTTCAATGAGGAACAATTCCCCCAAGTCTTAACCATTTGGGAGTCGATCCACCAGGCTATTACCCTTCAGGTCAGGCATCGCTTTTATCTCCCCTATTTAGAGTATTTTTTTTGCCTATTATGGCTCTGTTGAGTTTACCTAATCTGAGTCTTGGGATCCTAGTGTGGTACATTGATCCCACAAAAAAAATTAACCTGTTCAACTTAAACCATATACTGCTTTAACCATGGTTCAACCAGTCACCATGACCCCTCCCTTTGCTTCAGTGCCACAACAACCTCAAAAAGAATCTACTCCTATTGTGAAACCATCCGGTGAGGGGGAAAATTCAAAAGGAAGGAATCTAAGGACAAGGCTACCGAAAAAATAATAGCTCCACCCAAACCTCAAAATCATACATGCCTATGCACTTTGTGTGATGTTGTTGGGCATCCCACCCATAATTGTCTTGAGATTCCTCATCTCAAACCTATGGTCAATGAAATTTTTCCTAAATATAACATCTTGGAGGTCCATATTACCTTACCTGGTTCAACCAAGAAACTCAAATAGTTGCACATGAATCACGCTTGTGCTTTGTGTGATAATTACGGCCATTATTCCCATCATTGTCCCCATCTCGACGAATTTCGTGATAACCCTCAGGAAATTTCTGAAATAGAGGCCACTCCTACTGGATAATCCACTCCTCTACTTGTGATTTCTCCTTCACCTGAAGCAACAGACTGTTCTTACCCCATTGTGATACCTCCCCCTAATGTCTTCATCCATGAGATCCACAGAGCAATACCCATCTAGGGCTTCCCATTCTATTTCTATCGAACATGCCTTGTTGAACACCCTGGTCTCAATATTGGTAGAGGTTTCATCTACTTATTTTTCTTCCACCCATAGTAGTGATGCGTATGTGAACCATATTTCTCATGAAGATGCACTAGGTATCTCTGCCACATCAAGTGGTCTCTCTTTCACTAGTTCTCCCATATTCCATTCCGATGAAGAAATTATGGAAGCCATGACTACCCCTAGATTTTGTTGGGATGATATGAACCACCTTGCTTATTTCATTCCATGGTAGAACCATAACCAATATGCTATGGAGTCTAAAGACTTCATTCATGGTGAAGTAGATTGGTTTAGAAATCCCATTCCTATGCCAGATGATTTTGAGGAAGGAAACATGGAAAATATCTCTCTAACCATTAAAATAAACATTTATGATACACCAGGGGTAAAATAAAACATTATATTGGGGGTACACTACAACTTGGAATAAATCGAGGCTTACACCATGCTATTCAAGGAATTTCACGATTTTTTCACTTCGTATTATTCTGAGATGCCCGAACTTAATCCCACATTGTTAAACACCATATTGATACATGGCCCAATTACATTCCTGTCTATCAAAAGTCGAGACTGATCAATCCTTCCAAACATGAGTCTATCAAAGCCAAAATCGATAAGCTTAAGAAGGTTGGTTTTATCTATCCCATTGAATATACCACATGGGTTTCCAACCCAGTTCCCATTCTCAAGAAACAAAGCACAATTCATGTATGCACTGAATTTCATGACCTAAACAAATCTTGTCCTAAAGAAAAATTCCACACACCATTTATTTACCAAATCATTCATGAATGTGTAGGGAATGAGGTTCTATCCTTTATGTATGGATTCTCCATACACAACCAGATAACTATCCGTCGTGTTGATCAGTTAAAAGCTACGCTCATTATTCCGTGGGGAATTTTCACTTATAGGGCCATGCCTTTCAGTTTAAAGAATCCCAGAGCCACTTTCAAGTGTGCGATGTCTTACTATTTCCATGGCTTGGCTCATATTATCCCTTCTTACCTTAACGACCTCACCACTAGTTCTAGGCTTTGGTTGCAACACATTCATGATTTGTGTACCATTTTTCTCCAATGTCGCAAGTATAATATCCGCCTTAACCCATTGGAGTGTGTATTTTGCGTTCCATCTAGCCATCTTTTGGGCTTCATTCTATCCAAATATGGTATAAAACTTGATCCCCTAAATATCAAGCCATTCATGAACTCCCCATTCCTCATACCTTGTGCTAGTTACAAAGCCTTTAAGGCAAATCCAACTTCCTTCACCAGTTCGTACCTGACTATGCCACCACTATGAATGGTTTTCTTAGACTCCTTCGATCTAATATTCTATTTTTTTGGGATGATTATATTCAAAATTATTTTGATGCCTTGAAACATTCTCTCACTTCATCTGCCTTGATTATTCCACCTAAATTTTATATGTATTTCATCTTTTATATCTCAGCTTCCACCCATTCGGTCACTGGGATCCTCATCTAGGAAGATTCCACCTGTACCGAGCATGTTATCTATTATTTCTGTAAGAACCTTGTGGGAACCCCTATTTCCTATTCACATTAATATAAATTGGCACTGGACATTGTGTTCTTGGCCAAAAAAATTCATCATTATATCCTTACTCATTCCACCAAGGTCGTGATCAATTCAAACTCAACGATTTCCTCTTAAGTCGACGGATCATTAATGAGAAATAAGCATGTTGGATCATTATCCTCTAGGAATTCAATCTTGAACTTGTCACACCCAAGAGTAAGAAAGGTTTAAGCTTTGTTGAACTTTTTTATGAATTTCCTACTGGTATGCCTGATCTGTTGGTTAATGATGAATTACCTGATGAAAATTTGTTTAATATCCCAAAATCAGGACTGCTAGCAAGGCCTGCCTGAAAAACACATTTTTTAGGAATGGATGCTACAGCTCTTGAAATCAACCCTTGGTTCCATTAGGTATGAGTATCTAAGACCTAAATCCAAGAGGAGATCAAAATAAAATCAAACTTGGTGGGTTAAACAGATCTCCCACACCCAATATGGCTTGAAAAATGCCCAAAGAAGGGTCTGCAGCAATACAGAAGAACATTGTATAGAAAATAACATAGTTTTAGATAGTAGTAGCAAGAGGCTAACATGACAGCTCAAAAATAGCTTATAAAATGATAAATCAGGTTTACAATATAACCCAATCAATGTACAAGAGACAGAAGGATACTTTTATGGAGAAAAACCCTCTAAAAGAGGTGCTGCAACAATATATTTCGTTGTAAGGCCATGACAACATTATTTTCATGAGAAAATGACAATATAGATCTATGTACAAGAGATTAGATCTATATCATATATGTACACCAGATTGTCTCTATTTTAGATACCCCTTAGGGTTTTCAACAAAACATGAAAGCACAAGAGTAGATGTGAGATCTATTGCAGTAGATCTGCAGAATGATTCAGAAATTATGAAGAAGATACATAAATGAATAGATCAGATCTGAAACATACATGGATTAGATGGCTAATCCATGGATCACCATAGTGCAAGGAAGGCTCCTTTACATTAGAGATCTCTCCTCCAAATATTTGCCAAACACCCTGCAACTTCTCACTTGCAAAATAACGCATTCCAGGGATATAAAATGTGTTTTAGGCTTGATGTAGACTTTGGCCTAATTCCAAGGTATGGATCTAGAGCTCCAATCAACTAATACACCCTTGCCAATGGGATACAAGGCTTTCTGACTGAAAATAGGCAGTAGTATTGTCTAGATATGAATAGATCTAGCCTACACTTGCTGCTGCTCACAAGGAAAACCAAACCCTCAATAGGATCTGAGTTGTAGTTGGAAGAAGAAGCTTGGCCAAATGCCCAATAGTGGACAATAAATGCAAGACTCTTCCAAGAGGCCCCTCAAGGAAAGAGGTGGGATTATTGATCAGGAATACCTAAGTGCTAAACAACATTATTCTCAGCTAAACATCTAGAGAATGAGAAGTGTCTAAATAGACAAATCCTTCCAAGATAATATGTTCAACAACCTTGTCATGCTGCTCTCCTCGTCCTTTTATAAGATTGGAGTCTTGTCAAACCCTAAACCACTTCATCGGTTTACCTCCTTTCACATGTAGAGCCTCCATCTAGAACTACGTTGTACCTCAAGAAGGTTCAATGCATCTAGACTTCGCTGTAGATATGGTCATGGTTGACTTGGTCAAGTGATCAACTGCTTTCACACTCAAGTGTGTTTATAAAATGGCCCAGATTTAGCCTTTTTTCATATTGGGCATTGATTTATTTTTATATTTTTAGGAGTTTTACATGTCCTCCTTTACACTTTATTCATCAACATGAAAAGAAAAAAAAAACAAATAAAAATTGAATATTCCCATTACCTTGGCTAAGTGGGAATATTGCAGTCCTCCCCTCCAAAATGTTGCTTGTCCTCAAGCAACTGATAAGGTGAGTGCTACAAAATCTCCCCTTCTTCACTTGTAGCCCCCTCATCCAATAGTCTCCACCATTCCTTCAGATTTCTTGCAATAGTTCCATCTTCCAATGGTTCCTCCCAAGTGTGAAAGCTGGACTTTGGTGAATAAACCCAATGGATTTCATCATGAAAAACTGGAAGGTATATATGTAAACTTTTTTGTTGATCCATGGCCTCCTCAAGATAGAAGTGATGACAATCATGGGGGATTTCATCATCCATGAAAGGATCCCATCTCCATGCTATCACCCAAATGAAATGAATCACCTCCTAGCTTGTCAATTCATATAAGAACTCCTCTCCAATACTTATTAGAGGCATGTCCCAAACAAAAATATGGCTCACCTCACAAAGAAACAAGTGGTTGAACATAGTGGCCATATAATATCCCATGCTCCCCTTGAAACATGTAGTGAAAAAAGTGTGGGAAACTCCTTTCCCCAAAGACACATCCAACCAATGTGCCTTCCCTCCATCCATGTTCCAAACAAATAAAAGAACCATTTCAGCACATGGAATCATAATTAGAGTCATGCTAGCTGCCATATGCAATAATGGATAAGGATAATGGTCCCTCAAGTGCAACCAGCGCAGTTTTACTCCTAACTACCTTAGAATATGATATGACAAGTGTTATCCCCAACACTTGTTTGCTACCCCATCCTTCTTGCATGCTTGGAGAAAGTGCATGATAGTTGGTGTAAAGGAATTACACCATGAAGAGTATATCATCTCTCCAAGACCCTTTAAGGAATGGCCATAATCACCATTTTTCATAGCCCCAAGTGGCCTATGAAACCCATCATAAATAATGCTCCTTCTTGGAGCAAAGCCCTGCACATGAGTGTTAGAAAAATAGAAGCATATAGTAAATACATCAGAATATTCAGAGATACAAGTTCCTCCATATACTTGTTTTACATTAGTGAGGTAACTCATGGATGATTTCCTTCTCACACTAAATGAATAAGGAGGTGTTGAGGATGTATTTTTCCAAGAGCTATGTTTCTCCTCAACCAGCAAACGATCCATGCACATCCTCATATGAGATTGGATATCCTTATTGAGATCTTCCCACATGAATCCCTCCAATGTAGTATGGCATGTTTTAATGAAGCTAGTGGGTTTAGAAATAAAAATCTCATAGGTTTCATGAAGTAGTTTTTCCTTGAGTTTGGAGTTTTTAGATAAGTAGATATGATCATAGAATCACATGACTCCATTAACTACTTTATAGCTACTATCTATCATTTTCTCATCAAGAACATTACATGTGAAGAGGTCCTTGGAATATTCCATCGAGAGTTGGGACTCCCAATAAGGATCTAGGCTTCCCAACATTGACAGTGTTTTAGAAGTTTGAAATGAAGTATCTGCCATATGATGGATCTCCCCCTTGACATGCTTAATGTCAAAGTCACATGTTGGAGTATTCCAAAATTTATTTTGCTTCCCCTCTTGCAGCTGATCTTGCTCAAGAAAAGATTGAATTTTAGGATAGTCATCCTCCTTCTGAAAGGTTCTCCTCATCCAAAACTCCCATAGTTTTGCTTCTGAATACAAGAATGGAAATACCTTCTTGTCATATTCAGAAATTTTCATCATATATTGGAGTATATTTTGCTGCTCCAAGGCTATGGAGTGGCCTTTTGATACCATGCTCATATCAACAGATATTTCTGAATCTCTTCTTTCCAGTGCAAATATATGAATGGAAGATAGCAAAGTTAATTTCAAAAAAATTCTTAGATCCCCATCACTAATTATCAACACTGTAGTAGCTCCTCAAGGTTCCCTCTTTATAAAAATATGTTTCTGCTGCATATAGTTTAGAGAACACTTTAGCTTCCTTCCAATCAGGGGGTCTCCCTGGTGGAGTGCCTCCATGCAAAGAGACATCAAGGCATAGAGCAGGATACATAGATGTATGAACTGATTTGCCCTTGCATTCATTGCATAAATCCTCATGCCTTCTTTTTGCATCAATCTTTTGAAATAAAGAGGGGTGTATACTCCTCATCATATGGTGCTTGCCCTCCCCTTTCTCTTCTGCAATATTTAGATTCTCACCATTTGGTAATTATGGTACATTCTGCACATGGATTGTGCCACAATCTCCATATGTGAGATTCTCTGGAACTCCTTGCAACAGTGCAAGAGTTTCTCTCCTTGGAGCCATTGCTCCTTCTTCCTTTCCATGATAATCTAGGTGTGCCCTTTTCATGACTGCACTGTTATCCCCCATCTTCTCTTCCTTGATCTTGCAAGACCCTTGGAAGCTCAAGTGATTCTATCTTATTGATGCATCTCCTTCCTTCCTCTTCAGGAATAAGTTGCTGACAGAATGTTGTATCTTTGATGATATGGCTAAGTGCTCATATCCATGAGATGAGGACTTAGAACCTTCCTCATGTATAGATCTTGTAGATGTTATTGCGGGATCTCCATGATTTTCCCTCCTCATTTCTTTGATGTCCTTTCTGATACCTTGCAGAGCTTGAGATAGAAGTTTTGTGAACCTATTTTCTCCAGAAAACAAGGGTTTTCTTTGATTTCTCTTGCAGATCTCCTCCTTCCCATGAGAAGAGTCCATAATTTTTGAAGCTCACAGGCTGAGCCAAGAAAGTTTCTTTGGTACCACTGTAATATCCCAAAATCGGGACTGCTAGCAAGGCATGTCTGAAAAACATATTTTTCAGGAATGGATGCTACAGATCTTGAAATAAGCCCTTGGATCCCTTAGATCTGATTATCTAAGATCTAAATCCAAGAGGAGATAATAAAAAAATCAAACTAGGTGGGTTAAACAGATCTCCCACACCCAGTATGGCTTGAAAAATTCCCAAAGAAGGGACTGCAACAATACAAAAGAACACTGCCAAGAAAATAACGCAGTTTTATATAGAAGTAGCAAGAGGCCAACATGATAACTCAAAAATAGCTTATAGAATGATAAATCAGATTTACAATATCCTATTGGATTGACCGGTTCTATATTTTCATAGCAAAAGTTAAGAATAAATACCACATACATATTATAAACACTTTAAATGCACCAAAAAATAGTAGATTTCAGTTACCATATCCACTCCATGCTTTTTTAGGTGGAAGTGGAAAGTCAGGTCCCCTTGATATTTCATACCACTGTATGGATATTGGTCTATGTATAAATGCATTTGATCCCAATGCATGAAAAAATATGGTCAAAACACACACCCAACTCCTTCTCCCCCTCCTTTATGAAATAGCTTCCCCCAGCAGTGCATCTTGGGCTCTTGTGAGCCCCCATCATAGATCTGCACATGAGGTCAGATAGTCAGGGTCTTCTCAAAGAATAAAGAGAATAGCACTATCCCAAATGCACAGTCAAGGTTCACCTGTCATCCGCATAATGATAATTGTCATTTCACCAACAAAAAAGTCATATGGGCACACACATAATAGGTCCCACTCAAAACACTCTCCACTAACATCATATATTTTCCAGTGATGTGATGGAACGTGTTAGCCACCTATAAAATTTGTTATATCAAAAGGTGGTTAAGACTTTTTGAGCCTTCAAGGAACAAATTTTATTAGTAAAAAGTGTTGGCTCTTGAAGACTCTTGAAGGCCTCATGCCTTTCCTCTGTCCAAAACTTCACTGTTGTTTCCCTTCAGAACTCAGAAATCCTGCTGATTTCCAGGCCAGAATACTGCTGCAAGCACCATTTCCCTTTTCCCCTTCTCCCAAAACTAACTTTCATTTGCTCCCCTTTTTCTCCATAAAAATCCTCTATTTTCATGATTCCTTTTCTCCCTTTCGTGAAAATCCTCTTTACATAGTTTAAAACTCATTTTTAAACTCTATCGGAACCCTCAATTTCCCTTAAAAACCATTTGAAATCCATAAAAATCACATTTTTCATACATTATAGACTTAAGCCCCCTTGGGCTAAGTCTATAACCCCTCCCTTCCATACACCTTGACGCCAGCCCTCCAAAGCGCTTATCACGTCGCCCGATCGCCTTTAGTCCCTTCCTGCATAAACCCCCAGTCATTTCACCCTTCATATAACCCCTGACCCCACAGTCGGGCGCCAAGCCACATCGTAAATTAATATAAACCTTTGGTTATGTTAATTTTTCGATTTTTTATTATGTCATAATTTTTCCGCCGGTCCAAAATTCAAATCAATCTCCACCGTCGATCTGATCTGCAGATTGACGGTGTGGAGTCCATCAGCCTGGTGGTCCCCGCCGTCCATTAACCGATTGAAAAACCGCGCGGTATTCATTGCACTGCCTTTGGGGCAAGGGTGGTTTTTTCCTGATCGACAATGATTCCATACGCCGACCGACGCGTGTCCAGTGTACTATTTGAAAACCACCCCCCCATCGCACATTAAAGTTTGGCAACAAACCCGGCGTGATATCGCTGTATACCATCTGATATTGGGTGGGCTATCCAACGGCTATCGCTCACCGAAGATGCCCAACGGTTAACCGGGCTACGGCGCGACATTTAATAGATCTCCATCGTCGATCTGATCTGCAGATCGACGGCCCATATTCCATCGCCCTGATTCATTGCCCGGTCAAACATTTTTCGCTTTGACTCTCCTTTTTCCGCTCCCAACCGTCAATCTCTGCACGATCGATGACTCTGATTTAAACAAATCTTCTGCCGTCTCTATGAATTCTCCCGATCAATTCTGACCATTGGATGATGCCATCCAACAGCCACGCTTCCCCCACACGTCCTCCATAGCAGTAAACCTATATATGCAGGATTTTTTAATATTTGTTTGTATTTTTCAGGGTTTAAATGGTTTTCTCACCATTTTTGAAGAAAATTCGAAAGAAGACAGTGACGATCCTCCTGCGTTCGATTCACCAAAGAAAATCATCACAGGGTTTAAAATCCACGTTTTGTCAATGATTCGCAAAGCATTAATGCCACATAACCCTGCACAGCCCTGTATGTCAGCAAAAACCATGAATCGGGCACAGTAAGAAGAGTATCAGTGACGAAGATCAAAATGAACCAGGACAGAGGATGGAAGACATATTTTTGGGGATCACGGCTAAGAATGTTTATCAAAAGCATAATCCATGATTTAAAACACATGCTAAAGAAGATATTAAGTGTTTTATCAACACGAGCACTTCCACCACCACATCAGAGGCAAATTGATTCCTCCCAGCTACTAAAATGCCACCTGTACCTCAAAGTATTCAATCAGAGGCCCAATTTATTGATCAGGATCAGATATTTGTCTCAAAACGCAGCCAAAGAGGAAACTCTGCCAAGGAAATTAATGAAAAACATCCGCAAAGTTACTTCGATACCACACAGATCCTTAAAGGTCAACAACACTCCCATCGAGCTTAAAATTTATGTAAAACATTTAATACAGAGTGCACCCATGTAATTTTCTTCATTGAGCCCCTCAAAGGCCAAGAAGCCATTAAATCTATATTAATTGTAATTGGAGATCTTTTATCAGATCTCACCTCCTCATTCTTCTATATATAGTTCTACAGAAGATGAGTGAGGGGTTGGTTGCAGAACTTTGATATACACTTGAGCTTAATTTTCTGATTGTAAATAGTGTTCACTAGCTCTTGGAGCTCTGCTTGTGATAGATAGGTTAGGTTGAGATGTGCAGATGGTTGCTAAACTAAAGCACTGGAATTAAAGCTGTAACTGGTTTGGAGCATCAATACAAGATGATTTATGGGATCCTGGTCTATGTTGACGGTGATGTTTCTCTAATTGTAACTTGTTATTTTGTTTCTGTTTTCACTGTGTTTCATATTCTCTTATAAAGAACAACATGCATAGAGTTAGGATCTACTGTACAGCAGTAACCTTCTTTGACTGAAAATCTTTATATATATGTTTTCTTCCAATCTGTGTTATTTAGGAATGATTTAATTCAGTTTAAGCATAATAATGCTAGCGTTCCCTCATCTTATTTCCTTAGATGAATGTTATTCTTGAATTTTATGTTCAGTATTAGTTAAGTAGAGATGAACTATGGAAGATATGGTGTGCCCTGGTCCTAGTTTTATCCCCAAAGGCTGTCTGAATATTTCCCTTGGAATGTGTTAAAAGCTAGCTAGTTTCAAAGTACTTACCAGATCTTAGGCCATTCTGTGTTACCTTTGTGTTGGTCTTGAAAGTAACTAAATAAAGCAGAGCTAGGAGAGGATTCATTGTGAGCCCGGCCCGCTAGTTTCTACTCCAACAGTTGCCTTCAAGTTTCCCTTTGTTTTTAAATTTTTTTTTATTGAAAGTGTATCAAAGGATGGCTAGTTTCAAAGCACTTACCAGATCCTAGTTTGCTTACATGTTCTTCTTAAGTGTTTTTCAAAGGCTGACTAGTTTAAAAATACTTATCATATCCTGGGTTGCTCTTTGTTCTACATCTGTTTAATTTCCCTTCTAAGTGTATCATTTCATTCCATAAATCAAACTTCAAAGAGATCCTTAGACATAGATGACTTGCCCGTTAGACCACTCTTGCCTCTTGCTATTCCAATTAAACCCTTTTATGACTGCATAACCCAATAGACTAAAACCTGCAATTATCTATCTTTTTGGCCGAAGCTTACTCTCATTACTTGCAACTTCTCACCTTTGAAACTCTTTTCATTTAGGACTTTTCACCTCAAATAGTAATCATGCTAAACCATCCAAAAAACAAACAAACCCTTGGCCTTCATAACTAGCCTAATATTATTATCCCAAAACTTCAAAGACAAATCCATCTATGCACTTATTGGAGATATCCCTCTCCGGATTCAGGAGGGCTAGATCCTAGAATCCCAAAGTGGTTGAAACGATGTTGTTTCTGTGATTGGAATTTTCTAATCTTGCTAATTACATATTCCTAACATTTCTGGTGACTCCGCTGGGGAAATCAGTTGAATTTGCACCTTGGGGATACTTCCCTTAAACACTTCATAAAACTTGTGAGTAAAAAGCAGCCTTTTTACGCACTACCAAAGAATGGTAATCACGATGAAACTTTTTTAAATCAGTGACAAACTAGGTAAACCCTAAGATTCTCTTAAGACTTTATCTAACCTTGAAAGATCAGCTAGCTTAGCCATAATATTAGACTGTCTTTGTCTCATAACCATAACTAAGTTTTTAAACAGAGTTGGGATATTATTAAAAACCACACAACTAAAAAAGAACTTAGAAAGCACAAAAATATTTCAGATTGGTATCCAATAAATATGGTGGTGGACCATAAAACATTTTACCTCCTTAGGAGCTAAAAACTTCCACTTGGCAACTCCACAATCCTTGCAGACCTTAAGACTCCACTGGGGAGAACCCTTATCATCATAGTATCGTTCAAAATCAGTTAGAGGACTGTAGGATTAAATTTTGTGTGAACAGAATAGTTGACCTTTTAAAGACTGTCGTATCTGGTTGAACTTTTCTTGTTTATTTTGGGTCTGAAAAACATAGCATAGTGGCTTCTAGAAAGATTCACACTAGAGCCCATCCTGACCCTAATCCACCTGAAGTAGTTGATAACCCAGAAGGTATCCTTAGGAAGTCTCCTAAGATTAAATTGTCAACTGTTTTCAGATCACCCTTGAGAGCTAATTCAGTCCCTGAAAATCTTTCAGCGCTACAACAATCACAAGCTGACTTAGTAAACCCATTTAGAACTAGGTCTCTTGGTGATTTAGATCAGTTAGATTCTGAGTCTTCACTTTCATCCCCGAAGACAAGTAAACATCTTGGTAGCCGAGAAACAACACCTCCTGATTTACATTTCCTTCATAATTTAGGTGTCTCTCATCCAAGATTAGCTCAACAATCTATTCCTGGTCCATCCACTTCTGCTCACCCTACATCCACTTTTCAAACCACTCCACTTCAGCCCACTTTCCCTTTTTTTAATCCACCTCTTGTAAATCCACCCCCACCACATATCATGGCAACATGGTATGCTCCCTTAGTCCTTCCTGCACCACTAGTCAATATTCCACAGGACTATCAGTCAAAAATTCTATTATATGATTCTAGCAATGCTACAACTGCATCACAACATGTGGATAAGATGAATGACTACTTTGAAAGAAATGAAATTGATGATGATTCTTTCAAGCTTAGATTATTTGCTCAGAGATTTGGGGGAGAAGTAAGAAAATGGTTCAAAGGTTTAGCCCCCCATAGTATTAATGATCTCCAAGCCTTCCATCAAACATTCTTAAACAAATGGGAAGTAAAGAAAAACCCTCTCTAAGTCCTTTCTGACTACAAGAACCTCCATAGAAACACCGGGGAAAGTGTGCAAGCTTATTGCACTAGATTTAATAGTGTGTATAATTCACTTTCCCTAGAACTAAAACCTCCACAGGGCTCAGCTTTAAACAAGTTTCCTGAAGGGTTTGACCCTGAGATGGCCTATCAGCTGAGAGAGAGAGATTTTGCAACTCTTGAAGATATGAAAAGAGGTGCTCTTTCTGTGGAAGTCAACTTAATGGAAAAGAGAGTTCTTTTAGAGAGGAATCTGCGCCTTCTACTTCCAACTCAAAGATGGAGAAAATGATGGAGGAGATGATGAAAGAGATGAGAATAATTAAGAGATCACAAGCAAGACAAAACCAAACTGCTCCTCAAAGTAGAAATTAGAACTAGAATCAGAATTTTAGAATGAACCCACCTCCAAACAGACCTCGGGAAGATGATCAACAGATCACTCCTCCCTTTCATCAAAACTATGTAAGTGAGGTTGAGGAAACAGATGAAATAGCAGAGGAGGATGATATCAACATGTTTGGGGTAGAATATGATGACTTTGAGATTCATTATGATAGAAAACAAGGTCTATACACACCTTATGATGACAGAAGAGATGATGAAGAAAATTATTATCAAGACATGGAAAATGTCATCATAGAGTCTCAAAGAGAAAATGACCTTAGAAGCAAAACCAATCAGAAAACCCCCAACACCAAGACCTCTGACCAATATTCACAAAACAACACTACAACCAAGCCTAAAGTTGTCAAATAAAAGGATAAAACAGTGGCTGTAAATTCTGGTAATGATAAAGAGAAAGACACTCAAAATAAAGAAAAACAAAGTGCAGACCTTAGTAGTACTAACACTTCATCTAGTACTCTTGTGAAAACAATTTTGTCAAGTGTAAATAAAACAAATCAGCAAGTTGATGTTGCTGATAGAGTGACAGCTAATAAGGCTAAAACTAGCATTTTAAAGAGCCAGATCCCTTTCAGCCTGGAGTAGGAAATTTCAAAAATCAAAATCTCTATTCCCTTGACTGAGTTAGCTGCCCAACATGTATATAGAACCCAAATTTTAAGGCTTTGAAAATAGAAGAAAATGAGGACACAGTCAATCTTAATGATGACCATCCCGAGCTGATTTTTGGTCCTAAGATTGAAGGTAGGTATCAAGAGGGACTTGTTCCTCCCTTTTATGTGAGTTTAAATGTTCATGACAAAATTTTGCACAACACTATGCATGATTCCGGGGCTTCTCATAATTTAATGCCAAAAGATGTAATGGAGATCCTGGGTCTAGAAATCACCAGACCTTACAAAGACCTTTACTCCTTTGCTTCTAGCAGAGTAAAATGTTTAGGATTAATCAAAGACCTCTGTGTTAACTTAGCCCAAATTCTAGCTAAATGTTTACTCATGGATATTGTTGTGGCTGATGTTCCCGAAAAATATGGAATGTTATTAACAAGATCTTGGGGGGCTAAGTTACAAGGAACTATGCAAATGGACATGACCTATGCGACTATCCCTGTTTTCAATCAAACTAGAAGACTTTACAGGGAGTCCCATATGAAATTCACAGTTACAAGTCAAGAAAAACCACAAACTCTCCCCTGTATTTTGTAAATACAGACCTTGATTATTTTATTATGTTTAATGATGAAACACTTGCTGAATAAGTCACTTTAACAGGATTAATGGCCGATAGGGAGGAAGAGGCGAACACCACAGAACTGTCAAAAGAATTTGCTGAACCGTTAAGCATTAGCAAACTAAAAAAAGGTCTTAAACTAAAATTCATGCATCCTTTGCTTTTAAACATTGACAGTCAAGAAAGTGGTTCTCAAACCAATAATATATCTGAGGAAATGAAACAAATTCAACTGAGTGTTGATACTCAAGAAAAATCAGAAAGCACATTAGTTGAAGAGGACGTTCACCAAACAGATGAAATTGAAACTAGTCGTCTATGGAGTATGTATTTTGATGGATCCTGCACTAGAACTAACGCTGGTGTAGGTGTCTGGATTTCCAACACTGAAAATAACCACACAGAAAGCATTTCCTGTAGATTAAATTTTCAGTGTTCCAATAGCATAGCGGAATATGAATCCCTTCTCTTAGGCTTACATTTATTGAAAAAGTTAGGAGCTAGAAGAATTAATGTGTATGGGGATTCAGAATTAGTCATTAGGCAAGTCAATGGGGAATATAACGTAAATCATCCTAGACTTAGAGCCTACCGAAACGATGTCATGGACCTTTAGAAAACCTTTGAGGAGTCCAAACTGTTTTTTGTCCCAAGAAAAAGAAATATTGTGGCCCACAATTTAGCCTTTGCAGCTAGGAGATGCTTGACGCCATATGAAACCAAAGACTGCACAACTGAGATAAAATTTAGACCAGTTGTACCTAATAATGAAAATTATTGGCAGGTGTTTGACAATGATAAAAAAATAGAAGACTTCATGCAATTCAGAAATGAATTTGAACTACACAGTTCAGACTCAGATTATGATACAGACTGCAGTGAAGAAAATTTCCTTGGTGAAGAAGAACTGTCTCCTGAACCTGTTAATATTAACCTACAGTCAAGAAAGCTAAAAAACAAAATGAAATTGGATGCAAATTTCAAAACAGATGAGTTAGAAACTCTACACTCTAAAGATGAAAGTTTGCCAAGCGGTCTAGCACCTTTAGAAGAGTTGTTTGATCTTAACGATGTGGCCAAAAAGCCAAAATTGGAACCTGTAGAGGCTGAAGTAGAAGCGTGAAATATAGACAGTGAAATTAAACCTATGATGAATAAACTGTCTAAAACTTTACCATCTCACATTAAAATTAAATACATAGAGCTATTTAAAGAGTTTTATGATGTTTTTGCATGGAGTTACGAAGATCTTAAGTCCTATGACACTGAAATAATACAGCACAAAATTCCCCTCAAAGAAAACCAAAGGCCATTTAAATAGAAACTGCGCAAAATAAACCCTGTCCAGTTGCCTTTGGTTCAGAAGGAGATCATGAAAATGTATGATGCTGGTATTATTGTCCCTATTAGATACTCTTAGTGGGTGTCTAATCTGGTGTCTGTTAGGGAGAAAACTGGAGAATTCAGGATTTGTATAGACTTTAGAGACTTAAACAAAGCTTCATTGAAAGACAACTACCCTTTACCCAAGATGGATCATATTTTACAAAGGGTGGTAGGGTCTAGAAGAATTTCTTTGCTTGATGGCTATTCAGGGTACAATCAGATTTTAGTTCACCCTGCTGTTCAATTAAAGACAGCCTTTACTACACCATGGGGAATTTTCATGTATGTGAAGATGCCTTTTGGTCTAATGAATGCTGGAGAAAATTTTCAAAGATCCATGGACATAGCATTCTCAGAGGAACTGGGCTTCTTCATCATTATCTATATTGATGATGTTACTGTGTTTTCAAAAATAGATGAAGAGCATTTAGAACATTTAAGAAAGGTTTTCGAGAAGTGCAGAAAGTTTGGGATATCTTTAAACCCTGAGAAGACACTATTTTGTCTCCAAGAAGGTAAAATTCTTGGGCACATTATTTCAGAAGAGGGTATAAGGATAGATCCAAGGAGGATTGAGGCCATATTGCAAATCTCCCATCCTTGAAACATCAAAGAGTTGTAGTCTTTCATCGGAAAGATTAACTTTTTGAGAAGGTTCATCCCCAACTTGGCTGAGCTCCTTAGGAATATCACAAACATGTTAAAAAAGCAGCAAGGGGTAAAATGGACCTTGGAATAAAATAAGTCCTTTGAACTGGTGAAACAAGTGTTAACCAAAACACCGGTTCTTATAAATCCTGATTTTTCAAAGGATTTTTATATTTTTTCATTTTCATCAGAACATACCATAGCTGTTGTCCTTTTACAGAAAAATCTGCAAGGACAAGAGCAGCCTATTGCATTCTTTAGCAAGGCATTGAGGGATGCCCCTTTGAAGTATAACATTATGGAAAAGCAAGCTTTTTCTTTGGTTAAAGCTTTGAAAGACTTCAGAGTGTACATCCTTCACTCACACATCATTTCCTTTGTCCCAAACTCAGTTGTTAAAGACATTCTAACACAGGACCCAGATGGTAAGAGAGGTAAGTGGATTTTTGTTATCCTTGAATATGATTTAGAGATAAAACCCACTAAACTCATCAAAGGCCAAGGTCTAGCTACATTAATGGCTAAATCCAATTTTGAAGTTCTTGATATTAATATGATTAATGCTTTAGATGATCAAGAGGAAGTCTCAACTCCCGTTGTTGAAGACCATTTTATGAATTCCTCTTGGTATGCTGATATTGTTTATGCTTTACTTATTTTGAATACACCTCCTCGTTTGAAAAAAACAAAGGCAAGGTTCCTAAAGTTAAAAGCTGTAAAATATTGCATTATAGATAGATTTCTTTATTGGAAAAATGCAAGTGGTGTATTGCTTAAATGTTTGCCTAAGTTTGATGCAGAGAAGATTAAATACCACTTCCATGAAGGAGAGTGTGGAGGTCATTTGTACTGGAAGACAACAGCCAACAAAATTTTGAGGGCTAGTTTCTATTGGCCTACTCTTTTTCATGATGTGCACAAGATGATCCTAGCCTGTCATAAGTGTCAACTTTTTGAAGGCACAAGAAAAATGCTTCCCCTGCCTCTGCATCCAATCACTGTTGAAGCCCCATTTCAACAGTGGGGACTTGATTTAATAGGAGAAATCCATCCCCCATATTCTTCCTAGCATAGATGGATTCTCATTGCCACAGACTATTTCACTAAGTGGATAGAAGCCATACCTTGTAGACAGGCCAATGATTCAGTTATCATAAAATTTATGGAGACTAACATTCTTTCCAGGTTTGGCTGTCCTACCAATATTATCACTGATAATGCAGTAGCATTTGGATCAAACAAGATGGTTTATTTTAGTCACATATATCAGATAACATTGGGGCATTCCACAGCCTATTACCCTCAAGGTAATGGACTTGAAGAATCCTCAAACAAAATTTTAGTGAACATAATCAAGAAACAGTAGGAAGACAACAAAAATTCTTGGCACACAAAGCTAGTTCATGCACTATGGGCTGACAGATTGACTTTGAAGAAATCCATTGGCATGTCACATTTTCAACTGGTGTATGGTACTGATGCAATTTTTCCAAACAGCCTTGGTGTACCAGTAATGAAGTTGATTCAAGAGTTTCAAAATGAAGATAATGACATGATTAGAAGAATAAGTTAGACCATCCATCTTCAGCAAACCAGAGAGGAAGTTTATAAAAAAGCATTGTAGAAACAAATCAGCATTAAAAATATTTTTGACAGAAGAACAAAGGCCAGCAAATCCAAAATTGGGGACCAAGTTTCAAAGTGGGACTCAAGAAGGGAAGAGAAGGGAAAGCATGGAAAATTTGACAACTTATGGCTTGGCCCTTACTCTATTCATTCAACTGCTGGCAAAAATGCTTTTTTCTTGTAGGAGTTGAATGGAGTAGAACTGTTTGGGGGTCCTATCAATGGCAGGATGCTTAAGCATTACTTCTCTTGATCCATGTTATGTTCCAAAAGCCTTTTTATATTTTTTCCACTATAAATATTTCATCCACCATTGCATTCAAATTTGTAAAAATAAAAAATACAAAACAATGAAAAGAAAGAAAAGAGGGCAGATTGTGAAAACAAGAAAGGTATAGCCCCATACCAAAAAAGAGAAAAAAATCTGAAAGTGTGCAAGCTCAAATTCCACTCCTGAATAACACACTTCTAGTTAGTCAAACTATATAATATTGACTAATTAGCTTTTCTGCTGATAGGATAGTGAAATCAATTTGCCAAACTATTTAATCTTGGCTTATCAGTAGATAGTTTAGGATAGAAATCAAAGGTTCAAACATGATCAAAATTTGAACCTAAGTTTCCAAAAAGAGATGACTCAAATTTGTTTCATTTTCTGAGTCCAAAAACATGTAAATCTCGTTCTAATTAACTCAAAATCTGAACCAGATAACAAAGGAGGAACAGCTCAAACAAAAGTCAAAACAGAGATGTTAAAAAGATGAAGGAAGTGCTTTCAAATTTCCGATCTCAAGCCTTAAATTGTGTGCAAAATAATGTCTATGTGCATTTTATTCTTATGCCATAGACCAGCATAAAGTTAGACTGTTCAATCCTGACTTGAGTGCTTTTCAATTTCTGTTGTAGAATTTAGATAATAAAGTCTGTTGGACAGTTTAATCCCAACAGACAGTAGATTAGGTAGAGAATCATATGGGCTCAACTGTTTAATATGGGTCCATGGAGAAATAAGGAGTAGAAATATATTATATTTCCTGCTTTTAAAAGAATAAAATGTTGTAAAAGATTTTTCCAATCCAAGTGCACTCTAATGAAGAAAAAATGTTAGATCAGTAGGATTGGGTTGGTAGAAAGTTTGTATTGATGAAGATCCATTGTTTTTATGGCTGCTAATATGTTTTCAGAGCACATCATCCACAGAAAGAAAGGCAACCCAATGTATGAGGCAATTGATCAGCCCCCCAGAGAACATAATGGATGTGGCACAGGTCAGCCTCCCAGAGAATGTAGGTATGAAGTTCTTGATGTCTTCAAGAAGGCACCATCCCCAAGTGGAGCCAGTGTTAGCCACCTATAAAATTTGTTATATCAAAAGGTGGCTAAGACTTTTTGAGCCTTCAAGGAACAAATTTTATTACTAAAAAGTGTTGGCTCTTGAAGACTCTTGAAGGCCTCATGCCTTTCCTCTGTCCAAAACTTCACTGTTGTTTCCCTTCAGAACTCAGAAATCCTACTGATTTCCAAGCCAGAATAGTGTTGCAAGCACCATTTCCCTTTTCCCCTTCTCCCAAAACTAACTTTCATTTGCTCCCCTTTTTCTCCATAAAACTCTTCTATTTTCATGATTCCTTTTCTCCCTTTCGTGAAAATCCTCTTTATATAGTTTAAAACTCATTTTTAAACTATATCGGAACCCTCAATTTCCCTTGAAAACCATTGGAAATCCATAAAAATCACATGTTTCATACATTATAGACTTAAGCCTCCTTGGGCTAAGTCTTTAACCCCTACCTTCCATAGACCCTAGCGCCAACCCTCCAAAGCGCTTATCATGTCGCTCGATCACCTTTAGTCCCTTCCTGCATAAACCCCCGGTCATTTCACCCTTCATATAATCCCGGCCCCACAGTCGGGCGCCAACCGACATCATAAATTAATATAAACCTTTGGTTATGTTAATTTTTCGATTTTTTATTATGTCATAATTTTTCCGTCGGTCCAAAATTCAAATCAATATCCACTGTCGATCTGATCTACAAATCGACGGTGCAGATTCCATCAGCCCGGTGGTCCCTGCCATCCATTAACCGATTGCAAAATCCGTAGCAGTAAACCTATATATGCAGGATTTTTTAATATTTTTTTGTATTTTTTAGGGTTTAAATGGTTTTCTTGCCATTTTTGAAGAAAATTCGAAAGAAGAGGGTGACGATCCTCCTGCCTTTGATTCACCAAAGAAAATCATCACAGGGTTTAAAATCCACGTTTTATCAATGATTCGTGAAGCATTGATGCCACATAACCCTTCGTAGCCCTATATGTCAGAAAAAACCATGAATCAGGCATAGTAAGAAGAGTATCAGTGATGAAGATCAAAATGAACCAGGACAGAGGATGGAAGACATATTTGCGGGGATCACGGCTAAGAATGTTTATCAAAAGCCTAATCCCCGATTTAAAACACATGTTAAAGAATATCTTAAGTGTTTTATCAACAGGAGCACTTCCATCTCCACATCTGAGGCAAATTGATTCCTCCCAGCTAATAAAATGCCACCTGTACCTCAAATTATTCAATTAGAAGCCCAATTTATCGATCATGATCATATATTTGTCTCAAAACACAGCCAAAGAGGAAACTCTACCAAGGAAATTAATGACAAACATCTACAGAGTTACTTCGACACTACAAAGAGCCTCAAAGGTCAATAAAGCTCCCACCGAGCTTTAAATTTATGTAAAACATTTAATACATAGTGCACCCATGTAAGTTTCTTCATTGAGTCCCTCAAAGGCCAAGAAGCCATTAAATCTATATTAATTGTAATTGGAGATCTTTTATCAGATCTCACCTCCTCATTCTTCTATATATACTTCTGCAGAAGATGAGTGAGGGGTTGGTTGCAGAACTTTGATATACACTTGAGCTTAATTTTCTGATTGTAAATAGTGTTCACTGGCTCTTGGAGTTCTGCTTGTGATAGATAGGTTACGCTGAGATGTGTAGATGGTTGCTAAACTAAAGCACTGGACTTAAAGCTGTAACTAGTTTGGAGCATCAATACAAGTTGATTTATGGGATCCTGGTCTATGTTGACGGTGATGTTTCTCTAATTGTAGCTTGTTATTTTGTTTCTGTTTTCACTGTGTTTCATATTATCTTATGAAGAAAAACATGCATAGAGTTAGGATATACTGTACAGCAGTAACCTTCTCTGACTGAAAATCTTTATATATATGTTTTCTTCCAATCTGTGTTATTTAGGAATGATTTAATTCAATTTAAGCATAAGAATGCTAGCATTCCCTCGTCTTATTGCCTTAGCTGAATGTTATTCTTGAATGTTATGTTCAGTATTAGTTAAGTAGAGATGAACTATGGAAGATATGGTGTGCCCTGGTCCTAGTTTTATCCCCAAAGGCTGTCTGAATATTTCCCTTGGAATGTGTTAAAAGCTGGCTAGTTTCAAAGTACTTACCAGATCTTAGGCCATTCTGTGTTACCTTTGTGTTGGTCTTGAAAGTAACTAAGTAAAGTAGAGCTAGGAGAGGATTTGTGGTGAGCCCGGCCCGCTAGTTTCTACTCCAACAGTTGCCTTCAAGTTTCCCTTTATTTTTAAAATGTTTTCTATTGAAAGTGTATCAAAGGCTGGCTAGTTTCAAAGCACTTACCAGATCATAGTTTGCTTTCATGTTCTTCTTAAGTGTTTGTCAAAGGCTGACTAGTTTAAAAATACTCATCAGATCCTGGGCTTCTCTTTGTTCTGCATCTGTTTAATTTCCCTTCTAAGTGTATCATTTCATTCCATAAATGAAAACTCAAAGAGATCCTTAGACATAGATGACTTGCCCCTTAGACCACTCTTGCCTCTTGTTGTTCCAATTAAACCCTATTATGAATCCATAGCCTAATGGACTAAAACCTACAGTTATCTATATTTTTGGTCGAAGCTTACTCTCATTGCTTGCAACTTCTCACCTTTTAAACTCTTTGCATTTAGGAATTTTCACCTCAAACAGTAATCATGCTGAACCATCCAAAAAAAAAACAAACCCTTGGCCGTCATAACTAGCCTAATATTATTATCCCAAAACTTCAAAGACAAATCCATCTTTGCACTTATTGGAGAGATCCCTCTCCGGATTCAGGAGGGCTAGATCCTAGAATCCCAAAGTGGTTGAAACGATGTTGTTTCTGTGATTGGACTTTGTCGATCTTGCTAATTACAGATTCCTAACAGAACGCCTAGTTGCCTAGGATCTGCAACACCGCTGTGATGACAACCTGTGTATCTAGCCTCTATAGATCAATGATTGGGATGGTCATGCCCTTAGCATGAGAACCCGATATAAAATGGTGCTCCATAAACTCTTCTATGTTCCTCCCATGAGTTAACAGTGGATGTATGTTCCCCACCAACCCTAGTGGGGGAAGTTTGATAAAAAAATAGATATCCTGGATCGTGATCTTGATCTTGTGCCCCTGAACCATTAATTTTTTCTGGTCTAGATCCCAGTAGCTCACTATCCTAGATAGGAAGGTCTCACCTGCCCTCATCAATGGGTTCTCTACCAAATTGAGAACCCCATACCAAGCAAGAACTCCTCTCACAACCTGATTCCCATGAATCATAGAGCGAACAGAATCAAAGTCTATTTAATGCCAGTTTATCTTTAACTCTGCCATACCTGCAAAACATCATCATGTTCTGTCAACTTAAAAAAAGACAACTACAACATAAAATTTATATCCCTGGTCCTTAGAAAACCAAGAAAACATCCCCTATTTTCAGCTCCAACTCACACTGTTCTGCCCATAAACTATGAGATCATAGTTTTCGCTCTATTTCTAGCAAGCTAGAGGGAATATCAGGAGTAGAAAAGTGTGAACCAATATTAAATATGGGAAATGGTCTCTTACTGATCTCCAGGGACCTAATGTGAAAAACTAAACTGCTGAAAATAAGAGTAACGTTAGGCCATGTACCTACAACTGACAGATCCTTATTCCAATTGTTGGTTTGTATGATATGATCGCAAGAGTATTTAGGGCCTTATGCTCCTCTCCAAATTCACTACAATGCACTTAGAAAATGAATTAAATTGGAGGGAAAATTTCTTCCCAAACTTTACATTGCCAATTGCGACCAAACCGTAGCTCGGTTTGATGAACTGTCAGCACCATTGGAAAGATCTCATCAAACAATATTATGGGAATTATTTAATTTTTCATTATTTTACAATTCACCCAGAAGCTATTTTTTCCATTAAGTGTCACTTTGTTGCCATTAAAACTGAATTTCTTCATATGAGTCGCTCGTACTTTGGCACCAATTTACCCTTGTACTTGTCATCTCATGTGTCAATTTTTGTCATGAGAAACCATTATTTGTTTATTTTTTTATGGCCCCCCTATGCCTAACCTATGTGGAATCATCTTTGAGTCACCTTTGTTCAAAGAATCCAAGTTGAGTTATCATCACTTTCATGGAATCTACCCTGATCCCCTTTATATCCTGTTACAACATTTCATCCATATTTGCATTACATTCATCACGTGCTACCCATTTTTGCCTCTAGTCATACTATCCCTCATCCCGTATGGAGTGGAGTGAGTCATTTCCAGGTCAACCATGCTTTTATATGCTCTGACAAGGGAAGTCGTCCGTCTGCTACTCAATATCCCCTTATTCCATCATCATCCCTAGTGTTAGTTCATTAGTCACTTTACTATTATCCCTCATGCCTTAGTTGAATACTCACTATTGCCTCACCTATGGCAGACCTTCTTCTGAAGATATTAACACATTAATTATAGAAGAAA
Organism: Pinus albicaulis; assembly: GCA_034641835.2. Classification (NCBI taxonomy): domain Eukaryota; kingdom Viridiplantae; phylum Streptophyta; class Pinopsida; order Pinales; family Pinaceae; genus Pinus; species Pinus albicaulis. The sequence goes on along the minus strand of CM076571.1, from coordinate 155,271,132 downwards.
GGTCTAGAGAGCGGTGTACCTTGGTTCCATGTTCCATTCTTGTTAGATGCCTCAGATAAAGAAAAGGGAATCGTCATTGCCATTTGAATTGGTTGTTTCTCATATGCTCGACCTAAAATAATTATCGATGTTGAGATTCATATAGTTTATGGTTCAATGATTCAACAGATTATACAAGTGATTCCCAATTATGTGTGAGATGTTTTAGACCTCATGAGGGGGTGGCCCTTTAGGTAGCCCCCCACATGCCCAGATGACTTCAGATTATGATACAGCCTCAGATGCAGTTCTGCAAATTTAATGGGCACGATTTTAGCTACTTGTAGTGCCCACATCATGCATGTATCATTCAGATGATCCATTTAGATCTTCCGAGATGTTATCTATTCAAAAAGGTTTCTTCGACTGTTATACCCATTCCCCCTCTCCCTGTCATATGGAGGGGAATTATGTCTCATGTACTGAGATGTTATTGTATTTAGTCCCAACACATGTTTTCCTAGATGCATTATGTATGTGGGATTAATTATATTATTTTCTAGCCCATTTATGCCAGCATGTCATGTATCATGTATTATACATTTTGTAGCTTAGTCCCACATTTTTGGGCTCACGATTATTCTTTTTACTTTTTCATCTCAGCGGGTATGGGTATGCCTCCCACGCCTCATTGAGAACATGTACTCCAACATAAAAAGAGAATTATATAACTTCATTAATCTCGTCGTCTGAGTCATTCTCCTCTCTATCTTTTTCTTCCATTGATGTATTTCTCTCTCTGAATCCCCTTTAGTGTATAGTTATTGTGCTCTTACAACGTATTATGTTTTGATCCTAACAGTCGTAGGTTGGGAGGGGGGAATTTGTTATCACTAAAAATTGATCATCTAGCCATTTCTAACTCGATGGATCAAAGTAAACCATTTAAGACCAATTTTCCCATAATAAAATTCCTTTCACTATAATAAATGATTTAATAAATAATATTTTATTAACTTATTTTTGGTTCAAACAAGAAACCCCATGAATAATAGTTTAAGAAATAATTATTTATTTGATTTTCCTGTAGGAATAATTAATTAAACCATTTTTTAAATAATATCCCTGGTCATATTTAACCCAATTATGAGAAATAATTATATAAACCATTATTTATCTTATTTTTCTCTAGGAATAATGAATTAAATCATTATTTGGTTATTATTCCTTGTTAAATTTGACTAAATCACCTTGGAATAATTAATCAAATCATTATTTGTTTATTATTGATTAACCACATACTTGAAATGATAAATAAAACATTTATTTGTTTATTATTTCTAAATAAAGGTATTTAAATAATTTAAATATATTTTCCCTCCAACAAAATACAATAAAATATTCCAAGCGGTTATATATAGATTACGGTTAATAATATTTTATTATTCTCCATTCTCAAGGATAACTCAATATTTTGTTACAAATAGGAAGGTTTTTCCATTCATTCTTCACTTTTATCATTCTCATTGTGACTATCATTTTATTATGTTATTTGAGCTCCCATCTGAGTTCAACACATGCTTTGGGTTTTCTACACCATTGAGAGAGAGACACTCATGAAGTTGAAGCATTGAGGACAAAAAAGAATCTTAAGGGGGACTAGTAAAATTTATTTCTTTCCTTCACCAAGTGTTATATAATACAAAAATAATTATTTAATCTTGTCTTGTCCGTTGGCTACTTGAAGCTACATTTTCATCAGTTTTTATTATCTTTTTTTGTTTAACTACTTTTACTGCATAGATTTGGGTTTGTATAGGATTTTATTTAATTTTCTATTGTAGATCTAAAGAGCTACACATCCATTTCTGTTGTTAGGGCTATTCGTCACTCATTGCTAAAGTAGAATCTTTTCATACACCTGCGATAATGTTTTACACAAACATATATATATATATATATATATATATATATATATATATATATATATATATATATATATATATATATACATAATTTATGGTCATCGAGTTTCTCACAAATATTTTGAGCGATGGACTAATATGTTTTATATTATAGTTTCATATGTGTTGTTGTGCATGGAAATTTTAAGATTTCACGAGATTAGGCTTTAAGTATTATTAATGCATATGAGAAGGCACTATAAGCAAACTTTAAGAGTGATATGAATATTCTTTGTATGTATGTGTATGCGCATAGCATAAGAAAACCATATTGGAACCATATTTGATGAAACTATGCTAATAGGCCCCTACCCCTATGGCATCACAAGGGAGGAGGTGTATGTCTCATTTTAATCATAGTCATTAATCGCTCAATGCTTTACAAAAATTGGATTGACCCAAAGGATTTTGTATGCATAAGATTTTGTATTTTTTCCACAAGTATTTTTTCCGAGGATAAATTGGAAGGAATTATTTTTTGATAAGGTCCATCGAAGCAACCATCCCTTCATGTTTTTCGGATGAATATTATAGGTTCGGTACCCTGAAGGTCTCAAAGGGAAGCTCAAAAAGGAACTATCAGGATTTAAATCCCAAGACTACATGGTATGCAAATTTCCTTAATGAAATTCTATGAGAAAGGGCTTGAAATTTATATATATACCAAAGTCAAAACAATGAAATTAATCCATTTCATCGGAAAACCAAAGGACAAGATCCCTTATGCAATTTATTTCATTAGCAAGAACTTGTCCAAGGTCGAGTTGAATTATACTATTAATGAGAATGATATGATAGCCATTGTCAATGCTTTGAACAAATTCAGACATTATGTAAATGGATATCATACCTTTGTTCACACTAACCATGCAGCCATCAAGTATTTAATGAACCAAACATATGCTAATGCTAAGATAATTATATGGTTGTTACTTTTGTAACAATTTTATTTGGCTACTGTTGATAAACCTGGAAAGGAGATGTTGTTACATATTTTTTTTCCAGGATAGCTCTCCTTGCAGGTGAAGAAGGAATGGTGGATGAGCAGCTTCCATATGAGCATCTCTTTGCTATATTAGAAATCTCACCATGGTTTGATGATATAGTGAAATACTTGGTTGCTGGGAAACTCCCTCCCAATATTTCATTCAGGGAGAGGAGCAGAATCATCAATAAAAATTCCCCTTTCACATGGATTGGGGGAAATATTTTCAAGCTAGGCCCTAATCAAATCCTCAGGATATGTGTGAGGGAGGAAGAAGTTTTCGATATCCTCTATGTATGTCATGAAAACCCATGTGGAGGCCACTTTTTTGCAAAGAGAACTACTTACAAAGTTTTGCAGGCAAGATACTACTTCCCTACCATTCACCAAGATTCTAGAAGATACACCAGCAGGTGTGACCAATGCCAAAGGATGGGGAAACCCACACAAAGGGATGAGATGCCTTTGCACCCTTAGGTGGCTCTTGAGCCATTTGACAAGTGGGGCATGGACTTTCTTGGACCTACCAATTCACCATCCAGAAAAAATAAGTATATCATAGTCTTCACTGATTACTTGACAAAGTGGGATGAAAAAAAGTAGTGAAGGTAGCAACTGAGGAGAAAGTAGCAGGATTTTTGAGGGAGAATGTGTTTTACAAGTTTGGGTACCCTAAAGAAATAGTCACTAATCAGGGAGCATAATTCACTTCTCACCTCATTGAAAATATTCTAAGGAAGAACAAGATTAAGCATATAACTTCTACTTCCTATCATCCTCAGGCGCATGGCCAAGTAGAATTAACGAACAGGGCTATAGGGAGAATCCTCACCACGTTTGCGAGCAGCATCAGAAAATATTGGGCAGACAGATTGGTAGAAGCTACTTGGGCCTACAACACAACTTGGAAGACAACAACATGATTCACTCCCTATGAACTATTCTATGGTAAGAAAGCTCTACTTTTAGTTGAGTTTGAATTCAATACTTTAAGAATGGCAACTAAATTAAATCTAGATCTATCAAATTCCCAAAAAGAGAGGTTTCTACAACTAAATGGATTGGATGAGTTCATAATGCAAGCACTTCTTAACACAGAGGTAGTTTAGCTGAAAAGGAAGGTATGGCATGAAAATAACATTAAGGAGAAGGCCTTCCAAGAAGGAGATTGGGAAATATTGTATGATTCAAGGTTTAATACTTTAAGGGAAAATTAATGACAAGATGGTTGGGACCATACACAGTGGAAAAATGTTTTGACAATGGAATAGTTCAAATCAGGACCATATATGAGGAACGAATCCCCTTGCTTGTCAATGGTAACATACTTAAAATCTATATGAATCCATTATCCAAGGAAGAGTTCATAAATTCAATAAGTAGAGAGGTGTATGTCATGGGAAAATCCATAGTTTCTAGCACCTCCTAACAAATAAAAAAAGCGAAAGAAAAGAATAAATATCCATGGGTGAAAACCTCTCTAAGGTGCTCAAGGAAAGCTCATGGGTTGAAAACCTCGATGGAGGTATCCCACTTGCTTTCAATATATATATATATATATATATATATATATATATATATATATATCTGCATCTCTGTTTTTTTTGCATTTTCTATTCTGCGGGTTATTAATTGTTTCTGGAAACACAGGGAAGAAATCATCTTCTTTTCTCCCCTTCTATTTTACCATCTGTCCCATCATTCACTCCCTTCATTTCCATAAATATTTTCATCACCTCCATACACCATAGTCCTCCATTCCTTAGCACAATGTAGAAAATAAAGAAAGCGACAAACTACTATAAACATCAGGAATTTCCTTCAAAAACAAAGTTGTTCATTGACTGCAAAGAAAAAAAAGAAGGGAAGATGCATAATAGATGCCAGGAGAATAAAAATTCCACCCATGGCATCTCAAGCACCCCACGCGGCATCTAAAATAAGAAGAAACAACAAGAAAATTTCAATAAATCACTACGAGAGTTGCTCATCAACAACATGCTCACTCATAAAACAAGAAAGTAGTGAAGAACACAACATATGAAAATCTTGTCTCCTCAACCCAGCTCCTACAAACACCCTTAGAACAACAGGTAAGCTCAGGTATATCCTTTCACCCCTCGTTGGGAATTCCTAATAGCCAGAAATAATTAAATTCAAATATTTGGAATTTAGAAGGCAGAAAGGTGGCCAGTTATCTTGGCCACCATCATGAAGTATGACTGGGGAGAACTGCAAGTTCACGCCATCTAGGCATGAAAAAAAATAAACCAATTGGAGTAGAGGAGAACGAGAGGAGGAAACATGCAGTCCATTATGAATTAATAAAGAGAAGAAAAAAACGGTCTCTAACACAAATTGGAGTTGATATCGAGTTACATAAGCGCTCCAAAATTGGCTGCACAATCTAATAAAAAGAGATCCCGTCTCATCCAAACCAGTGAATTGAGAATTTTTGATGGAAAGAGACCGAAGGGAGCCTGCATCACAGAAATATCGATTTTAGGCTATGTATTTGAACAACATGCAGCAGTAGTAGAAAAACAACATCACCAGAAGTTGGGATAGCTTCTGAATTATACCACATATCATACAAAGTAGCAAGGGACCAAGGGAAGCTTTTATAGAAACTCAAGCAAGGCATAATTCTACTCCTAGGCTTATAAAAGAAGGAGAAGAAGCAACAGAAGAATAACTACAAGAAGAACCAAAAGATAAACGGAAGAAATGGAAATGGAGACAGGAGTCATAAAGGTAGCAGAAAGTGAGCAAGAAGAAGACTCACAACACAACCCAACATCACCTAAAAACCAAGAGGAAGTTTCCACCTTATCTTATTGAAGCACAAAGAGAAAAAGGCAGACCTCTATGTATTTTATAACTAAAAAGAGTCACAGGGTAAGTAAACAAGAGCCAGAAACTCCTCCTAAGAGCCCCATCATCATTTAATAATTACACAGGGAGGAGGAAAGAATTAGAGATACAGTTCTGAACGAACAGTTGGAGATGGAACAGGTAGAAAATATAGAACTAAAGGAGAAATTGCAGCAAAAAGGGCAACAAGTAGCCACCATGGCAGACTTGTGCATAAAAGCTCATTAGCACAGAATCCCTACTAACGCATATGTTGTGTGCCTCAAGGAGAAATGGCTCCTATTTCAAATAAAAACTCGAGCCTCCCATGGATCCCTACCTTTCCAAGATTGTAGGAAATTCATGGATTTCTACAAGCAAGCTAAAATGGCAGATCAGGAAAATATGGAAAAGTTTTATGTGCATAACATGTTGGGAAAAATACTGAGAGGGGCGGGGGGGGGTAGTGAATCAATATTTTCAATAATCACAATCTTTAATTTTCTCTTATTGATTTCTATACACGAATTTTATTGGCCCAACTAGCATATATATGCGGATACCCTAACAGAAACTTGCGTATAATGAGATAAATTTATTGTTAGATACACTTTTAGAAACATTATTTAACCCAATTTCTCAGTCATGCATCTTATATTTAAGAAGAAAATATGTGCAGTAATAACAGAATAAATCATCACACACAAAAATCACACATGAACACCAAGATTTAAGGTGGAAACCCAATTCGGGAGAAAACTACCACTGTTGTCATCCCTGTATTCAATATTTATTATATGGAAAAATGCTTACAATATTGTACTGATGCAGACTCACATCAGTACACAAGCATCTACCTGCAGAAGGTTGCAAACTTCTCTTGTTCTCCAGCTGCTACTGGAAGGGAGCTCCAACCCTTGATCTTGTTTACCAGCCACTACTGGAAGGGAGATTTGACCCCTTGATCATAAAACCAACTTCTACTGGCACGAATCTTCTACTTCCATACTGAAGGCTTCAATGCTCAGAACCACTGCAGACCACGTTTCATCTATTTTCACACTGGATCCCACAGCTTCAAAAAAACTCATCATAAAGATCATCAATAATAAACTTAACCCAAACTTCAATTATAAAAATTAGATCACTATAACTAGAACACAGTAATAAACCCATATTTCAGAATCAATATGCAGAATCAATCTCAACCTTGTTCATTCATTATCTTAAAGTACATATGCTACTTCACTTTACTGATCCTGCGTGTATACGTGTTTTCCTTCACACCAACCTGCATATAGATCTGAGAATAGTGAATTTACAGAATCTGATCAGTCTCATAACAAGATCTGAGGCTTTCAATCATATTTGTTTTCAGTATTGTAGAACCCTTAATCAGTTAGTCATCATTAAACGTAGTTACTCACTCATTGACCAGATTTGTACATATTCAACTTAGCAACATTTAAATTATTCAAGCAACCCATATCTACATGAAGACTTCGTTGACAGAAAATAGAAATATAGCAACAGTAAACTAATAACCTCTGCAGTAAGCTTCAAAAAACTCTAACTTCCATACGCTCTTTTTCTGAGACAAAGCCGCATATATACGTGCTTTCACGGAGATGAACTAGCATATAGATCTGTAAATATTAATTTTGTATAATGTTTCAGATCTATAGACTTACCCATATTTATTCACTTCAATTCAGCAAACATGCACTAGGTCACATATCTAATCATCTCTTTAATATATCAAATACAAAGTCATTTTAGGTCTAGAGATCCTGATGCATCATTGTATCCAAGGGTGCATCATAGTTTCAGATATACCAATAAACAGAGTCCATCCCATGCATATATACTTTTGAGAGAAGTATTAAATAAAAATCCTTACATGTGCACTCTCTTACACAATGATCTTCTTCTCCTTATATAGGTTTAGCCTTTATGAATACCATGAGCTAAAACCACACAAGTGTCGGTGGTATTCTTGGATGGAATAAAATAAGTGACATTGCACTCATTATTATGTGTTAAAACCATGGTAATTCCCCTTGGTATTATATTTTTAGAGTGAAAAAGTCATACATGACTTGGATCATCCTTCTCTACGTGTATACACAACTTGGTTTGTACTAACCCGCGTATAGATCCTTCAATTATGAATATTAACTATCTGCTGTTGGGCTTTACACATTTCTTCTGCTAGACCTTCGTGCTTCTCTAGAAGACAAATACTTCATTATTTTTCCGGTGAGTTTCCAGCAAGGAAAACATATGCAACCATAAGAATCATATTGCCAATAATCTCCCCCTTTGGACTTGATGGCAACTATGATGGATATGAATCACCATAGCCTATAGATGTATATAGATAAACATCAAAAAATCTCCCCCTTTGACATCTAAGGCAAAGGGCGGATCAATTGATCCCACTAAGCACATGAAGATAGAATTTCAATGAAATACATGACTCTTTAACTCAACAGAGTATGACCTTCACTATCACCAAGGGCATTAAAAATATGTCAAGGATCCAACCAAGAGGATTTACATATTGAATCAATTCCCCAACCAAGTGGGTTTACAAATTTGAACAAGTCCTTACATGAATGAATATAGAAAATTTACATCATAGGTCTCCACGTGACCTTTTCATCAAATAACATATATGACTTTGTATAACCAAAACCAAAGAATATCAAATAGGAGATCATAACATAGCAATCAATTAGAATGCCAACAATGCATCCTTTTCAACAAGGTAGGTGATCCCCCTAAACTTGTGCATCCTGAACACCTTCAACAACTAATTCATCAAAGCATATTCATCAAGGATATAAATATCAAAGAAATGTAGAGTAAGATGAATACTAGATCAAAAAAAGAGATTACCCAATAACACCACAGACTATTATGAAAACTAACCCAGAGAATTTGTGTCATCAAAAACCATATGTGATTTTATGCACAGAAACTTGTGTATATACATGATTCGACTTTATGAAACCAAAGTACCAAATTTAATCTTATGAAATTAAGCATATTTGAGAAGAGAGGTAGAGACAAATCCCAGCTTTTGTCTGAGATATTCGAATGCTTCCCTGGGAAGAGGTTTAGTAAATATATCTGCAACTTTTTCTTTGGAGGTAAAATACTCCAATTTAACCTTTTTTCCAAGCACTTGTTTATGTAGGAAGTGATACTTGATATGAATGTGCTTAGTCTTGGAATGCATAACAGGATTTTCGAGATACTAATGGCACTTGTATTATCACATAAAATGGAGATTAGAGGTGAACATTTGATTTGAATATCTTGTAAGGTTTGCATCATCCAAATAATTTGCGTGTAACATGATGTCACAGCCACATATTCTGCTTCCACTGTAGATAAGGAAATAGAACATTGTTTCTTGTTGAACCAAGATATTAATCAGGGCCCCATATAGAATGCACCACCACTAGTTATTTTTCGGTCATCAACATTTCCAGCCCAACCCATATCTATGTAAGCATGAAGAGTGAGATGAGCATTCTTTGGATACGATAGACCAAAGTCTTGAGTCCTTTGTAGATATTTGTATATTATTTTTACAGCCTGAAGGTGAGACTATTTTGGATTAGCTTGCAATTGTCCAAAAATACCAACTACATGCATAATGTTTGGTATTGTCCTAGTTAGATAAAGTAGACTTCCAATCATGGATCTATACTCAAGCTGATTCACCATGGGAGAATCATCATGAGAACTGAGGTTACATCCAGTTAACATTGGAGTACTCACATTTTTGCAGTCTTCCATCCCATACTTCTTTATAATTTTCTTGAGATATTTTTCTTGTGATAGAAATATGCCATCTATTTCTTGTTGCACATGTAAGCCAAGAAAATATGTTAGTTCCCAAAGTAATGAGTTTTAAATTCTTGCTACATAACAGAAGCACATTTCTGACTCATGGACTCTTCATTAATTCCAAAAATGATGTCATGAACATACAAAACAATAATTAATAGTTTATCATTCTCAATTTTTGTGTATAAGTTACTGTCAGCAGATCCCTTTGTGAAACCTTGTTGTTGAAGATATTTGTCAAGACGATAGTACCATGCATGAAGAGCTTGTTTGAGACCATATAAAGCCATTTTAATTTTTCAAACAAGTTTTTCATCATTTTCTAGAATGAATCCTTCTGTTTTTTCTATATAAAATTCTTATTGTAGATCACCATTGAGGAAAGAATATTTTACATCCATTTGATAAACTTTGAATTGTTGAAAACTTGAAAAATCAAGAAACATTCTTATGGCTTCGAGTATGGATACAGGAGCATATGTTTCTTCAAAGTATATACCTTCTTGTTGAGCATACCCTTTACAAACAAGTGTAGCTTTGTTTCTAATAACATCTCCATTTTAATTTAACTAGTTTTTTAATATCCATTTTGTTCCAATAACATTTTTATCATGAGGTCTTGGAACCAATTCCCAAGTATGATTATTTTCAATCTAATCAAGTTCTTGAGTCATGGCTTGAATCCAAAATTGATCTTTACTAGCTTTATTTACATTATGTAGTTCAATAGTGGATAAGAATTCCAGATAGCTAGGGGATCCTACAAGAGTTATTCTTGTTTGGACACCTGATCCCTTTTCTCCCAGAATTTGAGATTCTGGATGATTCTTTTGAAATACCTGGATGGAGCCTTTTCAGATATATCTTCTTCTGGTGCTTCATTGGGTTCTCCCTCTATATTTTTTCTATTTCATGAGGGAAAATGTACATCATCATCATCTTCATTTGTTGTTTTTATTTCCCTTTTAGGAGCTCTAAGAGACTCATCAATTATAACATCAATACATTCAACAATTTGTTGAAGTATTTTACTGTAACATTTATATGCTTTACTTCTAGAAGAGTAACCAATAAATATTCCTTCATTTTCTCCAAGCTCAAACTAACCAAGTTTTTCATCATTTTTCTTGGTAAGACATTTTCTTCCAAAAACTCTAAAATGCTTTACATTGGGAATATTACCATACCATAGCTCATAAGGAGTTTTATCACTGTTCACACGACCATGAGACTTGTTAAGAATATTTACAACAATATGTGTTGCTTCTCCCCAAAAGGTATCAAGATTTCCAGATTCATCAAGCATAACACGAGCCATATGTTGAACTTTTCTATTCACTCTTTCTGCCCCGCCATTTTTTTGTGGGGTTTCAGGTACATAAAACTATATTTTTATGCCATGATGTTCACATAAATCAAAGAATTCAGCTCATATATATTATCCTCCTTGGTCAGATCTAAGAAATTTTATTTTTAGATCTAATTCATTTTCAACTAAAGCTTTCAGGATCTTAAATTTTTAAAATGCTTCATCTTTATGTTTTAGTAAACCCATACAACACATTCTAGAGAAGCCATCAATAAATAAAATATATTATTGTTCTCCATGAGGTGAATTTTTCCTCACAGGACCACATAGATCAGTATGTATAAGTTCAAGAGGCTTACTTGCTGATCCTTCTTTGGTATTGAATTACACCCTGATTTTCTTACCAAATTGGCATGATTTGTGTTGGTACCATTTCATGACTCATCCTTTCACCTAAAAACATCATTTTATCCATCATATTTTCTCATTTAACCTTCATAAATCTCTCATATTGCTTTGAAACTGATTAATGTAATGCCATTATTATTATTTTTACATTGGAATTGATTTTAGGAATTTTTGTGTTAAAATAAGGACTTTTCAGAAAATTACAGGTTTTTGTAACTTCCTGTAATGGCTTCATGTTTTGACACATTGCATGATAGGATGGCCAAATCGAGGACTGAGGGTCTATTCCTGAATGTAAAAGGATGGTGAAATACCTATCCACTTCCAGATTTGAAGTCTATAGGTGGCTGGTCAACGTTGGTCAACTTCAACTATTTCAGCAAAAAATCCCAAGAAATTAATGAACATATTTGATTATTTTTGATATTTTGGTTGAAAAAAGGGATCGGAACTAATTCGACTCCTTTGGGAAGTTAGTTAGGATTTTGAGGAACACAAATAGCCTCTTCTTGTTATGTATTTTTAGATAAATAGCTAGAGGGAAAACATTGAAGAACTACACAAAACATTACGTGACAAACTTTAAAACTTGATTTATGTAATTATTGGCTTTCAGACATTAATACAAAGATTCAGTTATTTATGTTGTTACATTCAGTAATATTCTTCATCTAATTTATCTTAAGGTATTCTTGCAATGTGTGGAGGGCCCCCACTACAGAGCTGGTACACTTCCTTGTTTTTTTCATTTAGAATTGCATAATTAGATTTGTTTGACATTTTCATTTAATTCCTGTGCTGCAAGTTTATAAATCAGAATTGTCAATTGAAGCTAGTGTCTTTTGTGAAAGATAATTGTAAGAAGATCAAAGCATATGTTTATCATTTTTGTTTAATGATCATGGTTGTAATTGCAGAGCTCAACATGTAGTCTAATGACTAAACCTTGTAAAAGGACTTAGCTGTTGGTTGATTGCAATATTATTTACCTTGATTTATATTTTGAATGATTGTGATTGATAAGTGTGTTTATTTAAGACTTTGAATAGGTTCTATGAATTGAGTTCTTGTAAAAGAACTAGAGAATCTCAGAAAAACAACAGAACTCTGCTTTTAGGAAATCAGATTTGTTTTTTTTAAGAAGGTGTTCAAGTGTTGAAGGAGACAAGGAAAAACCTCTTATAAAAGAGTATTGAATCCTATTACACCGAACCCTCATTTAGGAGACCAAAATAATTCTAGATATATATATTTTAGACAAGTACTTCTAAGTGTACCTACTCAGATTGATAGGAAATTGAAGCCTAATCTACAATAGTCGATTGAACCAAAAATTTTGGCATTGTTTCCGGTGAGGTGCAACTAGAAGGATTTAAAAAAAAAACAAAAACAAAAACATTTCTAAGAAAAAAAAAACCAAAAACATAGATTTAGTTTCAATTCTTCATTTTGTTAAGGCATGATTCCTTATGTCTAGACCTAGGGATGAAAAAGGCATATTTCTAGAAACCCCCCACCCAAAAACTAACCCACCATTGGGAGCATAAACTTTAGAGAAGGTTGAATTTACAACACTAGCTAGAAAAGTTACTGTAGAAGAACTTGAGGAAAAACAAAAATCAGGCCAGAGACTTACTCTTATTGAAAGAAAAATTCCTATTAGCTTATGAGAAAAGATAAAACATATACTTGAATCTTCTATAGTAAAAGAGAGTGGTAAAAGAACCTGACAATCTCTCCTTGAAAAAATTGACCATGAAAAGCCTCAAGAGGAAGAGAAATTAGAAGAGAAACATACCAAAATGGCTGAGGAAGGAGGAGAATCAGCAAGAGGACCTACTACAGAACAAATGAGAGAATATGAGAGACAACTGGAAGAAAGGAGAAGACAAAGAGAACTTGAAAAAAAACAAATTAATGATGTAAATCGAAACCCAAGAGAGGAAGAGGAGTCAACATTTAAATTTTCCATTCAAGAAGAACTCAGTAATGAAGAAATTAAAATGAAAAATATACCCCCATCTGTGTTACCAAATTTTTATGGCATGGCATCTGAAGACCCTCATTCATTTTTATTTGAATTTGATATAGTATGTTGAACCTATGGGTATACAGATGATGCACATAGACTTAGACTCTTTCCTACAACATTAAAAGCATCAGCACTTAGGTGGTTTATGGGATTAGGTGAACATGCAGTGACTGATTGGGATGGTATGAGGAAAAGTTTCTTGAAAAAGTATAAACCTTACTGTCAATCAAAAGATTCCAAACATGAAATTTTTAGAATGAATAAAAAAGAAGATGAAACCTTAGAAGAATACTTGGAAATATTCGTATATAATCTGCAAAAATCAAAGCGTAGAACCATGTCTATTGATATTATTCGAGCAATATTCCTAAAAGGCATCCGAGAAGAATATTTAGATGACCTTAACCTAATGGATAAAGGTGATATCTCTCATTTACCCTTTGATGAGATTGCAAACTTGTGTGAAAAGTATTCTAGAAGTAAAGCAAGGAATGGAAAAAGAACTATGACATCTAAAGCCACTAAATCTACCACAACAAGTATTACAAGAGCTAAAATAGGCAACCTATTTGAAGGCTTTAAAACAAAACTATTAATCACCTTGGGAAATCAAATAAA